>CM060340.1:21181518-21209018 GCA_030674155.1 Stramonita haemastoma
AAGAAGAAGAAGACGACGACGACGACGACGACGAGACGAAGAAGAAGAAGAAGAAGACGAAGAGAAGAGAAGAAGAAGAAGAAGAAGAAGAAGAAGAAGAAGAAGAAGAAGAAGAAGAGAGGAAGAACAACAACTACAACAACAACAAAAACGAGAACAAGAAGAAGAAAAAAAGAAGAAAAACAATAAGAAGGAGAAAACAAGAAGAACAAGAACAACATGAAGATGAAGAAGAATAGGAGGAGGAGAAGTGAAATTTAAAAGAAGAAGAAAAAAAAAGAAAAACAAGAAGGAGGAGGACGAGGAGAAGGAGGAGGAGGAGGACGAGGAGGAGGAGGAGGAGAAGAAGAAGAAGAAGAAGAAGAAGAAGAAGAAGAAGAAGAAGAAGAAGAAGAAGAAGAAAACAACAACAACAACAACAAACAACAACAACAACAACAAAGAGCACTGACAACAACATCAACAACAAAAACAATAACTACAAGTCACAACAATAGCAACAACAATAAAAGTATAATGCAACTCAACAACATAAACAAAAACAAAAAGACAACCTGAACATGGAAAGGAGACTATGATGACGTCATCTTCTCTCATGGGCATTGCTCGAATGCTCCGAATATGCTCCTCGGGAGAAATTTGAACAGGGAACCTCGGAAACACATCACCGTTGACTGTCACCATGTTAGACCACCTCCGGCGAAATTGTCCTGTGTTCGTATTTCCAGGGGTTCAAAATTTGGGTCATCACCGGTGTCATCATGGAGTCGTCTTCTCTTGGTTTCCACTTCGTCCATGCTTCAAACGTTGCCTGGCGACAGAAAAAAACGTGCGCGCGCACACGCGCGTGCACACACACACACACACACACACACACACCACGCACGCACCCAGCACGCACGCACGCACGCACGCACGCACCCACACACACACACACACACACCACAGAGTTTAAAATCAACAGGTCGCTTGATTAATTAGTGTGTACCAATTATAATTACAATGTTCCACGATTTAAGTAAAGACGGACTGACCCGTTGACACACACACCTCTCTCTCTCTCTCTCTCTCTCTCTCTCTCTCTCTCTCTCTCTCTCTCTCTCTCTCTCTCTCTCTCCACACACACACACACACACACACACACACACACACACACACACACACACACACACAAATACACGTACACACACTCCACACACACACACACCACAAACACGCGCGCAAGCACGCCACACACACACACACACACACACACACACACACACACACACACACACACACACACACACACACACACACACCGCCAGCCGATAGTTATGTGTAGCAGTAATCCTGCACTGACATGTTATTTGCACTGATGCGTGTAAGCGGCCTCGGTTAACAATGAGAAATATCAATAACTACTTTTCAGGGTGTTGTGTGTGTGTGTGTGTGTGTGTGTGTGTGTGTGTGTGTGTGTGTGTGTGTGTGGTTATGATGGTGTGTGTGTGTGTGTGTGTGTGTGTGTGTGTGTGTGTGTGTGTGTGTGTGTGTGTGTGTGTGTGTGATGACACACACTTTTTAGGGAGCAGGACATCACACGCTAAGAAGGACGGATTATGTGCAATGTCGGTGCAGGTGTGTGTGTGTGTGTGTGTGTGTGTGTGTGTGTGGTGCGTGCGTGCGTTGCGTGCTGCGTGCGTGCGTGCGTGCGTGCGTGCGTGCGTGCACACGCGGGGGGCGGGGGGAGGGTGCATGAAAGATGGGTTGAGAGAGACAGAGATGCTGGGAGAGTAAGAGTGAAAGAAAGACTGGCAGGGGAGAGAATATGGAAATGATTTTATGCAGGCTACAGTGGGACGGGGGCAATATAACAATCTAGAAACATTTTGATTTCAAATAGAGGCAACACACTAATCATTATAACATGGTTGCCACATCATTGAAAGATTTACAACGCATGATTCTTATTCAGCTCAGGCACATCACCGAATGACTGACACACTTCTGTTTTCTCACACTGTTTACAGTCATCAATGGATCAATCATGACACGCCCATGCTAGAGTTTCACCTGCATTAACAGAGCTCTAGGTTTTTTTCTGTCTTTTACGTGTAGAGCAGAGATAATTTGTATGTTATACGTATTCTTTTTCGAGCTTCTGTATGCACATAAAAAATCAACAATCTGAGTTCGTATGCACTATTTGTTTTGTATGGTTACCAGCACTCTGATGTTCCAATAGGCCTACACCTGCATAATCTGACGTGAGAGAGAGAGAGAGAGAGAGAGAGAGGAGAGAGAGAGAGAGAGAGAGAGAGAGAGAGAGAGAGAGAGAGAGAGAGAGTCGACACTAACAGAAACGATCTATAATTATAAGAAAAGGTTTTTGTAGTTGTTTTTTTGTTGTTTTTTTCATGTATCACAGTACCTACTACTGTAGACTTACAATTCTTACACAGTGAAGAAACTACCACAGAAAAAAAAGAACGTCATTTAAAAACTGAGCAAAAGAAATACAGCAACAGCAACAATGACAACAAATTCATTCCTACAAAGCTCGTACCATTCAGTTCTGTTCGGACCAATCTACCTCCTTACCTGCGAAACGGTGATCTGGTTCGATCAATAAGTTCGTCTGCCGACGATATAGGCTATAGTCACAGCAGACTTGGCGGAACTGCATGATTCTCAACCAACGAACTGGGACGACAAAACCATTTCTTTGAACCCAAAGACTACAATTTCACTGCAGTGATTTATAATTATTTCAAGTGTTTCTGAATAATAAAAAATCTACACAGAATGTCTCCTTCTATGGGTAATAAAAGAACAAATAAGGCAGCAACGAAATCAAACAAACTGCAGTATTATGTAGGTAGCATGTTGAATGCTTTGTGTTGGATCCAGAGCGGAGCTATAATTATCTCACACCGACCCAACCCAAGTTTGCCAAGCGTGGGCTTGCAGTCGTGTACATGTTATTACCAAGATACTTGTCCTTAACAGAAAATGTTCAAGGGTGGGGGGGTGGGGGGTGGTGAGCGCTGGTGGGAATTGGGTTAGCTTCATAAGAAACAGAGCCTGGATTGTCCAGGTTTCAGCATATTCTTAATCCAGAATGATGACTCTGCAGGTGTTTGTATCTCGCCAGCCCGTGATATAGTCGTCAAAATTGATACCAGAGTCGTCAATCAGTGTTGATACCAGAGTCGTCAATAGGATGATACCAAAGTCGTCAGTAGGTTGATACCATAGTTGTCAGTTGGTTAATACCATAGTTGTCAGTAGGTACTTAGGTTGATACCAGAGTCGTCACACACGCAAAAACCTCACAATTGCAGAACTTCAGAACTGAAATTGCCTTTTCATGTGATGATTCAGGTGTTTTTGACTTGACTTGACTTGACTTCAGAGCTGTAACTGAGGATCGAAAACCAACAACAACAAAACCAAACAAGCCCAGAAAACAAAATCCTAGCCTTTTTATCCTCTTAAGACCTTACCTACCCACTAAGGCCTTTAACTTAACACACACTGTACCTTGAGGCGTTTTGCAGGCAATAACAATCCAAGCGGGGCGGAATAAACATTATGCATTCGGTCGGGTGCCTGTGGATTTGCAAACTGAGGCCCAAGCGTAGAGGGTATTGGCAGACATGACTGGATAATACCAGTAGAGCAAGTCGGTGGCCGAATTGTAGTAGCATATATATATATATAGGCCTATATAAGATACATGCTGGCTGAACGCTATGCTCCGCTGTCTTTTGAAAAGCTAAGCCTCTAGGCCTACTTTAGTCAAAGATCTTCAACCAGCTTTTTTTTTTTTTTTTTTTGGTGGCTTTTAGTATTTTCAGCACTTCAATGGACAACTGATAAAAAGAAAAGAGAAAAACATGCACGTAGACAAGTAGGGTATATGCACAGCACGTGCGTGTGTGCGTGTGCGTGCGCACACACACACACACACACACACACACACACACACAACACGCCACGCACGCACGCCCCCCCCCCCCCCTCAACACACACACACACACACACACACACACACACACACACACACCACACACACACACACACACACACACACACACACACGTGCACATGAAAACGGTATAACAAACAAGTGAAAAAAAGGGGAGAGGGTTGGGGAAGGGGGGGGGGAGGGGGGTAGATAACTCCAAGACCAAAACAAAGCAAGAGGCAAACCCCGAATGACCCATTTCTAAAATAATAATAATATGCTTTCCAGTGAGACATGAGTGTCGCTGACGAAAACAGGAAAACAAAGAAAAAAAAGATGATGGCGATACCTGGCTGACACTGCCAAGCTATATGTAAATAGATGGTAAAAATAATAATATGAAAACACCACAAATTTTCATACAAAAATCGCTCATTACACGCGGGTTTCAAATTAATTAAATCATAAATAACAAGTTAGAAGTTAAAAAAAAAAATCTAAAAACATGTCATACAAATAACAAAAATCCTATAAAACAAAACGACATTAGTCTGATTTTTATCTATTCATTTTATGCATACATTTCGTTAGTTTCTGTAGGCCTAGTTTTTGCTTTTCAATGTATCTATACAACAGCGTGCGTTTGCACTGTGCATTCAATACACTTTTGAAATTTTTTGTTAAGCTTTCCCTGTAGTATTCAGACCTTCCAAACTGAAATTATTTTACATAAATTTTGATAAAGATAATAAGCTCACTAAAACAATGTGAACCTTTTTTTATTTTCAAATTCTTCATGAAACCCAGAGATTCTTGCAGTTCAGTGCATTAAAAAATTCTGCTTTTTAAGATTTTTTTTGGGGGGTGTGGAGGGTGGGGTGGAGGTGGGTGGCAGGGGGGTTCTTCAGCTAGAGATCCAAAGTTCACCAATGGCGATATATTGCATAAACAACTGCTTTGTACACCATTAAGGTAGCCACATTCGGACTTCAGGATTTTTGTTTCGTTATTTTTACTCCTCGGCTAGAGCTCCACAGTTCACCAATGGTGACAATTTGCGTATGCAACCGTTTTAAATCCACCATTAAGGTAGCCGCATTCTGACTTTGGAATGTTGTCTAAGCACACCTGCGTGCATATGGTCTAAAAAAATGTTATCCTTCCAACAGGCACTAAATGGCATAGTCTTCCAAAATGCGGAACGGGTTTTTAAAAAATAATGATGTGTACAAGATGTTCTTGTGTGGGGTTTTTGTTGTTGTTGTTGTTTAGCAAGTACACACAGGTTCACGTACAGTGGAATTTTTGCATATGTAACTGTTTTGTTCCAACCTTGATGGTAGCTGCATTCCGACTTCGGGGATAACATCAATAATTTATGTATGCGTTTGTTAAGTTGTCATCCATCCCCACCAGCACGCAATGGTCTACTCTTTTGAAAGGCAGAACAGGTTTTAACATGTGCACGAGATGTTCTGCTTGTGTTCGCACATTGGGCCTCAGTTTACAGTCTCATCCAATGGACTTTTGGTGGGAGTGGAGTCGGTACTGTTGCTAATTCCAGAGAAAAAATCCCCTCAAACGGATGCCTCGTGGTGGCTTGAATTGGGGCGTCAGATCATGAGCACAGTATTCTAACCACTGGGCTATCTGTTCAAGAGGTTTTCCCCCTGGAGTTAACATTGGTACTGACCCCACTCCCTTCAATGTCCTGATGTGTGAATAGATCAAGATGTCGTGTGCAAAAGCATACAGAAATCTTAGACCCTCATCTAGGAGGGTGGAATAGCCTTGTTAAAGTGTGTAGTGTATCTGACGGCCTAGGTTTGAGACACCAAGGCACCCGTTTGAGGGGGTTTTCCCTTGGAGTTAAGGGGGGACTAGGGGTACAATTTTGATGAAAAATCTCTACAAAATGTGTTTTGGGATTATTGTAAATTTTGCAAGAATAATGTCTCTACAAACACTTCTAGGGCAGATTTTGCTTCAAACTTGCCTAAAAATATGTTTAATTATACTTTTTTTGAAGTAGGTGGCCTAAAAAAATTGTAACTGATTCACAAAATTCACTGTTTTCTTCCCCTAGTAACGATCGTTTTGCTTCTACTGACTGTGGAGTGCAACCACGCGTTTTAAAGGTCAAGGACTGCTCTTTTATGTGAACCTAATTTTGTATTCATATGACATCACTGCAAGAGCTCCGCGAAGCATGAAGTGTGTTACTAGAAAGCAGTTTGCAGACTGCTGATTGGGTCTAACCAGTCACGAGAGTGAATCCTCGATTCTGATTGGCTGAACCTCCACTAGCCGCCATCTTTGTTTACACGGTCTCTATCGATGTCAGCGAACACAGGCATCACAGTTTGCCAGTTTTAGGCAGAGTTTTGGCTTTTTTTCGTTGCTAAGAAAAGTTGGAATGAAGTTTAGAGTTCTCCATAAGTTTGGCATTAAAAGAAGAAATCTGAGAAGAGTCTCAGCCGGTCGTGAGCCCCAGTAATCTGAACTTGAACCAGTCAGTCACTTGAACCAACTGCGTCAACCTCATTTGCTTCATCGAAGAAATAATGTTATTTTCATCAAAAACGAAAGCGTATTTCACTCGAGTAAAGATGAAGGAAAACCAGGGCCCAGCATAAAAACGAAGATTAAAATAAACACCCAAAACGACTGAAGAAGTGACGATCTCGACATTGCCTTCAGTCTCTTGTCACTGCACTGACACAGTGACAGGGGCCAGTGTCCAGAATACAAAAACAGTAAACTATTATTTTATTTCTTTATTTTACTTTTTTTTTTTTGCTAGGATTTTTACTGACCTTACTTTTCCCTCTCTGAATGTCTCCACCTTGCATGTCAGTACATGTGTTTACTGTTTATGTTAGTGGGTGTATGACACACAGTGTGTGTGTGTGTGTGTGTGTGTGTGTATGTGTGAGTGTGTGTGTGTGTGTGTGTGTGTGTGTGTGTGTGTGCAAGGTCAACTGATTTTTCTAAAGTTTGATGATAAAAGATTAATCTTAATAGCCTACATATTTTATGCAGCCTGCCCTCACAAGGAAAGAAAATGCAATAGCAAAAATGCCTCATGAAGTGTATATTGTAGCACTCAGAAGTAAACAATAAAGAAGAAAAACAGTACCAATAACAATTGTAGGAAAAGAAAAATGAGCAAACTGTCTGAAAATAAGATATAGAAAAAGAAGCAAAGCAACTATCAAATAAAAGAATCATTATAAATAAAACATACAAGTACATTCACCAGACAAACAGAAAATAAAAAAAGATATAAATAATTAACGGGATAATAGTAAACAAAATTATTTTGCAACACATAACATAATAGGTGATAAATTCAAGTAGAGGTTTATTTCTAAAACCATAAAGATCAGCTCACACTTTCTATCCTGTGTGTGGTTGTTTCAGATTATGTGTCTGTTCAGTGTGTGTATGTGTGTGTACATGTGTGTGGTGCAGCAGTTGGTACATATATGTATACTGTTATTACTATCTGTGTTTTGTACCCATAAAACTCTTTAATATCTATGTCAGTATAGTACAAAGCTGTAGCTGAAGAAACTACAATGTAAGGGTCATGTGTTTTTACAGCCTGAGGTTGGAAAAAGGAAGAAAATATGGGTTTTGTGTGTGTTTACAGCATGTTAAAACTTTGAAGTCAATTTTCTCAAAACGCACTTTTTTCGCATACGTACAATCCGGCCCCCTTTACTGTGCAAGTTCTATAGCAGCTACTGCCATGAAACTTTGCACATAGATGTAAAAATGGCTTCTGAGTGCAATAAGACTATTAGAAAATGTCTCATCTCTCTAGGTTTTGGTCTAGGCAAGATTAAACTTGATTTTTTACATTTCCTAATTTTAAGCTAAATTCCAACGGGTGTTGCCAGCAGTGATGTGAATTTATACAAAGAAATAAGTGCTTATTGCACCCTTCTGTTCCTGCCCTTTGCATTTATAATGATTTTGACTTCATTACTTCATACTTTTTCGAACAGTAGAGGGGGCCGAGACATACCCGTTTTTCACTGCATTTTTTTGGGAAAAAAATCATAAAAATTTTTCTACATCATATTAAGCTTTGAAACTTTGTATCATAGCTTAAAATGATGCTTTCCACCACTGTGCAAAATTTCATGGCAATACCTTAAGTAGAACTTGAGATATAAAAATTGGTCAAAACGGACGCCTAGTCCCCCCTTAAAATAAATACTGACTCCACTCTTCCAAAAGTCGTTCCGATGAGACTACAAACCGTTTGTGCTTTCAGACTTGCGCATGTCAAAAGAACCCCCGACGGTTGAAAATCGGAAAGAGCAGAGAGTACTTCCCAACTATACTGGCAAAATTGATAATTATGTTAAAGTCCCAACTGTATCCCCAATGTCGGAACACCTGGATGGGGAAAAACGGTTGCATATGAAAAATTCTCTCTACTGGTGAACATCGAGCTCTAGCCAAGGAATGACCCCCCCCCCCCCCCCCCCCCCCCAAAAAAAAAAAAAAAGAAAAGAAAAAAAAGATTGAGATTGTAATCGGAAGTACCATCGCCATGGGACCGTAATGATATTGCTGTGCGTTCCCCAGAATGTGCGCTCTCGAGTCACTCATCCCACCTGGAAATTACTGAGACTGAAACTGCACAATGAATAAGATGTTTGCATGAATGACTGTTTTCAAGTACCTCGCCATATAGGCAGCCATACTCCGACTTCAGAGTTGTTTTTTTCTTCTTTAAATGTGTTCTTTTATTTCAAGGATAATGGAATAGACACCCATTAAGACTTTTAAAAATCTTGGCCCTGTGTGTATTGCAGTTTTGTAAATTTTGTCATACATTCCACCAGCACACCTCTTGTGTTCAGCAGCTATTGTTTTTAGTCGAGTTGTGTTGTCACAAAGTTCTGTGTTGTTTTATTATTGTTTTAAAACTATTGCAATGACAATAATATTATAGTTGATTTACGATTTTCTTTTCTTTTTTTAGAAGTAATCTGTAAAGTTTTCTAATCCAGTGTGAGTATGTGTGTGAGGGGGTGGTGGAGTTCAAGATGGGGGGTGGGGTAGGGGGGAGGCACACACAAGTGCAACATACCTTCACACTCCCCCTAAAAAAAAATTGGGGGGGGGGGGGGGGTGACTTTGATATTAAAAAAAAAAAAGTGCATGTAAAGGGTGAGGGATTGGAACAGCTAAGTTGTTGCAAGTGTCTGTTTTATGATTCGACAGTAGCCCAAGAGGCAGGTTCCTGACCAACTGCTGTTTCTGCATTGTTCCTTTTCTTCCTGTCAGTCACTTTCTTCTTGTCTGTTTTCTGCCTTCTTAGTTCATTCTCCTGCCTTTCCTCCTGAAAAAACAAAAAAACAAAAGATAACCATTCTCTCCTACATCAAAGTTTGATGCACTGGGCCTGACTTGTCAGGCGCTGAACAGCAGCACAACGGATTTTCACTCTATGACAAATATTAGTTTCTGAGCATTCAACCATGGAGATGAATTGCAGTTCTGATTCCACTCTCCTGTAACAAGTGTAACTGTAAGTCTTTTGAATGAAACTATAAACCCTGATTTAGCATGTGCACACATGATATGTGTATCTTATGCATGTTGAAAAACCCATCTAGAAGTTTAGCCATGTTCAAATAATATGAATGAAACATACTCAGCATGCAATTAGGAACCAGTAAAGGGTTGACTCCGCCAGAATCAATTTTGTTCAAGAGCTAGATGGTTTGCATGAAAGTTGCATTGTAGTCTCTGTATGACTCTTTTGGGAGTTTCGAGAGAAATCACACCAGACTATCAGTTCATCTGTATAGAGAAGTTGGGTGGGATTCACTTTATCATTATGTCATTATTCAGTGTTGAAAAGGGGAACACGACACAAACTGATTGCTCATGAGCACATACATTTGGAAACTCACATTTTATGTTGTGCTTTGGAATGTAGGATAATATGTGATTAAACCACAAACCTGCATTTACCAAAGTGGTCTCCCTGCCCTCCCGCCCCCCTTCTTTCCTCATAGGCATACTCACACAGGGGCAGAATAATTCAGTGGTTAGAGCATCAAAATCACGATATGGAGAAATCTGAGGATGCTGGATCAATTTTCCACTTAACTCTTCATTAGAAGCTATTGTTTTTCCCCATGAAATTAACAACAAATTATAATACTGGCTCTATTCTCTAGGTTAAGTCAGAACGCAGAGCTACATTAAATGGTGGGCAAAAAGTCGCATTTGCAAAATCTCACTGTTGGTGAACCTCCAAGCACTAGCCAACCCATTACCCCTCTGGATGCAACTGTGACCAAAAGTTAATAATGTCACTGCAGATGCAATGTATCTTCCTTTTTTTTTGCTGCCTCATCCTGTTCCCACACTGCTCATTTCAATCTCCCTGCCACATCCTTACCCAGGTGTTATTACTTCTCATCCCCAGGGTCAGAAGTCCAAAGGGAGCCCATCAAATATCAGGTCGCTGTGAGGCCACCAGCCAGAAGGGCCCTGCACTGCTGCTAGGTCACTGTGGTGGTGTTCAGTGGTGCTGTCTGAGCTAACATACGCCGGACACCATCTACTAAGCTCCGTACCAACGACAGTACTAGCTAGTCTTTGAGCCAGACTGAGTTGCCTACCTGAAGTAGCAACCATGTCCTTCCAACAACCGACCCCGTGAACCTCCAACCCGAAAGGCTTTGACACAAACTTACCACAGGTACATAAGTGTATGGGGAAACCAAATCTGAATCTTAAACCGAAGCAACTGCAGCCACTGAATCAAAAAAAATTTTTTTTTTTCATGGTGATCAATGATGAGGATGATGTAAATACCGTTGTGGCAGTTTATATATGCTTTCAGATTACTTGACAGGGTTGTACTCTATACTATCATAATATATCCTGGCTTCAAACAGGCCCAAGATATACAGATACCTGCAGAGTTGGTCAGGCAATTTGAGCAACTCTCTCAAACTCGCATCTGTAAAGTGCTTCCCAATGAGCCCCTCACTCTCAGTAAGAGCCAGTCGGAGTCTGAAAAATCCCTGACTCTTATGGGTTTCGAACCCGTGACCTTCCAGTTCGAAATCCAAAGTGCTAACCTCTGATCCACATAAATTTAATTGCATACTGTGATACTAAAACGTTATAAAAGTACTAGATGGGTCAAAACGAGAGCTACCCAGTTGTTCAGCTGATATGTGAAAGCACAAACCTGCTGATAGCTAAATAAACTTAAGACATATTCAAGCTGTTCAATGGTATTAGCTGATTACGGCAGCTATACAACAACGTGAATTGCGACCTGCCACTAGCCTAGCCTATGCATAATAGGCTATCGCAGCAAGTCAAAACAACAGTACGCCTAGTCTATTGCAAATGTCGCATGGATCTTCTAGCCTAGCCTACAGTATATCCGGACATTAAGTTTAGGCATTGTTTCGTATTTTCTATGAGCGCCAGGGTTTTTATGAAATGATTTCTTTTATACTTCTTTTTCATCAGCATCTATCACGTGTCCATTTTACGAAAAATTTAAGGCTTATTACTATTTTCATAGTATGCTATCATGAAAACTATATTATTATGTTCGTAAAAATCAGCTCTGTACAGTTAGATTGACTGAAGCATTGTGGGACAGGCTGGAATTTGTTGGAGTCGGCAAGTCGACGATCATCAAGCCAACTTCTGCATTTGTTCATATCTGTTGCCAACTATTTGACCAGGGATTGTTGCAGATTGCAGTCTAAGGATCTAGGCTATGCGTTCTGGCCGTTTATACGGCCCAAGAGAACTGCATAGCCATGAATTACGACAAACGACCTCACCATTCCAGTGAGCCTCTTTATCCACTTTGTTTTGGTTTAGACTTTTGGAGATTCTCTTCGATTTCGAAGCACGTATGCACCGATTTCTGATGATTGTGATGTTCATACTCTAACATGTCTGATTTTTGTTTCAGATATGAATGGAATGCACAGACCTCCGCCAGATATGCATCAGCACCAGTCTGACAAGAGAAGACGCAACTACAAGCTTATAGTTGATCCAACAATTCACAGTTACAAAGGAAATCAGAAAGTCTACAGATTTGAAGGAATCAATCCGGTAAGATGGTTAGGAAACCTATTCTTGATTTCGTTCTGGCAAGTGGTCAGAATGAGTGAAAATTAAGCTTGCTAGCTTAAGTATTGGAGTGTGCAACCACAGACGCCATAAAAAGCATCTTTGGGGGATTGTTGTTAATTTACAAGGTTTGAGATCATCAGTAAATGTGTGATCATTCACGCAATGGCCAGTTGAACTGGCATGGTAAAAGTCAAGAACTAAACAGAAAGGTACTTGATGGAATCTGAACAGAGACCAAATAAAAGGATCAAATTGTTACAGGAAGATTAGGGGAGATAATTCACAACTACTTCCTGCAATTTTGAGTACACACACACACAAACACAACACAACACACATGTACACACACACACACACACACACACACACACACACACACACACACACACACACACAATTTTTTATTTATTCATAGTCCTGAGATAAGAGAATTATTAACTGACAAAGGAGCAGAAAATAGACCAAGTTACTAGTATTAATGGAGGGCTAAAAATTTCCAGTTCATTTATGTAATGAATAAAATTGATATTGATACAGTGATATATATTAGAACTTTGACATAGCAGCAGACAATAAAATTGTCACTGGTCACATGGACAAATTGAGAGCAGACATTTCCTGCTGTAAACAAGAAAGAACAAAACCTTTTTGTTCAGAGATAAATGGAATAACCAAGAGATAAATTGTAACCTTTCAAAAAATAAATTCTCAGGATCTGTGTTTGTGAGCCTAAGTTAAATTCTTGATTGTTGATGCACAGCTTGACAGAATTTAATTCTGAACTCGAAATCAGATTAATCTTGAGGTAGATTTTCTTTCTATCACCAAAATTTTATTTTAAAAAAAGATCATAGTAGTTCTGGCTTTTTGCCTTCAAGATATTACTCTGTGTTTTGAAATTTTATTAACTACCCATTTGCTAAAATAAATGATTTTACAGATGCATGTGCACAGACACCACTGATCTCTCTGTCTCTCTCTCTCTCCGTCTCTCTCTGTCACACACACACACACATACACAGTATCGTTTTACTGTAAACCGATCATATTCAAGGATTTCTTTCAAATCCTGCAGAGTGCATGTATACACTTAGTTTCTTTGCATGAGCTTTGGCATATTTTAGTTTTTAAACATTATCAACTGAAAATGGCTGTTGACAGGATGGCAGAGTTATTGACACTCGCGATCCAAGACCTCGATACCAACGTATTTGGTGCCGAAGACAACCTGCTGATCTTCCTGTTCCACAGTTCAAGGTTATTGCTTTTGTGTTGTTGTTTTCTGTATGTGGTAAGTGTTAATAAAATGAAATCTGTTAATGTTAGATATGATGATATAGTTGATTTTTTTTGTCTTTTGTATGGCTTTCTTGGACTGATTTATGTCAAGGAAGTTTTTTAAATACGAGGATTTCTTGTTATTATCTTTTTTTTTCTCTTTTAAACATATGTAATTTTCTCTCTTTTTTTAATTTTATTATTCCTTTATACTTGCAGTGTGTGTGTGGTGTGTGTGTGTTTTGTGTGTGTGTGTACTCAAGTGATTGTCATTTTGCTGCCTTTCTTTTCAACCAGTGAAAATCATTATTTGCTTTACAAGCAATTTAGTAAAATGACGTCTATGCTCATGTTAAGCACGGATCAGTGTTAATTTGTTAAGCTCTGAAAGTATTTTCTCAAGCAGAAATGATAATTTTGGTGTTTGTGTTTTTGTCAATTATGATGGAAGAATTTATAGTATAGATAGTTAAAATGCGTCTAAATAAGGTCCCCAGTTTAATTCTCAAGTCTACTTAACCCCTTCGCTGCTATCATATTTTACTCTGGCATATGCTGGACGGAACAGAAAGAGCGTTGAATCATGACGAACAGTAATCGTCAACAGAACATTGCTGGCGACGGTTTCCATGACAAATGTTGTTCATCAACAGTACAGTAGAGAGGTTAATATTAGGTTTTCTTATTTTCTCTTTTTTTTTTTTCTCCTAATGTTGGGCTGTTTCATTGTGGACAGTACGATCATCATTATGTGGGTACCCTCCCCCCAAAGAGGTGACCTTCACCAACCTGAACGACAACATCAACAAGGATTTTTTAGAGAACATGTGCAAAGGCTTTGGCACCATTGAGGAGGCTCGCATCTACTACCACCCCAAAACCAAGAAACACCTTGGCATTGGAAAGGTAAGGATTTGGGGGTTTTGGTGTGTATGTGTGTGTGTATCTTGCAGTGTGTTATATTGTGTTGTCTTCTGTTCCATTGTTTTTTTTGTAAAGTAGTGTGGCATGATGGTGTAGTGTTGTGTAGTGTAGAATTCTGTGGTGCAGTGTTGTGTCATGTCGTGCAGTGTAGTGAAGTGTATACATTTTTTTTGCATACCACTTGTAAATCATGGCAGATTTTTGCACACGAAATTTAGGCTGCTCCCTTTAGAGAGAACACATTGCTATGAGTTCATTGGGGTTTTTTGTTGTTTTGTTTTCTGTTCAGAATTGGATTTCTTTACCCTCTGAGTAAGGCTTTTTCTAAGAACGTTTTTCTCTAGAAATAGATCAAACATTAACGTCGAAGGAATTGAACAGTATTTTCACAATTTCAGTTTTAGTGTTTGAAGTTTTCGATAATGATGGAGTTACAATTTGGTGATTTGTTTTGGTTTTGCTTTTGTTTTAGGTGGTGTACTCTCTTCCAAGGCAGCCAAACAGTGTGTGGAAAAATTGAACAGAACATCCAAGATGGGGAACATCATGAACGTCTTTGTGGACACATTTGGTAAGTAATTTATTTTATTGTATTGCATGGTATTGTATTGTATACCACTTTAAGTCACAACATATTTCTCTGTGTGAAATTAAGGCTGCCTTCCCTGGGGAGAGCATGTCACCACAAGAGTAGTACCACTCATTTTTGTGGTTGTTGTCATGTCTGCATGTGAATTTGTTTTGCTATCAAGAGTGGATTTTTCCTAGAGAATTTAGCCAGGGACAAGTTTCTTGTTGCTGTGGGTTCTTTTACATACGCTAAATGTGTGTTGCATTTGGGTCCTCGGTTTATCATCTTATCTGAAAAACTAGTACCCAGTCTTATGGATGAAAGAACAGTTTAAGGCACAAACAGGGATCAACCACCACACTTCAAATGCAGACTTTTTGCTTTCTAGGCAGGTGCATTACCTCTAGACCACTTATCAGTTATCTACCAGATTTCTGGGTTTTTTGTTTTGTTTTGTTTTGGTTTTTTTGGGTTTGTTTTTTTTACAATGGGGCTATTATGCTCCCTTGTTACATGTATTAATCTAGATTGTTATAGACTACACAGACTACTGAGTCACCATTCTTCATGATAATTTGTAGAATACTCAGACTGCATATCGAATTGGTTCAATCTATGTCACCCTCATGAAGTCAACTTTGGGCATTTCATTTTAGTTTTTTTGTGTGTGTGGATTTTGTTATTTCATTCTGTCATTAAAAAAAACCCAACCTAGTTGTTCAATAGTGATGAGCATGCATGTATACTTACACATGCATGCGCGCGTGCGCACACTCACACACACACACACACACACACAAAGACACCACACACACACACACACACACACACACACACCACACACACACACACACACACACACACACACCTCATTTACACATGCCCCTCATGTACTCACAAAAGTTCCACTTTGCCACAGGCAAGGAGCGTTCCAAGTTGATCGAAGAGAAGATAGCGGAACGTCCCAAGATCGACTTTGCATGCCCTTCCAAGAAAGACCGAAGTAGCAGGAAAGCCTTCAGCAAGGAGGCATTCGAGCCTGCGGATGACTTTGAATACAATGGAGGTAGTTCAGGGGCAAGTATGTATAACTACGCCCAGTCGGAGAGCGGCTACAGTGGTGGGCCAAATGACATGGGTCATTCAGGTGACATGGGTCACATGGGCGACATGGGTCACTCCAGTGACATGAGTTACTCTTCAGGGACACCCTTCAGCCAGTCAACTTACACCCCGGGGAGCATGTACGGGGGGGAGGTGCACAATCAGGGCTTCACCCCGGCCAGTGACGCGGGCTACGGGCACCATCACGGGCACCACCACCACCACCACCATCAGCAGCAGCATCACCATCCCCATCATCACCAGCCCTCACATTCCCATCATCACCACCATCACCACCACCACTCACAGCAACAACAGCAGCAGCACTACCAGTCGTCATCATCGTCGTCGTCGCGGTACGACATGCCTCCCCCGCCCGCCTCCCAGCCCCCTCCGCCGCATTTCAACAACAGCTTTGTCAACTTTGACCCCATGGTGCCCCCTCCCCCCCTTCCCCCTGAATCCATCCAGTCCATGTCCACACCGGGCAGCCATTATCAGGCCACGCCCCAGCAGGCCACCGCCACTCCGGATTTTTATCACCAGGACCGAGAGCACGGTCGTGACGGCCACGATCGCTACAGAAATCGTCACCATCACGACAGAGACTTTGACCGCAGTAGTGGAGAGCGAGATCGTGACCGAGACCGGGACCGAGATCGCCACAGAGACTGGAACCACAGTGACCAGAACGTGGAGCCAGACAGGCACAGAAACTCTCACAGTAACGATGACCGGGGTGGTGGGGAGGTGGGGAAGGGGGCGGAGGTCAGTGAGGACGGCTCTAGGCATGGGGGTCAGAACTCCAAAGTGCCGGAGAAAGACATGCGGCCCCCAAGCCCGGAGCCGGTGGTGGTGGAGAAGACGCATTCGGAGAGCTTGGAGTCGCGTATCCAGTCCTTGCTGCGGATGGGTTCACAGAGAGGATGACACTACCAGCCACTCCAACCGCTCTCAGGAACTGGCCCACACCACCCCCAGCACCCCCCACACCCCCTCCACCCCCTCAGGACGCGGCTCGCCTCCATCACAGCTGGTCCCAGCCTCCGGCGGCTAACTCTGCGGCTGCGGCGGTGCTGGACAATGCTCCTCCTCCCCCCCTGCCCGCCGCCCACCCCCCCGACCAACGCCAAAGAGGACGGCAAGGACGGCAGCGGTAGCGACATGGATGTGGACGACGACGACGACCGCATGAGTCTGTCGTCCATCAGCAGCGGGGAGGAGAAGCTGCAGGTTAACCCCCCTGTCAATGCCAACCTCAACTCCTCAGGGATGGTGGGGGGGGCCAACTTCCACAACGCATGGCAGCAGCAGCAGCAGCAGTCGCAAACCAACGGATCCTTCCGCTTCGGCCCCGGCTTTGGCTGCGGAGCTGGCTTTGCCAATGGCCCGTTTGATTCCAGCCTCAGTTCTGCGGCGGTGCCGGACAGTCTGCGAGACCAGACGTCCCAGGTGGAGGAGGACCTGAAGAAGTTTGAGGATGAGAGCCTGAAACAGAGTCGGAAGTTTGCCACGGTGCTGAATGCGTTCATCAAGGAGCTGAAGGCGGTCATGCAGAAGGACTTGTGCAAGAAAATGGTGGAGGTTTCCGCTTTCAAAACGCTGGAGACCTGGTACGATTCGGAGGCGCAGAAGGTGAAGGTGAGTTGGGTTTTTGTTTTTTGGGTTTATCAGGGATTTTTGTTCTCTTTTTTTGGTTTAGTGTTTTGTTTTGTTTTGTATGAAGGTTATGGTTTGAGGTTTGGAAATTATGTTATATTCAAGCGTGACAGAATACTTCTGCCTTTTAGTAGAAATTGGGTTTTAGATTAGGTGACATGGCCTTTTTTTTTTTCTTATGTCGGTAGTGAGCTGTTTAGAATTTATTGAGGAGGCTTATGACTGCGAGCAAGGCAGTATGTACATTTATCATTTAATGATTTATACTATTTTCATTCCTCAGCTAAAGCTCTGAGATTCACCAATGGTGAGATTTTGCGTACATACATGCGTCCGTTTTTGCCCACCATGAAGGTAGAGGCATTTTGACATAAATCAAGTCATCTTTAAGCCAAGGAAATCAATCACCTGATTGGGAGGGAACAAGGTGACTCCTTTTGACCAGTGATGAGTAGAATTGGAAGAAACTAAACTAGTTCATGACTCTGGTTTAAGATTGATAGTCACTTAATAGTTTTGCGATTGAAATTTTTAAAATGTGACCTTCTGGTTTAGGATCTTTTTTTTGTAATTGTAAGTATAGAAAAAATCCATTGTTAAGGGGCTTTGCTATCTGACTGTTGTTGAACATTTCTTAAATCCCTGTCGTATTTTTCATTTTTTCTTTTACTGATCTCAGTGTGTTGATTAATTTTTTTCTTTCGTACATCTTCATTTGGTTCAGCTACTAGTATACTGTTGTTTATGTGTCACTGTTAATGCTTGTTTTATATTCTATTCCAAACACATTGACTAACATAAGTCCTTCAGATGAGATAATAAACTGAGGTTCCTTGTGCGAATGCATGCAGAACAGCTTGCGCACATGTTAAAACCTGTTCCACTTTTCAGAAGAGTAGGCCATTGTATGTCAGTGAGAACAGATGACAAAATTTAAGTAACTGCATACACAAAGAGACTGGATGGTGGATGTATAAAAGCTCATGAGTGCCTATTCCACTATCTTAGAAATAAAAGAATAAATAAAAGATAAATGAATATGTAATTTACAGACTGTCTCAGTGTCTGCTTTGATGATATATCATTATATGTTTACTTTGTAAGTTTCAGACAGAGTTTGTCTACAGACAAAAAGTTGATTATATTTCATATTGCAGTATATTTTATGTAATTTTTTTTCATATCTCTGGGGCTCAGCAGGTATTTACAGCTGGGGATACATTCATCTGGTATTGAGATCAGAAATTTACATTTTCACTTCATGATGATCACAAAGTTAAAAACAAACAAAAAAAAGTTGTTACAAGTTCCTTAAAGTGGCTGTCATAAGACTACTCTTGACAAGTTTTGTTGGTCTTTTTTCATGTCAGTATTTTGCAATGTGGGGGTGGGGGGCTGAAAATAACTTGTCACACAAAATACCAGATTAAATATTGTCTTGAAAGGAAAGAAGCCTTGGTGAGTAAGAAAAAGTGGAGAGAGGGACAGAGAGAAAAGTGCAGCAGAACATTACTGTATGTCAAATTACAGAAGAGAGAGAATTGCCACATGCATGTACGTGTACTGTCTAAAGCATAACATAACAGATAAAATGTGATTTAAGACCACATTCCTTTATTGTTTTTCCCCCTCATGTTGTCAGACTTTTTCTTTTTTTTTCTCTCTTCAAATTGTCAGAATTTTTTCTCCTTTTTTTTTCACTCCTCACATTCAGAATTTTTCATCCCCCCCCCTCAAATTGTCACATTTCATCATCCTTTTATCTCTTTCATCAGATTTGTTTTCATCCTTTTGTTTTCCTCTTCAAATATTGTCAAGATTTCTTCATCCTTTTTTTCTCTCCTTCAAATCTCTCCTGAATCCCAGACTTTTCAGAAAGCGAAAATTGTCAATTTTTCGCCAGCAACCGCAGAAGCCGATGATCGAGCCAGAGAAGCCAACGAAGCCGGTGGTTAAAAGCAGCACAGATGGCGTGAGTTCCACAATTGCCTCGCTCTTTGAGTCGCGCCATCCCTGGACCAAAGACGGAGGGTTGGAGAACAGCTATGGCGGCTTTGGGGGCTTCTCTGGGGGTGGGCTGCTGGGAATTCGGGGTGGCATTCCCCAGCTCCCTTCATTCAAGGTCAGTCTTTAGAAAGGGATTTTCTTTGTTGTTGTTGTTTTCTCCAAGGAAAAATGATTTCCTTAAGATTTGATGGGAATGGGAAAAATTTAACAGGATTTATTTTGTTTTTAAGGTACTTTTTAATATATATATATAATATTATATATATGCATTTTTTAGGATAAAGCATTTTGTTTGTAAGCAATTTTTTTTATCTCAAGATAACTTTTGGGGGTGGAGGAGGGGAATTTTTTTTTTTAGTACTGTTTGTTTAAAAGTAGTTTCCATTAACCAATTTTGATATTTTAGCATAACTTTGGGGGGGGGGGGGGGGGGGGCAGTTGCAAACTGTTTTCATTGTTCAGAAATGGCTCTATTTTTACTTAAAAATTTTTTTTTTTTTCAGACAGGTTCGATTTTCTTATCAAACTGGGTAGAAAGGGCAGGGCGAAGAATCCAGCCCAGAACCTCCCTGTTTACTTTTTAGGCAGCTGAACAACTTAGCTGTCCTGCCACCTTCCTTCTTGCTGGAGGAATGAAATTTTTGACTGATCATGCATACATGTGTGCTTTGTTGGTGAAAGTACCCTTTCTTTGTGTGTACAGAAAAAGTTCCCTGGCACACCTGCTACTGCTGAGAATGACAAGCGAAAGACAGAGAACAAAGAGGAAGAAACAAGAGAAGCTGAGGAGGCAGAGTCTGGTAAGCAATGTGGAATCATGCATTTTTTTCCTTCTTGGATTAGTGAAAGGGTTTATTTATTTATTTATGTATTTATTTATGTATTTATTCTTCTTTTATTTCTAATTTGCATGTGGTTATGGCAGATTTTTCAGTGTGATTTTGGGGGGGGGGGCAGATTTTCCTAGAAAGAATGCTCAGCCACAAGGGCAGAAATATCCTTTGGGGTTCTTTCCTTCCCTCCCCCTTTTCTCTGTGTGTTGTGTGTGTGTGTGTAATCTTTTTTTTATGAGAGTGGCTTTTTCTATAGGATTTTTCCTGCAGACAGTTCTTGATCTCATACTGCAGTGGATTCTTTTAGTTGTGCAAAAATGAATGGTGCACATGGGGCTTGAGTCTCATCCAAAAGTTTAGGTTCTAGCTCCTCTGTCATGGTCTCATGGATGGGTGGTAGAGTCCAGAAATGGATGAAGTAACTGCTAGTGTACTTTTTTTTTGTTTTGTCTTGTTTTGTGATTACATTGAGCATTGCCTAAAGTGTGTAGTTGTAATTATCAAATTACATGTGGGTGGTTGCTAGAAATAATGCTCAGTTTTAGGCCAGGGATTTTTTTTGTCATTCTTCGCCTAGAGCTCTGAGGTTCCCCAAGGGTCATATTTTCCATGACCCTTTTCACACCACCATTTAGGTAGCTGCATTCCAATTTAGGGGTTGTTTAAACATAATACCAGTGAGTATGCATTTTGAAAAATTGCCATCCGTTTCTTCCGGCACCAAATGACCTACTCATCTGAAAGGCAGAATGGGTTTTTTAACATGTGTGCAAGATGTTCCACATGCATTTGTTCACGGGTCTGGGTTTACAGTCTCATCTGAAGGACTCTGATTTTCAGTTTGATTTTCTGGTCAAACTGTGAAGAAAGGGCGAGGCTGGCAATGGAACCCAAAACCTCTTGATTTACTTGTTAGGCAGGTGAATGTCTTTAACCATCCTGAGAATGAACCTTGCTTCTTTTTGCCATGTTTTAGTTTTGCTTGCTGTTTTTTCCCCAGACCACGAAGAAGACAAGAAGACAGCGGACAAGCCTCAGTCTGGTAGCAAGCCTCTCATCTACAGCAGCGACAGCGAAGAGGAATCAGATGATGAGAAGGAAGCCTCTGCAGGTTAGTTGCCTTGTGGCAGCAGAATGTGTTTTTATATTGGTCGTCAGGATTTCTTTTTTTAACCTCTTGTTTGGGGTATATTTCTAAGATTATTTCAAGGGAAATTGATTTCTAGAAATATGACTACTTCTGAAGAAGATAAAATGTCTTGGGATCATTGAAAGATATATATTTTAACAATGAAAGAAAAAAGGTTTCTTTTTTATTTTTCAGAGATTTGCTTTTTATGTCACCAAATAGGCTCTGGTTTTGCAGTTTTGACAGTTGAGTTTTAACAGTCAAACATTGGAAAGATGCATCAAGAATGAGGAATACAAAACTAACAATTTCTGAGCATGCGCTCTTTGAAAAATAAAACTGTCATCTAATTCAATGTTTCAGCGGAGGAAGACGAGGATGAAGAAGAAGAAGAGGAAGAAGAAGAAGAAAGTGAGGAAGACAGCGATGATGAGGAAGAAGAAGAAGAGGAAGAAGAAGAGTCTGGACTGTCAGCCGCCGAGTCGTCAGAAGAGGAAGAGGAGGAGGAAGACGTGGAGGTGGAGAAAGAGGAAGACAAGAGCAGTCCTGTGGCGAAGAAGAAGAAAGTGCAGATCAAGGAAAGGGATGAGGAGGAATCCGCCATGTCTTTGTCTGAAAAGTGAGTCATTCTGTGAAAAGGGTTTGTATTTTTCTATCCCCAAAGTTGGAATGAGGCTATCTAACCCCCCCCCCCCCCAACCCCTCTTAAAAAAAAACAAAAAAAAAAAAAAAAACCGGCCAAAGACCAAGCCAAAATTTTATAAAATTGTTTTGAAGTCATTCATACAATACATATAATTCAAATAAAAGTTGTTATTAGCTAATAGGATTGAATTGTTGTCAGTCATGAAAATCTCTAAGCATGACAATGATCTTCACTCTCCTTTTAACCCTAGTAGCGCTGTTCCCGGATTACTCCGGAATGACGTAGTGCAGCATTTCTGGCGGCTCCCGGAATATTCCGGGATGACGTCGGTGATCGTAATTGAAGGCTTTCTTTCGCTTTCAAAGGTCATCCAATGAACGTGAAGGCCATTGTAGGGCCGCAGAAATGGGTGAAGGTCGTCCGCAGTCGCAAGCAACGAGGATTCTGATTGGTTTAGAGGCGTATTTTATATTTTTTTTGGACGAACGTCGATCGCCTGAAAACAAAATGGCGGCAAAGTGTTTGCGCTCGTATCACTCGAAGTATTTTTCGAGTTTTTTGACGATATTGACGGCGATGAGGAGTTTTAGAGGCTGGATTTGGTTGAATTAAATGATAATAGAGACAATAAGGTAAGGATTGTGAAATATTTTTGAAAAACTTCGGAAAAATTGATAGCGATCGGAATGAATCGAGCGGTGCTAAGTTTTGTCCAAAGCACTTCATAGCTACCGGGCGATTTCGATGTCATACATTGTTTTACTTTATTTTAACGCAACACGGCTTCAAAATAACTGTTTTTAAGTCATTTCTATAAGCTGTCGAGTACTTTGCATCACACGAAATCAAGCGATTGTCGTATTTTCGTCATAGAACGCCGCCAGTTCGCAGGAAATAAGTGTTCACCGCCATGACGATCGCAATCGCGTGGATCATTTCTCTGGACTTTTCCGAGTATTTGACGACCGATAAAGCCACGGAAGCTCTTTATTTTTTCAAAACTTATGTCAAGAGACAGTATTTATCGAATCATGACATTTTTGCACCGCAACAACATTGCATATCGTGTTAAAATCAATCTGGGTCACCGACATCGCAACAGTGATTGGTAGTGCACGCGCAGTTTTTAAACTTTATTTATTTTTTATATTATCATAAACACTACATGCTGCTGTAAAATTTCACTCTTTTAAAAGCGTGTTATCTAAGCTTTCCAGTGATTTACAACTTTACACACTTAGTTTAGTTTTACATATCAATATCAAGAGTTGTTTGACCCCACCCTACTGCAAATCAACAATGGCTGCTGTTAATTCAGCCAGCAGCACCTAGTACCGCTGCCGTTATTTCAGCGCTACTAGGGTTAACTCTTCTACTGCCATAGGCAAATTTAGTTGACGTTACCTTTCACTGCCATAGGCAAATTTAGTTGACGCTACCTTTCACTGCCATAGGCAAATTTAGTTGACGCTACCTTTCACTGCCATAGGCAGATTTAGTTGACGTTACCTTTCACTGCCATAGGCAAATTTAGTTGACGCTACCTTTCACTGCCATAGGCAAATTTAGTTGACGCTACCTTTCACTGCCATAGGCAGATTTAGTTGACGTTACCTTTCACTGCCATAGGCAGATTTAGTTGACGCTACCTTTCACTGCCATAGGCAAATTTAGTTGACGCTACCTTTCACTGCCATAGGCAAATTTAGTTGACGCTACCTTTCACTGCCATAAGTTATTTATTTTACCTGATTTTGTTTTGTTTTATTCTATTTTATCTGTTTTATTTTGCTTTATTTTATTTTGTTTTTTATTTTTATTGCTGCAGAGAGGAGGAAGAGGAAGACAAAGAGGATGAGGCAGAGAAAGAGGAGAAGGCCGATGAGAGCAGTGAAGAGGAATCTGACGTGGATGTTGAAGATGATGAGGTCTCTGACCAGAAGACATCATCTCCCCTGAAGTCTGCTTCTCCGTATGTTTTTCACTTCATTTGTTGTTTGTGTGTGTGTGTGTAGTGTGTGTGTTGTGTTGAGTGTGTGTTGTGGTGTGTGTGTGTTTGTGTGTGTGTGTGTACAGTGAATGTGTGTGTACAGTGTGCGTGTGTGTAGTATGTGCGCGTGCATGTGTGTAGTGTGTGCGCATGCATTTGTGTGGATCATCAAATTTATAATTTGTCAGTAACTGGTGACTCGGGTCTCAGTTGAGTGGTCAATTTTAGGGAATTTTTTCCTTGAAGGTAATATTGCTCCCCAACAACAACAGAATCCCCAGATGAGATTTTAGTTTTGTTCCAGTGCTAGAGCTCCAAGGTTCACCAATGGTGAGATGTTTAGCATATGCAACCGTCCCCAACCCCCAACCCCCCACCATTTAGATAATGGACTGGGGATGGTGTTAAAGACAACACCTATGAAGAAGAGTGTCATTTTCATTTTCATTTCACAAGAAGAATCTCAGGATTGTGTAATTTTGGTGGTGGTATTGGGTTTTTTTGTTTTTTTTTCCATGTTGCTTTAAGCAAGACAGCTGGGTTGATATTTTCTTCTTTTGGCTTCTGAATTTTTTGCCCCCATAATTCTTTTTTTGTTGTTTTATTTTGGCATATTGGAAGAATAAGAAAAAAAAAAAAAGACAGAGATGGCCATGATACGAGAGAGCAATACATGCACAATATCATTTCTTATCAGTCCCCTTGATCTTTTCACAGAGTGAAGGAGGAAGAACAAGAAGCGAAGACAAAAGACGCAAAGGCAGCAGCGACAGAAGCAGCAGCAGCAGAAGCGACAACAACAACAACAACAGACTCCTCAGTCCCCGCCCTCACTTCCAGTCCCTCCAAGCGCGGGTTGTCTCCCATCAAAGAGGAAGCGGAGGAGGAGAAAACGGCGGAGGACAAAGACGAGAACAAGAAAGATGCACGCATCAACCAAGAAGACCAAGAGGTTGACCAGAAAGAGAAAGATGTCGAGAAAGAGGAAGAGGACATGCAAGTGGACAAAGAAGAAGAAGAAGAGGAGGAGGAGGGAGAGGTGTGCAAGAGTGTGGACAAGGCAGCAGAGGAATCACCGTTGCCTGCCAAACTGCAACAGGATCTCCGCCTTCCTGAACCAACACCAGAGATCTCCAAGGAGATCAAGGAAGAAGGTGAAATTCTGGACAAAGAGGAAGGTGAAATAACAGAAGCAGTCACAGCAGACAAAACGCCATCACTCAAAGACAAAGCAGTCGAGGTGAAGGAGGAGGAGGAGGTGGTGAAACCGAAAACGGACAGTTCTTCTCAAGTACCCCCCCAGTCCCCGGTCCTCCCCACCACGAAAACGAAGGGCAAAGGTCGTGGGCGGCCGCGCAAGAAATCCACCCAGTCCCCCATGCGGTCTTCGGACCACTCCATAGACTCCGATGTGCCCGCAGACAGTGTGTGCTCAGCATCCAGAGACTCTGCTAAGGACCACGTGATGTCTGACAGGAAAACCTCCATCGACAGTGACTCTCCCACACCGCCAACACCAGCGGCAGCAGGAGATGCGGAGAGCCGGCAGCCAGCTCTGAACCGGCTGATCGCGGAGCACGATTACTTTGCCGCCCCGGTGAAGCGGAAGTACGTGTCCCTGGACGACGAGGTGGATTCGGAGCAGACAGATTCTGCGGACGAAACGGCGGAGTTGTACCACGACGTGTGGCTGGAGCACAACTACTGCCTGCCCATCCCCAGGGACGATGTGACGGGCGTCAGTCTGGTGACGGGGAAAAAGCCCACCCCCACCCCGCCCCGACCCCGACCCCGGCCCCGGCTGCCGAAGCCTCGCCCGTCAAAACGCCCAAGACGAAAAGAACAAGAAGGAGGTGGAGAAGACGCCGCCAGAGGTGGAAGAGGTCATGGAAGTGTCACCCAAGGTGAAGGCCAAAGCGGGTGGTCGTGGGAAGAAGGACAAGCTGAAGGACATCACCAACAAGGGTAGTCGGGAATTGAGCCAGCTCCTGCCTGAAGACCACGTGCCCAAGTCACCCATCACCTTTGACCCCCGCAGCATCACCGAGGAGAGACAGGTGAGTCAGTGGTTGGTTGTTTTGTTTTCTGGAGGGTGGTGGTGGTTTTTGTGAAGGTTTGTTTTTGTGCACTTCCCCTGTGGGGACGCCAGGGGGCCCTGTCAGTATAAATTATAGCTTTTCCACCTGGAAACTCTGAGCTAGGAATTCCCTCTTTTCTGTCCCTTTCTTTGTTTCTGCCTTGTCCCTTTTCTTCCTGTCACCTCATTCTTGTCTGTTTTCTGCCTTTTCACACACACACACTTACACACACACATGCACGCATGCACAACACACACACACACACACACACACACACACACACACACACACACACACACACACACACACACACACACACACACACAATTCAAGATTCAAGATTTAATTTGCCCTTGACCCCTTTTTGGGCATGGAAGATTTCAGTGAAGAAAATTAACTTATAATTATGTGTATGTAATCTGCAATGACAAAAAACCATTTACAACTCTGCATGTGACAGAATTGTTGTCAACCTTTCCATCAGTGTCTTGCAACATTACTACAAATTGGCTCGGTTGTTACACACACATGCACACACACAGACACACAGACATAGACACACACATGCACACACACACGCACGCGCGCACACACATACACACACACACACACACACACACACACACACACACACACACACACACACACACACACAGATAGATGACTTGATGAAAAAAAGCAAATCAATGCTTATTCAATGTACCATCTGGAAATAAAACTTTGACTTGACTTCACACACACACACATACACACACACACACACTCATGCACACACACACACACTCATGCACACACACACACACACACACAAATCCATCTACAACATTTTCCTCCTCTTGACAGGTTTTCTTCGACATCTACAACAAAGGCATCGACGACGAGGACATCAACTACCTGAAGCGGACGTACGACGAACTGATGCAGTCTGACGACCCCATGTTCTACTGGCTGAACGACATTCTGTGGGTGGACCACCCCTACACCAACATACCCGACCCACCCCGCAAACGCCGCAAGGTGGACGACTACTACCAGAACAGAACTCACAGAACAGGTCAGAGGGATGGGAGAGGGTGTAGAGTTACTTATGAATTTTTTTTTTTTTGGGGGGGGGGGGGGGGTTGTTTTTTTGAGGATAAGGCAGTAAACACTCCTGTGCTTTTTTTTTGGGGGGGGGGGGGGAG
>CM060340.1:21211518-21249018 GCA_030674155.1 Stramonita haemastoma
GTGTGTGTGTGTGTGACTGACTGACTGACTGACTGACTGTGTGCAGAAGTGTGTGTGACTGTGTGTGCAGAGCTGGGTGTGTGTGAGGTGTGTGTTATGAGTGTGTGTCTGTGTGGTGTGTGTGTCTGACTGTGTATAAGGTGTGTGTGGGTGTGGTGCGTGCGTGTGGTGCGTGCGTGTCTCTCTGTGGTGTGCGTGATTTCATTTCCAATCCTTTACAAATTGTGGGATACTAGACTGAAGAAAAAAAGAAGGGGCCGGTGTCTGAATCCGGGTTTTGGGGGTGGAAGCACACAATTTTGAATACCGGTAGACAAGTAATTGGAAATCAACATAGTGACCTGTAATCCTAGCTAGAAAATGCCACTCTTGAAAACAAGAAAAGAAGAAAAATTGTTTGTAGAAACAAAAAAAAACCCAACAAACAAAAAAAATCCACATTTCTAACAAAATAACATCCCCCCCCCATATATTTCTAACATCATAATAACTTGCATTAAAACCCCATCGCATACCTGGGATCATCAGGGAAAGCTTTCTGTTGGACGGTTGCAGTCTCGGAAGAAACTGTTGCGGTTTGCCAAGAGTGGAATCCACGACTGGGGCTTATTTGCCCTTGAGCCTATCCCTGCTGATGACATGGTGATAGAGTACGTGGGGTCGGTGGTTCGGCAATCGGTGGCGGATCTTAGGGAGAAGCAGTACGAGCAGTCGGGCATCGGGTCCAGCTACCTCTTCCGTGTAGACCACGAGACCATCATCGACGCCACCATGAACGGCAACCTGGCCCGCTTCATCAACCATAGTTGTAACGTGAGTGGTGGTGGTGGTGTGTGTGTGTGTGTGTGTGTGGTTTTGTGTGTGGTTGTTGTGGGTGTGTGGTTGTTTTGGTTGTGTGTGTGTGTGTGTGTATTGTTGTTGGTGGTTTCATCAACTATAGTTGTAACGTGAGTGTTTGTGGTGCTTTTGTTGTGTGTGTGTGTGTGTTTCATCAATCATAGTTTAACGTGAGTGCTGGTTGTGAGTGTGTTATGTGTGTATGGGTGTGTGTGGTGTGTGTGTGTTGTGTGTGTGTGTGTTTCATCAACTATAGTTGTAATGTGAGTGTGGTGGTGCTTTTGTGTGTGTGTGTGTGTGTGTGTGTGTTTTCATCAATCATAGTTGTAACATGAGTGCTTGTGGTGCTTTTGTGTGTGTGTGTGTGTTTCATCAACCATAGTTGTAACGTGAATGTTTGAATGTTAGTTTCTCAGTGTGTGTGTAATTGCAAGAATGTTTTACTCGGCATCTTCATCACAATCAACCATCATGTTTTTGTACCTGTCTTGTGTTTTATTTTGCTGCTTTTTTTTGTTTTTTGTTTTTTCTTAATGCCTCGGCTAGAGCTCCAAGGTTCAACTATGGCAAGATTTGATGTATTTGACCGTTTTTTCCTTCCATGAAGGCAGCCACATTCTGACTTCGAGTATGCTGTCTAAACAGGACACCGTATGCATGTGTTGTTTTTTTGTCATCCATTCCTACCGCCACACAATGTCCTACTCTTCTGAAAGACAGGAGTTCTTTTGTTTTGTTTTGCTTCTTCGTCTAGAGCTTCCAGGTTTATCAATAGTGAGATATTTGTGTATGCGACTGTTGTTCCCCCTCCCTCCCTACCCCAACTTTTTCAGGTGTTAAGGGCAGCACAACGCATTTTCGCTCACATGACAGGCAACGCTAGTTGTTGTCTGAGTGTACTACGATGACAAATGGCAAAACGTATATATGTCAGCTAAGCTGCTCACTGCGTTCTTCTGTGACGTGTGCAGCCCAACTGCTATGCCAAGATCATCACGTTGGAGTCGCAGAAGAAGATCGTCATCTACTCCAAGAGAGACATTGACGTCAACGAGGAAATCACCTACGACTACAAATTCCCCATCGAGGACCAGAAGATCCCCTGCTTGTGTGGCACGCCACAGTGTCGAGGCACGCTCAACTGACCTCAACCCCCCATTAGGTCCCCTTTCTGTGATTTTGGTGCTACTGCTTTCGCATCAGTGTGTGGATGGAGTGGGTGTAAGAGAGAGAGAGAGAAAATGTGTGCGTGTGTGAGACCAGCGTGTATGTGTTTATGTATATACATATATGTGTGTAAATATGTGTGTGTGAGTGGAAGAAGAAACAAAATAGCCAGAGAGAGAGAGAAAAGACAGTATTTGTGTGTGTGTGTGTGTGTGTGTGTGTGGTGTGTGTGTGTGTGTGTGTGTGTGTGCGCGTGTGTGCGTGCGTGGTTTGGGTGTAAACAGAGGAACTGTGATCAGTTGGAATCTTTTTCCACACTTCTTAAAAATCTTTTAAAAACCTTTTATTGTTCCATGCCAGGAAAGGCATGCTGGTGTGCTGAAAAGGATAAGCAGGCAAATTTCAGTCCGGGGTGGGGTAGGTAACAGTTGAGAGCTGTCAGAGAAGTAGCTTTCGTGTAACCATCCTGACCCCGTACCTTTCAGTCGTCGTGTAGACAGCAATTTTAGAACATACGCTATGTCTTGTGAGGGTTCAGGTGGCTGGCCTTTGTGGTGGGCGGGGCTATAAGCCAGAAGATTGGATTGGATTGGTGGGGTTTATGAGCCTGAAATAAAAAAGCTGGGTTTTTTCTCCACTTTGGCTTGCTTCATTGGTCAGCAGGGCTGGAAACTGGAAATGACCCTCCATCATGAAATGAGTTGCATTGCCCCATGCCTGACCTACTTTACTACTAGGAGCCATTTTAGGCAGGTGGGGGAAAGAAAAGAAAACTACGTAGAAAAGCAAAATAAATAATTATTTTTTTTAAAGATAGAGGGTGTGGTAAGAGTAAAAACATGAATAAAAACCTAAACACAAATATCAAAGAAGTTGACAAGAAGAAAAGGAACAAGGCAGAAACAAAGAGAGGGATAGAAAAGAGGGAATTCCTAGCACAGAATTTCCAGAAGGTGGGGATACTATTTATACTGACAGTCCCCCGGCATCCTTTCAAGAGAATACAGGTACCTCCCCAATAAGTCTTGCAAACCTTAATGACTAAAGGGAAGCATACAAAATCTCTTCCACCTTTAAGCTAAACACTTTTAAAACAAAACAACCTACATCTCTCCCTTTGCTCTAGCAAGTCTGCAGGTTTTTGGGTCTGTCCCAGTTTCTTCCTTTTGCAAGTCTGTAGCTCTCCTCTCCTTTTGCATTTTTTTTTTCTCCCCCAGGAGTTTTCGGATTCCTCACATAACGGCTGATAGGAACCTTGCTTACAGTTCATGCTCACCTACAGAGGTGCTGTATTATTTATATCTTTAAAAAATGCAGCTGGTTTTATTGACACTTTAAAACAGGAGGAACGTTTCTGTGGCAAAACAGTGTTGGTTTATTAAAGAATGGAATATTATGTAAAAACTGTTTTTTTTCTTTCACAAACAAAAATAAACAGAAAAACATTGAATAAGATCATATACTAATTGTACAGGGGTTTTTTTGTTTTTGTTTGTTTTGATTTTTCTCAGCTAGAGCTCTGAAGTTCGCTGATGGTTAGATTTTGCATGTGCAACTGTTCTTGCCACCCTGAATTTCCGTCTTTGGCAATGGTGTCAAAACATGACACCTGTGTACATGCGGGCTTTTTTTTTTTTCCATTTTGCCATCTGTTCCTACCGGCATGAATGGCCCACACACCTGGAGGTTTTTTTAACATGTGCACAAGATGTTCTACATGTGTTCACACACAGGGCCTTGGTTTACAAGTTTCATCTGAAGGACTTTCGGGGAGGTAGAGTCAGTACTGTTAATTCCCAAGTAGAATTCCCTAAAACAGGCGCCTGATCCGGGGTCTTCAGATCACAAGTGCAAAGCTCTAACCACAAAGCTGCCCTACCCCTGGATTCTAGTATGATGGGATTATTAAAGAGCGTTGACCGTTGAGTGGTATTCAACACACTCTCTGACAAAGTGAGTGTGTTCAGTTGTTTCGGGCTTTTTGTTTGTCGGGTTTTTATTTTCCCCTTATTTTTTATACTTTCAAAACTTGAGCGATCGAACCTCTGAACCCATGTTGACGCAAGAGTGGTGGGGTATGGAGCCGTTGTCGTGTGGATTTGTTTGTATGCGATGTGGTGTCAGTGAATGGTGTGTCCGAAGCAAAACAACAACAACAAAAAACTAAACTGAGACAGGCAGCTAAAAACAACAAGGCAGTGGACCTTTTGTTTGTACATAAAAGTGAGGATGACAACTGGACACAGTGAAACGGTCCTCAATTTATTGTGGAGTAAGTGTCTTCATTGTGTCCGTGAGAAGCAGACGATGTTGATGTGTGCATTTCAAAATCGTATTACTTATTCATTGTCTTCAAGGTGTGAAACTTTGAATATTGTAGGGCGACTGGTTGTTATCTTCTGACTGACAGTTTAACACTTCAACCCTGATGTGAGTGACACTTGATAAATTCTGCCAAGTTTTGATGCAGCAGTGATAGAATGCATCCTTTTTTTTTTTTTTTTTTTTTGGTGGATGGCACACAGGGGTTAAGTTTGTTGTTTTTTTGGTTTGTGGGATGTTAGTTCGTGTTTCAGTGTGGTTTCTTTTTAGGGATGATAGGAGCTGTGTTGCTATCAGTTCTGGACACAAAGAAAAGTCGATTAAAAAAAAAAAATCGGAGCAGCATAGATGATTGGGGGGGGGGGGGACGTGTCAGAAGGCTGCTCAGGGTCAGTTGGACATACAGAAGAACAAATGAAAGCATTTTACACAAACTGGGAACAAGAAAACTTTTTAGACCTGATATAAATGAAAAGAAAGATATGCAGCCCATGCATTATGAAACCCAGATACGGACCTCATGAAAACCTGTCTTTCAAGGCAAGACTGAAGCATAGAGAAAAAAAATGCAGACCACCAGCTTCCCTCATTGGCAACATCACCGAATCCTGTGGTGTAAGAATCCATGAAGTCAGCAGAAACTGGAGCAAATGGAGAAGGATATCATGTTGGTGCCATTAAAACCAGCGGCCAGTGCCGTACCTGGTGACACCAACGGGGGGGGAGAGTAGGAGGGAAGGGGTAAAGCCATAGAAGAAAATCAGCTACCTAGAAAAAGCATTTGTAGGAGAAAATTAGCAGAGAGTGTTATGAACAGATTACTTCAAAGTTGACTTTGAGACTTTTAGCGTCAGTTTTTTTGTTTTGTGGGTTGTTTTTTTTAAATCTCGGAACATTTTGATGTTTCTTGGTTAAACAGTCTTGTCACCTTCTTCAAAACAACACTGATGTCATTTTGTTTGTGTGTGATGATCTTCACTTTAGGGTTTCACTAATAGGTATCTCTTACTTTAGAAACGCATTTTTAGAAATAGTCAAGTTTTGCTATTATGGGAAAAAGAAACAAAAGAAAATTGCTTGATTTTGTTGTTGTTGACTTTCCCTAATTCTTTCTGTGTCTGTCTGTCTATGTCTGTCCATCTTCCTCTCTCTCTCTCTGTCTTGTGTCAGAGAAATGTCTTCATGTTTTAGTGAGAATTTGACTTGTCTGTCTGTTTGTCTCTCTCTCGCTCTCTGTCTGTGCGTGTGTGTCTCTCAGGGAAATGTCTTCACGTTTAAGGGGGGATATACCAGCTGAATTTCATTTTAGAGTTAAGGTTCCTGTGTGAGCAGTACATTAATTTTTTCCTCTGCTGACAACTGGACTGCTGAAGGGGCTTGGGCATTATTTTTGTTTTTTCTTCTTTGTCGAATGCTCAGACAGCAAGTATTGTTCTCAGTCATACGAGTAAAAATGTGTTGCGCTGCCATTATGCGCCTGATAAATCAGGCCCGGCGCATCTGACTTCAGTTTGGGAGAGAATTTTTATCTAGTCTTTCTGGGGAAAACAGGCAGGAGAATGGACCAAAGAGGCAGAAAACAGACAAGAAAGAGGTAACAAGAAGAAAAGGAACAACGCAGAAACAAAGAGAGAGATGGACAAGAGTGTGGCCAGATGGGGTCTCAAATTTTGTGTTGGACCATCAGTCAGCTGTCCACTTCACGGGAAACTACTGTATGCCAGTACTGCAGATGATTTCTGATCAGAATAATGGTAAGGAAGGTCATAATCTGTTGTCTGATGATATACTTGAAAATGATTATGATAGTGATGTGCAACACTTGCTGGATGCTATGAAGCAGACAAACTGTTTAGCAGATTAGTGTACTTTATAGTGATTGTGAGTCCACACAGAGTTCCAGCCACGGCAAAAGTCAGTCAAGGCCTGAGGCAGCTGGCAAAAGGGGGAGGCGTGGTGTGGACAGGGGGAGAGGGGGGGGGGGGGGGTGAAGTGAAGGAATCAGAATGGGCAGAAGGGGGCATGGCCAAGTCAGCAGGGTCACAAAAGTAGGAGTCATGCATTATATTCAAATATTTATATGTGTATGAATTTATTCAAATTGGTAAAGATGACCCCCAAGGAGTGTATTTTCAGTCTTGCTATGGTTTGTCTTGTGTATCTTGGCCAAGAAATTTGCTGTTGTGTCAGGCAAAAATGGGCATAATTAAACAATTTTTTTTTTTATTAGGTATGTTATGTAAAGCCAAGTAATGTAAATTCTTAAGATGGGAAAAGTGATTCAGATTTTAATTCATTTTCCATTAAAAAAAAAACCATTAAACACTTGATTTTCTATTTCAAGTAGTTTTCAAGCCAGAAGTTTTGTTATTATTACCCTGAAATTGTAAAACTCTGGCACTCGCAGGACCCTTAAATCTGATTTTTCCTGGCAGCAAACTGGTTAAAAATTAATAGAAGAAAAAAGAGAAAAAGATGAATTATTTGACACATACATACAAAGAGAACTGTTAGCAATGAAAGTGTTATTCTCGCAGCAGAAATCTGCTAAAAAAACAAAACAAACTTGCTTGCTTCTATGGATAAAAAAGAATACAAATTAGTTATTTTCATTGATTTTTTTTTCTTGTAAATAAAGAAAGCAAAATGGAAGAGGTCATATGTGACCCTCCACCATTAAACGAGTCACATTGCACCTGACCCACTTTTTGTCTGTGAGCCATTTTTGGCAGGTGGGGGTCAGGTTGTCAATTTTGAAGATTCAATTGATCATAAAACTAAAGCTTAGGTAGGTGAAGGAAGAGGGGGGGGGGTTGTCAGTTTATCCAATTTGGAATTTCGATTGATAATTAAACCACAAACTTAGGCAGGTGGGGTGGGGGGTCAGGTTGTCCATTTTGAAATTTTGATTAATTATAAAACAACTCGCTTAGGCAGGAGGGGGATTAGGTTGTTAATTTGGAAATTCAATTGATTATAAAACTACCAGGTGTTTTTTTTTTTTTACCTTGTACTGAAGCATCAAGGTGGACTTTTGTCTCCTTTTGCTATAAAAATGCGTTTTTAAAAACACCCAACACTCGCATTATGACCACCTGTTATGTTGCAGATTTCGTCAAATTCTCATTTTGTCATTTCTGGAATCTTGGCGTTTTAATTTGTAATAACTCTTCACACAACTCTTCACAGAATTGTATGATTTTCAACCCTTTTTTTTTTTTATTGAATAGCTTTTAAATTGTAGATTCATATATCAACACAAAAAAAAAAATATTTTTTTTTAAATTGACCTTCAGTGCGATGTGAGTTGTGACTCATTATGTGGTGGAGGGTCACATATACAGATATTTATATTATATATATAACAGGCTACTTGCTTCCCATGGGAGCACGAGGCTGCACTTGACACTGTGATACACATTACAAAACACCACTCTTTGAGAAAAGCTGGAAGCATTCGGCTTTTTTTTTTTTTTTTTTTATTCAAAAGAAAAACACTTGTTTCATGAATGCTAAATTGCATGAAGAAACTGCCATATAACAGATGTCTTTTTTTTTTTTTTTTTTTTTTTTTTTTTAGTACCTCCATTTTATACTGTGATTATCCGTCTTTTTTTTTTTTTTTTTTTTTTTTTTTTTTTAAAGTTAACTGAATATAATGATGCTCTCCTAATTCTAACTATATATATATAATACATATATATATATGATTGCTGTATTGTGTTGTGAATGTTTTAACTTTTTAAAAGATCAGTTTCGTTTCTTGAAATATTGATGTGTGTATGAATGTGTGTGTGTGTGTCTATATATATATATATATATATTATATGTATATATACACACACTCACACACACACATATATAAACTATAACACAGAATTCAGGACTTGGAAAGGAACCTGACCGATATACATATTCCTGAAAGGTAGCACAAATGTATCTGGCCATGAGAATGTTGATCGTTTTGTTTTGTCTTGAACAATGAGGTACTGCATCGTTGCCTGGACAGTTCAGACCTAGAACAAAGAGCTACTGTTCATAATATTTGCAACCAGCTCACCGGATTGAGCCTGCTTGCAACTATCGCTAACTTTAAAAAAAAAAAGTAAAACACAGAACTGTTCAGAATATTCGACTCATTTGTTTTGAAACAAAGTTGGTATTGTTTTGTTTTTGTTTTGTTTTTTTAAATATGTATGAACGAACCTCAGTCAAGAATTTGTTTGAGAGGTGTATTATGTTGATTTGAAACGCTTGATGTTTAAAATGTGTCATCCTCAGTGTGTGTGTGTGTGTGTGGTGCTAGTTAATTCTAGGGCTATTGCTGGGTTGTTTGGTTGTTAATAATTACTGAAAAGACACAGTATGTATAGATCTGTATATGTAAATATTGATGGGAATGCGAGGACTGAGTGATTAAAACGACGGCATGTTTGAATCATTGCAGTGGGCTGATGTATGCTTGTGCTGTGGGACATGTATTTGAAGAGTTGGCTGGAGGAATATTTGATCACCATTGTGAAATTGGTGTATAATAATTTTTTTTTTGTACAGATATTTTATGAAGATGAGTGGATTCACTGACTGGTAGTTGAATGGCTTTTGCAGGTAGTTTAGTGTGTGTGTGTGTGTGTGTGCGAGCGCGTGTGATTGCATGCATTCGTGGATTGTGTTTATGTAAGTGTGTGCACACCTGTATCTGAGTGTGCGCATGCATGCCTGCCAGTTTTGCCATACATAGGTATACATGTGTGCGTATGCATCCATGTTTGTGTACCAGTGTGCGTAAGCATGCATGTTTGTGTACCAGTGTGCATAAGGTAGTAAAGGAAATGAATGGATGGCATTGGTTAGTTTTCAATTCCAGTACATCTCCCCTGAAGTCTCTGTCGTTAATACTGCGATAGCAATTAATCTCCCTTTTTCTGCACCATTTCTTAGCTTCTGATCATCTTTATCCTCCATTATCTCTGCTCCAAGTATCATTTGCCTCAATTTTCCCTGTGAAATATTGGTAAAAGTAGCATAATACACCCTTGTATATATAGTCCAAAATCCTGAATGATGATGACATAACAGCAATGTTCATTTCACATGATTATAAGGCAGCATTGTGGGCTACCAACAGAAAATGATTCTTTGTGAAGTTATTTCCCTCAACTCTGTCATCACTCTCTCTGTTTGCGTTTTTGGTCAATATTTGGTCTTTGATTTATATTTACGCAAAAGCATGATGAGATAAAAGAAGAGTTGATGTTAAAAGTTCACAAAATCAAGTTTTCACACATTTGTGAACATTTTTAAGCATTTAGACCTGTATGTGCATTTTGAGGAAAATCCGTCTTTTGTGGCCCACATGGCGCCATAGGGGGAGGGGGTTGGGGGCAGTGACCGCTATTGGCCAGATTGAATATAGAGATTCGACTGACGCTAGGCGAGTCAGAGTGGTTAAGACTGTTCAACTTCAATCCCATGGGTCCATGAAGTCCTGGGCTTGAATCTCAGCAGCATGTGATTAATTAGGAGTGGGGGATTTTATGATCTCCCAGGTCAACTTAGTGCAGACCTGCCAGTGCCTTCATTCCCTTCATGTGTATATTTTATGCAGATCAGATACAATCCTGTCATTCATGTTATCATTTAGTGGGTCATGGAAACACAAACACACCCAGAATACATTCTGAAGTTGGAATGTGGCTGCCTTTGTGATGGGCAAAAAAACGCTCACATACACAAATTTTCCCTATTGGTAAACCTCAGAGCTCTAGCCAAAGAAGAAAATAAACAACTACTACTATACTGCTACAGAGATCAGTATCTGGCTTAACTGGTTGACTGATGCCGTGGCTGGATCAGGCAGGATTAACTTCATGAGATTCAACTTATTACCTACAGTGCAGAAGGGGTTGACTGGCTCGAAACAATAAGATTTCCTGGGTTGATCCGTTTTGGGCTGATTTATCTTCATAGTCTGCAAGAGTAAGAAATATCGTTGACTTTTTATATGGTCAATTTAGAAAGCCAGGGTAGTGAGCACTGAATTTCTTCCTCTGAACCAAGAGCTATGCCACACTAAAAGACAATTTGCCCCCACTCACATCTCTTTTAAACTTCTCCGCTGACTTTAAGATTTTTCATTTTTTTTTTACTGCAGGCGGTAAACCCTTATTCTCTGTAGAGGGCTTGTCGACATTCGGCAACTGTGGGTGGTAAAAACACTCTTACTCTCTGAAGAAGAAATCATGGTATGAATCGTTACTTTGCCAGTGTGAGTAGTTAAAGCACTCTTTCTCTCTGGACAGAAGTTTCTGTGAAAGTGTTTCTGAACTTTAGGAAAAAGAACCATCCACATGTGGCAGACAGCATCCAGGTCTATGAACACACACACACACACACACACACACACACACACCACACACACACACACAGAGCCTTAAGCAAACTGGCCCTTCCTGTTTCCTTCGTATTGCAGATCTGAAGTTAAGTACTTGCGGTGGTGACATATTACTGATAAAGAACGTAGCCTTTATGGACTCAACATCTCACTATCTGAGACTGTGAGAATGTTCTATGAATGTAAGGGGGACAAAAATCCCCACAGTCATAGATAGGGTTTTTCAGTCTATGAATGTAAGGGGGACAAAAATCCCCACAGTCAATAGATAGGGTTTTTCACCTATGAATGTAAGGGGGACAAAAATCCCCACAGTCATAGATAGGGTTTTTCACTCTATGAATGTAAGGGGGACAAAAATCCCACAAAAGTAGGTTCATATAATGTAACTAGGGTTTTTTCAGCCTATGAATGTAAGGTGGGAACTAAAAACAAAACAGCCCACAGTCAATGGGGATAAATGGATGTTTTTCACTCTATGAATGTCAAGTGGTGTAATAAAAAAAAAAACCACCCACCATCAGTGGATAGGGTTTTTCACTCTATGAATGTAAGGGTAGACAAAAACGCCCATCAACTAACAGGGATTTTCATTCTGTAAAGTATGGGTGTCTACACCACCCCACTAAACAAACATGATATTTCAACTTAATTGTTTGTTTGCTTTTTTTTCCAAGTTGAACGATTCTGTTTGGAGTAATGTGGTTGAAATGAAAAAGTTGACACTAGTTGAAAAATTGGGGTGAATAGCTTGATTAATCAAAGTTATTGAAATAATGCTTAATGGCCGCCAGGGTGTTAAACCCAAAGTCATCCGGAAAGGTTAAGTTGAAGAGTTACAGGTTAAAAAAACAAAAAAACCCCACCCCAACATTGAGTAAGACAAAAAAATATACACAAGATAACGGATTAGATAAAATGGAAAGAAGTCTGGATCAATGTTAAAAAACCACTCTCATGAGGAAAATTTGAAGTTGAAAATTTTTTTGTTTTTTAGAAAGAAGGGGGGGGGCAGAGTTATACTTCTGGTGACAGTGAATTTCTTACAGAAAAATCTGTTGTGACTGCCAGTGCTGTACGAATATATATACAACACAATACAATACAATGCGATAATGACAAAACCTAAGTAAACAGTATCATCAGAAGGGAATCGCCAGGAATGAACAACAGCAAGCCTTATTTATCTTCTACCCCGCCTCTTCCCCCAATATGTGCACAAGATCTCAAACATACAGCATTTGTCTTTGCTGATCATCCCAGTGCTAATCTACCTGTATAGCTTGTGCCCTAAACACTTGCAGTTTTGATTTTCATGCTAAATAACAAAAAAATTGAGTTTTTTGTCTCTAAAAGCTAGAGACAGTGCATCCTAAGCAGATTTTGTTGTTGTTGTTGCACATACGTATGTGTAGACTTGCTAAGAAAATGAAAGACTGCGGTTGTTATCCTTTTTCTGAGAAAAAAGGCATGACTGGAAAAATTGCCTCAATTTTATCACAACCTGTGCATATATTCAGTTTCTTCATTTTTCATCATCTGTTGTTTACTGCTTCTGTATTTGTAACTTTTTTGAAAAAAATATACATGTGGACTTTTTTTTTTCTAAGTTAAAATCATAACACTCATCACTGTATAGCTTGTTGCCTGTGCTTCTGTATAAACAAACGAAAATCGAAGTGAAATGAAGAAATAATCGTAAATCAGTTTCATTTTTTTAATTCTTTTTCTTCCTATTTCTTTGAACATCCATTTCTTGAAAACAAACCATAAAGAGAGAAACAAAAATGTGAAAATGAAATGGTATTATTGACCATTTTATGGTCTGATGTATGAGAAAGAACGACATATATATATATGTATGTATAAGAGAATGTGTGTGTGTGTGTGCATAGTTGTGGATTGGTGTCTGTGAATGTGCGAGGGATGTAAGAGAAAGAGAGAGGCAAAAAAAGAGAATATTTTAGCTGGTTGTTTGGCCGCAGTATATGGATGAAGATATTTGTTGTATGTTGTTTTGCTTGAAATAAATTCCATTGTTTTCAACCGATTGGCTGCTGGTGGTTTGTATGTGTGTGTGCGAGTGTGTGTATATGTGTGTGTGCAAGTTTGCAAGTGTGTGTGTTTGTGCTTTAGTTAGACTGCAGATATTGCTTGTTAATTGCAGCTTGTGCAATCTGATCTTAAATTAAACACCATGTGCGCGCACACACAAACTTACAGAAGCAGGCGGCTGCTCTCTCTCTCTCTCCTCTCTCTCTCTCTCTCTCCTCTCTCTCTCTCTCTCTCTCTCTCTCTCTCTCTCCACACACACACACACACACACACACACACACACACACACACACAAACACATGCATGCACACAATGCTTGAGCAAACACACATAACAAATTCACACAAAATGTATATGCATCTCTCAAGGGGCATTCTTTATTGTTGTACCACCAGAGTGGATTCATTTAGAACATGGATAAATCTTTCCTCTTCCAATTGCCCATTCTTTTGTTAGAAAGTACTGAACCTAAATCTTTTTATGAACCCAGTGAAATAATAGTCTGGATTACATAAAGATCACCTTACATAAACTAAACGTTACATTTAAGCTGGATGCATTTGCTTTTGTGTAGTGGAAAGCACATTCCAACTTTGCCTTGGAGGACATTGTTTAATTCCCACCACAGTGTTCGACATATTTTGCACTCATTAAAGAACCCACGGCAACAAGAGATTTGTCCCTGGCAATATTCTATAGAAAAAGTAACTCTGATGGGGAAACAAATACTGTTGCAGACAGGAAAAGAAAAAAAATAATGGGTGGTGCCGTGATCTCCAGGGAGAGCAGTCCAAATTTCAAGAAGAGAAATCTGCTTTTTATACACAACTGGCATATATACTTTTCGTAAATATGCCAACAGTTACACATAAGGTGAGAAAAACACAATTTTCAGAGCCATAAGATAAATGTATTGACATTATATGATGACTAATTGATAAATGCATTGTCATTATGCCATGACAAATTGATAAATGCATTAACATAATGGTATGACAAATTGATAAACACATTATGTCAAGACAAACTGATTTTAATGCATTGACATTATATCATGACAAAGTGATAAATGCACTGACATATCATAACTAATTGATTAATGCATTGACATTATGTCATGACAATTGATAAATACACTGACATGTTATGACAAGGTTATAAGTGCACTGACATCATGTGATAAAGTGATAAATGCATTGACATTGTGTCATGAAAGTGATAAATGCACTGACATTACTGAATGACGAATTCAAATAATGCTTTATATCTCAATACTTTGGGAAGAATCGAATGATAAATTTGCATGCTCCCCCCCCCCCCCCCCCCCCCCCCCACCTCCCTTCCTGGACACACAATCAAATGACACAGGTGTGAGGTTCTAGGTTTGGTTCCCAGCCTTGACCTTTCTTCCCACCTTGACATGAAAATCGAACTGACTGTCAAATCTATCAGGCGGAGACTTTACACCTGTAGGCCCGTGTGCTTACAAACTTGTGCACATGTCAAGAACCCAAGGCAGTTGAAAATCGGAAAGAGCAGGGAGGTAACTCCCGTAATTCAGTACCCAACTGTATCCCCGAAGTCTGAATGCGGCTACCTTAATGGTAAGGGGAAAAAACGGTCGCATATGCCAAATACCTCATCAATGGTAAACCTCGGAGCTTTATCCAGGGAACGAGAAAAAAAAAAAAAAAACACCAACAACTAAACTAATGCAACCTTTGCTGTTTCGAATCTGAATGTGGTATTGTTAAGACGTAAGTCGTTTCCTTGTCGCAAACTGGATTAAAACGTTCAACTGCGCGAACCTGGTCAAACCGTAACCAGATTTTTTTTTTATCTGCTGGTATATTTAAGGTTTAACGTCCTCCTGGGACAGTTGCTGTTTGTATGCTGATATGTGAATTATCTGCTCAGCACATCAGTTTAGTTTATATCAACCCACCTGAAAACGCGACTCAAAATAACGGCAATAAAAATATATATCAAATAAATAAATCCAGATCCTTGGTGAGCTCCTAGCTCCGTTTAAGCCGATCCACTTTTGACAACACACAACACGCATAAGAACTGACCCGGGTTCGAGTCCGGTCGAGGAAATTTTCTTCCTGGAGTTAACATCAGTGCTGACTCCACTCTCCCCAAAAGTCCTTCGGATGAGACTTTAAAACCGAGGCCCCGTGTGCGAACGCACGCAGAACATCTTGCGCACACGTTAAATCCTGTTCCGCTTTTCGTAAGAGTAGGCCATCGTGTGCCGTGGAACAGATGACATGATTTACAAAACTGCATACACACGGGGACCGGATGAAAAAAAGCACATGATTGCTTATTCTGTTATTCTCGATATAAAAGAATAAATAAATAAATAAATAGATATGTTTACATACCTAAAAAATCTTCTACAGGAAACAAGCGGAGAGACAACTCTGTTAAGAAGAAAAGAGTGATGTTTGCTTGTTTTTAGTCATACTTCAGGCAAATAATTTAAATCCGGTTGTGTGTGCTCTTAATATGATAGAGAGCGTAAGATTAATTTGTTTTAAATTTCATTCCAATGAGAAAAAATGTCCGTCCTCATTTTTCACCATACTTGTTACTAGCAGTGGTATCCATGTTTGCAAACGTTTTTATTAAGCTGAACACGACTGAGTTCTTCTAATGCACGTGCAACGTGACCAAAAAAAACCAAAAAAATGGAGTGAGTATGTCGAGAATGAAAGAGGGAACTGTCGAGTATTATACTCACTTCATTGCAACTTTTTCCCCCCCCAAACAATCCTGCTTCATCTTCCATGACTGGACTTCTTTATCGTTTAAAAGCAATCAGAAATCCCTCTCTCTTTGAGGATACCGACCCAAAACAGAACAGAAAATCCGTTGTTATTCCTCGATCTCCGGTGATAGGAAAAGCTTGTGTGTTGTTTGGTGTACTCCAGTCCTGGACCTTACATCGTCATTTTTCCGACCACAGATATTTATTGTAGCTGTTTATGCGGTCAAGAAGAGAATCATGAATGATGATGAGACAGGTTAGTGTATATTTGGGATGGATTTCCTTTTGTAAACCCTTTTCTGTGCCAAAATTTCTCTGGCTAGATCTGTAGGTATATTAATTTGTCTTGATTGCCACAGACTGTACTTTATGAATCTTGATCGTAAGGTAGGCCTACTAGAAGCTGTTTAAGGCATTTGTAAGACTTTATGTAAAATTAATATGAAAGTGTTTGGGTTTTTTGCTTTTTTTTAACTTTCGTTCCATGGCTAGATCTAAAGTTAGAACTCCGCGGTTCACTAGGGGTGGGAGTTTTGCAATTGCGACCGTTTTTGACCACCATTAAGGTAGCTGCATTCCGACTAAGGGAATAATGTTTTAAGTATGACACAAATTGTCACATGTGCATAGGGCTTTTTCCCTAAAAGATATATTTTTGTCATCTGTTCTTACCGACACAAAGGGCCTATTATTTCAAAAGGCAGAACGGGGTTTATGTGTGTGCAAAAGCTCTTATGCACGTGTTCGCACCGGGACTTCGGTTTATAGTCTCATCTGAAGGACTTTCGGGGAGTGGAGTCCGTGGGCCTACTGATAACTCAACTCAAGAGGAAAAATTAATTTGACCTCCTTCACAAAGTTTGTAAACCGACATTAGGCATAGGATTAATACAGATTAATTCCAAGACTGACCCGTTAATGTTTATCAAACCCATAGGCCTAAAGACTGAAAGTGCGTTGCACTGTTGTAAATTGCTTGACAAGTCAGGCCCAGCGCACGTGCGTGCGTGCATATATGTGCATGTGTGTGCGTGCGTACACGTATATGTGTGCATGCATGTGTGTGCGTTGTGTGTGTGTGTGTTTGTGTGTGTGCGTGCGTGGGGGGTGGGGGTGGGGGGCGTTTGTGTGTGTATGTGTGTGTGAGCGCGCGCGCGTGTGTGTGTGTATGGGTGTGCATGATTGCATTACATGTATACGTGCTTATTTCCATAATGTGTGTGCGCGAGTGAGTGTGTGTGTGCGTGCGTGCGTGCGTGCGTGTGTGTGTTGTGTGTGTGTGTGTGTGTGTGTGTGTGTGTGTGTGTGTGTGTGTGTGTGTGTGTGTGTGATTGCATACATGTGTGTGCGTACTTCCTTACATGTGTGTGCGTGAGTGCGTGCGTGCGTGCGTGTGGGGGTGGTGGAGGGGGTGCACGTTGTGTGTGTGTGTGTGTGTGTGTGTGTGTGTGTGTGTGTGTGTGTGTGTGTGTGTGTGTGTACAGCAGTGTCCAGCCCTGCTCCCAAAGTGTCCAGTGGTCAGCCAATGCCTCAGCTACACCAAGACTTTATACCGGTCAAAAACCTGCAGGTAATTTCGACGTCTTATCTATCTATCTGTCTGTCTGTCTGTCTATCTATATTTCTATCTGTCTATATTTCTATCTGTCCATCCATCTATCTATCTATCTATCTATCTATCTATCTATCTATCTATCTATCTATCTATCTATCCATCTATCCCTTAGTCTGGCGACCGTGGGGGCACCCTTGAAGACTTGACAACCAGTTCCCTCCATTCCTCTTTTCGGCCTTTCTCAGGCTTTTGTTGAGTTCTAGGCCTGTCCATTCACTGATGTTGTCATCCCATCTCTTCTTTGGTCTGCCTCTTTTTCTTCCTCCTTGGACAGTGCCTTGCAGTATAGTTTTTGCGAGTCCTTTTGATCTTGTGACATGCCCCTACCATTTAAGTTTACGGTTCTTTTCGATTGATAGGTTTTCGTAGGCCTAGATATTTGGGAAAGGGTTTCTGTAACAAACCCTTTAAGTGTATAACTTATGATATGGTTTGGGTTGGGTTGTCTGGGTTGTGCTGTGTTACGTTGCATTGCCGGTACTGCATTGTGCTATGCTTTTCTGTGCAGCGTCGCATTACCAGTATTGCATTGTGCTGTGCTGTGCTGTGTGGCGTTGCATCGCCGGTATTGCATTGTGCTGTGTCGCGTTGCATTACTGGTATTGCATTGTGCTGTGTCGCGTTGCATTACTGGTATTGCATTGGGCTGTGTCGCGTTGCATTACCGGTATTGCATTGTGCTGTGCTGTGTTGCGTTGCATTGCCGGTATTGCATTGTGTTGTACTGTGTGTCGTTGCATTACCGGTATTGCATTGTGCTGTGCTGTGTTGCGTTGCATTGCCGGTTTGCATTGTGTTGTACTGTGTGTCTTTGCATTACCGGTATTGCATTGGCTTTGCTGTGTGGTGTTGCATTGCCGGTGTTGCATTGTGCATGTTGCACTGCGTTATGCTGTGCTGTGTGGCATTGCATTACCGGTATTGCATTGGGCTTTGCTGTGTGGTGTTGCATTGCCGGTGTTGCATTGTGCTATGTTGCACTGTGTGTCTTTGCATTACCGGTATAGCATTGGGCTGTGCTGTGTGGTGTTGCATTGCCGGTGTTGCATTGTGCTATGTTGCACTGTGTTATGCTGTGCTGTGTGGCATTGCATTACCGTATAGCATTGGGCTGTGCTGTGTGGTGTTGCATTGCCGTGTTTGCATTGTGCTATGTTGCACTGTGTTATGCTGTGCTGTGCGGCATTGCATTACCGGTATAGCATTGGGTTGGGTTGTTTTGGGTTGTGTCGTGTTGTGTTGTATTGTGTTGTGTTGTATTGTATTGTATTGTATACCACTATAAGTGACTGCAAATTTCTCCGCCTGAATTTCGGGTTGCTGTCCCTCTAGAGAGCGCGTCGCCACAAGATTAGCGCCACCCGTAACTTTTTTTTTATCTTTTCCTGTCTGCATGTGTCATTGTTTCCCTATCAGAGTGGCCCTTTTCTACAGAATTTTGCCAGGAACAACGCTCTTGTTGCCGTTGAGATCTTTTTTGTGCGTTAAATGTGTGTTGCACCGCGGTTTATTGTCTCATCCGAAAGACTAGCACCCAGACCACTATTTACGCTCTGGTGGATTGGGCAAAAAGTTTCAGGTATAAACGGGGATCGAACCACAACATACTTAGTAGTAGCAGCAGCAGTAGCAGTAGTAGTACTTATTATTACTAGTAGCAGCAGCAGCAGCAACCACCACCACCACCACCACCACCACCACCACCACCACCACCACCACCACCACCACCAGTAGTATTAGTAGAGTAATAATAATATTAAAAAAATTAAAAACGAAATCAACACAGTACCCATACTAGTCATTCTCATTGTACCACATCCTTTGCATCCTACAGATTTCCGACCTCCCCCAAGGATGGAGGAGCCAGAAAGCTCTTGATGTCATCGGTCACGTGGCCCAGCGCGTGGTGATGGTTTACATACCGCGCATGAGCAGCGAGCGTCCCAACAGCATCTTCAGTGGGTATCCACACTTCGGCGGCACAGGATTCGCATATTACGTGGACCAGCACATTGTCAGAGTGAGTGTGTTTATGAGACCCCTTCCTTTATTTCTGTTCTTTTTCTTCTTCTTTTTTGTCTTTTATTCCTCCGGTAGAGCTTTGAGGTTCACGCCAATGGTGAGATGTTTGCTTATGCCACCGGTCCTCACACATTTTTTTGTCTAATTTTGTAATCTGGTCCTACCAGCGCGACCTGACCTACCCTTCCAAATGGCGGAACGAGTTTTAAACGTATGTGCAAGACGTTCCGCGTGCACATGGGGCCTTGGTTCCTTGACATTCAGTTTCATTTTTTCCGTCAACTTAGAAGAAAGGATAAGGCTGGGATTCGAACTCAGAACCTCAGGGTTTGCTTGTTAGGCCGATTAAGGTCTTAACCGTCCTGCCGCATTCCTTCTTAGACTCTTTGCTGTCTTCTTTTTCTGCTCTTAGCACTTTGGCCCACCAGAGGGTCTTTGCAAAGCTAGAATGATGATGCAGTAACGTGTCCATACCATCCATGTTTGTCTTTTTATCGTATTTAGTGATCTTCTCAAAACAGCCAGTGCTTCTTTTACTACTACTACTACTACTACTACTACTACTACTACTACTACTACTACTACTACTACTACTACTATTACTACTACTACTACTTCTACTACTACTACTACTACTACTACTACTACTACTACTACTACTACTACTACCACTACCACTACTACTACTACCACCACCACCACCACCACCACCACCACCACCACCACCACCACCACCACCACCTCTTCTTCTTTTTTGTCAAAAGCTCTGACAGCAGCTTTTGTTGTCTGTCATATGAGCGAAAATGTGTAGCACTGCCCTTAATTAAGTGCCTGACAAGCGAGGCCGAGCGCATCAGACTTCGGCGTGGGAAAAAATTATCTTTTAAGTCTTTCTTGGAAAAAAAGTACTTGAAAATTATGAGGGAGCAGTCAGCTTTGGAAGCAGGACGATCACAAACTTACGTTTTTCCGATGACATCGATGGTCTAGTTGGAGAAAGAGCAAGAGCTAGTTAACCTGGTAAATCACCTTGATGAAGCTTCATCAGCGTAATGCATTGCAGATCAGTGCAGAGAAATCCCAGCTAATAACGAATAGTGCCAGTGGCATCAGCAATGGCGTAATTATAGATGGTAAGAAAATCAGGACCGTCCATATCTTCAAATATCTGAACTGTAGTATCAGATGAAGGATCAAAACCTGGAATTCTCTCCAGGATAGCCCAGACAACAGTTGCAATGACCAAACTGAAAGTCCTCTGGAGTGATAAGAACATCGCCATCAGTTTCAAGATCAGACTGATGCGTTCCCTGATCATGTCTATATTTTTGGACGCATGTGAAATGTGGACCATAACACTAGACACTGACAGACAGATACAGGTAATGGAGATGAGACGCTTTCGCAAATTCCTTGGTATCTCATTCAGGGATCACATCACTAATGAGAAAAAAAACAAGAGTCATAAACGCCATTGGACCATATGAAGATCTCCTAACTTCAAGAGAAAAAAAATGCAAACTAAACTGACAGGCACGTCACACAAACATCTAGACTGGGCAATACAGTCATACAGGGAACAATAAAAGGAGGGAGACGAAGAGGCAGACAGAGAAAATGATGGGAAGGCAGCATCAGAGAGTGAACTGGCCTTGGATGGAACGATTTGCTACGGAAAGCAGAGGACCGCGGGGAAGGGAGGAAGCTGGTTGCAAAATCTTCAGTAATGCCCCCTCAGTCCAAGAGACTACGCGATAGGTGAAGGTAAGGAAAAAAGGGCGGGAGAATGGACCAAGAGGGCAGAAAATAGACAAGAGGGAGGTGACAGGAAGAACAGAAACGAGGCAGAAACAGAGAGAGGGATAGAAAAGAGGGAATTTCTAGCCCAGAATTTCCAGAAGGTGGGGATGCTATTTATATTGACAGGCCCCTCGGCATCTCCACAGGGGAGACCAGTGGCTGACAAGGCTCCGAATATTTAAGGCGATCCCCATTGCAATGCAGAAGTATACTAATCCTGCCTCTGCGGTCGGCGGAGCTGTAAACAAGATTGAATTGGCAGTAGTATACTGCAAGATTCCATATCCTGATTAGTTGTTAAAATGGCCAGGCTCTGTGTGGCTGTTTGTGTGTGTGGGGGGGGGGGGGCATTATCTTTTCCTTTTTATTTCTTTTTTAGCTCTTGAGTTAGAGCTTCGAGGTTCACCATTGGTGAGATATTGCACATACGACCATTGTGGCCCCACCATAAAGGTAGCTGCATTCCGACTTCGGGGATATGTGCTGGGTATGTGCGTGTTTCCGATAACCACCTAATACTAATATAAATAACAGGATTTTTAACGTGCAAATTTGATCTTTTGCACTTGAATTTGACCTGGGAGATTGTAACCCCCCCCCCCCCCCCCTTAATTCACCAGCCGCCACCGAGATTCGAACCCAGCACTTCTTGGACCTACGAGATTGAAGTCGAAGAGTCTTAACCACGCAGCTATAGCATCCATTCTTGCATTACCTAAATCCTGTACACAAATACAAACAGACTTTCTGGGTCACTTACCTTACTCACATGGGCATCTTCTTCACAGGTGCGCACCAACCTTCACGTGATCTACAATGCGGAGGAAGCTGGCATGGCCACGGTGCAGTTCTCCCTGCACGTGCCTGGCAAGCGTCACGTGCGGGTCATCCGTCTGCAGGCCACCAGCCACCACTTCCACAACAACCTGGGCGAGGATTACTCCTCGTTTACCTGCTACCCCACCTCCCGTCTGCGCAAATACCTCAGCGTCTTCTGCGATGTGCCCGTCCTGTGGGATGCCAGCTTCTTCCTGGACAGTAGCAGCAGCAGGGACAGCGGCAGTGAAGACAGTGCCAGAGGCAGTAGAGACAGTGCCAGAGGCTGTGGAGACAGTGCCAGAGGCAGTAGAGACAGTGCCAGAGGCTGTGGAGACAGTGCCAGAGGCAGTAGAGACAGTGCCAGAGGCTGTGGAGACAGTGCCAGAGGCAGTAGAGACAGTGCCAGAGGCAGTGGAGACAGTGCCAGAGGCAGTAGAGACAGTGCCAGAGGCAGTGGAGACAGTGCCAGAGGCAGTGGAGACAGTGCCAGAGGCAGTGGAGACAGTGCCAGAGGCAGTGGAGACAGTGCCAGAGGCAGTAGAGACAGTGCCAGAGGCAGTAGAGACAGTGCCAGAGGCATTGAGGGCATGGCGGTGGACGGAGCTCTGTCTTCCAGCTGCCGTCAGGGTCTGCGAAAGAGCCAGGAGGAGGATGGAAGCCACTGTGGCAGTAGACAGGTCACCCTACAGAACTACCCTGGTGAAATCGTGCCCTGGGAAAATCATTCCATTGAAGCATCGTTAGACGGACATCACCCCCACCACCACCTATCTCAGGCTGGTCTGTCCGATTCCTTAGTGGTAGAATACGATAAGCCAGAGTCTCTGGAAGTCAGCAGACTGACTGAAGATGATCATGAGATGGAGTCGAACACTGATTCAGATCATGAAGAAATTGACTTTGTTTACAACATTGACAGCTCCTCTCTAGCGTCCCCAAAGCATTGTCGAAGGCCGACTTTAGAAAACGGTGACTATGTGGCCATTCTGTCCCATCCCCAAGGGAGGGAGAAATGCTTCTCTTTCGGCCTGGCAGGACTGTATGACCAGGAGACCCTGGAGACACAGAGAACCAACTTCAGGAACATGCAGAGGAAATCCAAGACTTCGGATCAGACCCACGCCGGCCATCCTGCCATTCATCTGATCAATGACCGCTTCAAGCTCTGCAAGAACCGAATCTACCACACGCAGTCCACCTTCGGCTGTAGCGGTGCTCCTGTGCTGCTCTTCAAGCGTTCTCTGCAGCGGATCAAGATTCCAGTGGTGGATTACAGCCAGCACTCTGGCACGTGCTTCTTCAAGAATGGGGAGAAGCTGGGGTTCGCCACGTGCTTCACCCCGCCAGTCTTTTCCCCGTCAGTGCAGGCGTTTGAAGACCTGCAGCAGTGCTATTCCGTCATCCGAAAGCAGGAGCAGATGCTGCGTCACAAGGGGAAACTGCAGTTCCAGAAGTTTGAGCAGCCGGACTGTGCCGCAGAGTCAACGCACATCGTTAACTCGGACAGCAGTCAAAGGGTGTTTAGTTACTGCTACCACACAGAGAAAGGAACAATTATCAAGAAGAAGATTTTTCATGGAGAAGACACGTGTGTGCCAGGAATACCACCCGGCACCCCTTTTCTAACAAAAACAGATTCCTCCAGTCACTCACAACTGCTGAAGCAACTGCAAACTAAGGTTTCCATGTTGCCAGATGAACAGCCACCACAAAGCAGCAATGAGAATGATTCACTGCCACATAAAAGCAAGCTCAGTCCCATCAAAACCTGTCCTTTGAAAGGAGCCGGCGCAAACAGGTGTGATGCGAAGATCTTTGAAGACCTCCTCAGCTTGGAAGACATGTCATTCAGAGATAACGTAGAGATCGTGGAAACTGAAAATGTCTCCAGCGATGGCAACGCTGGACACGGGGACACACCTGGCAAAACCTCACGTGGCCTGAAGGCCTCAAAACCAAACAGATCATATGATTGCAGTTTAGAATGCGGATTTGGTTACAGGATCCACAGGAAAAAGTCTAGAAGTAGTCCATGCCCGATAGAATTTGTCAAAGAGAAAGTCGTACAGAAACTCCAAGTGTTCAAGAGAAAAGTGGAGCGTAAACCTGACACACAGGAATCTGACCCACGGCTTAAACCCAGATTCAGACTGTGCGCCCGTTTCAAACCTGGACATGGCAGAAGTCCAGAACACAAGTTGCCAACACAAGACACTTGCACAAAGTCTAAATTGCTCACAACTTCTTCAGCTGAGCAAAACCTTTTTGATACAAGCTTTACAAGTTCTAACAACTCTCAGGCGAGTGCTTACTCTCCTGTAACAGGCTCACTTTCCAAGTTCTCCCCTGAAAAGTTCCCCGACTCTGCCACCTGTGATTTGAAAGGGTCTGACAAAGTGACGTCAAGCACACAGGCTGATTTTTGTGCAATTCGTTGTAGACATGACAACTCCCCTGACAAAAACCATCAATGTGCATCTTTAGAACATGAAAACGAGGAATCTATCTACCCATATTTGACCAGCTTAGCATCAACTAGTGAGCGGGTTGAACATTGTAGTCCGAGTGCAGATCTCAGCCAAGACATGTATGCCCATAATCATACATCTCAGTTTACACATTACTCAAGCAAACCATCACTTTTACCAAATTCACCTTTCACCATTTTCAATGATTTCAGTCAGAACACTTTAAAGTTTTCAGATGAACAAAAGCACTTTGAAGAAAACAGTGGACAAACAAAAGCTACAACATACCCACATTTTTCTGATTCAATTTGGCAGCTCCCTTCCCTGTCTTTGTCTGGTCATGAAACAGATGAAGACAACTTGGATGACAATGTTGTCACTATTAGCAGTGAAAAACATCAGCCTGTCTCTGAAAGTGCACCAGGGTTCAAGACATCTTTTCTCTTCACTTCAAGCAGTGAACTACCTAGCAGATCGTCCTCAGTCTCAGGAGAAAGACGGAGTGAAGATCGTGATGAATGGGATGGAAGCCTGGAGCGTAATTCATTTTCTGATCTGACAAGTGAATACGTAGATGATGATGCAGAAAACCGGGATTTCGATGATGATGAAGTATTTGAAGAAGAAAAGACAGATGATAAAGATGGACGTTTGCCAGACCTTGAAGAAGTTTGTAATATCCTTCATCCGTCAGAAGATAATGCAACATCAGAGATATCTTTAGCAACAAATGTGCCATCTGTATCATCAGTGATATCCTCAGCAACATGTGTGCCCTCTGTATCCTCATCTGTAATTTCTTCATCCTCAAGTGCTCATACAACAAATGTGCCATCCATATCATCAGAAAACGAAATGCAAACAACATCACCAGTCAAGACACAGAGGATGGATGATGATGCATCAGTACCAACAGATCAGTCAAACACTTCCCCAGATTCCAAACACGACTGGCAGCACCTGTCTGCCTCCACAGATTCCACAAACCCTTCAGGCACATCATCTCTGATGAAACACTTGCAGTGTCATCAGTCATTGTCAGATTCCTTAGTTTTACCCATGGCAGATGTGGAAAAGAACAACGACAGAGATCAGTCATCAACGCCAATGACAGAGGGGAGTCCTCAACCTGGATCTGATCATCACAGCAAGAGACAAAGCCCGCCTTTGTTGGAGAATGATATAGATGACTCTGACTGGCAACAGCTCCTCTGCGAGCTGAGCTATACCAACGCCAACACTGAGGTGCTAGAAGTAGCGCCAGACGTACATCAGCAAGATCATACCTTAGAAACTCCAGATTTACCAGAAACTTGTCATGACGTTCAGGAAATTCTAACTCATCCACACAAATTGTTTCTGGCAGTGAAGGAAGCTGAAAAGTCTGAGGTGTCAAAACACATCAGCATTAGTGAACGTGACTCTCGGGAAAGACGTTCAGCAGAGCAATCCTCTGAAAAGTTGTCATCAGAAACATTCAGTGACAAGATTCACCAAGAAGCGTTTGATGAACGCATCCCTCAGACGATGGATTCCCTACACGCAGACACCATGGAGAACCTTCACCCTCTACTGAAGCTAAAATTCCCCAGAAGCGCTTACTCCCTCCATGAACTGAAGGTGCTGGAACATGCACGGAAAAAGATGACTGGGGAGGGAAGCAGTGAGAAACAGACTAGGCCTAGAACCCAGGAGAGTCCAAAGCAGGATCCCACCAAGAATAAGTCCATGCTTGGGCTACAAGAAATGGCTGACCGGTTTTTACGACTGGAAAGACCAGAGATTGACACCGTGCAAGGCTGCACAAATAGACACAATCATCTTGATGACATTCAAAAGTACTTGACTGAAATCGAGAGCAAACTCCATGATCCGAAGACTGACACGTCATCCAGTCTTTCTTTCAGCCAGCCCTATACCACCAGTCTTCAGACACCTGCTCCTCTTCCACTTTCCTATGAACATTCACAACCCTCTGAGAAATTTAATCATAAACCAGTTCATACTGAGAGGGCAAATGCAAAAGCAGCCAAACTTCACTTTCATTCTATCATGCAACAAAGAGCGGATGATGCTGTTGAACAGAGAAATCGAGTTGTTCCACCTATTTTTAACATTGGAAATACTGCAGCAACACAAAAATATGCTTTTGACATTGGGTGTCTTCCATATGGTCAGAGCGTTCCTAGAAGAGAAGTGCAAGACAGCCTTAACAGGGCTTCCACTTTTAATAAAGATGCTGGATTTCACGTTGCCCACACAAAACTTAATAACAGACCAACATATTGGGACCCAAATTCTAGAGCAGCTGGCTCAATAATTCATCCGAATTACAAACCTCTTCCATGTGATCATCTTTGTCCTGAAGTTCCTGAACCACTAGCGGATCCTGCTGTCTATGACAGATTGTCTAAAGCAGGCCCCCGTGGACTGTACTTTGCACGCGATCCCAGACTGTATGTGCTGAAAGACAGCACCAGTGTAAGACCTAGGGTTGTCCGGGGAGAGAGTCATTGTCATCTTTTAAATCATCAAAAACAAAGATGTATGGCTGACCCAAAACATCTGCAGGGACTTAACTCCAGAGTTCTTGAAGCTGATAACTCTCACAAAATCCTACGTTCGGAAATGCCGACTGTTGCTCCTGAAAGAATCAGGATTCTGCCTGGATGTAGGAGAATGCCATGCACAGCAGATTTTCAACAGAAGAATGCAAATACAGAACATTCTGGAAACTTAGTCAGTTCTGATCTGACCTCTTCTGAAAGCAGTTCTGGCAGTTTGGGCGCAATTGGCTCTGGTTCCAGAAGCCAGACTGGAGAATCTTTGCAGCAACACAGTAACAGTTCACTTATTTCAGAGAAAGAAGAAATGAACAGAGACAAAGTTCTCATGGGTATGAAAGCTTTACGTGAACGAAGTCTACATGGCAAGGATCTTGACAGAAGGATATATCCAGAACATACCCCATGGTGGAACATTGCAGGGGGAGATAATCATCATACTTTACTGAGTTATCCCCCCAACTTGATGTCTGCAAACTTGAATTCTTACCATGATGCATACTTGGCTCAGCAGTACTGCCAGAGAGCACAGCCCTATCTCCACTCTGGTCCCAAAGCTTCAGCCAGCCAGGAAGGCCCAGACACCAGTGGCAATCCATTCCCGCATTATTTTTACTCCTGGAACCCGCTCACAGCAAAAAATGAACGTGTGCATTACCGGCACGAATCAGCCAAATTTGATTCCAGCTTGCGATCAAGTCCAGTTATCTTGTCCTCCACGGATAACTCCTCTTTCCACTCCAGCAGCCCTGAACTTTCCCAGGACGCAAATGCTGTGGCAGAATCAGCCATGCAGTCTCCTTCAAAAGCTGAAGACTCGAACGTGCATAAACCCTGGAAGAGTTCTTTGGGACTAACTGAATCTCACAAACGCTGGGATTGTTCTCCGGCATTAACAGAATCTCACAAGCTCTGGGGGAGTTCTTTGGGATTAACAGAATCTCACAAACTCTGGGAGAGTTCTTTGGGATTAACAGACAAGCTCTGGGAGAGTTCTTCAGGATTAAAAGAATCTCACAAACCCTGGGAGGAGAGTTCTCTAGGGCCAACAGAATCTCACAAACCCTGGGAGGAGAGTTCTCTAGGGCCAACAGAATCTCACAAACCCTGGGAGGAGAGTTCTCTAGGGCCAACAGAATCTCACAAACCCTGGGAGGAGAGTTCTCTAGGGCCAACAGAATCTCACAAACCCTGGGAGGAGAGTTCTCTAGGGTCAACAGAATCTTACAAACCCTGGGGGAGTTCTCTAGAGTCAACAGAATCTCACAAACCCTGGGGGAGTTCTCTAGGGTCAACAGAATCTCACAAACCCTGGGGTTCTTAGGAAGTTACGGATTCTTTAGGGTCAACAGAATCTACAAAACCCTGGGGAGTTCTTTAGGGTCAACAGAATCTCACAAACCCTGGGGGAGTTCTTTAGGGTCAACAGAATCTCACAAACCCTGGGGGAGTTCTTTAGGGTCAACAGAATCTCACAAACCCTGGGGGAGTTCTTTAGGGTCAACAGAATCTCACAAACCCTGGGGGAGTTCTTTAGGGTCAACAGAATCTCACAAACCCTGGGGGAGTTCTTTAGGGTCAACAGAATCTCACAAACCCTGGGGGAGTTCTTTAGGGTCAACAGAATCTCACAAACTCTGGGGGAGTTCGCTAGGGTCAACAGAATCTCACAAACCCTGGACAAGCTGTATAGAATCAACAAAAACTGGTTTGCCTTTTACATCATCCAGCAGTGTCCATTTCACCCCAGTTAAAACAAAGGCAGAGCTGAAGTGCAAACAGAATGAGCTGGTCGATACATTGTGTAAATGCAGAAGTAAAGCCAACACTGTTTTGTTCCCCACAATAAAACCAGAAGAGGATACCAACGCCACTGTGCCATCCCTGTCTGAAGCCTTTGAGAGATTCCTCAGCTCGGATGTAGGTTATATGAAGATTATCAATCAGAGGTTGAGCGCTACTGGAAAAATCGAGAATGCTGTAGGCATTCCATGCAGAAACTGGGACATTTTCCGTATTCAGTTTACGACTCGGACCAGGCCAGAAGTCTTTTGGAACCCCTGTGGGTTGACACTGCAGACAATGTGTATAACCACCAGGTTTGAGCTGCTGCAGGAGTGTTCCTGCCCATGGGGCTGCTGTCATGCTCCTCTCTTGAAACCAGCTGCAGATGGTGAAGACTCAGCTGATTGGAAAAAAGGCCAAGTTGCAAAATCTACCCTGTCTATTGCTTTTGACAAGTTTTTGAGCATGAGTGTAGAAGATGTTTCTGATTTCCAGTGGCTGAAACGTTAAAATCTGACTCCTTAAAATCTGACTCCCCGCAAAACTCCGACATCTCATCATCAGACCGTTCTGAGTCTTCAGAAAGTTCAAGGAGCAGCAAGAATCACATGTATATAACCTGAATGATGTTATCCGTGTGGTGTTGGAGATGGGAGTGATTTATCCCGAGAACAGCCATTCCCAGCAAAATGCTCTGGAGTCATCGGACAATCTCCAGTTTGAGATACATGAACAGTGTCATCAAACGCCTGACAATTCCGTGTGCATGTGCAGTTCAACAGGAACAGATGACTGTTGCCTGAACTCTAACTCTCGGGACAGAATTCCCTTGCCCTCCAAGTCTAACAAAAAATATCGCTCTACTCTCAAAAAGAGGTGCACCTCAGGTCTTGTTTGTGAGTCCTCATCCAAAAATCCCAAGTCACATTCGCAGAAACAGAATGCTACCACCTTTATGCCAACATAGAAAAAGACCAGAGCTCGAGCACCAATAACTGCAGTCACATTTTGGTGTCTAAAAGCCGTGAACGTCATCCACGACCAAAGGTCACCTCTAAGGTGAAGGTCAGGTCAGGTGATGAGACGCTTAGTTCACTGCCGTCCTCGGAAGAAGCAGCTCTGCGCTGCACAGAAGCAACGGTCTTCCTTTAAAGAAATGTGGGGCTGAACACAGAAAGAAAAGCAGTCTCTCGGTCAGAACACTCACCTGGGACAGACTTGTCTCCCTGAGCGCAAGCCCCCTACACCTCGCAGTGCTCCGTGCAACGTTGCTGTAGACGGCTTCCCGTTTCCTGGCTGTGACTGCCAGCACATGGATAACAGACAAGCCTGCTGCCCTACAGTTGCCATGCCTTACATGTTGCCCTGGAGCAACGGTGCAGCAGTATTCCCGTTTTGCAACCCTCTGCATTGCGTGCACTCGCAAAACTCATCGCTGGCGTATTTCCCGCCCTTTTTACCACCCCAGCAGTGTCCTCATAGCTGTCTCTGCAAGCACTTCACAGCGCACCACCACGCCGTCAACCCGAACTTACATGCCGTGCCCAGCTGTGCCTGGCCTGACCTGGGCCAGAACTGGATTCTGCCTGATCAGCACCTCCTCTCCTCTGAGCTGTCTTCGCCAGAACTGGGGCATTCCCCGGTGGAATCCGACAAGAACGATGTATGTCATCAGCACGCTTGTGTTGCCACTGTCGATGCCGTGAATGTTTCCTTGGTACCAACCCTACAAGACCTGGGCATCGTACAGGTCCTGCTGTCAGATGGGCAGGAGGAAGCGAAGAATGCCCACAAGACATCCAGGGCCGCAGCGGCAGAATCTCAGGAACATAGCTCTGGAACAGCATCCAGACACGGCATTTACACCAAAAACAGCAAGACAAAGAGAAGCAGGAAGGCCAACCGCTACACCAAGAGAGGGAAAGACAAAGCTGAGGGTGTGCATCTCAGACGCCAAAAATCCGCGTGTTCCACCCCACAGGTAGCGGAGGATACCGAGTCCAGGGAAGCAGAAACCAGCGATAATTCAGCCTCGTCTCTCAACAAGCGTAAGCGAAGCAAGGCCAGGATACTTCAGTGTAGAGGACAGCTCACCAACGAGTCGGGCTCGGAGAAGTCTGACCGCGAAGTCTGCTATGTGACGGTCCCTGTGGACATCAGGATCAGACTGGAGAAAGCGGCCAAGTGGATCTCCACCCAGCTGTTTGTGTGTCCTAGAGTTCACCTCCTAACTCCCCGGGATGCTCGCACGTTCTCTATCCAGCAGAACTTAAACCTGACTCACCAGTTCTGACTCTGAACGACTGAGTAAGAGACACTATCTACCTCACTTTTCAGGTGATGGGTCTGGGTGAATGAAGCACACAGCACACAAATCCAGTATATCTCAGTCAAGGGTCCAGGGCTCAGTGCTAAAATTAGCCCTTTCCTTTTACCAAGTCCAAGTGCTGTTAGTTTCTGCTATAATTAGACCCAACTGGGATGGGGTAGCTATTGTTTGAGAGGAGCTGAAAGTGGTGGAAACTGACAGCTATGAGCAGTGATCTTTATTATTTGTGGCTTTTTTAAGTGATTTCTTTTAATGATCAGGAAAACGAACCCACTGTTGATCAATGTTTCCTTTATGACCTTCAAAGTCAAGGAGCTGATGATGATGATGATGATGATGATGATGATGATGATGATGGTATTGGTGGTGGTGGTGGTGGTGGTGGTGATGGCGATGATGATAAAGCTTCTGCTCCTGCTGATAATAGAAACGATTCCAGATGACATATCAGGAACATGGTTTGAAACGAACGAAAAATTTCCAGGTAAAATCCGTTAAAATCTATACATGTTTTGTAAAAGAAACTGTTGGCACAAGGAGTATCCAAAAGGACAAATACTCAGTTTGGGCCCGGGTTAGATACCCATTCCAGATCAGCATATAGGACTCAGATTCGAAGATGGGATTTAGTGATACAGTAAATTGGCGTTTCTTCCTTTCTGTTCATTTTAAGCCAGTTTTAGAGCAAGTCACAAGATTTCCAAAGAAATGTCAGAAGAGAAGGATTTGTGTATCCCAAGCTAGTGAGCTTGAAACTATTTCCCATGGTTTTCTGGGCACCAATAAAGAACAGATGTGTTTGTATCTTACCTTGGTAAACTCAAACAAGACTTAAAACAACTGATAAAGATGCTTGTATAAATGATTTGTAGAGAAAAAAGGGGGAAATATTTTTCATAATGCATGTTATATTTGGTATTTTAGTCATTTTTATCATGGAAGAAGAAGTTCTCCATCAAAGTGCCTCGTGCATGTAACGTTTAAATTTGCTGCCTTGTGAAATTAATAACTAGTCTTACCAGTCAAAGATAAGAGTGTTGTGTTTTATCCCAGAATGTCTTTTCTTGTAATTACCAGGTTTTATGGAAACATTTTCCATTTTAAGATCAAAGGTTTTAACAATGTAAAATAATAAAGTTTAAACAAGGAAAACTGAAATGTTTTAGAATAACTATTATGAGCAAGGTTGGGATGGAGGATTTTTCTTATCTTCTTTTTTTTTTTTTTTTTTGGGGGGGGGGGGGGTGGATCAGCCTTGATCTGTTTAGGCAGGCTTCAGACATACTTGCTGAAACATGTTTGGGATCTTGTAGGAGTACTTTTTGTAAAGCGGGAGATCCATGATAAGCGTGGCAGCAGACTTTAATGCTGATGGAGGTATAAGATATTGATGCTAAATACGAATTCATATCTGAAATTTTTTCAGGAATAAGGTGATTTAAAAAACTTTTAACGTCCAGCTACAAAGTATCTCGACATAATTGAATACTGATTTATTTTTCCCTGTATTTTTTTTTCATTTTTAAGTTACATCAAAACAAAACAAAATATGACCGTTCCTCAGTCAAAATCAATAAATAGATGAATGAATAAAGACAGAGAGAAAGAAACAGAGTATTTGAACAGATGGATGGATAGTTAAATAAATGTTAAGAAAATACTTTCAGACCCCATGATAATAACAGTGGTCAGATGTCAAGGTGTATTTAGAAGCCTTTTCAGCCAATTTTTTGCCGCAGTCTTCGACTTTATGTGTATTTGTAGATTTATGTAACATCAGAATCATGTAATTTTGCCAAAGGGACTGCTGTTATATGACTTGGGGTAACAGTAATTCCCATTTCTGGGTATATCCAACTAAAAATTATCATGTGTACCAATTACCAGTGATTGAACGTCTTTCACTTGCAGTTTTTTTCCCCTTCCTGTATCATTCGTTTCTGAATATTTCTCTTTGTAACAGCCTTGGAACGTTTTGTGACCAGCTTTTATCAGTATTTGGAATTTGTCCTGCACATGCTTCTAATCCTGGATGTTTTGTAATCTTATCTGTGTAATACAGATCCTTGTAAGGCTTTGAAAGAACTTTTGATGCTTTGTAGTCTAATGCTTTAAAAAATCTTTTGTTGTGTTATCTATTTTTGAATGCTTTATGATCCTTGAAATGCTTAAAACAATCTTTAATATTTTATTTATCTTCAAAAAGCTTTGTAATCATTGAAACACTTAAAAATATTCCTTTAATGTGTTGTAACACATCTTTGAAAATGCTTTGAAACAAACTTTTAATGTTTTGTAATTTGTTTTTAAATGCTTTAGGATCCTTGAAATGCTTTGAACCAATCTTTAGTTGTTGTTTTGTTCGTTTGTTTTTAATCTATTTTTTTTAATGCGTTAGGATCCTCAAAATGCTTTGCAATCATAACTGATGTTTTGTAACCTATCTTTGAAATGCTTTAAAACAATTTTTGATGTTTTGTAATCTGTTTTTTAAATACTTTGCACTCCGTGCTTTAAAATGCTTTGTAAATCGCCCTTAGAATACATTGAAATCAACCCATGTTGTGCTTCGTAACTATTTCTTAAAATGCTTTTTAACAGACCCTGAATGTTTAGGTACCAGCCATTGAAACACTATGTACATAATTTTTCAAATGCCTTGTAATTAAATATGCTTTGTAATAAATATTTGTAATGCTTTGAAATCTTATTTGAAATGACTTTGTACTCGATTCTTCAGAGGTTGTCTAATCCTTGGTTTTGTAAATTACCAACCCTCTTAACCAATCCTTGAGATCATCTGCAATAAATCAGTAGTCAATGAAACTCTATGAATCTTTAATAAGTCATTTTCAAAATGATTAAGAAGTTGGTGCCTGCACTTGTTTTTCATCCACTACTTTTTTCCTCAGTAATACTTTGTAGTCTGTGAAACTCCTGTAATTAATACGTGTGACGTTTTTTGAATTAAGCATTGGAACTTTGGGATCCATTCTTGATTTTAGAATCCAGTCTTTTTTGTATTGGCTACATCATTCTCATTCTTATGACTGACTGTAAATACTGTTGCACTCCAGTGTTACCCTTCTAGTAGAATTTAGCATGGCTTGTTTTATTTTTAGCCAATGTGAAAACGAAATAAGAAATGTTTAGACAAACTTATAATCAAGATTTTCTTTGAAATAGTGTGGATGATGGTAATAGCGTCAATGTATTTTCAGATAAAAAAAAATTAGTTGTGACTTTGGGGAAAGTTTTCATGTGCGTGTGTGGGGGTTTTTTTTTTTTTTTTTCCAGCAGTCAGTTTGCTTTAATATTTGGGTTTTTTCTTAACATCTAGTCCTTTTTTTATTGTCACTCTTCAGTTTGTAAACAAAATTTATTCCTATTAAAATTTGAGGATGTTTGAATGTAGAATCTTTAGAATACTACACCCAAAGCCTTTTTTTTCTCCATTTTTGCTTCATACAGATCAACCGAAAGAAGAGGAAGAAAAGGAAGTTACTGTAATGCATTTAGTTCTAGTTGTCCCTTTGCTCTGTGTGTAAATATTCGTTCATTATCTCTTCATCATTTTATTTATTCAGTCGTTTTTTCATAAGTAAATCAAAGCATGTGCTAGGTTTATTTCACTCATACTTTTTCCACAAAAAATATTTAGAGACATTGTGATTCAACGTGTGCAACAATTATCTTTCTGTAAATATTGAAGTTCGTTTTAATGAATCATTCGTTCTTTTTTTTTTGCTTGCTTACATATATTTATTTATTCATAATTTATCACATTTTAACATGTTTTGGGTTAAGTACTTTTTCATTCACTACTAGTGAACTGAAAGTCTAGAAAACTTTTTTACAACTACATTTTTTTTATAACCGTACTCTGATCAGATATGCAACGGCTCAAACATTCCTCATTACTCCCCTGAGTCAGAATTCCCCTACCTCAGTGGTAGGTAAACGGTTGGCTAAGCAAAATCTCACCTTGGTGAACCTTGGAGCTCTAGCTGGAGAACGAACAAAAAATCGCTACATAGAACTATTCAAACTAAAAAAACTTAGCAATGCTTCTGTATACATGTAGTCAATGTAAACCTACAAAACAAAATAAATCACAGCATTAGGGAAACCAAAAATCTGATAAAAATAGTTCATTAACTTTGCCCACTCAAAAATATACAAATTACTTTGACAAAATAATGGGTTATGTCTAAGGAAATAATTCAATAGCTGTGAAAACCAATATTTAACTTAAAAACAACAAATTAAATGATTTATACCTGATGATATAACTCAGTAACACTGCACACGAATGTGCGTTCTCACCTTCACTAATACTGTAGTAGATTAGACCGCTAGGGCACCACTGAAGATTTTGCAAACAGCTTCCTCCACTCCTTGCGGAGTGCAGATTACGACTTCCAAAGTAATCACATCTAATGCAATAACGATGTGCATTCACCTGCCTAGAAAGCGACAAGCTGGAGTTTGATCCTTATCGTATGCCCCACACTTTTCCCCCATCCACTGGACCGTGAATACTAATATATGCAGCTTACATTTACAAAATAATAATCTTTTTAAAAAATCTAAGTGGAATTTGCTCACTTTGTAGCCAGTATTGACTTTTAAATGCAACCCCCTTAAAACATATTTTAGAAAATCGAAAACAGAAAAAAGGTTCAATAATTTTTTTAATACTGTTGCCGATTAGGCAGGCTTGAAGTATTTGTATGGGAGTAGATGGTACTGTCTATGCTTTTATTTCGTATTTTTATACATGTTTTGGAAAAGTTTATTTAATCATAACAGGGTGGTTTGTTTTATTTATGCTGTCAAAATATGTTATTTTGTCATTAGGAGCCGTATTCTGTTTGGATGAAAATGTTTTCTGCAGATTTTTGGTTGGTTGGTTGGTTAAGGTTTTCATTGAGGAGCGGGGTGGGTGGAGGTGGAGTTTGGGTATAATCTTTTTTTGTTAGCTGAGATGAATAACCGAATATATCATTTGCCAATCCTCCTGGTCTGAATTTGTATATTTTACTTCAACAAACACGCACCCTTCCCCTATGCACAAAATCATATGCATGCGCGCGCGCACACGCACAAACACACACTCTCACATACACATACACACACACTCTCTCTCTCTCTCTCTCTCTCTCTCTCTCTCTCTCTCTCTCTCTCTCTCTCTCTCTCTCTGTGTCTCTCTCTGTCTCTGTCTCCATTATCCTCGATATAAAAGAATCAATCAATCAATCAATCAATCAATCAATCTCTCTCTCTCTCTCTCTCTCTCTCTCTGTCTCTCTCTCTCTCCCCCCTTCCCTCTCTCTCTCTCTCCCTCTTTCCTTCCCTCCCTTCACAACTTCTAGCCACCATTTTCATTAACTTGCAGTTCTCGTTTGCAGTCATGTTAGCTAGTGTATGTACCCGAAGTCAGAATGCGGCTACCTTCATGGTCGGCAAAGAACGGTCACATACGCAAAATCTCTCGCCACTTGCCAACCCAGGAACCTCTAGCCGAGGAACAAAAACAAACAAAAAAGGATAGTGTAGGCCTATAATCTGCTTTTTACCAAAGAAAGAAAAGGAAAGAAAACACACACACACACACACACACACACACACACACACACACACACACACACACACACACACAGATCGGTGTGTGTGAGTTAATATCAGTGCTGACTCCACTCCCCCCAAAAGTCTTTCGGATGAGACTATAAACCGAGGCCCCCGTATGCGAACGCACGCAGAACATCTTGCGCACACGTTAAATCCTGTTCCGCTTATCGTAAGAGTAGGCCATCGTGTGCCGGTGGGAACAGATGACATTTACACAACTGTTTACACACGGGGACTGGATGTAAAAAAGCATATGATTGCTTAATCCATTATCCTCGATATAAAAGAATAAATTATAATAAAAATTACGCACGCACGCACGTGCGCGCACGCGTGTCATTTTGGTCGCACTCTTTAAACGATACTATAGCATGTGTGCAATTTTATGACGAGTCTTATTGAAATGAACTCGTGATATTTTCGGGTTTTTTGTTAGTCATATGCAATGAAACAGCCGAAAGAACGGCTGGGTAAGAAGAGGAGGGTTTTGTTTTTTTTTTATTTCGAGGATAATGGAATAAGCAATTATGTGCTTTTTTACATCCAGTCCCCGTGTGTACGCAGTTTTTCTAAACCTCATCTGTTCCCACCGGCACACAATGGCCTACTCTTACGAAAAGCAGAACAGGATTTAACGTGTGCGCAAGATGTTCTGCGTGCGTTCGCACACGGTGCCTCGATTTATAGTCTCATCCAAAGGACTTTTGGATAAGGTGTGGTGTGTGTGTGTGTGTGTGCGTGTGCGTGTGTGCGTGTGCGCGCGCGCGCGTGTGTGTGTGAAAGTTAAAATTTTATTTCCAGATGGTACATTAAATAAGCAATAAATTTGCTTTTTTTTATCAAGTCATCTATGTGTATGTGTGAGAGAGAGACAGAAACTCGAAACTCGGATATTTTAATGAGGGTAATTGGATAA
>CM060340.1:21256518-21266518 GCA_030674155.1 Stramonita haemastoma
GTTTCAGCCTCGTTGTTCCTTTTTCTTCCTCTCACCACCTCTTCTTGGTCTGTTTTCTGCCTTCTTGATCTAGTCTTGCTATTTTTTTTCTTCCAGAAAGACTTTAAAAAAAACACAACAAAAACACATTCCTTCACGCCCGAAGTAGGATGTGCTGGGCCTGACTTGTCAGACGATTTAACGGCAGCAGCACAACGCAACGCAGTTTTCACTCATTTGACAGACAACACTAGTTTCTGTTTGAGTGTTTGACAAAGACACGACGGAGAAAACTGAAACTATGTACTCAATCAGCTTAAGGTAAAGATAAAGTGCTCCCATAATCTCTGCGGTCGTGAGGAGCGAGATGTCAGAGACCTCAGGTTCTCCAAGAGGCCAGCATATATTATTGAAGGGCGGCGCCAATCCCCACTCCCTTCGCTGCTTTACCTTCCCTGTCCCTGAAGAGGGCAGGTACCCATTTACAGTTAGGTGAACTGGGCGAACTGCACTGAAGCCAAGACGCGCACACGGTCACCCATCCACTTAGTAACCACGCTCAATGCTGCTTAACCTTGGGGAAAAGCGAGTGCTCTGACCACTGAGCTATCCCGTCCCCAAATCCAGCCTACCTACCTACCCACCCCTTTTAATTAAAAACTGGAGCACAGATCATACACCTGCACGGACCCTGACGTGGTGGTCACCACCATGGCTCTCTCACTCCGGCACAGCTCGGGGAGGCGTCCACGAAAGTGACCAGCTTCAACTCCGCTCCCTGGCCCTGGGGCAGCGAGATCACGGCGGAGCAGACTCCGGTCTGGGTGCAGACGGCGTGCAGTTTCTGCGCCTTGCCGTCCACGATGAAGATGTGGCTTCGCCCGTTCCAAGCCAGTCCCATGGGCGCCTTCAGCTGAGCGTCCGGGGCCCCGGGGACCCCTGAGTAGGTGACCCTGGCTGCGCTGCCTTCCCTGGTGAAGATCTTCACGTTGTGGTGCGTCCAGTCTGAGACGCAGATCTGTGAGGGGGGCGAAAGGGAAAAGAGTTCAGATGAGTGTGTTTTGTGGGTGAATTTTTTGTTTTGCATGCAGAAAATGCAATGGGGTTGGTGTGGAGATAGTGGTGTGGGGTGGGTGGGTAGTGTTGGGATGGGTAGTGGTTGGAGGGTAGTGGTTGGGATGGATTGTGGGTGGGAGTGCATCCATTAAAAAAAAAAAAAAACCGTGTTTCTGCAAAGTTCTCTATTGGAAACTGTCTGCCAAGTTTCGACTGTTGCTGTTTCTTTCCTATTGTACATTCTGCGATTTTGCATTTCACTAATGGTGCGATTTTTGCGTATGTGACCGTTTGCCCACCCGATTAAGGTAGCTGCATTCCGACTCGGGAATTGCGTATGTCTTCTGTTCTTCTCCTTTTTGTCCACAGGGTAACAGGCTACCGAAGAATAGTTCTAACCCGTTTTTTTCTTTCGAATGGAAGTAAGTGTATTTTCCTACACTATGAGTGTCACCCCAGCACAAGTTTGGATATAACGATTGGTACAACTGTTTCTATCCACCACCACTACTATTGCTACTACTGCTGCACTACGACTATTACTGCTACCACCACAATCTCCCCTCCCCCACCAACAACCACTACAATCATCACTATTACTACTTCCACCACCACCACCATAACAACAACTACTACTACTAAAGCCATCACCGCTGCCACCACTGCTTCTACTACTACCCACCGCCTATACGACAATTACTACTACCACCAAAAACCCACCGCTGCTGCTACTACTGCAACTACCACAAACCGCACCTATCCCCAACCTCTCCCCTCTCACCCACATCCAACCCATCCCTGCCCCACATCCAACCGCAAACCCCTCACCCTCCCTCCATCCCCCTAACCACCACCCCCCTCCCAACCCCACCCCATCCCACCCCACACACCACCCCCCTCACAACCCCCCCCACCACCACCCATCCACCCCACCCAACCCCGACAACCCCATCCTTACAACCCCTCACCCCCCCCCCCACCCAATCACCCCACCCCCATCCCACTTCCACCCACCACGCCACCCCCACACCACCCAACTCCCAACCCAACACCACCAACCCCCTAACCACCCCACCCCATACCCCCCCCCCAAACTCCATCCCATTCCCGCCACCACCCACCACACCCCACAACCCCCATCCAACACCCTCTACCACCACTCCCATCCCCCACAACCCAACCCCCCCCCCCCCCCACCAACACCCCCCCCCCCCAACCCAACCCACCAAACCTCCAACCCACAAATCTCACCTGGTCGTCACTGCAGAGATCCACGCAGCGGGGGTAAGCCAGGTGGGAGCAGTCCAGGGCCCTGAGGACGGCGCCCATGTAGTCTATGAGGTGGACCTTGGGGTGCCGAAGGGCGGGCACACGCTGGCGATCAGCGTGGTGGCGTCGAACGTGGCGACGGAGGCGTAGCTGTCGCGCGTGATGAAGTGCGAGCGGTAGTACATGCGCGAGGCTCCGTCCACCACGTCCACCAACCGGATTTTCTGCTCCTGTGGGGGACACAGAGATAGGCAGGTAGACATAGACAGGTAGGGAGAGAGAGACAGGTAGACATAGGTAGGTAGACAGGCAGACAGGTAGGTAGACAGACAGGTAGGTCGACAGACAGGGTCACAGGTAGATAGACAGGCAGGTAGGTAGTCAGACAGGTGGACAGACAGGTGGACAGGTAGGTAGACAGGTAGACAGGCAGGTAGACAGACAGACAGACAGGCAGGTGGACAGACAGGCAGGCAGGTAGGTAGACAGACAGACAGGTAGGCAGGCAGGTAGACAGACAGGTAGACAGGCAGACAGGCAGACAGACAGGTAGGTAGACAGGCAGACAGTTAGGCAGACAGGCAGGCAAGAAGGCAGGTAGACAGTAGACAGACAGGCAGGCAGGTAGTCAGACAGGTAGACAGGCAGACAGTTAGGTAGACAGACAGACAGACAGACAGGTAGATAGACAGACAGGTAGACAGACAGACAAACAGACAGGTAGGCTAACAGTACAGCGTAACATAACAGCAGGGGTTTGGGTGGATTGGGCGAGGATGGGGAAGATAGGGATGGGTGGATGGATGGATGGATGGATGGATGGATGGATGGATGGATGGATGGGATGGATGGATGGATGGATGGATGGATGGATGGTGGGGAGGTGGTGGTGGTAGCAGTAGTAGTAGCAATAGTAGAGGTGGTAGTTCTATTTCTAAATAGAACGATTTTGAACAAAAATTCGACGGATGCTAAAGCCGACTGGTTACAACCTTTCGACCTCAAACCCGTCAGTCTACAAAGTCGTGGGTTCCAATCTCGGCATCAGTGTCTGGTAAAATTAAGGGTGGAGATTTGTAATGTTCTCCCAGGTGACATAAACCCCAGACCTTCCATTGCCTTAATCCTCCTTAGAGTATTCACACAAGCAGAAGATCAAATATGCAAGTTGAAGATCCCGAAATTCATGTCAGTATTTGGTGGGTTATGGAAAGTCAGCGTGCAACGTGTACAATAAAATGGATGGCTCTGATGTTAGAATGTGTTGGCTGAGGCCAGCAGGCAGACCTCCTGCAGAGTTACATGCACAGAAAAAGACCAGGCACTACGCAAGTCGCCCAATTTTTAAAAAATCACAGAAAAAGAAGAAGAGGACACAAATTCTTTCTCCTCAAGTTATCAAAACTTGTTACTAGCATTTTGAAAAAATCAGGACGACTTTTGTGCACGCACCTCGCCTAAATAAAAAAAATCAGAGAGAAAAAAAAGAAGAGAACCAAAATTCTCCTCCTCAAGTTATCAAAACTTGTTACTAGCATTTTGAAAAAATCAGGACGACTTTAGTGTTTGAGCCAGAAGCAGCGTACCTTGGGGTATGTGACGGCTAGCACCCCGGGTCTGCGGAGAGTGAGGTCCCAAGGCTCCGCTCCCCCGGGTACTGTCAACACGTCCATCACCCGGCCTGAGATGTCCAGCAGCTTGACCACCTGTGGTCAGCAAACAGGTATGTATGTAGGTAGGTAGAGAGGTGGGTGGGTGGGTGGGTGGTAGGGAGGTAGGTAGGTGGGTGGGTGGGTGGGTGGGTAGGCAGGTGGTTGGGTGGGTAGGTAAGTAGGTAAGTAGGTAGGCAGGTAGGTAGATGGGTCGGCTGGTCGGTCAGTCGGTAGGTAGGTAGGTAGGTAGGTAGGTAGGTAGGTAGGTAGGTAGGTAGGTAGGTAGGTAGGTAGGTAGGTAGGTAGGTAGCTGGCTGAGTGAGTATGTACGTATGTATGTATGTATGTATGTATGTATGTATGTATGTATGTATGTATGTATGTATGTATGTATGTACGCACGCACGCATACATGCGTGCGTGCGTGCGTGCGTGCGTGCGTGCGTGCGTGCGTGCGTGCGTGCGTGCGTATGTATGTATGTATGTATGTATGTATGTATGTATGTATGTATGTATGTATGTGACACATACACCCTAACCGCAAATAAACTTGCTTCTCACACACACCACACACACACACACACACACACACACACACACACACACACACACACATACACAAACACACACTCTCTCTCTCACACACACACACACACACACGCGCGCGCGCGCGCACACACACACACACACACACACACACACACACACACACACACACACACACACACACACACACACACACACACACACACACACACACACACGCATCTTGCATCTTTGAATCACATACTCTCTCTTTCTTTCTTTTACTGCACGCAAACGCACGCCTCTTCAAACCAAGACCCAACACCTCCCTCACCTTGTTCCAACGGTCCGACACCGCCACCCGGTCTTTGCACACTGCACAGATTCCCACCAGGCCCGGGTGGTTCTTGACGTCACTTCCGTGACTGGCCATGAAATGACGCACACATATAATCCTGCGGGACATCTGACTGCCCGCCTCGCCACTGTCCGAGCCCACTGAAGCCAGGTCCCGCTCCGCTTGTGATTCCGTCTCGTCCGAAACGCCCAGAGAATCCACGAAAGTGAGGTCCGTGTCCATGGGGTTGAGGTCCTCTTCTGGAGGGACCTGAGACGCCTCAGAGGATCTTTCAGGTCTTCCGTTACCCCCGTGAGGTTCTGCTGGGGTAGACGCTCCCTGGGGAACCCTCTCCACGGCTCTGGCTTCGGGTTCCTGTCTCTCTCAGGGGTTCCGTCGATCGCGGTCTCCATGGGATGGCCTCGCCGCCTGGACGAGGCTGAAGACGAAGACCCCTCACTGAGGGGTCGGGGCCGACGAGGCGCGCTCCGGCTTCTGCGAGATTCTTCGATCAGCACGGAGCCGAAATCGGGAGTGGAGGGGCCGCCTCCTCCTCCTGCTCTCCTGGAGGCTGCCGACAACGCCACGGGCCCCTCAGAGCGACGGCGATGCTCTCTGGGGGTCTCCCACTCTCCGGAGGCCGGTCCTTCTGCCGTGGAGGGGGAGGTGGCGAGGGAGGAGGAGGCCCCTGCCCCGGGAGGGGACAGCGCTCTGTGTTTGGAGCTGCGCCCTTTGGGGGCCGGGGCTTCCTCCAAGATCTCGGGGCTGCCCCTCTGGGCCGGGAGAGAGACGGCGTCCATGAAACTGGACACGGAGGAGCTGGGGTCTGAGACGTACCGCTGGACCCGAGGCCTGGCCCCTCCTCCTCCCCCTCCTCCTCCTCCTCCGCGGGGTTGAGGCTTAGCGTCCACGGATATAGCTCCAACCGTCAGCCCTTTCAGCACTTTGTCGAGATGGCGTTGGGGGAGAAGTGGATGTCCACGGGGAAGCAGTCCTTGCGGAGCTTCTCTACGCTCTGCTCCTGCCTCTTCAGCTCCTCCTGCGCCTTGTCCAGCAAGGCCAGGTCCCTCACCGTCAGAGCTGCCGCGCCCTCCAGGCCGCCCACCTTCTCCACCACCAGCTCCAGGGATTTGCCCAGCTCCGCGGCCAGGTGCCTGCAGGTCTTCAGGCGGTGGGCCTCCTTGCCCAGGCAGCTCTCCAGCCTGGAGCCCAGCTCCCGCTTCTGCTCGCTGAAGAACAGGTCCAGCCTGGACCTCAGGTCGCCCAGGGCCGCCTCTGTCTGGGTCGTGAGCTGCTCCCCGCGACTGGCCAGCTCCGTCTCCTGCATGGTCAGGCGGTCTGTGAGGCCTTCCAGCTTGATCTGGGAAGGGGAAAGAAAGGGTTAAAAACAAAAAAAAGGTAAAGGTGTCCCATTACCTATAGCTATGTGGTCGTAGGGAAGCAAGGCATCGGGTAAAGGTGTCCCATGACCATGATCTGGGAAGGGAAAGGAAAGGTAAAAAAGAAATTGTTTTTAATAGGAAAAGGTGTTCCATAACCTGTGTGGTCGTAGGGGAGCGAGGCATCAGGCGGTCTGTGAGGCCTTCCAGCTTGATCTGGGAAGGGGGAAAGAAAGGGTTAAAAAAAAAAAGAAAAAAAAAGAAGGTACAGGTGTCTCATAACCTGTGTGGTCGTAGGGGAGCGAGGCATCAGGCGGTCTGTGAGGCCTTCCAGCTTGATCTGGGAAGGGGGAAAGGAAAGGGTTAAAAAAAAAAAAAAAAAAAAAGGTAAAGGTGTCTCATAACCTGTGTGGTCGTAGGGGAGCAAGGCATCAGGTAAAGGTGTCCCATGATCTATTTGGTCGTAGGGGAGCGAGGTGTCCAAGACCTCAGCTTCTCTAGGGGCCAGCATGTTCAGGGCGGCGCGCATCTCCTCTCCCTCGCTGTTTTACCTTCCCTGACCCTAAAGAGGGCAGGTAACCTATTTACAGCTGGGTGAACTGGGGGAACTCTACTGAAGCCAAGGCGCGCAAACGGTCACCCATCCAGCTGGTAACCACACTCGACGCTGCTTAACTTGACTGTGGGAAAGAGAGTGCTCTGACCGCTGAGCTATCCCGCCCCTGAAAGGAAAGGGCGTCTGTTTTTAGGTCTGTATGTCTGGGTGAGGAATGGAGGGAGTGAGTGGAAGGTAAGTGGTGGAGAGAGGAGAGGGTGAGAGACAGAGGGAGACAGAAGAGAGAGAGGAGAGAGAGAGAGAAGAGAGAGAGAGAGAGAGAGAGAGAGAGGAGAGAGGACAGACAGACAGACAGACAGACAGACAGACAGACAGACAGACAGAGAAATAGAAATAGAAAGACAGAGAGAGTTTGAGTGGTTGGGTGTGTGACTGATGAGAGTTCAGAAAGACAACCTTTCCAGGAACCCTAATCCTACCACCACCACCCCCACAACCACCACACACCCTCCACACAGTCTCACATAAACCTACTACAGCCAGCCAACCAGCCAACCAGCCAGCCAGATAGGCAGACAGGCAGGCAAAGACAGACAGACAGGCAGCAGACAAGCAGGTAGATAGATAGACAGGCAGACAGGCAGCCAGCTAGACAGACAGGCAGGCAGCCAGCTAGACAGACAGACAGGCAGGCAGACAGACAGGCAGCCAACAAGGCAGACAGGCAGACAGGCAGACAGACAAACAGGTAAACAGACAGGCAGCCAGCCAGCTAGCCAGCCAGCCAGACAGACAGGCAGACAGACAGGCAGATAGACCTGCAGAAATACAGACATACAGATAGACAGCCAGACAGCCAGATAGACAAACAGCCAGCCAAACAGACAGCCAGACAGCCAACAAGCCAGACAGCCAGCCAGCCAGACAAATAGGCAGACAGACAAACAGCCAGCCAGCCAGCCAGCCAGCCAGCCAGACAGGCAGATAGACCTGCAGACATACAGACCGATTTACAGTATACTGACAGCCAGCCAACAAGCCAGACATACATACAGCCAGACATTCAGACAAGACAAGACAAGACAGACCTGCAGAGCTCCCAAGGAGTGTCGGCACTGGGATCTGCGCTCCTCCGCCAGGAGCGGGACCTGCCTCTCCCTGAGGTGACTCCGGATGCAGTCCTTGTGGCGCTGCACGCAGCACTCCTCGCACACTCCCTTCCGCTGCCGCGTGCAGTACCCCGCCACCACGAACTGTGGAGATACAGAGAGAGAGGGAGGGAGGGAGGGAGAGAGAGAGAGGGAGGGGGAGAGAGGGGGGAGGGAGAGAGAGGGGGAGAGAGAGAGAGAGAGAGAGAGAGAGAGAGAGAGAGAGAGAGAGAGGGAGAGAGGAGAGGAGAGAGAGATAGAGAGAGAGGTTTTATTTATTTTTTTTTTCTTCTTTTATATCGAGGATAATGGAATAAGCACTCATAGACACAGACACAGACACTACCCCCCTACACACACACACGCACACACTCCAGTCCCCCTACTACTACTACTACTACACTACTACTACTACTACTACTACTACTACTACTACTACACACACACCTCCTCCCCATACCCTACATACACACTCCCCCTAGGCTAACACACACACACACACCACACACACACACACACACACACACACACACACACACACACACACACACTCCTACACCCACCCTCACTTCCCCCATCACCACTATCCCCCACCCCCCACATACATACACACACACACAATCCAACCAACCAACCAACCAACCCACCAACTAACCTGCGGATGGTCCGAACACTTGACCCTAGACTGGAACTCTCTCTCCGTGCTGGGGTCAGTGGAACCACTGGTGCCATGGTCACCACCACAGGTGACTGTCTTCTCCTTCAGCTTGCTGCTCAACTGTGACAGCAGGAAGTTGGTCGGGAACGAATCCGCCCATGAATCCGCCTGAAATACATAGAATAACGGTATTGTGTCGTGGCTGTAATTAAAAGGTTAAAAAGTTAAAGGTGTCCCATAACCTTTTGTGGTCGTAGGTGAACGAGGCGTCAGAGACCTCAGCTTCTACTAGGGGCCAGCATGTTGAGGGCGGCGCCCGTCTCCTCCCCCTCGCTGTTTCACCTTCCCTGACCCTAAAGAGGGCAGGTACCTATTTACAGCAAGGTGGTAATCTCTTCTCCACAACAACAAACAACAACACAAGCCTCTCTCCTGACCTCTCCTCCACAACAACAGCAACACAACCCTCTCTCCTCCTCCACCACCACCACCACCAACAAAACAACAACAAACAACAGCAACACAACCCTCTCTCCTCCTCCTCCACCACCACCACCACCACCACAATAACAACAACAAACAACAGCAACACAACCCTCTCTCCTCCACCACCACCATCGCCACCACCACCACAATAACAACAATAAACAACACAACCCTCTCTCCTCCCACCACCACCACCAACAACACCACCACAAACAACAAACAACAACAATTCTCTCTCCAGACCTGTCGTCCACAACAACACAACCCTCTCTCTTCCACAACAACAACAACAAACACCACCACCACCCACCACAACAACAACAAACAACAACAACAACCCTCTCTCCAGATCTCTCGTCCACAACAACAACACAACCCTCTCTCTTCCACAACAACAACAACAACAAACAACAACACAACCCTCTCTCGACAACAACAACACAACTCTCTCCTCCACCACCACCACCACCACCACCACAACAACAACAAACAAACAAACAACAACAAACAACACAACCCCCCTCTCTCTCTCTCTCTTCTCCCCCCCCCCCCTCTCTCTCTCTCTTTCTAGTGTCCTGACCTCTCCCCCACCAAGGGCGGGGTGGATGGGTTTCCTGCAGAAGGGCAGGGGAAGGAGGTGGACCCTGTCTCTTCCACCTTGCCCGTGATGTACTTGCCCAGGCACTGGCGACAGAAGGTGTGCAGACACGGAAGCTGCTTGGGCTCCTGGTATTCCTCGAAGCAGATGTTGCACACCAAGAAATCGTCGCGGAGTTCTTCTACGAGATTCATCCTGGATGGTTTGGTTTGGTATCTCCTTCTCTTCTTTTCTTCTTCTTCTTTCTTCTCCTCCTGTTTCTCCTCCTCTTTCTTCTCCTCCTCGCGGTGAGTATAATAATGTGGTTGTTTTTGGGGGTTGGGTTTTGTTTGTTTTTTTTGTTTGTTTGTTAGTGTT
>CM060340.1:21281518-21293117 GCA_030674155.1 Stramonita haemastoma
CTCAGTATCTGTCTGCCTGTCTGTCTGTCTGTCTGTCTGTCTGTCTGTCTGTCTGTCTGTCTGTCTGTCTGTCTGTCTGTCTGTCTGTCTGTCTGTCTCTCTCTCTCTCTCTCTCTCTCTCTCTCTCTCTCTCTCTTGTTGAACCAAGGTGTTGGAAATCTAAAAGGGTTTACTGCTGCTTTTAGACAAAGATTGATTGATTGTTATTGGCAACGATGGAATGATCATGTTCAAACTAGTGACGGATATAGAACTTATCGACAATTCTTAAGTTTACATGACTTGAAACCATATTTAAAGCTTGAAACGGATATGCATTTTAAAAGAATAATGGCTAAATTCAGACCGGGGGTGTCGGGTATAAATATTCATAAACTTAGATACGTAATGCGTAGTGAATCTGATACAACATGCTCCTTTATGTAATGAAGCAACAGAAGATGAAGTACATTTTGTCTTAAGCTGTGCCGCCGTCATTGATATTAAGCATAACTATATCCCAGCAAAATATACCAACCAGCCTATTCTTCTAGGATGAAGTAATCCTAATATCATAAGAAATTTAGCTTTATATTTACATAAAGCCTTTGAAATAAGGAGATTTTGTGTTGTCTTAAGATCCCAAGATATTTTTTTCCCCTGTGGATTTGTTTGCATTTGTGAGTCACCGCTGTGCTTCACCGTGTATTCCTATTACTATTCAATGTATTGACCAGCAACCCCCTTTATGTATGAGCCAATGGCCTTTTACGAACAGATTCTTTAAGAATTCAAAGTTCTCTCTTTCTCTCTCTCTCTCTCCTCTCTCTCCTCTCTCTCTCTCTCTCTCTCTCCTCTCTCTCTCTCCTCTCTTCTCTCTCTCTCTCTCTCTCTCTCTCTCTCTCTCTCTCTCTCCTCTCTCTCTCTCTCTCTCTCTCTCTCTCTCTGGGGGCAGGATGTAGGGAATATAATCATAAATGTGAAGACGATATCTGAACACGACACCAGTGTGCATGCGTTTTTGACATTTTGTCATGCGTTCCTACTGGCACACAATGGTCGACTCTTAAGAAAGGAGGAACAGGTTTTTAACGTTTGCGGAAGATGTTCCGATTTTCACACGGGAACTCGGTTTATAGTCTCATTCGAAGGGCTTTTGGGCGGAATGGAGTCGATACTCTCAATAGTTATTGGTTAAATGTGTATGAATCGGTTGAATGTAAGTGCTTTGATATGTTTTTGCAAGATATAGCGCTATATAATTTCCATTTATTATTACTATTGTTGTTGTTGTTGTTGTTATTATTATTATTACTACTACATATTATTATTATTATTATATTATTATTATTATTATTATTATTATTATTATTATTACACATACATTAACATCTCCGGTAGCAAAAATATAATCCTTTAAACGGGTACCTCGTTGGTGGCTTTAACTCAGAAACGCTCTAACCCCAAGCCCCCCCCCCCCCACACACACACACACACACACACCACCACCACCACCACCACCACCCACCACCACCCAGTCTTTATCTTTTAAAGCTATTTTCATAACTATTATCTTCTTAGTGAGGTGCCGGAGGGGTGGGGTGGGGGTTCATACATTCTTAACACTCTTACCACACGGCTATCCCCCCCCCCCCCCCTCTCTGTTTCTACATTTTTTTTTCATTTTTTCAGCGCAGTCTCGGTGCAAGTGTACACACGGGGTATTGTGGTGAACCAGAGAGTCACTGAGAGCTGTCTGTACCCAACTACCCCAAAGGAACATCATACATACAATGTTTAGGGCCATTCAAGACTGATTGATCTGTCTGTCTGTCTGTCTGTCTGTCTGTCTGTCTGTCTGTCTGTCTTCTGTCTGTCTGCCTCCTGTCTCTCCTACTCCCATTCTCTCTCATCTCTCTTCTCTCTCTCTCTCTCTCTCTCTCTCTCTCTCTCTCTCTCTCTCTCTCTCTCTCTCTCTCTTCTCTCCCCTCTCCCCTCTCCTCTCTATCTCTTCTCTTCTCGTCCCCCCCCCCTCTCTCTCTCTCTCTCTCTCTCTCTCTCTTCTCTCTCTCTCTCTCTCAAACCCCTCTCCAAGAAACTCAGAGAGAAAAAGTGAACGAGAAAAAGAGAGATAGGAAGAGAGAAGGAGGGAGAGTGAGAGAGAGAGAGAGAGGAACAAAGACAGATGGAAATAAAGCAAATAGAGACAGAGAGACATGCGAAGACAAAGAAAAAACAGATAAAGACAGAACACACACACACACACACACACACACACACACACACACACACACCACACACACACACACACACACACACACACAGATATATATAGATAGATATATATATATATATATATATATATATATATATATATTTATATACACTTATAGACACATCCATTATACACGCATCCATAAACCTCGATATAAAAGAATAAATAAAACTTTAAAAAATAAACACACACACACACACACACACACACACACACACACACACACACACACACACACACACACACACACACACACATAGTTGTACCAACCCTGTAGGCAATCCAGTTGAGCAGGAAAAAGGGAAACAAAACTGAATTTCCTTCGCCAGTGGCTTTTTTACACCTGTCCTCCCTTACACCCTCCTCCCCCCGCTATCCCCCCTCCTAACTATGTAAATGGATAGAAAGAAGGCAGTACAGGAGGAATAAGCACGCGCGCGCACATACACACACACGCGCGCGCGCGCGCGCGCGCGCGCACGCACACACACCACACACACACACATACACACACACATACACGCGCGCGCACAGACAGGCAAGTACGCATGCAGGCACGCACACACACACACATACATACACACACATGGTTCAAGCTTTAGTTCCTTTAAGCCTTCACACACACACATACACACACACACTCACGCATGCACACACATACATACACACACGCGGACAGACACACACGCGCGCGCGTGTCTTGTGACAAGACAGACAGAGAGACAGACATAGAGACAGACATAGAGACAGACAGGCAGACAGACAGACAGACACAATTACAAACAGACCCTACACCCTTATAGTTGTATCTACTCTACAGTTGATCAATGAAGCAGCACCAACCCACAAAAAAATCGTTATATCTTGCCCCCCCCCCCCCCCCCCCTCCCCTCACCACTTTGCATTAAGCCTCTTTACAATCCCCTCCCCCCTCTCCCCATGGAAAAAATGGCCAGAGATAGAAAGAAGGCAGAAAAAGGGGGGAGGGATAAAATACATGATACATGCATAGAATACATTATATCTATACCCAGGCCTAGGCGGCTTGCTTGTGGACAATGCATTCTATTATTCAGCTGTGCTAAATCCCCCTCTCCCCGAAAGACTCGAAGCGGAAAATTAATTGTCGCATTATCTTATTCTTGACGTATACAGGGACCTGGTGAGCAGTCGAACTATTGTCAGAAGTGGCTGGTTCTGTCTTTATATTTCCTTTTTTTTTTCTTTTCTTTTTTTTGTGCTTTTTTTTTTCGATCCTCAGCTAGAGCTGTGTGGTACACCAATGGTCAGAGTTTTATGTATACGACCAACTTTTCTCCACTTTAAATATTTATTTATTTATTTATTTATTTATTTATTCTTTTATATCGAGGATAACAGAATAAGCAATCATGTGCTTTTTTTCATCCGGTCCCCGTGTGTATGCAGTTTTGTAAATATTGTCATCTGTTCCCACCGGCACACGATGGCCTACTCTTACGAAAAGCGGAACAGGATTTAACGTGTGCAGCCACATTTCGATTTCATGGCTGGTGTCTAAACACGACACTTGTGTGTATGCGGGATTTTTTTTTATTAATTTGCCTGCATGCATGCATGCATACCTGTTCATTTATCTTCAGCACTGTAGCTATCTCTGCACATAATGAAAGGATATAACTGAAAGACAACACACACAATAGTACATGAGTGCTTAACCTAAAATGTGCAAGCATGTGCAAGCAAGTACGCAAGCACTCTCATATGTACAATAGCATACACACACATGCACGCGTGCGCGTGCACGCACACACACACCACTCCTCTCTCTCTCTCTCTCTCTCTCTCTCTCTCTCTCTCTCTCTCTCTCTCTCTCTCTCACACACACACACACACACACACACACACAACACACACACACACACACACACACACACAGATTTGCTATCTCCTTTCTTGTCGGTTTCTTCCTGCTTTCGCACGTGTCAAAGTCACGTTAAATTTCCATCAATTTTGTTCTATACGATGTGTGTGTGTGTGTGTGTGTGTGTGTGTGTGTGTGTGTGTGTGTGTGTGTGTGTGTGTGTGTGTGTGTGTGTGTGTGAGAGAGAGAGAGTGTGTGTGTGTGTGTGTGTGTGTGTGTGTGTGTGTGTGTGTGTGTGTGTGTGTGTGTGTGGCGTGCGTGTGTGTGTGCGCGCGCGCGCACGCACGCGCACGTACGCGCGCGTGTATAGTTATTCATTCACACACCAATCTTGCACCTGTGTTTTCGGCTCTTTGCGCTGAACACTGTGTAAGCTATGTGTCACAGGTGTGTACCCCGAGTTCTCAGTATTAAAAACAGACGAAAACATGGAGACACAGACCAAACAACCATCCGCAATCATCCCCAATGCTCTTCAATCAAACAGAACAACACACATAGCACAGCACAACACAGGCTACAAAACCGTTTCAAGAGTAGCCTACAGTGCAGAAAAAAGCAGACGACAGACAACCCCACAGATCCAGTCAACTTGGCAAGACTCAGTCATATTATTATTAAACGCTCAACAACACAGCTGTGTCCGTATTACCTGTTGAAGCATTATCCTTCATCGCTAAATTTTCCCCATTTGCAACACGTAACTTCCTAACAAATGACTGAGACCGGTAGAATAACATCTCGAACATATAACCGCTAAATGGCATTGAGAGTTATTATTGCTTACCTGTCGATTCGTGTCTGTTCCTTTCGCCGTGTTCTACAGGTGTGTACTCCGAGGTTTCGAGAAGACGCCATGTTGTAAAAGTCAGACGACACTGCCAAAAATAGATTCTGCTCAAGTGGCAAGCGAGAAGGTCGCGACTACGTGAAAAGGAAAAGTGTTTTTAATATCATTACCAATTCACACTTGACATGGTGTGAAGGACTCTCTCTCTCTCTCTCTCTCTCTCTCTCTCTCTCTCTCTCTCTCTCTCTCTCTCTCTCTCTCTCTCTTTGGGGGACGGATAGCCTAGTGGTCAGAACATTGCGCTGGCAATTTGAAGACCCGGGTTCAAGTCCGGTCGAGGAAATTTTTCTCCTGGAGTTAACATCAGTGCTGACTCCACTCTCCCCAAAAGTCCTTCGGATGAGACTTTAAACCCAGGCCCAGTATGCGAACGCACGCAGAACATCTTGCGCACACGTTAAATCCTGTTCCGCTTTTCGTAAGAGTAGGCCATCGTGTGCCGGTGGGAACAGATGACAATATTTATAAAACTGCATACACACGGGGACCGGATGAAAAAAAGCACATGATTGCTTATTCTGTTATCCTCGATATAAAAGAATAAATAAAAAATAGATAAATAAGAATCTCTCTCTGGGTTTTTTTTCAATGCAAGCTTTGTGTGTGCATATGTGTGTGCGTGCGTGCGTGCGTGCGTGTGGGGGGGGGGTGGACAGATCGATATTAGCGATCAGTATCATATAGATTTTTTATGAACAAATCGATATATGTGAGTAGTGTGGCTGTTTTAACATGGGTTTTTCTTGTTTTTGTGTGGGGTTGTTTTGTTTGTTGTTGTTTTTTGGTGGTCAGGGCTCTTATTTAATATCGTGTTGTTGTTGTTGTTTTTTAACGTGTTTTATTAATTTTTCATGTTTTATTGATGGTTTTGATGTATGTTCGTGCGCGTTTACAAGGACAGACTCTCTCTCTCTTCCTCTCTCTCTCTCTCTCTCTCTCTCTCTCTCTCTCTCTCTCTCATCTCTCTCCTCTCTCTCTCTCTCTCTCTCTCTCATGTTTACTCTTTAATTATTGCGCCTTTTTATTATTCAAATCAAAATCATCATTGATTCTTACTTCTTATATTCGTTTCTGAATGAGTGCCGTTTCATATCATTACCTTCTTATTGTATCTCTGTCTGATTTCTTACCTGTTGTTTGATACTTATGGTTTCTTGCTCTTGGTATTTGGATCATTATAATTGTTCTTGTTTAATTGAGGTAATCTTTTTATCTTGATGTTATCCCTGAAAAGGGCGGGGACTGGATGTAAAAAAGCACACGAGTGCTTATCTATTATCCTCGAATAAAAGATTGCCTTGCCTTGCCTTGCCTTGCCTTGTCTTGCCTTGCCTTCTTCTCCTCTCTCTCTCTCTCTCTCTCTCTCTCTCTCTCTCTCTCTCTCTCTCTCTCTCTCTCTCTCTCTCTCTCTCTCTCCTCTCTCTCTCTCTCTCTCTCTCTGTGCACTTTTAACCATAATTATATCCCTTAACTCTCAAAAGACCAAAGTCATGCTTATTACAACAAGACAAAAAAGACAAAACTTGACGACTAGACTTCCGCCCATATTTATCAACAGTGAAACTACTGAGGAAGTTGATAAAAATAAACTTCTAGGTATTATGATAGAAAATAACCTTTCATGAATAGCACACATAAATGAGTTACGCAAAACAGTTTCCAAACGAGTATACCAACATTGCAAAATCAAGCACTTTATCAACATACATGCCAGAAAAGTATTCCCACACGCCTTACATTTTATATTCCATTAATTATTGATCTACACTTTTCGACACAGCCAGCGCCAATATTCTAAAACTTCTTAAAAGCATATGTGATGGTACCTAGAGGTAAGGAAAAGACAGGTTAGTGAAAGAGTGGAACGACAATTCTCAAGCAACAATTCAACAACTGGGCAACAGAAGACTCAGGGGAAGAGGGTAGCTGGCTGGTCATTCTTTATTCGTTATTCAGCATTCAGGTACAGGTGAAGACCAAGGTTTGAAGACGAAAACTCTAACTTAAGGATACTTATTTAAAAATACAAAGTGTCTCACAATTTACAGGTGAGTCAGAAAATAGTAATTCTGCGCAGCGATAAGATTACATGGGATATAATCTAATCAAGTCTCTTGTCGCACTAAGTCTAGCACACTACATCTAGCATACAAACAATGTTATTTACAAAATCTCTTACTCACTCACACACACACACACACACACACACACACACACACACACACACACACACACACACACACGTGCGCACGCACACATGCACACACATGCATGTGTTTTCTCCTGGAGTTAACATCAGTGCTGACTCCACTCTCCCCAAAAGTCCTTCGGATGAGACTTTAAACCCAGGCCCCGTGTGCGAACGCACGCAGAACATCTTGCGCACACATTAAATCCTGTTCCGCTTTTCGTAAGAGTAGGCCATCGTGTGCCGGTGGGAACAGATGACAATATTTACAAAACTGCATACACACGGGGACCGGATGAAAAAAAAGCACATGATTGCTTATTCTGTTATCCTCGATATAAAAGAATAAATAAATAATCAATAAAATAAAAATAAAAAAAATAAATAAACATGCATACACACATGGGAGATAATCCCTGTGGCGCTGTCTCACACGCGGTAGTAGATCTACCCGCACCTGGCTACATCTCCCCCCTCCAAACTCTGTCAGCGTCGCCCTGACACACATATCAATGCTATCTAGACAAACCTATGAAATTTAACATATACTACTAAAAACATTTCCTCTGCCAAATAAGCAAACTGACACTATTAAATCTAACTCTTCACTTCCAAATTAAAATGAGCCACATTTTTATGCTTCTGTGATACATGTTATTACAACATTATAATCATAAAACAAACATTGGTATTAAACACTTCAAAATCAAAATCTCCAACACAATACACAGCATAGGCATTTGCGATCATGTACAGTCATAAAATGCACGATATGCCCATCTCCAGTGTTTGCAATACCACACAATCCAGTGAGTTATATAAACAGAATTTTTCATAGATCAATATAAAGATTTTTACATTAACAACAGTAGCTACAGAAAATTTGTATTTGGACAAATTTCTTCTATGACTTTCTGAAGCTTGACTTGCACAATCCTTATGTGCTGCAGCCCAGGGGGTTAGTAGGCCTTTACTGTCTGCCATTATGCCTTCTTGGTTAAGAAGGTAAAGATGCAATCTCTGTTGTTTTAGAAATCATAGTTGAAGATATGAACAATCATTCTTGTTATAAATATAGCATTTTGTTCTGTTTCATATGTGTGGGTTGGCTTATAACCATTTTCACTTTTTGATGCTGGAGTTAGTGAGTGGTGTGTGTAGGTTTATGGATCACTTCTCTGTGAATGGAAAAGAACTTAGTGGGTTTGTAGTGTTAACTGCCACCTGAACCTGCAACAGTGATTAATTTTGTATGTATGATTGTGTCAAAGTTCTCTGTTTATGTAGTTCAGCAAATGTGTAGCGTTTCCAACTTCCAAAATTGTGCAACAAAAAGACTCAGAGAAAAACAGTATTAAGCTGGTCATTCTTTACATGTTAGTCAGCACTCAGGTACAGGTGAAGACTAAAGTTTGACAATAAAAACTCAAATGTAACGATACTTATTTAAAAATACAAAGTGTCTCACAATTTACAGGTGAGTCCGAAAATAGTAATACTACGCAGCGATAAGATTGCATGGAATATTATCTAATCAAGTCTCCTGTCACGCCAAGTCTAGTATACTACATCTAGCATACAAACAATGTTATTTACAAAATCTCTTACTCAAACACACACATATGCACACACACACACAACACCGCACGCACACACACACATGCATACACACATGGGAGATAATCCCTGTCGCGCTGTCTCACACACTAGATCTATCACACGGGGTACTAGATCTACCGCACCTGGCTACACATACAAACAAGCACTCAAAACAATTCTCTCAAAATCCTCTACCTTAATTGTATCAGACTATAGAAAACTTGAGGTTCTTCCTTCAAAAGATAGGTACATCCTAAATAAAGGAATATTCAAGCATAAAATTATGACAGGACATGCTCCACAAACCCTCCAATCTAAATTCCATGTGACTTCCCGAGATCCTTCCAAAATTCAACTACCAATCCCTAGAACTGACCTGTTTAAAAATCAAGCCTCACATACTCAGGTAGCCTACACTGGAACATGCTGCCAACACACGTGAAAACATCCCAAAGTAAAGAAACTTTTGAGAAAGCCATTTATACCCACCTCAAAAGTACTAAATACTATACTAACGCAACAATGCTATTACCACATGTGTATCAGAAATTTTCTTTTCAAGCAATGGTAACAGTATCCATATAATTTCACCTTGATGAAATAATCAAAGCGCACAAAATTCCAGATTTACTTGTGTTTGTCATTGTTGATTAAATATGCATGTTCAAGTTTTCTGGTGTTTGGTGATAATTATAAAGATATTCAAGTTATAGCTGAATTAAACAATACTCTGTGAAGACGTATAATTTGGAAAGTGTTAGATTGTGCTTTGTTGTCATTATTTGAAACATTCAACTTCTTACATTACTTTTGAAGTGTCAGCTTTTACAATGTTTTTGGAGAGTCAACTTTGGTGGGGGGGGGGGGGGGGGGGGGGGGGGGGATTTTTTTTCTGGTAGGTGGAGTTCTTAGTTGTTGGCTGTGGTTTGGTCTCGTGTTGGTTTTGGGTTTTTTGTGTGTGTGTTTTTTTTTTAGATGTAAAGCTTGCCTGGTTTCGGTTTTGTTTTGTTTTGCTTTTTTTCCTGTCAATCACTCATTGCATTCAACAACCCCCTTGCTTGCACGGGCCCAGTGGCATTGTATGAATAAATCATGTCAAAAGCCCAGAGTTCTCTCTCTGTCTGTCTGTCTGTCTGTCTGTCCTGTCTGCCTGTCTGGTTTCTTTTTTAATTCTGTTATTTTGAGAATAATGGAATAAGCACTCGTGTGCTTTTTTTTTTTTTACATCCAGTTTCTGTGTGTAATGAGTATTGTAAATTTTGTCATCCATTCCCAACCGGCAACACCATAGGCCTACTCTTCAGAAAAGCGGAACAGGTTTTTAACGTGTGCACAAAGGCATGTTCCTGCTTTTGCCTTCTGTCTGTCTGTCTGTCTCTGTCTGTCTGTCTGTCTGTCTGTCTGTCTCTCTCCCTTCCCTGTCTGCCCCCCTGCTCCTTCTCTCTCTCTACTCCTCTCTCTCCCTCTCGTCTCTCTCCTCTCTCTTCTCTCTCTCTCCCTCCTCCTCTCTCTCTCCTCCTTGACAGATGGATGGTTGGATAATGTACCCAGTAGCTAACTTGTTATGTTCTATTTACTACTTTTTGTTTGTTTTTTTGTTTTATCTACAACTGGATGTAGTCAAAGTCAAAGTCAAAGTCAAAGTCAAAATGATCTTTATTTAGGGTAAAAAGATTAAGTTTACACAACTTTTTTTCATCCTGCCCTCACTAAAAAAAAAAAAATCATGAAAATTGACTTCTAAAGCATTCAAGGACAAATATCAACCTTTGTTGAAAAAACTCAAATAAATGAGGATTTTTTTTTTTATTACAACAAATCTCTCAAGATAAAAAAAAACAAAGACCCAAACCCAAGACAGTACAACATAAGCTCACGTCACCGATGTAAAAAAAAAAAGAGTACAACGAATTCTTATTCCATTATCCTCGAAATGAAAAAAAAAAATTCAACATCTCTCTCTCCCCTCCTCCCCCTCCCTCTCTCTTCTCCTCTCCTCTCCCCCCCCCCCTCCCCCCCCTCCCCTCTCTCTCTCTCCTCCCCCTCCTCTCTCCTCCCCCCCTCCCCCCCTCTCCCCCCCCTCCCCCCCCCCCCCCCCCCCCCCCCTCCTCCTCTCTCCCTCCTCTCTCCTCTCCTCTCTCTCTCATACCAGGAGAACATTGTTGTTATAAATATTAGTAAAGATCTCTTTTGTACAGTGAAAAATATTATGTTTGTTTTGTTCATAATTATATCCCACCTTGTGATTCTGGAGTTGGAAGACCCCAGCACAGGGTCTATGGCATTGAACTGTTGGAGCAATGTTTAAAAAATCTGGCATGATTCATTTGGGGATCACCTCATTCTGTATGTGGTGATCTGAATGCAAGAACTGCACAGAAAAAAAAACCTACTGTTTTAATGGAGATGAGACACCGCACCGCCCGCGCGTGTGGGCGGCCGCCACACACACACATAACAAACACGCGCCGCGGGCGCGCCAGCACGCACCACACACACACACCACACACCACACCACACCACACTCACTCACTCACACACACACACACAGTGAATTTAAAAAGATGGATTGTTGGATTGGCTACCTACACTTGATTTCCTTCCCTACTATTCGTCAAAAAAACAAAAACAAACAAAAAAAAAAATATAGATAAAGATATATGAGATAGAAAAGATAGATAATAGATAGATAGATAGATAGATAGATAGATAGATTAATAGATAGATAGATAGATAGATAGATAGATAAGAATAGATAGATAAGATTCATTCCCACATGAGGACCCATTCCAGCAACTGACTTGT
>CM060340.1:21293217-21295717 GCA_030674155.1 Stramonita haemastoma
ACATCACACACATGTCATAATACAACACATGTCACAAAACACACACATGTCACAAAACACATCACACATGTTGCACAAAATACATCATACACATTTCACCAAATACATCATACACATGTCACAAAACACATCACACACATGTCATGAAGCACAAAACACACGCGTCACATCACACATCAACATTTTTGCAGATCTACCTGCCCCAACAGAAGCCATGTAATATTTGGACAAACCAATATCAGACATACACCACACACACACACACACAAACACACACATACACAAACACACACACGCGCAAAAACACAATCATGCACACACACATGCACATGCACTCTCACACACACACACACACACACACACAAACACACACACACACACACACACACACACATGCACACACACACACACACACACACACACACGCACACAGCAGTATACTCACTGAGCGAGGACCTTGGCTTTTTTCAGCTCAGCACAGAGTACCGCTGAATGCATGCCCAGATTGCCACAGGCACCTGAAAAAGAAACATTTAACACAAAACATGACAGTCAATGCATTTTGTGATGTATGTGTGCACTCACACACACACACACACACACACACACACACACACACACACACACACACACACACACACACAGTGTGCTGACTCCACACTCCCCAAAAGTCTATCAGATGAGACTGTAAACCGAGGCCCCATGTGCGAACGCACACAGAACATCTTGCGCACAAGTTAAATCCTGTTCCGCTTTTCCTAATAGTAGGCCATTGAGTGCCGGTGGGAACAAATGACAATATCTACACAACTGCATACACACAGGGACTGGATGAAAAAAAGCACATGAGTGCTTATCCCATTATCCATGATATAAAAGAATTTTTTTTAAAATTTAAAAAAATAAAACACACACACACACACACACACACAGTTGCCAGTATGCTTAAGTTAATATATGCAATTCTGCTTCGTGAGTTTGCAGCTTGAATCATTTTTCCCCTCATTCCTTGGATTTAGCTCTGGTGTTGAAACATGGTCAGATTTTATGCATGGGATCGTTTTTACCTATAATTACGGTAGCCGCATTCCGACTTCAGGGATGGTGGTCTAAACACAACACCAGCATGCATGCAGTTTTTGTTCAGGTAAAAGTACAGGTATTCCCATAACCATCGGGAAGCGAGGTGTCAGAGACCTCAGCTTCTCCAGGGGTCAGCACATTGAAGGCAGGCCAAAATTGCTTTCCCTAGCTGCTTTACCTTCCCTGACCCTAAAGAGGACAGGTACCCATTTACAGCTAGGTGAACTGGGGGACAGTATTGGAGCCAAGGTGCATGAACCTAAAAGGTAACCATGCTAAATGCTGCTTAACCTTAGCCAGGGGATAGTGAGTGCTCTTACACAAATCAATTTTTTCTTCATCAAATGCTCAGACATCAAATATAGTGTCTGTCATATGAGTGCCTGACAAGTCAGGCTCAGTGCATCTGACTTTAGTGTGGAAAAGATTTCTTATCTTTTAAGTCTTTCTGGAAAAGAGGTAGGAGAACAGACCAAGAAGGCAGAAAATAAACAAGAAAAAAATAATAATAACACAACAAAAACAAAGAGAGGGATTGAAAAGAGGGAATTCCTTGCACAGAATTTCCACAAGGTGGGGATGCTCTTCATACTGACAGGCCCAGTGGGTCAGCAGCCCTGACCCTGAGTGTTGACAGGGACAATACCATATCAGACATATACCATATACATATACCATATCAGAAGATAAATCAAGGGAGAACAGGGGAGACGTACTGGCAGCGTTGGCTCGTGTTTTGGTCTGGGGGTCCCGCAGCAGTTCCACCAGAGCGGGGATGGTGGTCTTCAGACGGGGGTACAGCTGCCCGCTGTGGTAACTGGCATTGCCGATGGCATACACCGCTCCCTGCACACACACACAACAACAACAACAATGTATATACAGTGCAGAAACAAACAACTGGTCACCTTCACCTATCCCGTAGACCATGGGGGCACCACTGAATATTTTTTAACCAGCTTCCTCCACTCCCTGTAGTCCTCTGCTTTCTGTAGCAAGTCATTTCCCTCAAGGCCAGTCCACTCTCTCATGCTGTCTTCCAATTGTTTTCTCTGTCTGCCTCTACATCTCCTTCCTTGTACTGTTCCGTGTAGGACAGTCTTGGCCAGTCCAGATGTTTGTGTAACATGCCTGTACCATTTTAGTTTGTATTTTTTTCATTGAAGTCAGGAGTTCTTCATGTCGTCTGATGGCATTTTTGATTCTGGTTTTCACTTCTTCATTAGTGATGTGATCTCTGTATGAAATGCTGAAACAACTGGTGGTAACCAGTAAAAAATGCTTCCCTGGATTTACATACATAGACTTGCCCATGAGAATGCCAGGTGCCTGTCAGTATAAATAACATCCCCATCTTCTGTGCTAGGAATTCCCTCTTTTCTATCCCTCACTTTCTGTCTGCCTTGTTCCTTTTCTT
>CM060340.1:21305717-21317542 GCA_030674155.1 Stramonita haemastoma
GAAGGATAAAGGAATCATAGGATGAAAGAAGGAAATGAAGAGAGGGATGGCTGGAGGAGAGAGGGATGGATATATGAAGAGAGGAATAAGTGGGGAGATGCATGAATAGATGAAAGGAGGAAGGACTTAAATGAGGAGGACACTAATGGAGGGATGAATGGATGGAGGAACAAATGGAGGAATGAACAGATAGATGGGTGGATAGATAGAGAGAGGAAGAGATTAACTGCCAAATGAAGAAATTGATGGAGGGATGAATGAGTGGAGGAAAATGAAAAGAGGGATGGGCGGATAGATGGAGGGAGGATGGGAGGAGGAACAAGAGGGAGGAATTGTGAAACAGACAGAGATACCACACAAACTAATCCAGGGATGGATGGATGGATGGACAGAGGAAACTATTACAAGCATTAGAAAGCGACACTGGGAATAAAGGAAAGTGAGAGGGAGGAACAGATAATGGTCACACTGTCAGCCAGTCAGCCAGCCATCAGGCCAGTCAGTCAGCCAGACAGTCAGTCAGTCAGCCAGACAGTTAGTCAGTCAGCCAGAAAGTCAGTCAGACAGAAATATTAGCCAGCCAGTCAGAAAGTCAGTCAGCCAGCCAGCCAGTCAGTCAAACAGAAAGTCAGCCAGTCAGTCAGTCAATCAGTCAGTCAGCCAGCCAGCAAGCCAGTCAGACAGACAGCTGGCCAAACAGTTTATTCATTTAGTCTTTTATATCAAGAGAAACAGATATTAGACACACAGTCAGCCAGTCAGCCAGAGAGTCAGCCAGAAAGTCAGCCAGTCAAACAGAAAGTCATTCAGCCAGCTACCTGCAGGGCCTGAGCGACGCGGTGCCACATGGCTCCCAGATGCCTGTCTCGATGTAGAGCTGGGCCACAGGCATGTCCACCTGAGGAACCAGTTCCCTGAGCAGCAACAGCAGACCGTCCAGAATGCCGTAGTCAAAGGGACACCGCACACACACCTGAATACACAACACATTGTGCACAACACATCAGGGTGGGACGGGATGGCACAGCCTGGTTGGTTTTTATTTATTTGTTTATTTATTTACACCACTTTATGTCACAGCAGATTTCTCTGTGTGAAATTCATGGCTGCTCTCCCCGTGGAGAGCGCATCGCCACAAGTGCAGTGCCTACCTTTTTCTTTTTTTTTGGTTATAGCATTGTGCATTGTGCATGGGGTCTGCTGACCCAGGTTCCAATACTGTTCAAGGGGATATTTTCCCCTTAAGTTAATGTCAGTGCCGACTCCACTGGACCCCCCAAAAAGTCCTTCACATGAGACTATAAACCGAGGTTCCATGTACGAACCCAAGCAGAACATCTTGCACACACATTAACCCTCTTGCATTCGGATTCTTTGAACACAAACTGCCCCTAGATTTCACATTCCATCATGAAATCAGGTCAGGAACACATGCTCACTGACCTTTTCCTCCTTCTAAGCACATACCAGCAGCTATAATTACTTCCAGACTCTCAACAGAGTTTCTCCTTCTAGCCTGATAGAGCTTTGACATGTGGTAGCAATTAGTGATGGTCACAGCCTGATGGAAATCTACTGTGTGTAAATCCTGGCAAATCCCGGTTCGGGACTTAGGGGGGGTAATTATTCAATCCCAGCAAATCCCTGTTCAGGACTAAGAGGGTTAAAACCTGTTATGCTTGTCAGGGTGTTCTACAAAGAAGTATATAAGGTTTCGGATTTAGCAGTTCATCATGTTGTTGCCTGTGGGTGGCAGTACAGAGTACGCAAACAAAGAAAGGAATGAAGAAAAAAGATCTCCGTATTACACTTTAAAGCTTGTTTATATTCAACTTGTATCAATTGTCACCCCTGCTTCCCCTTCCTTTAAACTTGTTCATAAAACAGGTAAATCAGATTGCCACAACACACATTGCTAAACCTAGTCATTAGAGAACTTAAAAACTGATATGACTGGCAAAAGAAGGGGGGGGGGGGGAGAAAAAGGGTGCTATATGTTTTGAGTGTTCAGCCCATTTTGACATAAATCATACTTTGCTCTAAATAAAAACGACCACAGCAAGCGGAGAATTTTATGCTTTTACACATCATACATTCCTTCATTCACTCAAATGAGACAGACAGGAATACAACCCCAGAAGGACAGACAGACCGACAGACAATACCTGGGTTAGATCCATGAAGACAGAGACAGACATACAGATAGGCGGACAGAGACAGACAGACAGACAGGTAGGCAGACGGACAGTGCCTAAGCCACATTGATGAAGACAGAAAGACAGAAAGACAGACAGACAGATAGACCAACAGACAGACAGACATATAAACACAATACCTGCGCCAGATCGGTGAAGACAGACAGACAGGCCTGCAACATCTCTTCTGGTTGGACCTCACACGATATGCCACAGGCCACCATCTGACTGAATAACAACGCTGCAGCCGCCTGAACAGACATATAAACATCACACGATATACCACCATCTGGCTTTATAGATAACAACCTAAACAGACATTACACAATATACCACCATCTGGCTATGTAGATAACAGCCTAAACAGACATATAAACATCACACGGTATACCATCATCTGGCTATATAAATAACAACCTAAACAGACATATTACACAATATACCATCATCTGGCTACATAGATAACAACCTAAACACATATAAACATTACATGATATACCACCATCTGGCTGAATAAATAACAGCTTAAAGAGACATTACACAATATACTACCATCTGGCTATATAGATAACAACCTAAACAGACATATAAACATTACATGATATACCACCATCTGGCTGAATAAATAACAACCTAAACAGACATATAAATATTACATGATATACCACCATCTGGTTATATAGATAACAACCTAAACAGACATTACACAATATACCACCATCTGGCTATATAGATAACAACCTAAACAGACAGACATTACACAATGTAATATCATCTGGCTGTATAAATAACAACCTAAACAGACAGACATTACAAAATAAAACATTATCTGGCTGAATAAATAACAACCTAAACAGACAGACATTACATACTATACCATCATGTGGCTATATAAATAACAGCCTAAACAGACAGACATTACAAAATATAACATTATCTGGCTATATAGATAACAACCTAAACAGACAGACATCACACAACATACCATCATCTGGCTATATAGATAAACTAAACAGACAGACATCACACAATATACCATCATCTGGCTATATAAATAATGGCCTTAACAGACATCACACAGTACACCATCATCTTACTAAATAACAACTCTGCAGTTGCCTGAACAACCAATACTTTTTTTTTAGTTTTGTTCCTTGGCTAGAGCTCTTAAGTTTATTTGCGGTAAGATTTTTGTGTATGCAAAGGTTTCCATCACACACAGTCTTTCAGATGAGACTATAAACCAAGGCCCCATGTGCAAATGCATGCAAAACATCTTGCGCACACGTTAAGCCTGTTCCACCTTTAAGAGTAGGTCATTTGTGCCAATGGGAACGGATGACAAAATTGACAAAACTCCATGCAAACAGGGACTAGATATAGAAAAGTACAAAATGGCAGTGCAGAGCATTTTCGTTCAACAACAGTTGCTGTCTGAGGAATCAAAGATGGTGAAAAGCACATGAATGCTTACTCCATTAACAGTGAAATTAAAAATAGATAAATAAAAATAACACACATACACACCACACACACACAGACACAGACACACACAGACACCAAAATGGAACCCCATCCCCTCCCTTTTTTTTTTGGATGAAAGTGTCAACCAAAAACAAAGATGTCCAAAACTGAAACCACCATCCTCCACTTTATACACACAGAACCAGATTAAAAAGAAAGAAGAAGAAGAAGAGAAGAGAAGATCACTGCGTTAGTTTTATTTATTCATTTATTTATTGTTTAATATCGAGGATAATGGAATAAGCACTCCTGTGCTTTTTTACATCCAGTCCCCATGTGTATGCAGTTTGTAAATCTTAATTAAAAACTCCACATGACCACTGACCGTGTGACTGGCCAGCGTAGAATCCAGAAAGATGGAGACCAGCATGGCTGAGGCATCAGACAACCTGAAACACACAGCACACACCGCTTCAACAATACACCACTATAATAATACATCACTACAACAATACATCATTACATCCACATACCGCTACAACAATATATCATTACATCCACACACCGCTACAACAATACATCATTACATCCACACACCGCTACAACAATACATCATTACATCCACACCACTACAACCACACACAACTGCAACCATATACATGGCTACAACAACACACCATTACAACCACACACATGGTTACAACCACACACCACTACATCCACACATCACTACAACCATATACATGGCTACAACCACACACATGGTTACAACCACACACCACTATATCCACACACATACCGCTACAACAATACACCACAACAACCACTCACCACTATGACCACATAAATGGCTGCAACAACACACCACTACAACCACAAACACACAGCTACAACCACACACCACTACATCCACACACACACAGCTACAACCATACACCACTACAACCATACACCACTACAACCACACACCACTACATCCACACACACACAGCTACAACCACACACCACTACATCCACACACACACAGCTACAACCACTCACCACTACATCCACACACACACAGCTACAGTGTTGATTCTAGGATTTCAAAAAAGGGGGCCCAAGGGCCCCCTGAAATGAAAAAAAGGGGGCATTTGCCCCCTCCCCCCTTTTCTCTTCATAAAAAAGGGGACAAGTAGTAAGTAGTATATTTTGCTCATAATACCGTTAGTACTCTGATTTCTGCTATTTTTCAAGAACGAGAAACAAAATAAACAAGATGGTATGTAGGCAAACAGGATTTAATATGTAGCTTATGTATTGCAGCTGGTCTGTAAAATGAATTTTTTACACAGGAAAGAGAGAGTTGGGGGGGGGGGGGGGGGGCAGAAAGGGGGGGGAAGATTGTGGTACATTCAGATGTGGAGGAATACATACTACATAGATACAGGAGGAGATGCATTGTTTGTATACAAGAGAGAGAGAGAGAGAGAGACAGAGAGAGAGGAGGAGGAAGGGAAGGAGAAAGAGAGAGAGAGAGAGAGGGGGGGGGGGGGAGGGAAGGAAGGAGAGAGTCAAAGTCAAATTTGTATTTCCACATTTTGAGTTGGAGAGCTAAATCTAGATGAAAAAAGAGGCAAAGCCAAAATCAGTCTCCCCCCCCCCCCCCCCTTACCATATGAGAGAGAGACAGGGAGAGATATAGAGGTGGGGAAGGGAAGAAGGGATGTCAAAAGTCCATTTTGTATGTCCATTCAGAGTTGGAGGGAGAACTAGATTTAGATCTAGATGAGAAGAAAAAAGGGGTTAAAGCCAGAGTTGGAGGGAGAACTAGATTTAGATCTGGATGAGAAAAAAAAAGGGGGTTAAAGCCAATGTCTAAGTCTTATCTTTTCCTCCCATATGGCAAGAGAGAGAGAGAGAGAGAGAGAGAGAGAGAGAGAGAGAGAGAGAAGAGAGAGAAGAGAGAGAGAGAGAGAGAGGTCAAAGTCAATTTTGTATTTCCACTTTCAGAGTTAGAGAGAGATCTAGATCTAGATGAGAGGAGAGGTGAAAGCAAATATCAAAGTCTTGCCCCTCCCCCCTCCCCATTAAGGAGGGAGGGAGGGGAGAGAGAGAGAGAGAGAGAGAGAGAGAGAGAGAGAGAGAGAGAGAGAGAGAGAGAGAGAGAGAGAGAGAGAGGGAGGGAGGGAGGAAGGGAGCAAGATTTTCTGTTAAAGAGAGATCTAGATCTAGATGAGAAAAGAGGTGAAATCCAATATCAAAGTCTTTTTCCTCCCATGCAGAAGGGGGGGGGGGGGGGGGGGGGGGGGAGAGAGAGAGAGAGAGGGGGGGGAGTCAAAGTCATTTTTTATATCCAGCGGATAGTCTACCCTATGCCATCATTATTGTTGCCAAGCACAGGCTACTTGTTTAGCCAGATCTGAAAAACCGCCTTGAAAACTCGTAGGTCTATCAGCTTTGAACCCTGCTGGGACGCTGTCTACTTCCACTAACACCACTAACGATCTCTGTCACAATGACGTCACTTGTTTCAGCAGTACACGGCTCCTTTGAAAAATGACGTAAATGAGTAGGGAAATGACGTCAGACCAGCCGCTCTGTGATGGTTGTGATGACTGTAGCCGCTAATCAGTGCATCCTGCTGTCCCTGGGGTATCAACGTAATGACCAACGCCTGTAGCGCTACTTTGAAACTATACAAACGGCAGTTGCCGGACGCACTGTTTGTTCAAATATGCGCTATCCACAGTTTTTTTGCGTCCGTTAGGGCGCACTGGTCACATTATTTTGTGGCAAAGTTGAAAAAAATGCGGGAATCCCGCAAGGGCGCACCCTAGAATCAACACTGCAGCTACAACCACACACCACTACATCCACACACACACAGCTACAACCATACACCACTACAACCACACACCACTATGACCACACACCACTATGACCACATAAATGGCTGCAACAACACACCACTACAACCATACACCACTACATCCACACATCACTACATCCACACACCACTACATCCACACACCACTACAACCACTCACCACTACAACCACACACCACTACATCCACACACCACTACATCCACACACCACTACATCCACACACCACTACATCCACACACACACCGCTACAACCATACACCACTACATCCACACACCACTACATCCACACACCACTACATCCACACACCACTACAACCACTCACCACTACAACCACACACCACTACATCCACACACCACTACATCCACACCACCACTACATCCACACACCACTACATCCACACACCACTACATCCACACACCACTACATCCACACACACACCGCTACAACCATACACCACTACATCCACACACCACTACATCCACACACCACTACATCCACACACCACTACAACCACACACACACCGCTACAACCATACACCACTACATCCACACACCACTACATCCACACACCACTACATCCACACACCACTACATCCACACACCGCTACAACCATACACCACTACATCCACACACCACTACATCCACACACCACTACATCCACACACCACTACATCCACACACCACTACATCCACACACTACATCCACACACCACTACATCCACACACCACTACATCCACACACCGCTACAACCACTCACCACTACATCCACACACCACTACAACCACACACCACTACAACCACACACCACTACAACCACACACCACTACAACCACACACACACCGCTACAACCACACACCACTACAACCACACACACACCGCTACAACCACACACCACTACAACCACACACACACACCGCTACAACCACACACCACTACAACCACACACCACTACAACCACACACCGCTACAACCACACACCACTACAACCACACACCACTACAACCACACATACCATTACAACCACACACCACTACAACCACATGCACACCACTACAACCACACACACACACACTAAACCACACACCACTACAACCACACACCACTACAACCACACATACCATTACAACCACACACCACTACAACCACACACTGCTACAACCACACACTGCTACAACCACACATACCACTACAACCACACACTGCTACAACAACACATACCACTACAACCACACACCACTACAACCACACACCACTACAACCACACACCACTACATCCACACACACACAGCTACAACCACACACCACTACAACCACACACACACCGCTACAACCACACATACCACTACAACCACACACATGGCTACAACCCACAGTATGATCATTTTTTGCATGTCATCTACAATGAGGGTTGGGCCCTGGCAGATTTAACCTGCCCATGAAACATTGTCTTAAAAATCAAGAATTTCCATGCTGAAAAATCTGCTGTCACAAGAACTAACATCTCCCAAAGAGATGTAGGGGATCTGTCTGTATAAATAGCGTTCCCACCTTCTGGAAAGTCTCTGCTAGGAATTCTCTCATTTCTATCCCTCTCTTTGTTTCTGCCTTTACATCCTTTTCTTCCAGGCAATTCATTGTCTATTTTTTGCTTCTACATCCATTTTCCTGCCTTTCTTTCCAAAAAGATTTTAGGTAAAAGGTAAAGGTGTCCCATAACCTAGGCGGTCATTGCAGAGCGAGGCATTAGAGACCTCAGCTTCTCTAGGGGCCAGCATATTGAGGGCGGCACCCATCTCCTCTCCCTCGCTGCTTTACCTTCCCTGACCCTAAAGAGGGCAGGTACCCATTTACAGCTGGGTGAAATGGGGGGACTGTACTGAAGCCAAGACATGCAAACGGTCACCCATCCAACTGGTAATAATTATCAACGCTGCTTAACTTGACTAGGGGAAAGTGAGCGCTCTGACCACTTAGCTATCCCGCCCCCCAGAAAGACTTAAAAGATAACAATGCTCTCCCATGCCAAAGTCAGATGCACTAAGCCTGACTTGTCAGGTGCTTAATGGCAGTGCAACGCACTTCTGCTCAGACAACAGTAGTTGCTGTCTGAGCATTTGACAAAGGAGAACTAGCATAAAGAATAATTCCTTCAATGTTTAGAGTGTCGTCTCAGTGTCTCACCTGTCTGGCAGTTGCTGTAGCTGGATGACTAGTGTGCAGAGAATGTAGAGGACTGTCTCCACCACTGTGTTCACCTCCATGTCTGCTACCTGTACCTGTTGTTAATATAGTTACCATTGTCATTATCATCATTGCTATCATCATTATCATTATTATCATTATCATCATTGTTATCATTATCATCATTATTATCATCAGATAATGCGGAGGACTGTCTCCACCACTGTGTTCACCTCCATGTCTGCTACCTGTACCTGTTGTTAATATAGTTACCATTGTCATTATCATCATTGCTATCATTATCATCATTATCATTATTATCATTATCATCATTGTTATCATTATCATCATTATTATCATCAGATAATGCGGAGGACTGTCTCCACTACTGTATTCACCTCCATGTCTGCTACCTGTACCTGTTGTTAATATAGTTATCATTGTCATTATCATCATTGCTATCATTATCATCATTATTATTATCATTATCATCATTGCTATCACTATCATCATTATTATCATCAGATAATGCGGACGACTGTCTCCACTACTGTATTCACCTCCATGTCTGCTACCTGTACCTGTTGTTGTTGTTATAGTTATTATTATCATCATTATTTTCATTATCACCATTAGTATCATCACAGAATGTAGAGGACGCATGCACGTGTGCACACACACACACACGCACACGCACACACACACACACACCACACACAATTAATACAAACGAGCAAAGGACACACACACTTTCATACACACAAGCAAAACATAGACGGAATACACACACACACACACACACACAAAATACACATATTCTTTCTCACACTCACTGTCTCTTAACACAGTTTTTTTTTTTTGCTTTCATTTTTCTTTCTTTGTATTTGATTTGCAAATGGACTGACACATAGATCATGATTAGTGTGAATGGGTGGATCTTTTCTTTACATAAAACAGACATCTATGTTCCCTCTCCCATCAAAAGGCCAAGCTGGGCAATGGCAATAAATTGATAAAGCGTCTCTCGTACACATACACACCACAAACCAACCCTCCCGGTCCCCCCCCCCCCTCTTTATCTACCCATACCTTTCCCATGAGGACGTCGAGCAGAGAATCCAGGTGATTGTTGTCACAAACATAGGAACAGAAGGAGGGAGAGGCTTGACAGCAGGAGTAAATGATCTGAAACACCAAACACCACCTGCTTGTTTCACTTTGGTTTTCCTTTGCTGCTGCGTTTGCTGTAACCAACAGCAAGTATGATGTTCATGTGTATGATCTCAAACACCAAACACCACCTACTTGTTTCAGTTTGGGTTTCCTTTGCTGCCGCGTTTGCTGTAAAGTAAAAGGTAAAGGTCTCCCATAACCTGTGTGGTCGTAGGGGAGCGAGGTGTCAGAGACCTCAGCTTCTTTAGGGGCCAGCATATTGAGGGTGGCGCCCATCTCCTCTCCCTCGCTGCTTTACCTTCCCTGACCCTAAAGAGGGCAGGTACCCATTTACAGCTGGGTGAACTGGGGGGACTGTACTGGAGCCAAGGCATGTAAACGATCACCCATCCAACCAGTAACCATGCTTGACGCTGCTTAACTTGACTGGGAGAAAGCGAGCGCTCTGACCACTGAGCTATCCCGCCCCAGCGTTTGCTGTAACCAACAGCAAGTGTGATGGTCATGTGTATTATCTGAAACACCAAATACCCCCTGCCTGTTTCAGTTTGGTTTTCCTTTGCTGCCGTGTTTGCTGTAACAAACAGCAAGTGTGATGTTCATGTGACTGGGCAGTAATATGATTCCCTCCCATGTGAGCAGAGGCTGAGCTCAACATCATGTTTCTAAATCGGGAGAGACCAGCGAATTGTGCAAGGCTCTTGTTTCCTTGGGTGGTGGTTTGGATTTCTCCGTTGCTTACACTTCGTCTATGTGTGATATGCATAATTTATGCAGCTTCTTTTTTTAGAGGCCCCATTCCCCACTGTTCTGATAGTGCTTCATAGCTGGGAAGTTGTTGCAGAGATGGGAGCTGATACATCTTTGCTCTCTAACATTAAGTTATGGATTTTGCCTTCATTTGTGGCACAGTGGTTGGCATGTAAGGCTACTGCTTTACCCTCCCTAACCATAGAGAGGGCAGGTACCCATTTACAGTTGGGTGAACAGGGGGACTGTACTGAAGCCATGGTGTGCAAATGGTCACCCATCCACACGGGACCACACTAAATGCTGCTCGACCTTAGTATGGGGAAAGCGAGTCCTCTGACCACTGAGCTATCCTGTCCCATTAACAGTAAAGGCAAAAGGTAAAGGTGTCCAATAACATGTGTGGTAATAGGGGAGCGAGGCGTCAGAGACCTCAGCATCTCTAGGGGCCAGCATGCTGAGGGCGGTGCCCATCTCCTCTCCTTCGCTGCTTTACCTTCCCTGACCCTAAAGAGGGCAGGTACCCATTTACAGTTGGGTGAACTGGGGGAACTGTACTAAAGCCAAGGCGCGCAAATGGTCACCCTCCACATAGGACCACACTAAATGCTGCTTGACCTTAGTTTGGGGAAAGTGAGTGCTCTGACCACTGAGCTATCACATCCCATTAACAGTATCAACAAGTAAAAGCAAACAGATAACAAATGGAAAAAAATCCGCACAACACACACCTTGAGGAGAGTGGAGCAGTCGAGGGGGTGTGAGAGAAGGAGGAAGAAGTGACGGCTGATCTCCTGGTCAGGGTGCTGACATATCAGGTCTGACAGGTACTCCGCCACCTGTCATCATCATCATCATCATCATCATCATCATCATCATCTTCTTGTTCTTCTTCTCCTCCACCATCATCATCACCTTCACTATCATTATCATCACCTTCACTATCATCACCATCATCTTCACCATCACCATCTTCACCATCACCATCACAATCCTCACCTTCACCATCACCACCTTCACCATCACCACCATCATCATCATCATCTTCACCATCATCTTCACCACCATCATCATCATCATCGTCACCATCACCATCATCCTCAGAGCTCTAGCTACAAAAGGTGCAGGGCCCTCTGGCTGGTGGCCCCATAGCGGCCTGATATTGATGGGCTCCGTGTGGACTTCCG
>CM060340.1:21320142-21325142 GCA_030674155.1 Stramonita haemastoma
CTCAGTATTAAAAACAGACGAAAACATGGAGACACAGACCAAACAACCATCCGCAATCATCCTCAATGCTCTTCAATCAAACAGAACAACACACATAGCACAGCACAACACAGGCTACAAAACCGTTTCAAGAGTAGCCTACAGTGCAGAAAAAAGCAGACGACAGACAACCCCACAGATCCAGTCAACTTGGCAAGACTTAGTCATATTATTATTAAACGCTCAACAACACAGCTGTGTCCGTATTACCTGTTGAAGCATTATCCTTCATCGCTAAATTTTCCCCATTTGCAACACGTAACTTCCTAACAAATGACTGACACCGGTAGAATAACATCTCCAACATATAACCGCTAAATGGCATTGAGAGTTATTATTGCTTACCTGTCGATTCGTGTCTGTTCCTTTCGCCGTGTTCTACAGGTGTGTACTCCGAGGTTTCGAGAAGACGCCATGTTGTAAAAGTAAGACGACACTGCCAAAAATAGATTCTGCTCAAGTGGCAGGCGAGAAGGTCGCGACTACGTGAAAAGGAAAAGTGTTTTTAATATCATTACCAATTCACACTTGACATGGTGTGAGGGACTCTCTCTCTCTCTCTCCTCTCTCTCTCTCTCTTGGGGGACGGATAGCCTAGTGGTCAGAACATTGCGCTGGCAATTTGAAGACCCGGGTTCAAGTCCGGTCGAGGAAATTTTTCTCCTGGAGTTAACATCAGTGCTGACTCCACTCTCCCCAAAAGTCCTTCGGATGAGACTTTAAACCGAGGCCCAGTGTGCGAACGCACGCAGAACATCTTGCGCACACGTTAAATCCTGTTCCGCTTTCGTAAGAGTAGGCCATCGTGTGCCGGTGGGAACAGATGACAATATTTATAAAACTGCATACACATGGGGACCGGATGAAAAAAAGCACATGATTGCTTATTCTGTTATCCTCGATATAAAAGAATAAATAAAAAATAAAAAATAAGAATCTCTCTCTGGGTTTTTTTCAATGCAAGCTTTGTGTGTGCATATGTGTGTGCGTGCGTGCGTGCGTGCGTGCGTGTGGGGGGGGGGGGTGGACAGATCGATATTAGCGATCAGTATCATATAGATTTTTTATGAACAAATCGATATATGTGAGTAGTGTGGCTGTTTTAACATGGGTTTTTCTTGTTTTTGTGTGAGGTTGTTTTGTTTGTTGTTGTTTTTTGGTGGTCAGGGCTCTTATTTAATATCGTGTTGTTGTTGTTGTTTTTTAACGTGTTTTATTAATTTTTCATGTTTTATTGATGGTTTTGATGTATGTTCGTGCGCGTTTACAAGGACAGACTCTCTCTCTCTCTCTCTCTCTCTCCTCTCTCTCTCTCTCTCTCTCTCTCTCTTCTCTCTCTCTTCTCTCTCTCTCTCTCTCTCTCTCTCTCTCTCATGTTTACTCTTTAATTATTGCGCTTTTTTATTATTCAAATCAAAATCATCATTGATTCTTACTTCTTATATTCGTTTCTGAATGAGTGCCGTTTCATATCATTACCTTATTATTGTATCTCTGTCTGATTTCTTACCTGTTGTTTGATACTTATGGTTTCTTGCTCTTGGTATTTGGATCATTATAATTGTTCTTGTTTAATTGAGGTAATCTTTTTATCTTGATGTTATCCCTGAAAAGGGCGGGGACTGGATGTAAAAAAGCACACGAGTGCTTATCTATTATCCTCGAATAAAAGATTGCCTTGCCTTGCCTTGTCTCTCTCTCTCCTCTCTCTCTCCATCTCTCTCTCTCCTCTCTCTCTCTCTCCTCTCTCTCTCTCTCCTCTCTCCTCTCCTCCTCTCTCTCCTCTCTCTCTCTCTCTCCAAATCAAAATAATCATTGATTCTTACTTCCATATTTTGTTTCTGAATGAGTGCCTTTTTATAACATTACCTTAATATTGTATCTCTGTCGTATTCCTTACCTGTTGTTGTTGTTCTTTCTCCCCTTTATCAAAATCTTGTTTTATGGGACTTATTTGATGTTAGATGGTGGTAGATTGATGCTTTCAGTCATTTAACCTCATCATATTTTCATGTTTACTCTTAATTATTGCGCCTTTTCTTTGTTTTGTTTTGTTTTTGTTTTTTTCTTTGTTTTTCTTGCTTTCTTTATTCAACTCAAAATCATCATTGATTCTTACTTCTTATTTTCGTTTCTGAATCAGTGACTTTATAACATTACCTTAATATTGTATCTCCTGTGTTTAATTCCTTGCCTGTTGTTTTGATTTGGTTTTGTTCCTTACTTTTGGTATTTGGATCATATCATTGTTGATTTTATTTATATTTTCTGCATATCTCCCCCCCCCCCCCCCCCCCCCCTCCAATAAGGATATTAGTTTAAAAAAAAATTTTTCCCCTCTTATCCAAATGTATGATTTATGTCACATGTATAATTTTTGACAGATGGTGGTGGATTGATGTTTTCAGTTGTTTATTCTCTTCTCTTGTTTGCTCTTTACCTATTAACACTTTTCTATTCTTTCATTATCAAAATCTTTTATTGTGACTTCTGATTTTTGTCTTCTGATCGAGTGCATTTTTATTACCTTATCATATATAGTGTCCTTATTCTTGTGTGTTGTTTGGTTTGCATAAAGCTTTATTGTTTAGTATTTTTTTCAACTTGATGTATCCCTGAAAAGGGCGGGGACTGGATGTAAAAAAGCACACAAGTGCTTATCTATTATCCTCGAATAAAATATTTTGCCTTGCCTTGCCTTGCCTTGCCTTGCCTCTCTCTCTCTCTCTCTCTGCACTTTTAACCATAATTATATCCCTTAAACTCTCAAAAGACCAAAGTCATGCTTATTACAACAAGACAAAAAAGACAAAACTTGACGACTAGACTTCCGCCCATATTTATCAACAGTGAAACTACTGAGGAAGTTGATAACCATAAACTTCTAGGTATTATGATAGAAAATAACCTTTCATGAATAGCACACATAAATGAGTTATGCAAAATAGTTTCCAAACAAGTATACCAACTATGCAAAATCAAGCACTTTATCAACACACATGCCAGAAAAGTATTCTTACACGCTTACATTTTATATTCCATTAATTATTGTTCTACACTTTTCGACACAGCCAGTGCCAATATTCTAAAACTTCTTAATAGCATATTTGATGGTACCAAGAGGTAAGGAAAAGACAGGTTAGGGAAAGAGTGGAACGACAATTCTCAAGCAACAATTCAACAACTGGGCAACAGAAGACTCAGGGGAAGACGGTAGCTGGCTGGTCATTCTTTATTCGTTACTCAGCATTCGGGTACAGGTGAAGACCAAGGTTTGAAGACGAAAACTCTAACTTAACGATATTTATTTAAAAATACAACGTGTCTCACAATTTACAGGTGAGTCCGAAAATAGTAACTCTACGCAGCGATAAGATTGCATGGAATATTATCTAATCAAGTCTCCTGTCGCACTAAATCTAGCACACTACATCTAGCATACAAACAATGTTATTTACAAAATCTCTAACTCACTCACACACACACACACACACACACACACACACACACACACACACACACACACACGTGCGCACGCACACATGCACACACATGCATATGTTTTCTCCTGGAGTTAACATCAGTGCTGACTCCACTCTCCCCAAAAGTCCTTCGGATGAGACTTTAAACCCAGGCCCCGTGTGCGAACGCACGCAGAACATCTTGCGCACACATTAAATCCTGTTCCGCTTTTCGTAAGAGTAGGCCATCGTGTGCCGGTGGGAACAGATGACAATATTTACAAAACTGCATACACACGGGGACCGGATGAAAAAAAAGCACATGATTGCTTATTCTGTTATCCTCGATATAAAAGAATAAATAAATAATAAATAAAATTTAAAAAAATAAATAAATAAACATGCATACACACATGGGAGATAATCCCTGTGGCGCTGTCTCACACGCGGTAGTAGATCTACCCGCACCTGGCTACATCTCCCCCCTCCAAACTCTGTCAGCATCACGCTGACACACATATCAATGCTATCTAGACAAACCTATGAAATTTAACATACTACTAAAAACATTTCCTCTGCCAAATAAGCAAACTGACACTATTAAATCTAACTCTTCACTTCCAAATTAAAATGAGCCACATTTTTATGCTTCTGTGATACATGTTATTACAACATTATAATCATAAAACAAACATTGGTATTAAACACTTCAAAATCAAAATCTCCAACACAATACACAGCATAGGCATTTGCGATCATGTACAGTCGTAAAATGCACGATATGCCCATCTCCAGTGTTTGCAATGCCACACAATCCAGTGAGTTATATATAAACAGGATTTTTCATAGATCAATATAAAGATTTTTGCATTAACAACATAGCTACAGAAAATTTGTATTTGGACAAATTTCTTCTATGACTTTGAAGCTTGACTTGCACAATCCTTATGTGCTGCAACCCAGGGGGTTAGTAGGCTTTTACTGTCTGCCACTATGCCTTCTTGGCCAAGAAGGTAGGATGCAATCTCTGTTGTTTTGAAAATCATAGTTGAAGATATGAACAAACAAACAATCATTGTTATCAACAGGACTTGCTATAAATATAGCATTTATTTCTGTTTCATGTACATGAGTTGGCTTGTAACCTTCTCCACTCCCTAAACCTGGAGTCAGCAAGTAATGTGTAGGTTTATGGATTGTTCCTTTGATAATGGAAAGGAACACAGTTGGTCTGTAGTGTTAGCTGTCACCTAAACTTGCAACAGTGATAAACTTTGCATATATGATTGTGTCAAAGTTCTCTGTTAATGTAGTTCAGCAAAAGTATAGTGTTTTCAACCTCCTAAATTGTGCAACAAAAGACTCAGGGAAAAACAGTATTAAGCTGGTCATTCTTTACATGTTAGTCAGCACTCGGGTTCAGGTGAAGACTAAAGTTTGACGATGAATACCCAAATGTAACAATACTTATTTAAAAATACAAAGTGTCTCACAATTTAC
>CM060340.1:21330142-21347642 GCA_030674155.1 Stramonita haemastoma
TCTCTCTCTCCTCTCTCTCTCTCTCTCTCTCTCTCTCTCACACACACACACACACACACACACACACAGCTCCTACCTCCATCTTACCCCCACCCCTTTTCCACATCCACACAAGACAAAATCTCTTTTTTTCCCCAGCTAATGATTATTTCAAATGCACTAAATGCTTTCACCCTTGTGCGAAAAAAAAAAGACTGCTGAAAAAAAAGTTTTTCTGAAATTATGCAGGGAGCTTGAACGCACGCCTTACTGTATACCTGTGGCACATAGTCTGTAGGCTACAGCTGAAAAATGAACGGAAAGGGAAAGAAGATCAAATGGATGAATAAAACACGTCGTTCAACAATGCTTGAGAGACTGATATATTATATATACCAAGGTCCTACTGACGTTGTTAGCGGTGTGTGAAGCCGCAAGCATTTGTCAAGAAAGACACGAAAGGGTAGCCATGTTATAAAAAGCAGATATAATTGTTCCGCAGCAAATGAAAAAAAAAAGTTGTTGTTTTTTTTAAACTGAATTATCTCTTGGGGATTTTTTGCGTTTGCTTAGTCTTTTTTGTTGTTGTTGTTTTTTGTTTTCAACTTTTAAAAACAATCATCTGTTTATTTTTCAATAGGTTTTGCTGGGGGAAATTGGGTGTCACTTTTTCGTTAACTGTTGTTTGCCAAAAACCAATGTCTTTTTCAAATGACGCAGTAGTTTTTCTTTATTCTTTTCTCTTTTTTTTTTGGTAGGCCAGTGGGGCTTATAGAAGGGGGGGGGGGGGGGGATAAGAAAGAAAGAAAGAAAGAAAGAAGAAAGAAAGAAGAAAGAAAAGAAAGATAGAAGATAGATAGATAGATAGATAGATAGATAGATAGATAGATAGGGTAGAAGTATGAGAGTAGGAGAAATCGAACTCGAATCGAATCGAAGGTTGTATCATGAAAAAAAGGGCCAATTGGCAATACGATGGAAGGGGGTTGGAAATAGACGATAACGATATATTGCTTTAATGGCTGGATATGACGACGCACTCAAGCCATGGAACCCGATTGATTAGTTAATGTGCATTCAGGGTAGCAGCATAACTCTTATGTCCAGCTATTTTACTGGCTTCCTGAAGGCCTTTCATTAATACGGCAATTATTTTTCAGTATTCTTAAAGACGCTTAGAGAGTCAGAGAGAGGCTAGCAGAAGAGAGGATGCAGTAAAGGTCTAGAAGTGGGGTCGCAAGTCACTTGAGAGCAGACAGATAGGGATTCACGTGAATTGTAAATGTGTTTGGAATCAGGCTTCACCATTCACGACAAAACGGGCGCAGAAGTCTAGACACGTTCCAGACTAAGCATGAATTTTCTCTTGTGTATTGAAAAAAACAATAAAACATATGCATCAGTGATCTGGTTGGCATGACGCCAACTGTATCACAAAGTCGATAACACATCACAATATCTTACACTAGTGGAATATGTAGCACAAGAAGAAATTTAAAGTGTGATTTCTTTGTCTGTCTCTTAGCCTTCTCTGTACGGATCTATCAGTTAGAGTAGCCACGTACTGTTTGACATTTCTTGTGTCGAATGCACCAACAATATTATCATTGTTCACCTCAGGCTGCAAAACACACATATCAGCACAGTCACTACAATCAGACATACAGGGAGGTTCTAAATCAACGATGATGGCAACTTAACTGATGTTTTTGTGTTGATGTCCTGTGTGTGTGTTGTTGGTAGGTCTATTCCATGTGTATCTACACATGCTGTATTCCCTGTTCTACTCCACTGTCAGGCAGACTCGAGGCTCTGAGGACACAGTCACTTTCACACACAACACTTGCCTGCTTCTCTTTATGCTTTCGAGACCGTTCAACATCTCGTCGTCTTTGAGAAAACGATCTTTTCCTGTAGTACTGTGCTTGTGTGCTGCGATTCACTGTTGGATCCGCCATGTTGGTTGACACTGTTGTGTCCACGGTTTCAGTCGCAAGACAAAAACCACGCTGTCCCCTTCTCCTGCCACTTTCCAGCTGGAAACTGCATTGTCGGTCAGCAGGGCGCCTAAGGTCCTCTCCACAGCCGCTGGAAGTCCAGTAACTGGCATTTTTGAATGAATTTCTAGTTTTACTGCTGCTCACAGAAAATGTACGCCCTGTCCGCTTCACTTCTCGTGACCGCCCCCAGAGAGGAGGAGAGAGAGAGAGAGAGAGAGAGAGAGAGGAGAGAGAGAGAGGAGATAGAGAGATGAGAGAGAGAGAGAGAGAGGAGAGGATTGAGTGATTGGTTGGATGGATGGATGGATGGATGGATTGATTGACTGACTGACTGACTGACTGACTGACTGACTGATTAATTATCTGCATTTTCAAGGGTAGCAGGCATGTAAGCCTATTGGCCTACTTTTCTTTTCATCTGGCCGTTGCCCTGAATAGGCACTATTATTAATAACGGCAATTATTATTTCAAGTATTCTTAGAGAGAGAGAGAGAGAGAGAGAGAGAGTAGAGAGAGAGGAGAGAGAGAAGGAGAGAGAGAGAGAGAGAGAGAGAGAGGAGAGAGGAGAGAGAGAGAGAATACGATACGAATACGAATACGAAATGTTTATTCAGGATTAGGCCATAGCCCCAACTGAAGGGGTGATCATTTACATACCAATGTAAATCATTGCATTTTCAATCAGAAAATATAACACCAAATCATATCATATCATGTAATACCTTACGACGTAGCAGCATCCAGTCGTTTTAAGGCTTTATAAATGTAAAATGCCAAGTTGTTCAACACATTTTCATTTTTTGATGCCATAAGTACGTTGAACCCGGGAAACGACACGGATCTTTATAATATTTTGGTTGGATATATTTGATCCTCAGGTCATAAAGACAGGACAACATAACACAAAGTGTATTTCATTTTCTTCTGAGTTATGGCATAGACGGCATATTGTTTTATCCGTTAACTGTTGTATCTAAACCGATGACTTGCAATAGCTGATACACCAAATCTAAATTTTGTCAAAGCACTTTTAACATATCTGTTCATTTCAATTTCGGTATATGGTTCAGCACTATTTGTAACTTTAAAACATACTATATTCCCTAAATCTACTACTATTTTCTACATGGTCATGCCAGTCCTGCCACCTGCAGTCAATGATTCTTTGTTTGAAACATTTGATAAAGCTCCCAACATCCCCAACACCCTGATTATCCCAAACATATGCAAATCCATAAGTACTTAGACAAATCCGCACATTTGTAGCCCAAGTCTTCTTACCGTTAATATCAGATTGTAAAGCATCTTATAAGCTCTGCTTGGCAGTCTATGATTTTCCAGTCTCATTATCCTAAGCCAGTACGTAATACATTTCACATAAGAATTAAGATATATTGGGTATCTTCCGACTTCTCCATAAATAAGATCATTAGGAGTTCGATTGTCAACATTCATAAAACGTTTCATGCCAAACAAACCAAGCTTTCAATTGATTCCAGTTTTTCGAACCCATATTTTGGTCAGCCATATGCTTATAAATAGATTGAATGAGAATGAAATATTATACAAAAGAATTGCAATGAAACTGCAAAAAGTCTAAAGATAGAAATTTGAGAGATAATAAAATAGTAGTATGCTATTGATAATAGTTATAGATGATTAAATCATAGATGAAAAATGTGTAAAACTTAGTCTAGTTAGAGAAAAGGAATATCCAAGATAATTGAAGAGATGAACAGAGAACGAGATTCAGGAGTTGATAAATTGATCGGAGAGACTCGATGACGGCTAGATATCCCCCTTACGAAGGACAATAATATTTGATTTATACTACACTACTTACCTATTAATCCAATCTCAAGGTGCGCAGTATACCAATGCTCATCTGTTCTTTTATCTACGCCAGTTGCCTGAATACAAAATAATACGCAATCATATTTCGAAGAGTAGAGAGAGAGAGAGAGAGAGAGAGAGAGAGAGAGGAGAGAGAGAAGAGAGAGAGAGAGAGGAGAGAGAGAGAGAGAGAGAGAGAGAGAGAGAGAGAGAGAGATTCACATAAAAAAGAAAATTTAAAACATTTTGTGAGACAGACAGACATACAGGCAGACAGACAGACAGACAGACAGACAGGCAGGCAGACAGACAGACATACAGACAAAAACAGTGACAGAGACACAGAAAGAAAATTTTCATCTTTTAAAAAAAAAAAAAAAAAAAAAAAAAGCATAATGCATCAAAAGGATGAATACATGTTAGGATAGAAGGCACAAAAAACTGTACTACAAACACGATCAAACAAACAAAACACTCATAGGGGAAACATGACACAAAAGAAGAAATTATGAAAGGATGAACAATACAGGAGTGAAAGAGAGAAAGAGACAGAGGGGGGAGAGAGAGGAAGGGAGGGAGCGAGAGAGAGAAGGGGGGGGGAGTGAGAGAGAGATGAGAGGGAGGGAGGGAGAGAGACAGAGAGAAAGGGAGAGAGAGAGAGGAGAGGGAGAGAGAGAGACAGAGAAAGGGAGAGAGAGGAGAGAGAAAGGGAGAGAGAGAGGGAAGGAGACAGACAGACAGACAGACAGACAGACGGACGGACAGACAGACATACAGACATACAATACAGACATACAGACAGACAGACAGACGAGACAGACAGATAAGATGTATGCATACAAACAGACATTAAAACATACAGACAGACAGACAACAGACAAACATAAAGACAGGCATTAATACATACTACTACATACATACATACATACATACATACATACATCATACATACATATCATACATACATACAATACATTACATACATCTGTCAATTATCAGTCCATCCTTCTATCCATCCATCCATCCATCCATCCATCATCCATCCATCCATCCATCCATCCATCTATCATTCATCATCCATCCATCCATCCATTATTCATCCATCATCCATCGATCCATCCATCCATCCATTATCCAGCCATCCATCCATCATCCATCCATCATCCATCCATCTATCATCCATCCATCATCCATCCTCCATCCATCCACACGCAATTGCAGGCCTATGCACTGACAGGAACATCTAGATGTGAAATTTCGTGTGCACGCATATTCTATCTCATCTGCCAACAGGTGTGGTTGAACTTATGCATAGATGGAAAAACATTTGTGCGTATTGCCTGTGTGTCTAGTTAGGTAAACGGATTAACAAACATAAAGACATACAGACAAACCGAAAGGTAGACACGCATACATCCAATCTGAAAAGCTTGATTGAGAATCGTGAAAACACACACACACACACAACACACACACACACACACACACACACACACACACACACACACACACATACACACACGCCTGCACGCACGCACGCACGCACGCACGCACGCAGCACGCACGCACACACACACACACACACACACACACACACACAAAATACAGAGGCAGAGACACAGAGACAGAGACAAAGACAGACACAGACAAACATCCACACAAACAAAGACAGACAGAGAAAATCCAAACATCCAAACAAACAGATAAGACAACAAAAGCGATAACTAATCGAGACAAACCCCACAGCGCTACATTTCCCGAATCCCTGTAGCAATGACACGCACGCAACCTATTTCTCTGAATTGATCAATCAGTCCTCAACTAATCAGATCATAGTACCCAGTTCAGCACGATCAACACATCAATAAGGAATTGATGAGATCAGGGCGCCTCCGTTCGATCAAATCAATACACTTTAAAAAGAAGATGGCAGGACGGTTAAGACGCTCATCTGCCTAACAAGTAAACCGGCAGGTTCTGGGTTCCATTCCCAGGCCCCTGTCCTCCAAGTTTGACGAGAAAATCAAACTGAATGCCAAAGTCCTTCGGATGAGACTATATAATCTAAGACCCCGTGTGTGAATGCACGTTGAGCATCTCGTGCACACATTAAAAACCCGTTCTACCTTCGGAAGAGTAGGCCATTTTATGCCGGTAGGAACGGATGACAAAATTTGCAGGAAAAAAAAGAATGCACACAGGGTAGTGTTCTGTAGAAAAAAAAAGCCACTCTGATAGGGAAACAAATACAGTTGCTACTGGAAAAAAAAAGGTAGGTGCTGCACTTGTGGCGACGCGCTCTCCCCGGGGAGAGCAGCCCGAATTTCACGCAGAGAAATCTGCTGTGACAAAAGTGGACAAAATACAAAAATAGACACCATCCCTGAAGTCGGAATGCAGCTACCTAAGTGGATTTGGGTCGGGGGGGGGGGGGGGGTGCGGTCGCGTACACAAAAATCTCAGCATTGGTAAACCTGAAACCTCTAGCCGAGAAACTAAAAGAAGATTAAATACAGACGCTACTGCCGAGTGGTTAAGATCGTTTAACTTCAACCCCTTGGTTCCATGAAATCCCATGTTCTAATCTGGGCAGTGTCACAGGACTTAAGGATGGGAATTTTGAAAGATCTCCCAGGTCCACTTCAAGTGCAAACCAGCCAGTGCCTTAAGTCCGCTTCGTATATATACACATGAAAGAAGTTCAAACATGCACGTTAAAGATCCTGTCATTCATGCCAACGTTCGGTGTGGGTATGGAAATACGAATATACCCAGCATACATCTTTTTTTGGTACCACTTTATGTCACAGCAGATTTCTCTGCGTGAAATTCGGGCTGCTCTTCTTGGGGAGAGCGCGTTGCCACATGTGCAGCGCCTACCATTTTTTTCTTTTTCCTGCATGCAAGTGTATTTATTTCCCTATCAGAATGGCTTTTTCTACAGAATTTTGCCAGGGTCAACCCCCTTGTTGCCGTGGGTTCTTTTACGTGCGCTAAATAGTGATGTATAACACACGGGACCTCGGTTTATCGTCTCATCCGAAAGACTAGCGCCCAGACCACCACTCAGGGTCTAATGGATGGGGGGGAAAGTTTTGGGCCCAAACGGGGTACGAACCACCATACACTCTGACCCGGACTTTTTGCTTTCTAGGCAAGGCACATTGCCACCTAGACCACCGATCCACCATCTTGGAAGTTGCAATGCGGCTACCTTCATGGTGGACAAAACCTCACCATGGGTGAACCTGGGAGCTCTAAGAGAGGAACGAAAACAGAAATCAATACGTTGATGAAGCACTTTTCTATTGTCCCGTCTGTACTTCCCGTTCTTTAGGCTTTGCGCTCTAAAGTGTACAGCAGCAACAAGACAACAACAGTTGATCATCGTTGTTCGTCGTTGATCTTTGCGCCTGGTGGCAGCATGATCTGTGGCTCTGTAGGTCAAATGCAAGCGCTTTGATTTGTTCTTACAAGAGATAGCGCTATACAAATTCCATGTAATAAATTCCATGTAATAAATAAATAAATTTAATGCTTGTAGTTGTTAAAAGGGAAGCAAGATTGATTTGCTTTGTGTTTGTTTTTCCTTTCTCAATGTTACTGTTGTTGCTGTTGTTGTTGTTGTTGTTGTTGCCCCCGTTCCCCAGCTTGACACACTCTGGGGGTCAACCAGAATGTGCACTCTTGACTCATTCATCCCAGCTGGGAATCACTGTGAGATTTGAAACTGCGCACTGGATGAGAAGTTTTTGCGTGTATGACTTATGTACCTCGCCATATAGGCAGCCCTACCCCGACTTCCGAGGATTTTTTTTCTTTTCTGAAAAGGAGACTGTGGTTTGTTATGTTTAAGAGCTTGTCATGGCTGAAGGCAATCTGAACATAACATTTTCCAGCAGAACAACATGTTCATGTAGGGCCTTGGTACTCGGTTTTACATCAATAATTGACACAGCTTTGGGCCTGGAACATTCTTTCTTATTGAGTGTGTTTTCTTTCAGTGCGTAACTGTTCGCTAGATTGAACTTGTCAATGTTGTCAGGAAAGCCCACGCTAACCTTGCTTGCTTGTGAGTTTATATTTGTTTGCTCGTAAGCTTGCTCGCTAGTTTAGTTAGCTTTCGTGGTGGTCGTTTTCTTGTTTACTGGTGTGTTTGGGGTTTTGTGTGTGTGTTTGATGGTTTGTTGGTTGTTTTAGTTTTGTTTCATTGTTGTTGTTGTTTCTTGGGGATTTTGTTTTTGCTGCTTTTTTTTTTCGTTTTTCCTCAGATAGAACTCCGAGGTTCACCAACGGTGAGATTTTTGCGCGAATGCGACCGTCTTTACCCACCGTGAAGGCAGCTGTATTTCGACTTATGGGGTGGTGTTTAAACATGACACCTGTGTGCAAACGTCCTTTCTTTTCATCTGTTCCGATCACCCGAAATGGCCTACTCTTCCGAAAGCTGGAATGGGTTTTTAACTTGTGCATACTGTTATGTTCTGCGTGCATTCACACACGGGGCGCTTTAGTTTATAATCTTATTCGAAGGACTTTGATACTCAGTTTGATTTTCTTGTGAACATGGGAAGTAAGGGAAAGGCTGGAATGGAACCCAGAACTTCACAGTTTACTTGTTGGGCAGGTGAACGTCTAAACGTCCTGCCGCCTCCCTTCTTGGAGCAAGTTTAAAAATCCTCTGTCCAGCATGGCCATGCAGGTAAATCTTCTTTATTACACTGACAAAGACGTTCTTAGAGAGCACGAAAAAAAAATGTGTATAGAATGTCGGACTAAGAATGCATCCTTGTTTCACTCCTTTGTGTATGATATAATTCGAAATAGTCCCAGGAGCTCCAATTGTCCTGCTATGTTCCTTCAAACCAGAGTGGAAGGGTTCAATCAAGCCATGCCTTGGTAGGCAGGCAGACAACATTGAGAAGGTCTGAAAAAGTCTATTTCTGCTGACCAAGTAGAATGCCTTGGTGAGGTCAGTTAAAGTGATGTACAGTTACTGCTCATTATGAAGGGATGTGATGTGGTGTGGAGTAATTTTTTGGGGGGGAGGGGGGGTTGGTCACATTCCTCAGCTAGAGCTCTGAGGTTCACCAATGGTGGATTTTGGGTAGTGCCACCGTTTTTATCCACTATCAAGGAAGTCGCATTCCGACTTCTTCAGGGATGGTGTCTAAACATGGCATCTGTGTGCATGCTTTTTTTGTCATCTAATCCTACAGGCACGAAATTTCCTACTCTTCTGAAAATGGAACAAAATTTTAACGTATGCGCAAGACCTTCTGCACGCGTACAAATACGGGACCTCGGTTTATAGTTTTATCCGAAGAACTTTTGGGTTGAATGGAGTCAGTACTGGTGTTAACTCCATGGTAAAATTCTCTTACAACGGGCGTCTCCGTGGTGGCTCGATCCCGGGCCGCAGTTTAATTGCGCTCGCAATTTGACGATCCGGGTTCGATTCCCGTTCGAGGGGATTTTCCCCCTGGAGTTAACATCAGTGCTGACTTCACTCTCCCCCAAAGTCCTTCGGATGAGACTATAAACCGAGGCCCCGTGTGCGAACGCACGCAGAACATCTTGCGCACACGTTAAATCCTATTCCACTTTTCGTAAGAGTAGGCCATCGTGTGCCGGTGGGAACAGATGACGAGATTGACAAAACTGCAGACACACGGGGACTGGATGTAAAAAAAGCACATGAGTGATTATTCGATTATTCTCTATATAAAAAAATAAATAAATAAATTTTAAAAAATTCCCCAACGCTCTAAACACTACTAGCCTATCCTGCACCCAACTAGTGTATGAATAATCTGTACGCAGCAGCATTTTCGTGAGGCATTGGAGCTTTTTCAGATGGCAGGCAAATTCCTCATGACAGCATTGCGCAGAAGGATGAAGTTTATTGTCCATAACAAAAAGGTTGCATGGAACCTCCACATTTCTCTGCCATTCTGAGGAAAGTCAGTTTGTTGACCATAGAATTTGCCAGCACATTGGAAGGTTATCAAAAATGTAATGAAATCATACAAGCAAGGATGGGCATCTACAATAAAATGTCACAAAAAGCAAACGACAAACACATCTTTTATTAAACTTTCATGGATTACTCAGGAAGCTCAAAAAGCTGAAATGAGTGACAAACAAAAATTCAAAATAAAAGTGACTAAAAAGAAATTTGGAATGGCAAGAAAAACCATAAGTATACAATTCACACCGTTCATAGAATTTTCAATAAAAGAAATGTTGGTAAAATCTTCTTTTTTTATATCTAACACGTGTTTTAGAAAGTTTGACTGAAAAAAGTTAAGAAACTGATCTAGAATTATTGTACATGATGATTAACAGTTGATGAATTATTACAACTTTTTTTTTAATGCAAAAATAAATCTGGCTTATGGATTCATCAAAACCTCCCACTCAGTCACACGAAAATGTCAAGAAAAATAACTTTTTGTAAATTGTCATATATTTCCAAATACATACACTTATGCATGCTATCACAATCAACAAACAAATAACCTGCACAAAAATAGTCAAGTCCACTATTACTAAACTAACGAAGTACGTGTAAAAATAAAAATAAAAAAAGACCAGACGCTACTTCAAATTATATAGTTTTCAAAACATCAAAAATTATCGAGCCATCCTTCTTTCGTTCATTTTGTTGTGATTTTGTTTTCTTTGGAAGTGGGGTCTATTTTTAATATTTCAAATAGCATAATAAACCTAATTGTGTTCAGATTATCACTATTAATTTCAGGCAATATTTACAGCCTATATTCGTTGTGATATTGGCACTAAGAAAATAAAACTCGTCTCTCAATTTTTTAATGGTGAGGGGTAGGGGAAGGGGGGGGGGGGGGGCTATGCATTCACAAAATCATCACCATTGGTGGGCCAGTCTTTTGGCCTGCAGAAGGTTTTAAATAAACCGAACGCTTAATCTGCCCAACACTTAGGTGTTTTTATTTGTTTGCTTAAGTCTTTACATTGGATAACCTCAAGCTCCTGCGGAAGAACAAAAAAAAAATGTTGGGTTCGGATTTGGTACGAATAGGTTTCTTTTGTTTAACATTTGACATCCTTCCTTAGGAAATAGGAAGACTGCTTGAACTTTTGGAACTTAAAGAAATGTTGATGCTTTTTTTTTTTTTTTTTAAAGACAGGAAACTGAGAGGGTTTTTAGAGGAGTAGTGTGGCTTTTGATATACGTTCTGAAATTGTTAAAATATTTTAAACCCATGTGTGAATGTACTCATCTTTTAGATTTAAAAAAAAATCATAGGTGGGGCAGGATAGCCTAGTGGTTAGAGCGTTGTCTTCATGATCTCATGATGACGACCCGAGATCGAGCCACCACGGGGCGCTTGCTCTAGAGAACTTTCCCCTGGAGTTATCATCAGTACTGACTCCACTCCCCCGAAAGTCCTTCGGATGAGATCACAAACCGAGGCCCCGTGTAAGAACGCACGCAGAACATCTTGCGTACACGTTAAAAACCCGTACTACCTTTCTAAAGTGTAGCCCATTTCAAGCTGGTTGGAACAGGTGACTTTAAAAAAAAAAAAAAAAAAAAAGAAGAAGAAGAAAGAAAAGAACACTGCATGCACGAAGTTGTGTTTTAGACATCATTTCCGACATCGGAATGCGGCTGCCTTAATAGTGGGGGGGGGGGGGGGGGGGGAGGAGGGGGGGGGAGTTGCATACACAAAAATGTCACCATTGATGAACCTCGATGCTGTAGCCGAGGAACAAACATAAAAAAACCCCCCGAAATCTGTTTTTAACACCCATAAATTAAATGAATGCGCTAATCTCTTAGGTCTGTTCAAAATTTCAACCGAGAAACGATAGTAGATTTGGTTTTAAACCCTGTTTCAGTCTGTACAGAGTTGCACGGATTTAATCTGAGATTTTATTATGCTCTGAGGTGACAGCCCCGTATGGCCTCTGTGGTCGGCGGGGCTATAAACAAACTTGATTAGATAGGATATCTGGGCGTTTATTTTACACTCTGCATGTATCTCTGCAAAGATTTCCTTTTTTTGCAGGAGAAAAAAAAAATCCTTTGAAGTTTGAGCACGGCTGCCTGTAAAGCATGGCAAGGTATTTGAAAAAAAAAACCAGGCATACACACAAACTTCTCATCCGGGTGTGTACTTATAATCTCACGGTAATTCGCGGGTGAGATGAGTGAGACAGAGTGTACCAATGGAGAGATTTTTTTTTCCCGTCTGCCGCCCATTTTGCCCACCATTTAGGTAGCGGCATTCAGACTTCGGGGGATAACGTGCATGTTTGATTTTCTGCATGTGTACATATATTATATATATATATATATATATATATATATATATATATATATATATATATTATATATATATATATATATATAAAAAGAAGAAAAACAAACCAGAAGCAAACACTTGGTAAACTTTTTCCCCAAATTTTCGAGGCAGCAACCTCTTCCTCAGGGGGTCTTTACTAGAATGATAACGCACTAAAACATTGACCACATAGCAGTGAACAGAATGTCATTGGAATTACTTAAACTATTAAAACAATTATAATTTAAATATATATATATATTATATATATATATTTATAACATACACGAAGGGAATGAAAGTACTGGCAGGTCTTCACTTGGGGCTGACCCGGGAGATTCGTAGAAAATCCCCCACCCTTAATTCACCAGACCCCGCCGCCGAGATTCGAACCCACGACTTCATGGACATACGGCGTCGAAGTAACACAAACATACTAAAATGTGTTGCATAGATTTAACAATTGATATGAATAATAAACCTACGTGTGACTCAATATGAGTAAAGATTCTACATTTAATATAAAGACTTTCGATGATTCAATACACACATAATCCAAGAAGATTTCAACCCCAGACATAAGAAGAAAGATGTCAGGACAAACAAGATGTTCCAACTGCCTAACAAGTAAACCGTAAGGTTCTGGGTTCGATTCCCACCCTTGCCCTTTCTTTTGCAAGTTTGACCGGAAAATCAAACTAAAGGTCAAATTCTTTCTGAGGAGACTAACCAATTGGACCCGTGGGCTTTCGGACTTGTGCACATGAAAAGAATCCACGACAACTGAACATCGGAAAGAGCAGGGAGGTACCTTCCGATTGTCGTGGCAAATGTGGTCGATTCAATTCTCAACAGTATCCTTGTAGTCAGAATACAGCTACCGAAATGGGGAATAGGGGTTGGGGGGAGGGATGGTTGCATACACAAAAATCTCCCCCCTGGTGAACCCCAGAGCTCTGTCAAGGAACGAATAAAGCAAACAAACAAAAACAAATACTCACAAAAATAACAAACGTGCATTCATCATATCCTTCAAGGATTAGTGGTCTAGTGGTAACGCACCCATCAAGAGAGTAAGGAATCGTGGGTTCTATCTTCATTTGAACCCCAATTTGTCCCCCTTCCACAAAGCCTTGGGTGTCGGTCTGGGTGATTGTCTTTCAGATGAGACCATAAACTGAGGTTCTCTTGTACAAAACACATTCAACGCACGTAAAAGGACTAAAGGCAATAAGAAAATTGTCTCTGATAAAATTATGTAGAAAAAAAACCGCTCTCATTTGAAAACAAATAAAGGTTTTTCTCTCTTTAAATTTAACGTCTCTTCAGCCAAAGTGATACGAGTCAAATACACAAATAAACGTGCAGATAGGATAAATATTTCTTAAAAATGGGTGGCACTGGTCTTGTGGCGGTGTACTCTCCTAGAGATGAATGGCTCGAATTTCAAGTAGAGAAATCTGCATCAAGTGAAAACTGTATACACTGTAATACAATATATGATACGACACAATACAATGCAATTCAACACACCACAGTGCAATACAATGCAATATGATGCAACACAATATGATACGATGCAATGCAGAACACTACACCACAATGCAATAATTATGATGAATACAATATGAATCGATACAATACAAAAAAACATAACGACTTGACATGCATAATTATTGCAAAATCATGAACATGACTGCAAGATTGCCGTAACACTTTAGCTTACATAATCATAAACAGGGGATAATATATCTCAGTGGTCAGAGCACTCGCTTTCCCCAATCTAAGGTTAAGCAACATTGAGCGTGGTTACCAAGTGAATGGGTAACCGTTTGCGCGCCTTGGCTTCAGTACAGTCCCCCAGTTCACCCAGTTGTCGATGGGCGATGGGTAGGCCTACCTGCCGTCTTTAGGGTCAGGAAAGGAAAAGCAGCAAGGGAGAGGAGGTGGGCGCCTCCTTAAATATGCTGGGCCCTAGAGAAGCTGAGGTCTCTGGTGCCTCGCTCCCCTACGACCACAGAGGTTATGGGACACCTTTACCTTATTCATAAACTTCCGTTCATTTGAACTTACATACTGCAATACGTTGTTTAACAAACATATTCACCGATTTAACAAAAGCAAATTTAAAAGAAACCTCGATGTAAAGAAGAAAACTATGGTGTCTCCTTTAACTTATCATCACTTCAACACTCTCTTTCGGATTCAATGTTGAACCATTTCTGCAATTTAATGTCTCTAGGATGATCTTGACAACAACATGGATAAATAACTTTTGGCGTCAAAAAATAACAAAACCAAAACAACTTATGGCGTCATTTTATAACGAAATGGTTTTCAACTGTTTATCAGCACATCAACACCCGGTTATCCCCGAAGTGGAATGTGGCACCTTAATTAATCGTGGGTTAAAAACAACAAATTACATACGCAAAAATCTCACCATGGATGAACCTTGAAGTTCTAGCCGATGAACGGAAAAAATGGATCATTTTCTCTTCCGAAATGAGACACGGCCTTTTCTGTGAATCAGAACAGCTTTGGTGTGAAAGATGAGTTTTCTAAGATACACCCATTTTTTTACATATTTTTTTCGTTCCACAGCTAGAGCTTCGAAGATCATCAATGGTGAGATTTTTTCATATGCCACCGTCAACCCCCCTCCCTGCCTCCCTCCAACCATTTAGGTAGCCGAATTTCCGACATCAGAGATTATACATCTTTCAGCAACAGTCAGTCAAAATTCTCTGTTTTCTCAAGAATCCTTTTTCAAAAAAATGATTTCTCTAAGTATTGAAACTGTTTTAAGTAATCAACCTGTTCTTTCTCTTTTCTCCAAAGTTTTCACCAGTACTAAGGTTTTTGCATATATGCAATCAGTTTTTCCCCCCACCATTAAGGTAGCCCAAGCCACCGCTGTAGTCTAGTGGTTAGGGCGTTGGACTCGTAATCTAAAGGTTGCGGGTTCGATCCCAGCTTTCGGCTATGGCGTTGTGCCCTTGGAAAAGGCACTTTACGGCTATTTTCTCACCCCACCCAGGTGTAGAAGGGGTACCAACCTTGTGTTGAAGGTTAACCCTGCGATAGACTGGCGTCCTATCCAGGGGGGAGTCTATGACTCTCAGTCGCTTAACGCCACAGAAACCGGGATAAGCACCGGCCTGATGAGCCTTAGGCTCGGGACAGACTTGAACTTTTTAACTATTAAGGTAGCTGCGTTCCGACTTCAGGGATAATAACCTGTTGTTTTCAACACAAATGGACACAATCCTAACTGAGGTATATGCTTTGCTTTCTTTTTTTTTTAATCATTATTTTATTTCGACGATAATGGAATTGGCACTCGTGTCCTTTTTTTTTTTTTTTTTTTTTTACATCCAGTCCTCGTGCGACTGCGGTTTTGTAGATTTTGTCATCCGTTCCCACAGGTACACAATGGCCTACTCTGTAGTTTTAACGTGTCCGTAAAATGTTTCGAGTCTGTTCGCATATGGCACCTCGGTTTATTATCTCATCCGAAGAACTTTGGCGGGGGGGGGGGGGGGGGAGGGAGCTGGCACTGATGTTAACTCCGGGGGAAAATATCCCCCTTGAACGCGATTTGAACCCGGGTCAGCAGATCAAGAACGCAATGTGCAACGCTCCAACCAACCAGGCTACCCCGTGAGTTTATCCAGAAACCTCTGCCTGCCCCCCCCCCCCAAACTAAACCCCCATCCCCCCCCCCCCCCCCCTCAAAAAAACAACAACAAAACTCTGTTTTTTTAGAAAAATTTGTCCCAACAAAGTTAACGTCGATTGACAAACTCAACCTGGCTGCAAAATGTCCCATGGCGTCATCTACCGAACTGGGGGTGTGGGAGTGACAGGCTTTGTCCGAACCCCCAGGAGTGGAGGAGGAGGTAGAAGAGGAGGCGGAGCACGGCGAGGAAGCTTTATACTCGCTCACCCAAACCGGATGACTCTTCACCTTCCGGTTCTTCCTCCTCAAGTGACACAACCTGAAGCAAGAGAACTCTCCTCCTCCTCCTCTTCCTTCATCATGATCGTGACGCTTCGCCTCCCCGTTTTTCTCCTCGCGTTTTTCGTGTTCGTGTCGAGCCACCACCGCTTTCTTCTTCCTCTTCCTCTTCCTCTTCCCCTTGTCCTTCTCCTTCTCCTCCTCCTCCTCCTTGTCCTTCTTCACACAGAATCCAGAATGATTTTTCAAGTAGGTCAGCCGATGTCTCATCTGCTCTCTGGCCGGGATGTTGTCGTGATAGGTGGTGAACCGGGAGGCGATGACGGCGATAGGCAACGCCATGACAATGACCCCGCACAATGCGCACAGCATGCCCATAAGTTTGCCCACTGGGCTAATGGGGACCACGTCGCCATAGCCCACGGTTGTCATGGTGACGATGGCGTACCACATGCCCATAGGGATGGAGCTGAAGGTGAACTCGGAGGTCAGCATCTCCGCTAGAAAGACCGAGGCGCCGAAGAGGGTGCCCAGGGACACGACGCAGATTCCCAGCAGGCCTAAAACCTTTATGCTGGCTTTGGTGGAGAGGATGAGGATCTGTTTGGCATTTCATAAGAGAGACGCAGCATAATTATTATGCACGCATACATACATACATACATACATACATACATACATACATACATACATCATACATACATACATACATACATACATACATACTACATACATACATACATACATACATACGTGCTATAAGCACGTAGGCTACACGTGCACGCGCATGCATGCAGGCAGGTAAGTAGGTAGGCATGCTGCCAGGCATGCATACAAAACACACACACACACACAACACACACACAACACACCACACACGCACACACGCACACACGCACGCACGCACGCACATGAACATCCTCTCTCTCTCTCTCTCTCTCTCTCTCTCTCTCTCTCTCTCTCTCTCTCTCTCTCTCCCCAAGGGGCCGAAGATGGTGACCAGGGGGACGGATAGCCTAGTGGTCAGAACATTGCGCTGGCAATTTGACGACCCGGGTTCGAGTCCGGTCGAGGAGATTTTTCTCCTGGAGTTAACATCAGTGCTGACTCCACTCTCCCCAAAAGTCCTTCGGATGAGACTTTAAACCGAGGCCCCGTCTGCGAACGCACGCAGAACATCTTGCGCACACGTTAAATCCTGTTCCGCTTTTCGTAAGAGTAGGCCATCGTGTGCCGGGGGGAAACAGATGACACGATTTACAAAAACTGCGTACACACGGGGACTGGATGTAAAAAAAGCACAAGAGTGCTTATCCCATTATCCTCGATATAAAAGAATAAAATGAATACAAAATAAACACACACACACACACACACACACACACACACACACACA
>CM060340.1:21355142-21440142 GCA_030674155.1 Stramonita haemastoma
ACTTGCGGCGTTATTATTATTTTTTTAGAATCCCATCTAATGCATTTATCATAAAATTTAGCATGGATATCAAGTACAATCCATTCAAGGCCACTAGCCATCCCGCCCCCAATGATCATTGAAACATATCACAAGGGATTTTTCTCCCGTTGGGATGGGATGTCAGTATAAATAGCACCCCCACCTTCTATGCTAGGAATTCCCTCTTTTCTATTCCTCTCTTTGTTTCTGTCTCAGTCCTGTTCATCTTGTCGCCTCCTTCTTGTCTATTTTCTGCCTTCTTCGTCCATTCTCCTGCCTCTTTTTCAGAAAGACTTAAAAGAGAACAATTCTCTTCCATGCCAAAGTCAAAAGCACTGGGCTTGACTTGTCTTGGGCTTAACGGCAGTGCAACACATTTTCGCTCATATAAGGATCGACAACGAAAAAGAGAAAGAACAAGAAGAAGAAGAAGAATTATTTGATGATGATGATGATGATGATGATGATGATGATGAAATGATGATGATGGTGATGTGAAGCTGATGATGATGATGCTGATGATGATGATGATAGTGATGAAGGAGAAGAAAGAAGAGGAGAATTTCACAGTCTTTGCATATTATGTCTCGTTCCTCTTAGGATCAATCGACATCGGTGGCAGAAAGATCGGTCGTCTTCTTTTCATCACCCGATGAAAAGAAAAAGGAACTAAAGGAGAAAGAAGACTTGCACATTCTTTTCTTTTGATGACTTCGTGGTTCAGCAGAATGCTCTTGTATGGATTTGAGGAAAAAGAGGATGCTTTATACAGTGGATGTTTCTTTGTGTCTAGGTTACACATATAAAAGAATCCTCGAAGCTCATGAATATTTCGCAAACCCTAGGGAAACGGTGACTGTGAAGGTGCTTCGGGAGATGGGGGGGGGGGGGGGAGGGGGGGGGGGGGGAAGGGGGGGGGGGGCTCTTGGAACTCTGAAATAGTTGAATAGTATATCTATCTTAGGTCACAATACATCAAGAGAGTGTGGGGGTAGGGAGAGTGCAACGGGGAATAGTGGTTTGTGCATGTATATATTATATTTATATATATATATATATATATATATATATATACATATTATATTTATTATATATATATATGTTATATATATATTTACAATCACCTTATAGAGAAAAAATGCCAAGAAACGTCCTGAGCATATTGATCATGTACCATAAATCTGAACTCACTGCAAACTGTTGAGAATGACAATGCAATCTTTTACGTGAACAAAATGACAAAGAGAGAGGGGGGCAAAGACAGAGATACACAGACAGAGGCACAGATAAATAGAAAAAGTAAACCTTTTCTTTGAGAAACACATGTTGTGCAGAAATATCTGTACATTTAGCCCTCTACTGTTTTGTTTTTTTCTTACGTATGGAAAAATGTAGAGTAAGAAAAAATATTGAATAAATAGAAAAGTTCTAAGCCAGCACCCTTGTGCGCACTCCAGTACAACAACACACACACACACACACCACACACACGCACACACACACCACTCATGCACGCACGCACGCACGCACGCACGCACGCACGCACACACACACAACACACAACACACACACACACACACACACACACACACACACACACACATTAACACAGTCATGGCTTAAGATGGCTTGGCTAATACTTATTTCCGGTAGATGGACTATACGAAAATCAGTTTGTACATAAAAAAAAATATTCACCCGAAAACAAATAGTTTGATATTAACATGTGGTGGCCATGACTTAAGGGTGACTTGGGGTTTTAGAAAAAGACAGATACATCATTTTAATTGAAAATGTAAGTTATCTTGCTAAACACTAATTGTGATGGTTGATGCATAGTGTTTATACTAGAGTGAATGGTACGTTGAGCTGTTTCTTCGTAGAAAACATCGCATTATACTCTAATATGTCTTCTTTTTTTTTTTAATCAACGCCGTGAGTGAAAAATGAAAGGGAGAAAGTACTGAACCTTGAGGGACATCATAGAGCAGCTGCAAATAATCTGGGACTGGATGTAAAAAAAAAAAAAAAAAAAAAAAAAAGCTCATGAGTGCTTATTCTATCTTCCTCGATATAAAAGAATAAATAAATAGCATTTCAATTTATAATAACTTTATATAGTATTGCTTGATTTTGAATCTGTTTTTTCCTAATGAAATGCTTTATTTTTAATTCGCAGATTAATAACATGTCCAACAATCAAAAATTGACCCCCAGAACAATTGTGACTCAGGGAACGGGATAGCTCAATGGTTGGAGGACTCACTCTCCCCAAGATAAGGTTAGGCAGCACTGAGCATGGTTACCAGGTAGATGAGTGACCTCTCGTGCACCTTTGCCTCAATACAGTCCCCAAGTTTGCCCAGCTGTCAATGGGTACCTGCCCACTTCAAGACCTGGGAAGGTAAAGCAGCGACGGAGAGGAGATGGGTACCGCCTTCAACATGCTGGCCCCTGGAGAAGCTGAAGTCTCTTGACTCCTCTCTTTCCCAACCACCTCATAGGTTATGGGAATACCATTTACATACCTGCAATGTGACTCAGACTCTGTTGTGAAGTGTTACATATATACCACACAAAACATTTTTTTATACCCAAAGTTATATATATATATATATATATATATATATATATATATATATATATATATATATATATATATATATATACCCAAAACGAACCTTTGAGGATAGGCACAGTTTCGGTCGCTCCATAATCAGCCAAATCATATGCACTGGAGACAGCGTCTGCATTTCCGCCACCGTTTCATAGGGGATGGTCAAGAACTTGTCGATCTCCACCGTGATGTGGGCATCATCCCGGTGGTCCACGATCCGCTTGAAGCAACACTCTTGCACCACATCCACAGGAATCTCCCAAAACTTCAACTCGCGCTCTATCGTCGTCTCGCACAGATGCTTGGGAAGGTGGAGCTCTCCTGTCCGGTAAAAGTCCAAAACGCTGTTGACGATATCCGGGTTTCTGTCAAAGAAGATTTCCTTCTCCTGCGGTTGTCGTTGTGATTTGTTGCTGGTGTTCGTGGTGGTGGTGGTGGTGGTGGTGGTAGTGGTGGAGGCGGTGGTGGTGGCGGCGTCGTTTCTAGCCAGACGGCCCAGGCGAGTGTTGGGGAGAGATTTCAAGGTGTCGGAGGTGGTCATGAAGACTTGACCCCCCACGTTCAGTTTGTAGTAGATCTTGGGGGAGTCTGCCGCTTTCTTCTTTGGGCCCGAGTGAGTCTGAGATTGCCTGCAATATTAATTTTCAGGAATTATTATTATTTCATGATCGCCCCGAAGTCGGAATACAGCTACCTTAATGGTGGACGCAAAAAAAACAACAACAACCCTGTTGCTTACACAAAAAGTTACGACCATTGGTCAACCTCAGAGCTCTCTAGCCAAGGAACAAACCAACAAAAAAAAAAAGTGCATAGATCTAGTCATATTTTTGAAAGATTGTTCAGATTTAGTTCCGTTCATCCTTTTCAGTTTAATGAAATAAGAAACTGACTAAGGTGTCTAGATAGTATTCGACAGGATGAATATAGGTTGGTTTGCCAGAATAATGGGGAGAAGTACACGAAACAGTAGAGGTGAGAGAGAAGAAGAAGAAGAAGAAAGAAGAGAAAGAAGAAAGAAGAAGAAGAAGAAGAAAACAACAACAACAACAACACAACAACAACAAAAACAGACAAAAAGCAAGAAGAAGAAGGACGAGGAGGGGGAGGAAGAGAGAGGAAAAGAAGAAGAGAAGAGAAGAAGAAAGAAAAGAAGAAGAAGAAAGAAAGAAAGAAAGAAGAAAAGAAAAAAGAAAGAAAGAAAAAAAAACAAATGAAGAAAGAAAGAAGAAAGAAAGGAAGAGAGTACAATGGAAAGAAAAAGAAGAAATAACAAACAATACTAATGAGAAAGAAGAAGAGGAAGAAGAAGAAGAAGAAGGAGAAGAAGAAGAAGAATTAAACAAAGAAGGAGAAGAAGAAAAAGAGAAAGAAGGTAAATAATTTGAACGACAACACGAACAAGAAATCATCTCCTCCCCCCCCCCCCCCCAAAAAAAAAAAAAAAAAAAAAAGAAAAGAAAACGAAGGAAATGAAAAAGAAGGACAAAAAAGGAACAAGAACAAGAAAAATTAATGAACGAATAATTTAATGAATGAATAAATGACTGAAAATATGGTGAAGAAAAGATATAGACGAGAGAGAGAGAGAGAGAGAGAGAGAGGAGAGAGAGAGAGAGAGAGAAGAGAGAGAGAGAGAGAGAGAGAGAGAGAGATTTGATTTGATTTGATTGATTTGATTTATTCTTTTATATCGAGGATAATGGAATAAGCACTCTTGTGCTTTTTTACATCCAGTCCCCGTGTGTATGCACTTTTGTAAATGTCATCTGTTCCCACCGGCACATGATGGCCTACTCTTACGAAAAGCGGAACAGGATTTAACGTGTGCGTAAGATGAGGAGAGAGAGGAGGGGGGGGAGAAAGAGAGAGAGAGAGAGAGAGAAGGGGGGGGGGGTAGGGAGAGAAAGAGAGAGAGGGGGGGGGAGGAGAAGAATGAATGAATGAATGAATGAATGAATGAATGAATGAATGAATGAATGAATGAATGAATGAATGATCTTTATTTTGAAGGGTCACAGGTAAGCATGTATATATTGTTTTTCATCCGGCCCTTGAGAGAGAGAGAGAAGAGAGAGAGAGAGAGGAGAGAGAGAGAGAGAGAGAGAGAGAGAGAGAGAGAGAGGAGAGAGAGAGAGGAGGGGGGGGGGGGGAGAGGGAGAGAGAGAGAGAGAGAGAGAGAGAGAGAGAGAGAGAGAGAGAGAGAGAGAGAGAGAGGAGATTTCATCTGGCCAGAGAGAGACAGACAAACAAACAGACAGATAGACAGAGATAGACTGACAAACAGACAGACAGACAGAGACAGAGAAGAGGAGGCATATTGAGGTGGCAACAACAAGCCAACTTGTAGACAAAGCAGTCCTCACAGCAGCAAATACAATTTGGATCGACTTGGTCCTCCCGAGTTCTACCTAGGATAAGTAGCGAGGCCTCCATCTCACACTGTCTTTTTTTGTCTTTTTTTAAATATTCTTTTATATCGAGGTTAATGGAATAAGCACTGATGTTGGTTTTTTTTACATCCAGTCCCCTTGGGCTTGCAGCTTTGAAATCTTATCTGTTCTTACTGGCACACAATGGCCTACTCTTACGAAAAGGTGAACAGGATTTAACGTGTGCGCAAGATGTTCTGCGTGCGTTCGCACACGCGGCCTCGGTTTATAGTCTCATCCAAAGGACTTTTGGGGAGAATGGAGTCAGCACTGATGTTAACTCCAGAGGAAAAAAAAAACCCTCGAACGGGAATCGAACAAGAGCGCAATGTTCTGACCACTAGGCTATCCAGTCCCCCGTTGCCTGTGCTAATCATTGTATAAATATCTGGGATTTCTTCAATGCACATATACAGTATAGTAGCGCTTGTACACTCGCCAACATATGTATGCACTGAAACACACACGAGTACGCAGACACGCACGCATGTACATATACGTTCAAGAAAACGACACACACGTGCACACATCTATGCATGCAAGCACGCATTCACGCGCGTGCGCGCACCCAGGCACGCAGGCACGCGCGCGCGCGCGCGCGCACACACAACACACACACACACACACACACACACACACACACACACACCACACACACACACACACATAGCACCTGAGTGCATATTCCATTACCTTCGATATAAAAGAATAAAATAAATAAAAAAGCATAAACACACACACACACACACACACACACACACACACACACACACACACACACACACACACACACACACACACATTCAGAAACAGCAGAGGAGGAGGAGGAAAAGAAGAAGAAAAAGCGGAATAAAAAGAAGGGGAAAAAAGAAAAAATAAACAAACAACAACAATAAGAAAGAAGAAAAAGAAGAAAAAGATGAAGTTCCAGTTCCAGTTCCAGTGCATACAAGTATATTGAATACATATAGAGAAGTCAGTCTACTTTCTCTTCAGATCATCGCCATTTATCTGTGGCTAAGTTTGTTACAAGACGTCTTTCATTACCAAACGTCATTAAAAAACTGAAGCACTCATGGATTCAGTCAAACGGGCCCAGCATACCTCATCACTTTGTCCAATCCCCAACTACATAAACGATTTACTGATAGTGTGTAACACTGACATTCCTTCAAAACCCACTGTACCAATAGTTCCTAAGATACCACAGCGGGAGCATAAGGCGGCTAAATTTAATATTGATCATACCTCTCTCAAAAAAGAGGACAATATAAATAGGTTGACTTCTGATGTAAAACAACATAATGAAACAAATTATCCAAATCATCTAAAAGTGTTTACAGATGGTTCTGTTTATGATTTAAAAGCAGGATAAGATTTGTTATTCCTGCTCTGGAGATAAAAAAAAATGTCTAGGATGGTTTTTCAATATTCAGCGCTGATTTCTATGCCATACTTATGGCACTGACTACTATTGATAACAGTAATTTTGCATTCTTTCAAATCCTTTTTTGTTGTTGTTGTTGTTGTTGTTGTTGTTGTTGTTGTTGTTTTGGGGGGGTGACTCGAAGTCTGTACTAAATAGCTTTACAAAACTGGAGCTAAAAAATAAGGACAGATTTATGATTTCAAATAAAATATTTGAGGCAATGTATCATGACAAAAAGTATCGGAATAGATTTTTGATGGGTTCCTTCTCACTGTGCGATATACTGGAATGAAATAGCAGAGAGTCTTGCAAAACAAGGTGCAATAAGAGAATTCCTAGAGCATAAGTTAAAAATGATTTGTCGTGAAATCAATTCATTATTGGAAAATCATGTACATAAAAATAACTTACATGGGAAAATAAGATATACTAGGCTATCCAAGACATATTTCTAACATCTTTTATGAGTTGAAATTAAATTCTTGGAATACCAAATCTTCTTAGAAAGGGACTTCTCCTCTTCTGAGCCACTATCTTGTGCAAAAAACTTTGTTTTCAATGTTTAGTTTTAAATTCAGTTTACACAGAATCTGGCATTGAAACTCAAGGGAACCATTGAACGTATTTTTGCGAAAACCGTTGATAACCGATATTGCTAGGATTATTTCCAAATCATCTGCAAATATTTTTATGGTATGGTTTTTGTTTGTTTAGTCTAATATAACCAAGTGTAAATTGGCTTTAAACGGAATAACATTCAGAAACACACGTGCACATGACGCGTGTAATGTGTGTGTGTGTGTGTGTGTGTGTGTGTGTGTGTGTGTGTGTGTGTGTGTGTGTGTGTGTGCTTAAATACACACACATATACATATATATTATATATGTATACATATATATATATACATATACATATATATATATATATATATATATATATATATATATATATATATAATTTTATAAGACAGACAGACAGGCAGGTAGGCAGACAGACAGACAGGCAGACAGACAGACAGACAGACAGACAGACAGACAGACAGGTCGATAATTAGACAGGCAGATAGACAGACAGACAGAGAAGTGGAGTATGAAATCGACATAAGAAAAAAAGAGAAGACAAATCTGAACCCTTAAAAATATTCCAAACAACCAAACTACTAAAGCTGAACAAAAAAAAACCTGAATAAAATCAAGTAAAACGAAAGAAATAGATCTATAACACAACAACAACAACATTTTTTAATAAAAAACAGAAAAGACTCTTAAAAAAAATGATAATAGAATAGAGGTATAAAACAAATCAATAAACAAAGCAAAACAAATACACTTTTTTTTTAAAAGTGTCCTTTTACAAACACTTTAACAGAAGATAAGTCAGATCGTTTCTCTCTCTCTCTCTCTCTCTCTCTCTCTCTCTCTCTCTCTCTCTCTCTCTCTCTCTCTTAATCTATTCAAATTATGAAGAAGAAAATGCAAGAGGATTAAACAAACACAACAAATAAACAAATGAATCATCATAAAACCTTCAAACAATTGATGAACAAACTAATCGACTAACTAATCAACAAACGAACAACTCAACAAATAACCCATCAGAAGAAAGAAATAAATAAATGAACAAATAAATAGACACGTAAATGAACAAAAATAAGATGAATAAGATGATATAACTGGCCACAACAAAGAAATAAATCAATTCCTGAATAAATACGTGAATGAACAAAAATATAAACAAACAAGTATTATTGATGAAACGGTAGAGGTGAAAAACAAGTACAGGTAACCACTTACCACTCACTCATTTTGAAAATGATTTCACCAATATTCAGGTTTTTTGTTTTTTTTTAACTCTGAAAAAAATATCTTTCAATGGCATTATTTTAGGCAAATGAATAGATAAGTAGACATATAAGTGATGAAATGAATACATCGCATAAATAAATAAATGAATAAATAAATGAATAAACAACCACACAACTCACCCAGGCTTTCCAATTCGTGGCGTCCGTCTCATCTTGGTCGCTATTCCAGTGTTCTGTCCCACACACTCACTCCCTCATAATAATGATCACCACGTTTCTCTCTCTCTCGCTCGCTCTCTGTATGTCTCTGTCTCTCTCACTGTCTCTGTCTCTCATTCTCTTTTACCAGCACTAGGCTATCATATGCATCATCAGCTACGATCCCTTTTCAGCCAATCAGAAGACATGGATCCTGATGACGTAATTTGGCGCTTCCTTCTTCTGTTCTGCTTATCAAGAATCAACCAATCAGTGAAAAGATTGTTTGGTGAAGGGGGGAGGGGGGGGGGGGGTTTCAACCAATCCTGAAGAGATCATTGGGGGGGGGGGGGGGGGTAAAGTAGGATTTGTTTCTTTGTTTTGTTTGTTTATTTTGGTTTTGAAAAAAGAGAATGTTTGGTGTCAAGTGTTTTCAATATGGGAATATTTTTTTTAGGAATCGTTAATAGTTCATTACTTATAGAACAGAGTGGGATAGAGAGACTAAAAGCGACAGTTTTTTTTTCTTTGGGCTGTCTAGTCTCTTTCTGTCTTTCTGTCTATCTCTTTCTGTCTGTCTGTCTGTCTGTCTGTCTCTCTCTCTCTCTCTCTTGGATGTGGACTGCATGTAAAAAAAAAAAAAATAATAATAATAATAATAAAGGACATGACTGCTTATTTCTTAGACTATCCTCGAAATAAAAGAATTTGATTTGATTTGATTGATTTGATTTGATTTGGTTTGATTTGATCTCTCTCTCTCTCTCTCTCTCTCTCTCTCTCTCTCTCTCTCTCTCTCTCTCTCTCTCTCTCTCTCTCTCTCTCTCTCTCTCTTGTGTGTGTGTGTGTGTGTGTGTTGTGTGTGTGTGTGTGTGTGTGTGTGTGTGTGTGTGTGTGTGTGTGTGTCAATCTTTCCTTCTTTCTTTTCTTTCTTTCTACTTCAATAATCAAACAATTTGCACTGTTTTCAGACAAAGCCTTCTAAATAGGAGACCATAAACTCAGCCTCATGTCTAGCTGAACGCTACAGTTATTTATCTCTGTCATAATTTTCAGTTATAGATATTTTTCGTCTTTTTAAAAAAAAAAAAATTATTTATACATTCTGTTACTTGACATTTCTGTACACCATGAAAATGGAGAGAGGCCTCAACTCCTTAAAGTCCTTCGGATGAGACTTTAAACCGAGGCCCCGTGTGCGAACGCACGCAGAACATCTTGTGCACACGTTAAATCCTGTTCCGCTTTTCGTAAGAGTAGGCCATCGTGTGCCGGTGGGAACAGATGACAATAATTACAAAACTGCATACACACGGGGACCTGATGAAAAAAACCACATGATTGCTTATTCTGTTATCCTCGATATAAAAGAATAAATAAATAAAATAAATAAAACACATAAAAGAATAAGATAAGATAAGAAACATTGTAGACTGTTCCCACAGCCGAGTGGTTAAAACTGTTGACTTCAATCCCATGGGTCCATCAAGTCGTGTGTTAGAATCTCGGTGGTGTCTGATGAATCAAGAGTAGGGATTTTTACGATCCCCAAGGCCAGCTTCAAGTGCAGACCTGCCAGTTCCTTCATTTCTTTCGTGTGTAGAAGACACTTAAAGATCCCACAATTCATGTCAGCGTTGGCTGGGTTATGGGTTATGGAAACGCAAACATACCCAGTGTGTATATGGTATACCCCAGAAATGAGCTGCTCTGAAGTCGGAATGTGTCAGCTGAGGCCAGTGGGCAGACCTCCTGCAGAGTGACAAGCCTAGAAGAAGACCAGGCACTCCACACTCCACCTAATAAGAGAAAGTACAGACAGACAGACAGACAGACAGACAGAGAACTCTAACTCGAATGATTTATTCACAAAAATGCTATTGGCCCATACATGAAGGTGGGGGGGGGGGGGGTGCCCGATTGCTGAGTATTTTGGTGGAGGATAAAAACAAAAAGACAAAAACAAAACAACAACAAAACCAGCAACAACAACAAAAATTATTGTAGGCCTATAATAAATTTAAAAAATCTGTTACAAAAATGTAACTTACGATAACAAAATATATCTTATCCTGAAAGCTTTACACAAATATAAAGTGAGGCTATGCACAACCTCAGGCTAATATGACGCCATGAATAAACAGTTTAAAAGAATTAGGCTGCCTGCTATATTTTACAGGGATGTATGTAATTCTGCCTAACATCCTCTAACACTGGACAGCATAACACAAAAATCAATGTACTTCATCCTCAGGTGCTTGCTTACATGATGGGCATAGTAACCTGGGGTCATCAACCTCATGTTGAGAGAGAGAGAGAGAGAGAGAGAGAGAGAGAGAGAGAGAGAGAGAGAAGAGAGAGAGGAGAGAGAGAGAGAGAGAGAGAGAGAGAGAGAGAGAGAGTTTGTTTTCATAAAGGCACGTGTTCCCTGATCAGTTAGGCTATTTCAAACCTTCCACTTAAGCCTACTCTGGCACAACAAATGCAAATTGCAACAGCTGCTTTACAAATCCAGCCATCAGCTTTGTGTGTAGGTGTATAGGCCTACATGTGGGATTTCTCTGCAAAGCACCGAGTTGTTATATTGCTAGCTGAAGGGAACATACTCAAACTACAAAACTGAATCAACTGGTTCATGTAAACTCCTGAAAAATACAGAGGTTTCATCAGATCCATCTACCACGAGATTCCCCCTGGGGATGCCTGGGGGTGGGGGGGGGGCGAGGGGGGTATGTCAGTATGAATCCCATCCCACCATCTGGAAATTATGGGATAGAAATTCTCTCTTTTCTATCCCTCTCTTTGTTTCTGCCTCGTTCCTTTTCTTCCTGTCACATCCTTTCTTGCCTATGCTCTGCCTTCTTGATCTATTCTCCCACCTTTTTTTTCAGAAAAAAAACTTTTAAAATAGCATGTCTCTTCTACGCCGAAGTCGGATGCCCTAAGCCTGACTTGTCAGATGCTTAACGGCAGCGCAACGCATTTTCGCTTATATGACAGAGACAACAATAGTTACTGTCGGAGCGTTCAACGAAGATGAAGAATGTATGAGGGTCTACAGAATATGTAGGGGGGTAGGGGGGGGGGGGTAAGTAGTGCTTCTAAAGATTCATGTAGGGAAACACGTTTCACCATTTCAATCCTAGCAAGCGCCAGTGGCTCCATGTCTATTTCCATCGATCGCACCGGTGTCAGTCCACTTTAGGCCATCCACACACGGTGTCCCCAGGTAATTTATGATAGGTTCAACAAACAGACTGTCAGACAAGAGTGCGGTATTTTGAGGTATGGATGAATTTATTGATTCGTTTTGGTGATGGGTTTACTTTACACTTTGAAGTCAATCTCTCTGTCTGTCTGTCTGTCTCTGTCTCTCTCTCATGCGCAAACACACACACACACCACACACACACACACACACACACACACACACACACACACACACACACAAATATATATATATATATATATATATATATATATTATATATATATATATATATATATATATGTTAATATTTTAGTTACCTTTGGGAAAAAATCATTATCAATATCGTCATTATCAATCAATCAATCATTCCCACCCCACCCACCCCCCTCTCTCTCCCCCTCTGTGTTTTCATCTGTATCTATCCGTCTGTCTCTCTGTCTCTCTCTTCCCCCTCTCTCTCTCTCTCTCTCAGTCTCTCTCTCCCTCTCTCTCTCTCTCCCTCCCTCTCTCTCTCTCCCTCCCTCTCTCTCTCTATGTGCGTGCGTGCGTGCGCGTGCGCGCGCGCGCGTGTGTGTGTGTGTGTGTTATGTGTGTGTGTGTTCCTAAATGGGACCTAAATAATTGAGCAGTCCACTGGTGGCAGACCAGTATTTTGCAAGCTCAGTGATTTGTTGATAACATTGACCTGAGTGGCAGTATCCCCAACCCCACCCCCCACCCACCCCTCCAACTCCCAAAACACACAGGCAAATCAGAAGAGCTGGCAATCAATCAATGGCTTATTGTGCGTTGGCCAGATACTGGTGCAGAGAGGAGCAAGGTCATGGTCAGTAAAAACAGCCCTAGCAGCGTTACAGTTAAGCATCGTCATGATCGGTCAGCAACTTGAAGAAGCAGATCTCTTTCTTTCTGCTTTGACCAGAAAATTATACCACTTGGGGAAGTAGCCTACCAATCATGTAGGCTAACTGCCTGCAATTATGTCTCAGCTTCCACCTGAAGGGGACGGGATAGCCTGGTGGTCAGAACATTGCGCTGGCAATTTGTCTCAGCTTCCACCTGAAGGGGACGGGATAGCCTAGTGGTCAGAACACTGCGCTCGCAATTTGACCACCCGGGTTCGATTCCCCGTTCGAGGGGATTTTTTTTCCCTTGGAGTTAACATCAATGCTGACTCCACTCTCCTCACAAATCCTTCGGATGAGACTATGAGGCCCCGTATGCAAACGCACGCGGAACACCTTGCGCACACGTTAAATCCTGTTCCGCCTGTTCCGCTTCTCGTAAGAGTAGGCCATTGTGTGCCGGTGGGAACAGATGACAATATTTACAAAACTGCATACACACGGGGACTGGATGTAAAAAAAAAGCACATTAGTGCTTATTCCATTATCCTTGATATAAAAGAATAAAATAAAAGAATAAAATAGATAGATAAATAAATTAAATAAAAAGACAAGATCAGACAATAGTCCTTTGCAACCTCGGCCATGGCAAAGCTGAACAGGATTTGGGAAAGCAAGATCAGCTTTTCAACAAAGTGGATCATTGGTCTAGAGGTAACGCGCCTGGCTAGAAAGGGAAAAGTCCTGGTCGTTTAGGCCCAAAACTGTTCCCCCATCCATTAGACCATGAGTGGTGGTCTAGGCACTAGTCTAAGATGATAAATCGAGAAATGATAATAGATGATAAATCGAAGAAAGGGAAGCCATGCCATTCTTGGCAAAACGTGTCCTTAATTAAGTCGTTTGTTTGAATTCAGACAAGACACAAGATACGTTTCCAACATCTTGCATTTTCCCTGCATAGTCAAAGCCATGTGTCTACAACAGTATTCGTACTCCAGCTGCCCAATTGCATCTTCCAGATCGATTATGTATTTACAACATGGTGTTGTTTGTCCGTCGTGTTTGACGATGACCTCCAAAACAGCAGAGGAGGCAGCTGCAGTTTCGAAAATTGGGCAGAAATTTGATTATAGTAGAGATGCCTTGCCCACAGCACATCCCCACTCTCTCGGCCAAGAGGGCATAAGGACAGTCAGCATGGAGATGTTCTCCAAAGGCCAACTAGCCCCTGGGCTGCAGCACATAAGGACAGTGCAAGTCAAGCCTCCCAGTCAGAGAGTCACAGTCGATCACTAAAGACTAAGCTGTGAAGTGGAATTCCATGAGAGGGAAAGCCACTGATCATACAGCCTCTCACTTAGTTGTTGCCCCCAGCATCAATGGTTTATTCAAGAACTGTGAGAAAGCCAAGGCACATGGTGCAGCATTGTTGAAGGTATCTGCCTGCTGCCATACATGGACGAAAGTCTGCACCAGTATTTCACAACATGAACAAAAGTTTCAATATAAACAGCAAAAATCTGCCACCTTCCTCCAAGAGCAAGAGTGTTTTTGACATGTCTTTCTACTTCCAAAATCATCTTGCAGAGTTTCGTTCAGTAGCATCGTCCCTCTGAAAACCCAGATTTCACAAACGTGCGCGCGCACGTATGCATGTGCACACGCTCGCACACACGCACACATACACACACGCGCGCGCGTGCGCATGCACGCACGTATATACACACCTCTCGATAGATGGCTCGATTAATTAAAGTAAATCATTGCTTTTTCAATGTACCATCTGGACATATAAAGTCTTGACTTGATTTGACTTGACTCCAGACACACACACACACACACACACACACACACACACACACACACACACACACACACACACACTCCGGTCGAGGAGATTTTTCTCCTGGAGTTAATATCAGTGCTGACTCCACTCTCCCCAAAAGTCCTTCGGATGAGACTTTAAACCGAGGCCCCGTGTGCGAACGCACGCAGAACATCTTGCGCACACGTTAAATCCTGTTCCGCTTTTCGTAAGAGTAGGCCATCGTGTGCCGGTGGGAACAGATGACAATATTTACAAAACTGCATACACACGGGGACCGGATGAAAAAAAGCACAAGAGTGCTTATCCCATTATCCTCGATATAAAAGAATAAATAAATAAAAATAAATAAATAAAACACACACAGAGAGAGAGAGAGAGAGAGAGAGAGAGAGAGAGAGGAGAGAGAGAGAGAGAGAGAGAGAGAGAGAGAGAGAGAGAGAGAGAGAGAGGTGAGAGAGAGAGAGGTGCAAGGCAAGGCAAAAATTTATAATTCGAAGAAAACAGATAAATACTGACCTGTTTGTTTTTTCAAATAACTCCAGTTCTCGTCCTTAATATGGATCAGTATCATCACTACACACACACACACACACACACACACACACACACACACACACACACACACACACACAATGTAGTTAGCCTAGTACCCCAATGTGTGAATTCTGGAATTCAAAATGGCGGAGACACTCGGCAACTAATCTCTCTGTGTGCAAAAAAGTTAGTACATGCTTGTGTCCATGATGGAGAGGCGGAGTATGACCACACGCTCCACTGCCCTCCCTGTCAGAGCCTCTGCACAGGGCTCCGCAGCCACCTCGCCTTCTTCAAAGCCAAGATCGACAGCAAAAGAAGCGCCGACCGAGTCACCGGCAACTGGGCCCTTGAGCTTTTCAACTGCTCATGAAGAATGCCCAGCAAATCTGGCAGAAAAAAAATATATATATCGCCAGAATGCAGATGTTCCCAGCAGCATTGCCGACCTAAAGAAAATTATTTCCACGCTCTGTGAACGCATCTCCTCTCTTGAAAAAAAAGGTTGGAAGAGGTACACCTTGAAAAAGAAAAGCCTAGAACTCATCGCGTCACCATGGCGACCAAAGAAAAACAAACACACTGCACTAGCCACGACACCAAGCCGTACTTACCGTGAGGTTGCTGGCTCCCCCCCACAGGCAGGTCAGGCATGTGGGTCCAACGCACCACGGAAGAGGCCGAGCCCCAACAGGGACCTAGGCCTACAGCATTGCAGAAAGGCAAGGCAGCTTCAAGCATAAGTACGCCTTTTGGTTGTGACGACATGGCCGGACATGACGTCAAGAGAGAAAGCACGCATGCCGGGCATTCCAAGCAGAACACAGAAAATATTCCAAAAGTCATTATTCTGCATGACCCAGTTCTGAACTAAGTGGAAAAGAAAGGACTTGGCCAGTCCTATGACATAAATGCCTGCATACAGAAAACACCCAATTCATCTGAGATGCAAAAATCCCTTCATGCTGTAACGTCGTCCACCAATAAACCAGATGCAGTGGTGGTGCACAGCGGCATCAATGATCTCAAATAAAAAAATGCCCTTGATCTGAGCCAATATTTGACACATGTCATACCAATCTTTCAAAAAGTAATTCTCCTAACATCCTTGCCAGCTTAGTGAATTCGCACATAGATTCTCAATACTCCGATCACTTAAAAATATACACAGATGGATCAAAACTTGACAACAAACATGTAGGTCCAGCTTTTGTTATACCAGTTTTTAACATTGAGGGAAAAAATACCATATTGCTAGTGGCGTTTCTATCTTTACTGCAGAGGTCTTTGCAATATTAATGGCTCTCAGTTATCTGGTTTCATTACCTCAGAAATATTTTTAAATTGTACTATGCCTTGATTCTAAATCTGTGTTGTGCGCCTTAAATTCCTTAAATCAAACCATTCCACTGGAAATGATTACTGAAATCAAGCAAGTTGTTCACCTATTGTCCTTGGAAGGCACTGGTGTTACCTTCCATTGAGTGCCTTCTCATTGTGGAATTATTGCTAATGAACGGGTGGATAGATCTGTGTGAGAAGGAGCTCGCAATGTTGAAGAATCACTTTTAGTTAATATTCTGTTAGACTTGCAAGAGAGCTATGAACTTTTAAAGCATACATCCTATGACAAGGCAAATAAAAGATTGCAAATTTCAAATTGTTATTACTCTCGAACTTGCCTAAATATGACGGATGTACAAATTGCTAAGCCTCTCTATACAAAACCATCTATGTCTGTTTCCAGACAAATCTCAAGTTTGGTTCATAAATTCCGTTTAAATGCCCTTCGTACAAAATATTGCAAGAACGTACTATGCATGAGTAGAAAACAAATTAGTGTTAAACGTCTGCTCACTTGTTGTCCTAGAATTAAAGAAATTGTTTCTATCACACTGAAAGATCCGTTCTTTCTATGATCATCTGTAACCTTAAAAGCATCATAAACAATGATATACTTCTCTGCAGAATTTCTGAATGTCTGCTACAAAGCCCAGTTGGTATTTTCCTGAGATTGATCATTTTGTTTTTAAGGCAATCCTTTATGACCTGTTATGTACATCTCTCCAATTGCCCTTGTTCCTTTTTCCCACTTTACGCATATATCTTCATTTTCTACATCATTATTTGTAAACGTATCCTTAGTCCAAACTTTTCTGCATGTCACAGTTGCAATGTTAGTTAATTGCAGAGTTCTGTTCTACGTGTTTTTATTCACTTGTTGATTTTGAAACATGTTTTTGATTTTTTGCCTCTATAGCCTGACATCATTCTCAAAGTTGTTTTTCTCCTTCAGTTTCCCTAGTACTTTGTTTCATGGGACACACACACACACACACACACACACACACACACACACACACACACACACACACCACAACAACACACACACACACACACACCACACTCCACACACTCACAACACACACACACACCACACTACACACTACATCCACTGCACTCACATATTCACCCCACACATGCCGACGAGTGCGCAGCGCACTACACACTACACACACATGCATCACACTCCACATCCACTCTCTCTCTCTGCTCGCGCCATCTCCATCTCTCTCTCTCTTCACTCACACTCCACACCACACCACCACACACACACCACACGCACACACACACACACACACACACACACACACACACACACACACACACACACACACACACACACACACACACACACACACAGATAAAACTCATTATTTCGAGGATGGTATATTAGCACTGATGTTTGTTTGTTTTTTGTTGGTTTTTTTGTGCTGTTGTTGTTACAATCAGTTTCCACTCCTAATATGAATCAATGTCATAATTTACACACACACACACACACACACACACACACACACACACACAACACACACACACACACACACACACACACACACACACAACACACACAACCACAGAGCCTAAAAGCCTGTAGAAAACAAGGCTACGTCACTAAAAACCCAACACTAGTATCGACGACTCTAATATCACTTAAGTGTAGCCTAAAGGACGTAAATCAAAGACACACACTCGTATCGACCAGTGAACTATTACATGGAAAAAGTCATTTGAGTGTTCCGAACTCTTGTAAAACAGGACATAAAAGACAAATGGATCAAAATAGTTTGGCGACAAGAGAGTACACTTCAATATGATCTCTTTTTTTTTCTTCTTCTTTTTTTTTTTCGTACATGATCTAGTTCCCTGAGAGATTGTCAACAAGCAGATATTACTAAATGGGGATTGTAGTCTACAAAGTGCAACTGAAAATTTTAAAATAATTTCTCTCCGTTTCTGGGCTAAAGCTCCAAGGTTTCACCAATGGGGAGATGGGGGGGGGGGGGGGGGGGGTTGCCCACCATTAAGGTAGCTGCATTCCGACTTCGGAATGTTGTCTAAACACGACACCTATGTACATGCATTTTTTTCTTTAATCTTCCGTTCCCACAGGTACACACACTGGCATAAGCTTCCCAAGGGCGGAACAGGTTTTGACATGTGCGCAAGATGTTCTGCGTGCGTTGCCTACCAGACCTTGGTTTCTAGTCTCATCCCTAAGGAATTTGGTACAAGTGGAGTCGGCACTGATGTTTAGCTCCAAGGGGGAAAATCCCTTGAATGGGTGCCTCGGTGGTAACTAAAACCTGAGGATCGATCCCGGGTCGTCAGATCTCGAGCCCAACACTCTAACCACGAAGCTATCCCGTCCCCATGAAATAAATTTGGGGGGGGGGGGGGGGGGGGTTTTAAAAAAAAAAGAAGAAAAAAAGAAAGGAAGTAAGAAAAGAAAAAGAAAACTTGAGTATGACTAAGCTGATAAGAGTCCGATTCATTCCCATATTTGCAGGGGGAGGGGGGGGGGGGTAGCCTAGTGGTTAGAGCGTTGAGCTTGCAATCTGACAGCGCATGTTAGAGCCACCACCGAGACAGCCCTGCTCAGCGGTATTTTGCCCACATCAAAATAAATACTGACTCCACTCTCCCTGAAAGTCTTTAAGATGAGACTATAACCGAGATCCGAGTTAAAAAAAAAAAAAAAAAAAACGCAAGCAGAACATCTTGTGCACATGTTAAAACCTGTTCTACTAGGAACAGAAAACAATTTTTTTTTAAAACAAGAACAGCAACAACAACTCATACACTCTGGTCCCATAGGTGGGTTGCTTTTTTTTTTTTTTTAATCACAAAACAGAAAGAAATTGCAGTGGGGGATGGGAGGAGGGGGCAGGATAGCCTAGAGGTTAGAGCTGGTAGGCCTACTTGAGAGGGAACGTTCTAAGTCTCCCTTGATGTAGTCATTCAAGGGGATTATTCCCCTTGGAGTTACCACTGACGCTGGTTTCACTCCCCTAAAGTCCTTCAACTGTCTGTCATAGGGGGCCGAGCCCCCCCTCCCGTGAGCCAAGCATGTACCTTCGAGAAACAGCTTTTTAATTTTTTTTTTTTTAATAAAGACGTACAGTTCCTGTTCTTGTATCAAATTATATGCATGGAGAGGCCAAATTTTTGGTGAAAATTGCTAAAAATCGTTTTCGGCCGGCCGGGGGGCTTCGCCTCCCTGGACCACCTAACGGGGGCATCGCCCCCTGTACCCCCACTAGGTGAAACCCCCAGACCCCCTTGGCCGAACCCCCACCCCCCCTTCCCCCCTATCAAGTAATAGGTCCGGCCCTGATTTTTGTTGTCTGTCATAGGAGCGAAAATGCCTGTTGCTGCCGTTAGCGCCTGACAAGTTACACCCTGCAGATCGGACTTCAGTGTGGGAGATAATGGTTATCTTTTAAGTTTTTTAGGAAAAAAAAGGCGAGAGAATGGACCAAAAAGGCAGAAAATAGACAAAAAGGATGTGACAGGGGGGAAAGGAACAAGGTAGAAACAAAAAGAGGGGTAGAAAAGCAGGAATTCCTGGTACCGAATTTCCAGAACTGTGAGAATGCTATTTATACTGAAAAGTTCCTGGCATAGCTACCACAGGGGAGTGTTGTTTTTTTATTTCAGAGAGAGATAGAAAAGAGGGAATTCTTAGCATCATTTTCAAAAGGCGGGGATACTGTTTAGACTGACAGGCCTGTGCGGGAAAGTTTGTTTGTTTGTTTGTTTTTAATGGAGACATTGATTTCCTGACATCTTGTTGATTAATTCAGAACCATTTCTATCAGTGGAGTGTGGTCTTCTTCCTTACGTGTTTTCGTTCGTCCCTCTTTTCATCTTTATTTTAGTATTGTCGTGTTTTCTTTCGGTTAATAATCTCATCAAAGTGTGTGTGTGTGTGTGTGTGTGTGTGTGTGTGTGTGTGTGTGTGTGGTGTAGAAGAGAGAGAGGAGAGAGAGAGAGAGAGAGAGAGAGAGAGAGAGAAGAGGAGAAGAGAGAGAGAGAGAGAATCAAATTAAATTCAAATCAAAATTTTATTTCCAGAGAGAGAGAGAGAATGGACACAGCTAGACTTCTCTTCTGTTGTGTTGTATTGTTTTGAATTATATTTTATTGCATTGTGTTGTGATGCCTTCTGTGGTTTGGCATTGTTTTGTATTGCGTTGAATTGCATTGTTTCGTGTTTTTGTATTGTATTCAACGTATTGTGTTGTATTGCATTGCATTTAACTGTATTGTACTGTTTTGTATCGCATTGTATAAAACTTTAAGTCATGGCAAATTTCTCTGCATTAAATTTGGGCTGCTCTCCCCAGGGAGAGCCTTCACCCTTTTGTTGTTTTTGTTTGTTTGTGTGGGGTTGGGTTGTGTGTTTTTATTTAATATTCTGTTATCTAGTTGGGGTGTGGGGGTTGTTTCAGTTTTCTTTTGCTTCGGTTTTCTGTTTGTTGTTGCTTTGCTTACTTTTTGTTTTGTTTTGTTTTGTGCTGTTGCTTTGGGTGGGGGGTGGGGGTTAATTTGTCTCGTTTGCAAATGTATTTGTTTTCCTTCTTATGCTTGATACGTGTACAATATATTACGCATGTGATCCTCTACTGACATTTCATTTTATAGTCAGTCACAATTTTTTTTTTTTTTTTTTTTGTACATCAACTAGAGCTCCGAGGTTAACCAATGGGGATATTTTGCATATGCGACCGTTTTTACCTACCATTCGGGTAGCTGCATTCCGACGTTGGGGATAAGTCACACATGGAGGGCTTACAGAGGAGATCGATGTAAATTAATCCCAGTGGAGAAAATGAAAGGAGAACTCAGCAGAGACAATTCCCTCACAAGAGTATAGCCTATTCTACAATGAGACATTATGAGTCCCACTCTATAAACCACTATCAATCAAATGCACTTTAGGCGGGATATATTTAACATCTTCGTAGTTCTTCGATCAGTTAAGAAAACACTTGAAGTCCACTCTATGCAGCGTCCAAATATCATCGTATGTGGATAGCCTGCATTACACAGGCGAAGCAAAGCGAAAGGGCTATTTCGAAAGTTACTACAACAACCGGAAATAAGTCGTACAACTATGACCATTCCTATCACATGGCGCACCATATGAAAAGGAGGCGGTGATTCATCCAGTGGATTTAAGTCACACGAACGTATCTAGGCTAGGCTAAGCCCTGGAGGTTTGTGAACATAGGCTAAGGTTATCAATCACTGACAGATTCATTACGTCACTCAACAATGCTTGGGCGACTGCGGAGAGCGGAGAACCGTGACAGATTAAAATCTAACTCCAAAAAAGTGCTGAATGCGTCAGTGACAGCGCGAAAATGGTAAGCTAGTTCTTCGTTCTTCGGTCAGTTTGTTGATTGTACAGGATACAACTGTTCTTTTCAAATGTCCCGGTGGAACTTTTTTAATCTTTCAATCCAGACTTGTTTGTTTATCCATCCAGGTCTATTTATAGGTTTGATTGTCGCCTCGCAGGGCTTGATGTGAGGGGTTTGCTCAGTGCTCTCTTCAAGCGGTTTGTGTTCAACTCGAGGAGGAAGGAAAGCTGGCCAAGTGGGCGATTGATTTGAATCAAACAATGAAAGCGTGAATGAAAATAATTAAAGGCCTAGTCTTTGAATTTGTTAAATGGACTGTAGATTACTTATTTAGACAGTTTTGATGTGTAGGTGCTTGGGATTAAAAAGAAAAATTAATAACAATGGACATAGATGATTGATCAACACAAACCTAGAGTTCTCAGGAAAAGTCAGTAATCTGTTAACAATCCATACCATTTCCACCCAGCCAAAGGTGGCTTATGTTTAACAAAAAATAAGCTGAAAGGAATCATAACAATTAAGCAATTAATAAAAAACAATAATTATATTTAGTGCTATAATAATACCAGCCGCCATGGCGAAGAAGTTAGCACTTTGTACTGGAAGGTCACAGATTCGAATCCCATAAGACTAAGACTGAAGAGTCATACTCATAGGGATTTTTCGGTTTCTGGCCAGCTCCTACAAAGAGTGAGTATGCTGTGGGCTCATTGGGAAGACTGGGACCACACAGTCAAGCTTTACCTACATTAGGGATGTGACTTTGAGAGTGTTGCTCAAATTGTCTGACTAACACTGCAGGTAGATCTGTATTTCTCAGGCCTGGTTGACCCCATATATATTATATATATTATATAATATAATATTAATACTTGCATTCAGACTCAATGAACACAAACTGGCCCTAGATTTCGCATTCCATCATGAAATTGGGTCAGGCACACATGCTCACTGGCCTTTTCCACCTAAGTACATACCCGCAGCTATAATTATTTCCAGACACTCTACAAGGTTTCCCTTCTGGCCTGATAGGGGTTTAATAATGTAGCAATTAGTGATGGTCACAGCCTGATGGATATATACTGGGACTTGGGGGGTAATTATTCAATCCCGCAAATCCTGGATTGGAACTAAGAGGGTAATTATTATGGACAGTAAGGGAAGAATACAACTACAACTCTTGTCAAGTAGTCTCAAAGCAGAAGCACTTCCACGCAGCAGCAGCATTACATCATCCTCATTACCATTGATCATGTGCAATAGGCCTAGTGAAAAATTAGCCTAGTGAAAAATTGAGGCTAGTGAAAAATTGCTCTTGAGTCGGTGGTGCACCCCTTGGGTCTGGTCTCATGTGACCTCATTCGGTTTCATAGCTTCAGTGCCTGTGGTCAGTTTGTGTCAAAGCCTTTTGGGTTGGAATTTCATGGAGAGCGATTGTTGGGTAGACATTGTGGTGGTCACTACCTCGGGTGGGCGACTCAGTCTGGCTTTGGGACTGAGCTAATACTGTCGTTAGTAGGGGGGTTAGTAGTTGGTGTCCTGCGTATGTTAGTTAGAACAGGCACCACTGAACACCACCAAAGTGACTCAGCAGCAGTGCAGGGTCCCTCTGGCTGGTGGCCCTACTGCAACCTGATATTGATGAGCTCCCTGTGGACTTCCGACCCTAGGGATAAGACATAACGAATCTAGGTATGGCTGTGGCAGGGAGGTTGAGATGAGCGGCCTAAGAACAGCAGGATGGGGACATTACAGATGAGGCAGCAAAAAAAAAAAGTATATTATATATATTTAGTGTTATATCTTGTAAAAATGCACCAGCAGTATTGACACTTTCAAAGAGATCAAGTGGCCAAATGAGATAGAGAGAGAAAGGAAAAGGTTTGGAGTAAGAAGTTAATTCTGTGAGATAGAGAGAGAGGGGGGAAAAGGAAGAAAGGAAGGTTTGGAGTAAGAAGTTAATTCTATGAGATAGAGAGAGAAGAAAGGGAAAGGTTTGGAGATAGAAAGGGAGGTTAATATCTATGAGATAGAGAGAGGAAGGAAAAGGTTTGGAGTAAGAAGTTAATTCTATGAGATAGAGAGAGAAAGGAAAAGTATTTGAGATAGTAAAAGAAGTTAATTCTATCAAACTTGAAGAGAAGAGAGAGAGAATGAGATGGTGATAATGAATGATGAACAGACAGGGTTTTTTTATTTTCTGAGCGGAGAAAGGGCTCTAGAGAGAAGAAAAGTTGTGAAATATTGTAAATAACATTAAAGATATCTCTAGATCTATCTATATAGATCAATCATGTCTGAGCCTGTAGTGTTGATTGATCAATGTTTGATTCCACTTCCAGGGAAAAGAAATGGGTCACCATTCCAGACACCTCCTTGCAAGTCTTAAAATGGGTGCCAGGTGAGTTGATACAGCATGGCGGACACTATAGTACAGCCAAGTGGTTAAGACCATTCGACTTCAATCCCATGGGTCCATGAAGTCAGAGGTTCAAATCTTGTCAGAGCCTGGTGAATTAAGGGTGGGGGTTTTTATAATCTCCCAGGCCATGCTTATAGTGCAGACCTGCTGGTGCCTTAATTACCTTGGTGTAGACATGCTGAAGATCAATTAATATGCATGTTAAAGAACCATAACTCATGTCACGATCTGTGGGTTATGGAAACAAAAATATGCACAGCAAAAAAAAAAAAAAAAAGTCAGAATGCAGAGCAAATTTCACAATGGGCAAAAACGGTCATGTGTGTGTATATATAATATATATGTATATGTGTGTGTGTGTGTGTGTATATATATATATATATATATATATATATATATATATATATATATATATATATATATATATATAATATATGATATGCAAAATCTCACCTTTGGTGAACTCTGGAACTGTAGCAGAGGAATAAAAAAAAATAATAAAAAAATAAAATTGAGATACAGTATATCTTTTTTATTTATTTATTTTTTTTTTCTAGGATAATGGAATAAGCGCTCATGTGCATTTTTGCATCTAGTCCCCATGTGTATGCAGTTTTGTAAGTTTTGTCATCCATTCCCACAGGCACGCAATGGGCCTACTCTTTCAAAAAGAGGAACAGGTTTTAAACGTGCGTGCAAGATGTTCTGCATGCATTTGCACACGGGACTTCGGTTTACGTCTCATCTGAAGGACTTTTGGAGGGAATGGAGTCGGCACTGATGTTAACTCTAGGGAAAAATGGGTGGATATATGTATGGTGATACTGATGGTTGGTTGATGGTACAGTTGCTAAATGTTTTAGTTCCATTGGGACTCTAATAAAACCAAATCAAAAATTGAAATATGAATGTATGGTAGTGTTTTTTTTGTCATTAAGTTTAACGTCAAATAATGTTTTCAGTTTGTTATGAAATTGGATGAGTATACTGAAGGACTTAGGAAGAAGTCTGTCGTCAGTGTTGTTATTTTGTTTTGGATTGGAAGTTGTATGTAACTCTTCTCATGGTTTATTTTTCTTTGTTTTTTTTCTGTTGCAGTTGCTTCCTCAAAGCCAGCATTGGTAAGACATTCCTCCTCATCCTTCCTCTCCCCCTCCTCCTCCTACTTCCTCTTTCTTCTTCTTCTTCTTCTTCCACTTCTTCTTCTTCTTCTTCTTCTTCTTCTTCTTCTTCTTCTTCTTCTTCTTCTTCTTCTCTTCTTCTTCTTCTTCTTCTTCTTCTTCTTCTTCTTCTTTATCATCATCACCATCTCATCCTCCTCCTCCTCTTCTTCTTCTTTGCATTCTTCTTCTTCCTTTTTCTCTTCTTTTTCTTGTCCTTCATTTCTTCCTCTTCATCTTATTCAGACTTCTTCTTCATCGCATTCTCCATCTTTTTCTACGCATTTATCACATTCTTCTTCTGTATTGCCCTCTCCTTTTTCTCCCATGATCCTTATATTATACTCTTTCCCCTCCTGATGTGAACTCTGGGGGGGGGGGGGGGGGGGGAGATTTCCTTTCACAAATGGGTGTCTCTTTGGTGGCTTGATCCCAGGCCGTCAAATGGGAAACGCAGTGCTCTATTCACTAGGCTGCCTCACCATCATCACCCCCCACCTGTGAACTAATTTTTTACCCTCATGGGGATTCCAGGGGCTTGTCTGCATGAGCATCATCCCCACCGTCTGGAAGTTCTGTGCTAAGAATTCCCTCTTTTCTATCCTTTTCTTTATTTCTGCTTCGTTCCTTTTCTTCCTGTCACCCCCCTTCTTGTCTGTTTTCTGCTTTCTTGGTCCATTCTTCTGCCTTTTTTTCCGAGAAAGTCTTAAAGTAAAACACTTCTCCAAGAGAGGAGACTTGGGGCCCCCTTAGCGTGCGGTATGCAGACCCACTAGTGTGTGGATATCTATATCTATGCCCTGGTCCCCACAAACCAGCCCCAGGTGAGAAGGCATCCCAGTGGTAGAACAAGTGGAAGAGGAGAACCTGTCCCCAACGGCTGTGAAGGCAGAGGAGGATGCCCAGGCCTCCAGGGCAGATTGGACTCTGCAGCTCAGTGAAAGCAACCAGTCCAGGAGAACCTCCACTCACAGTGCTGACTCCACTTCCCCTAAAGTCATTCGGATGAGACTTTAAACCGAGGCCCCGTGTGTAAACGCACGCAGAACATCTTGCACACATATTAAATCCTGTTCCGCTTTTCGTAAGAGTAGGCTATCGTGTGCCGGTGGGAACAGATGATATTTACAAAATTGCAGACACACGGGGACTGGATGTAAAAAAGCACAAGAGTGCTCATTCCATTATCCTCGATATATATATTATATATAAAAGAATCAATCAAATCAATCAAATCAAATCCACTCTGATGTAAAAACACACTGAAGTTGGAAGCGCTGGGCCTGACATGTCAGGCGCTAAACGGCAGCGCCATGCATTTTCACTCATATGATATTGACAGGCAATCATGAGTTGCTCTCTGAGCGTTCAAAGAAGAATAATTTTTAGAAAACAAATAACTAAGACAGAAAAAAAAGGTTATTGACTGTGGGATGATGCAGCATGTGTTATTTTTGTTGGAGAGTTGTTTTTTTTGTGTGTTTTTTTATTTTTTTAGAGAGGTCTGAAAATGGAGGTGGTTACACACACCAGGAAGAAAAGCCGATCTCTCAAAGAGAATATGACTGAGGAGGTTTCTGCTACCATTCAGGGTAAGATGTATGTGCATGTTGAGGGGGGGGGGGGGGGGTGCACATGTGTGTGTGTGGTGGGGAACAGGAGGAAGGGGGTGTTATGTGTGTATGTTTTGGTGTGGGTATTTGTGTGTAGGGGGTGAATGTGTGGATACATGTTTGTGTAATGTATGTATGTGTCTTGTCTGCATGGATGTGTGTGTGTACTGTCTGTGTTTGAATATATCATTATGATAATCTCTAAGATAAGCATACAAGGGTAGAAATGAAAAGTCTGTTATAAAAAAAAAGAAGATAAATTTAGAATGCCCTTTTTTCCCTATAAATTGATAAACTTAATGTTCCATAGATCACAGCCTCATTTTCAATTGATTGTACAGTAACATAATGGTCTTAAATGAGATCTGTACAAGCTTTAAATGATAAGGCTTGAAAACATGTGAGGACAATTTAGCAGTCATGTGAAAGAAATCACACATGCATGCATACATGCACACACGAGTTGACACCAGTGCTGACTCCACTCCCCCCCAAAAGTCATTGGATGAAACTATAAACAGAACATCTTGCATACATTAAAGCATACTCCTCTTTTAAAAAAATAGACCGCTGTTTGCCGATAGAAACTGGTGATAAAATTTACAAAGCACATGGGGACTGAATCGGTGAATGTAAAAAAAAAAATTAAAAAAGAGTGCTTATTCTACTACCCTCAATATAGAAGAATAGATTAATAAATAAATGTAGATCACTACGAATCTCTCTCTCTCTCTGTCTCTCTCTCTCTATCTTTCTCTTTCTCTCTCTCTCTCTGTCTCTGTCTGTCTGTCTCTCTCTCTCTCTGTCTCTCTCTCTCTCTCATCTATTCCGTACACACGCTGTAACCGATGAATAGATACCCTTTATGGCCCTGTACATTTTCCCCTCAATTCCTGATTTCTGAAGTATAAACCATAGTACGTTCCTATCTACGGAATCGAACGCTTTTCTGAAATCTATGAATGCAACATACAACTTAGCATGCTTCTGTAAATATTTCTGCACAAGCCCATAGAGAGTAAAAATATGATCAACTGTGCTATATCCCTGTCTAAAGCCTGCTTGCTCTTCTATGATTTTTTCATTGGTTTCTACCCATTCAGAAAGTCTTTTATTCAAAATGCATGTGTATACTTTACTCATTATACATGTTAGAGAAACTCCCCGATAGTTGTCAGGTGAACTAGTTGCTCCTTTTTATATATTGGTTACAATTATGGATTTAGACCACTCCTTTGGAAATAGACCCTCATCAAAAAGCTTATTGAACAACTGCACAAAATAGGCAATTACGGTATCATCCACATTTTTAAGCATCTCTCCTGTAATTCTATCTGAACCTGGACTCTTTCCCCTTTCAATCTGTTTATTGCTGCTATTACTTCTTGTTTAGAGATAGGTTCATCGAGGACTTTGTTCATTCATTCATTCATTCATTCATTCTCTCTTTTTTCTGTCTCTAGCCCTAAACACAGAAAAGAACCAACAGAGACAGAACACCTGCTCAAGCTTCAGCGGGGAAATGCAGAACGAAGATTCGAACCTGTCCTCCATCGGGCCTTGGGCTCGCGGTCGACGTCTATCTCTGATGGATCTCCGGAAGACCTGGGCGTTTCCAACGGCATAATGGACAGTATTGGTGGGTGGTTTGGGTTTTCTCCCCTTGACTCTCATGCTCGGAGATTTTGAGTGTGTGTGTGGCTGTTTTGTTTCAATGGTTCGGAAAATAACAACAATAAGAATTTATAACAAGAAAAGAACAATGAATCAGGCAAAATAACATTTTAAAAGCAGCAATGATAACTAGAAAAGAATGATAATTCAAAATAACATTAAAATAAAATACATAAGCAGTCATTAATTTATATTACAAAGCCATATGCACATGGGGACTGAATGTTAGTTGTTACAAAAAAAAAAAGATTGCTTATTCTACAACCCTTGATATAGAAGAATAGATAAATAAAATGTAGATCACTACGAATCTATCTCTCTCTCTCCCTCTCTCCTCCCTCCCTCCCTCCTCCCTCCCTCTCTCTCTCCTCTCTCTCTCTTCTCCCTCTCTCTCTCTCTCTCTCTCTCTCTCTCTCTCTCTCTCTCCCTCTCTCTCTCTTGTCCCTCTCTCTCTCTGGCTCTCTCTCCTCTCTCCCTCTCTCTCTCTCTCTCTCTCTCCTCTCTCCTCTCTCTCTCTCTCTCTCTCTCTCTCCTCTCTCTCTCCCTCCCTCTCTCTCTCTCTCTCTCTCTCTCTTCTCTCTCTCTCTCTCTCTTTTTCTGTCTCTAGCCCTAAACGCAGAAAAGAACCAACAGAGACGGAACACCTGCTCAAGCTTCAGCGAGGAAATGCAGAACGAAGATTCGAACCTGTCCTCCATCGGGCCCTTGGGCTCGTGGTCGACGTCCATCTCTGATGGATCTCCGGAAGACCTGGGCGTTTCCAACGGCGTAATGGACAGTATGGGTGGGTGGCTTGGGTTTTCTCCCCTTGACTCCCATGCTCGGAGATTTTGAGTGTGTGTGTGGCTGTTTTGTTTCCATGGTTCGGAAAATATTAACAATAAGAATTTATAACAGGAAAAGAACAATGAATCAGTCAAAATAACATTTTAAAAGCAGCAATGATAAGTAGAAAAGAAGGATAATTCAAAATAACATTGAAATTAAATACATAAGCAGTCATTAAGAACAAAGAACAATCTTTAAAAATAACATTGAAATGCATGATATTGTTGATATATTTATGACTTATTCAGCCTCGCAGCATATCAGTTGGGGGGGGGGGGGGGGGTATTGATGTGGAGCTGTGTATGTGTGCACACGCACATGATCCCTACGCTTCTGTTTGCATATATTTGACAACACCTGATACCTATGTGTGCAGCATGCGACTTAGGCCCAGAAACCAGTGAAATGGCGTTGATGGGGGAATCAGAACAGACACTTCAGTGGTGAGTACTTTTCTCCTTGAAATTCTTACTCTGCTTGTGTGTGTGTGTATGTGTGCGTGCTTGTTTGTATGTGTGTCTTGGCTGATAAGTATGGACTGTGCGCATGTTTGTGTGTGTGTCTGACTGTCTGTCTGTCTGTCTGCAGGCATGCTTACAACATGTAGGCAGCTGGGGTTTTTTTGGGGGGGGGAGGGGTGGGGGGGGGGGGTTGGTGGTTGTGTTTCATTCTTTATTTAGATCTCCAAGGCTCACTGATGCCATGATGGTGAGATTTTTCCGTATACAACCATTTTTCCCCTCACAATTGTATTAAGGAAGTCACATTCCAGTTTCAAGGATGTTCATGTATGTAAATTGTTTTAAAGATTTTGACTGACCCACTGATTAAATGCCAGACTTAACAATTTCGAAGGTTCACAGTCAGGTTGTTTACCCTTGCCAAAAAGGAAGGGTAACATGCAGATATTGAGCACACAGTATATGCTGTTGATTTATATTATATCTATACATACATGTATACTAAAGTGAAGGAATCTGTATGGAGCAGAGTGGTGTCGCTTTTCCATTGTCTGCCCTACAATATGATCATAACCAACCTGGCTCAGTGGGTAGAGCATTGGACTCAAATGATTTGGAGTCTAATGAGAGTAATGGTTCAAGTCTGCACACAACCATTTTTTTTTGGGGGGGGGGGGGGGGGTTTGGTTTGGGGTTGGGTTTTTTGTTTTGTTTTGGGGTTGTTTTTTTTTAAATTCTATCAACCATTCTTACCAGCATATAATGGCCTACTCTTCCTAAAATGCGAAACAGGTTTCAACATGTGCACAAGATGTTTTGCGTGCGTTCACACACAGGATCTCAGTTTATAGTCTCATCCAAAGGACTTTCAGGGGAGTGGAGTCAGCACTGATGTAACTCCAGGGGGGGAAAAAATCCCTCGATTGAGTGTCTCTATGGTGCCTCGAACCCAGGCTGTCAGGCTGATAACCCCCCCCCCTCCTCCTTGAACACCTTCATTTAAGAAGATATAGCAAGATATTGTATTACATTAATATAATATTTATAATATTACAAGATAAAGCGCTATATAAATTCCATGTATTATTATTTATTAAGAAGACTGGGACTAAAACAAAATGATAGGCAAATTTTATTGCTTTTTTTGTGTGTGTTTTTTTGTAAAAGTGAAAAATGTTTCTTTTAGGGGGGTTTTTTGTGTTTGTTTTTAAATTTCAGGGCAATGTGAAGTTGACAATCGGGACGCGGGGGCCAAGGGACTAAGACAGACGAAGCAGATGGCAGCAGAAGTACTGGGGGTATACCTGGAGCAATGGCGGACCGCACCTGTAGGTTACACGTGTGTGCCACTTGCAACCACAGCAGATTTCTCCACTGCACACTCAGGGCAGCTCTTTGAAAGGAGAGCATTTTGATTTTGACACTGCTGTTACCTTACCTGTCTTTTTTTTGTTATTTGGGCGGAGGGGGGGGGGGGGGGGGGGGTAATGTTTTTTGGGGTGCTTTACATCAAATGTGTTGACTGCGACGGAAGCAGACGTGTGCACCCTCCATTTTTCCTGTATGTTTTTCAGGGAAAAGTTGAAAATACAGTTTCACTCATCAAAATCCAATTTTTCTCAACAAAAAGTTCGAAAATTGGAAATGTTGTCGGCTATTGTTCAGAGACTTCCATTCACCTGGCATTATGTCGTCTGCTGTCTTTCAGAGACTGGTCTCCCCTTACTACCCTGTTGAGTTGATGCCCTTGCACACAGCACCACTTTTACACCAACATGGGCAGATCATGGTGGAGATTTTCATGGTAAATCTAACACACTCACTTGCAAAGAAAGATGTGGAGTTATTGCAAAAGGACGTTAACTATCAGGGCCAGGATGGGGTTAGAAGAGGCACAGTTGCGGATATAGGTACACACACAGTAAAATTAGCCGAGTGAAGTGTGTAACCATTGAAGAATAAAACATAGTTTTGCCCTCTTGCTTTCGGATTCTCTGAACACAAACTGCCCCTAGATTTCGCATTCCATCACAAAATCAGGTGAGGCACACATGCTCGCCTTTTCCTCCTTCTGAGTACATACCAGCAGCTATAATTATTTCCAGACTCTCACCATAGGCTTTGTGCATGTGGCTTGATAGAGTTTGGGCATATGATAGCAATCGGTGAAGGTAACTACCTGATGGAAATCTACTGTGTGTAAATCTCAGCAAATCCCGGTTCAGGATTTGGGGGGGGGGGGGGGGGGGGCAATTATTCAATCCCGGTTCGGGACTAAGAGGGTTAAAAAGATTTTTTTTTCTAAAAAGTTTTATTTTTCCTGTTGAAAAAATACATCGCAAACACCGCACAAAAATATGGAAACTCAATTTAAAAAAAAAAAAAAGTTGCCACAAAAATACGGAAATCAGTAGTATGGGGGTGCACAGGTCTGCTGAAGTGTTGTTTCAAGTGTAAAGCAGTTCTGTGGGACTCTGGAGGCTGGGAGCAGCATGTGTGTTGGAAACATGCTAATTTTGAATACTCATTCCCATGCTCAGTGCCCAGGAGTGTGTGATGATGTCAGGTGTTCCCCAGCTTAACACCCGGAGGGGTTACCTGGAATAGGCACTCTTGAGTCACTCATCCCACCTGGAAATCATTGTATGCTCAAGAGTGTATCAGTATGAAAATTGTCAGCGTTTTTTATGCTGAGCGAGAAATAAGAAAAAATCTTTTAACTCGTGCACCCGGTGAAAATCTTAACTATGAAAAAAAAAAATGGTGAATGAATTACTCGGCAAGCAACTTGTGTTATGTGTAAACCTTTTTTTTCTGCATTACTGGTGGGATGGTCAGTAAGTTTTGAGCGAGATTTTGTTGTGGAGGGTGCTAGGTGGGAAATGATGGCGCATGTGTGGTGCTGTGTTGAAGTACTCAAGGAACCATGGTGCTCTCACCTTTGCCTGAGGATTGGTCTCCTCTGGTCGTTTTTGGAATATTTTACTTGGTGATCTCAACTCATTTAACAGTAAATTTTGTCACCAGTTCCAACTGGCACACAACGGTCTGATGGCGCATGTGTGGTGTTGTGTTGAAGTACTCAGGGAAGCACGGTGCTCTCACTTTTGCCTGAGGATTTATCTCTTCTCTGGTCGTTTTTGGAATATTTTACTCGGTGATCTCATTGATCATATTCATTTAAATGTGAATTTTGTCACCTGTTCCAACTGGCACACAGCAGTCTGATGGTGCATGTGTAGTGTTGTGTTGAAGTACTCAGGGAACCATGGCGCTCTCACTTTTGCCTGAGGATTGGTCTCCTGTGGCCGTTTTTGGAATATTTTACTCAGTAATCTCATTGAATGTTGGCTTTATCTGCGTCTGAAGCTTTTGTGGACCTTTTTTTTTTTTTTTTTAATATAAAAAGTGTACATGTGAGAGGGATGGCGAGAGAAAGAATCGCTGAGTGTTTATGAGTGAATCTTGATGATTTTGTGTTTGTGAGAGGTCGAGGGATAGAGAGTGTATGCGCATGCATGCGTGTGTATGTGCATGTGTGTATGTATGTGCATGAGTGTGTATGCATGAAACTGGAGTTAGAGTGAATATATCATGTCTTGATTGCATGTATGTACACATATATGTATCTTTGTGGTTGTGCGTGCTTTTGGGGGTGTGAGAGAGGAGAGCAGACAAAGAAAGAAAAAATGAGGATTTATCATGTTTTCTATTTTCTCAGGATTTTTATTCTCACTTTGGTGTAAGATAAATGCAGTTTTTGTGAAATGCTACAAACTCAGTCCTAGATTTGTCACAGATGTAATTTGAGTATGGCAATTTTTTGTGTGTGAGGTCTGCATAGTTATATTTTGGTTAGGGTTCGTAGTGCCTGGCCTTCTTCAGTGCTTTTAACTCCGCAGGTCTGTCCACTAGCCTCAACCAACGTGTTCCAAAGATAAAGTTCATAAGAAAATCTTTTTTAGATTTGAATGAAAAAAGTTCTCCATGGTGATGCCAGGGACTTGTCAGTATAAATAGCATCCCCACCTTCTGGAAACTCTGTGCTAGGAATTTCCTCTTTTCTATCCTTCTATTTCTGCCTTCTTCCTGTCACCTCCTTTTTGTCTATTTTCTGCCCTCATGTTCCATTCTTCTGCCTTTTTTTCAGAAAGACTTAAAAAAATATATTTAAAAAACCATATTCACCCACACCCAAGTTGAATATGCTGGGCCTGACTTGTCAGGCACCCAACAAAAGCGCAGGGCATTTTCACTCATATGACAGACGATAGTTGCTGTCTGAGCGTTGAAAGAAGAATGAAAAAAGGTGGGAGAATGGGCTGCAAGGCAAACAGCAAGAAAGAGAGAGCAGATAGAGGTAAGGGAAGAGGCAGAAACAAAGGGAGTGCTAGAAAAGGGGAAATTTCTATCACAGAATTTCCAGAAGGTGGGGATGCTGTTTATACTGAAAGGGACCCCAGAATTCTCACAGGATGAGTACGGGTTTAAAAGTAACACTGAAACATCCGACAAAAACCAAGTACCTTATGTGTTGGAGGATTTTTTTTTTTTTTTAATTTTAAGACAACTTTCAGCTCTTTCAGTCATTCTTGTGCAGTCAGAATTTTCTTGGTTGTTGTTGGCCATTAGACGGATAGCTTAATCTTTGCAACAAAAGGCAGCAGCGCACAGCAGGTCCTCCAAATCATCATGGGAGTTACGGGTTGATCATGTGTAAGCCAGGAGGAATAATCCGGTAGATTCGACAGATTCATAGAGCGTCATAACAGTAGACGTCAGTTGGTGAAAGATGCCATTCCCATTGTCTCTGGGTCTCTGTGCATTCCATTATTGGGTGGGGTGCAGAGTGCCTGGTCTTCTCCTGTGCTTGTAACTCTGCAGGAGGTCTGCCTGCTGGCCTCAGCTAACACATTCCAACTTCAGAGCGGTTTGTTTCATTGTTCAGGTTGCATGCTCGGTATATTTCTGTAACTCACCGAATGCTGGCATGAATTTGGGGATCTTTTTGTGTGCGTAGTTGATCTGCGTGTGTTTAGACATGAAGGGAATCAAGGCACTGGGAAGTCTGCACTTGAAGACCTGGGAGATTGTACCTTTCATTCGTCAGAGGTTTGGCACCAAGGTTTGAACTCAGAACTTCAAGGACCCAAAAGGGTTAAAGTCAAACGGTCTTAACCATTCAGCTATACTGTCTGTCAGTCCATCTCATTTTGAAACAGAAAGCAAATTGAGTGTGCGCAGCTTACAAACTGGCTTGAATGACAGGGCAGGGAACACTACTCGCTTTCTTGATGTTGAATTTTAACAGCACTCAATCTTTTTTAAATACAGGGTGAGGAGAAAAAAAACAAAAAACAGGGCGTTAAGAAGAGAGGCAGTGTCCTTTTTTTTTTTTTTTTTTCCCTTCCTCCTTCCTGTCTGTGGAAAAAGTCAACATACATGAACTCTCCATTTTGGGGGACATCATGGGAAAAGTAGATATTTTGCCCTAAGAAACTTAGAGGAATGAAAATTATTGATATTGGAATGTAGCAAGATTTATGTTTGTATCTTTTTTTCTGGAAGTGTGTGTGTGTGTAAACTTTTATGTTTTATTAGATAAAATGATTATGTAAGCATTATGAGCATATCATGATTTTTTTTAACTCGGAGAGAGATTTATATGACTGCCAAGTTCACTAACTTGCCCATGACACACTGCTTATGAAACAAAGTGAGTGCAGTGCCCTGACTTCTGAAGGAATTAGTTAAAGGGGGCGTCCAGTCAGTTTTTTTTCAAATCCCCTTTGGGTTAAAGCGAACCACATGGCATGATGTGTCAGTGGTGTGTTGAAGCCAGTCACATGGCACAATCAACATGTCACGGTGGTGTGACAAAGTGAACCACATGGCATGATAGTCGTGTGTCACAATGAAGCCAGCCACATGGTACAATCAGCATGGCACAGTGGTGTGACAAAGTGAACCACGTGGCATGATAGTCATGTGTCACAATGAAGCCAGCACATAACATGATAGTCATGTGTCTTTATGGTGTGACACAGCAAACCACATGGCATGATAGTCATGTGTCACAGTGGTGTGACAAAGCAAACCACATAGCACAAGTCATGTGTCACAATGAAGCCAACCACATGGCACAATAGTCATGTGTCTTTATGGTGTGGCACAGCAAACCACATAGCACAATAGTCATGTGTCACAATGAAGCCAACCACATGGCACAATAGTCATGTGTCTTTATGGTGTGGCACAGCAAACCACATGGCATGATTGTCATGTGTCACAATGAAGCCAACCACATGGCACAATAGTCATGTCTTTATGGTGTGGCACAGCAAACCACATGGCATGATAGTCGTGTTACAATGGTGCTTTATTTCTTCTAGTCACTGGGCTGAAAAACATGTATAATTATTAACTTTTTTTTTTATACATGTACCTTTATCAATGTGACCATTCCATATTTTTGGCTCATGGTTGTGTCATGAATTTGCATGTTTGTTTCCATTTTGTGTTTTTCATTTATTCAAGGGCTTTAGTTGTTTGATTGGGTTATTTGGGGGAGGGGGGAATAGGGATTTTTTGTTTGTTTTGGGGTTGGTTAATTTTGAGAGGGTTTTTTGTTTTAAGTTGTTGGGTTTGTTTGGTGGGTTTTTTTGTTTGTTTTTTTCGGGGGGGGGGGGGGGGGTTGTCAGTGAGTATTCAGAAACTTAAGGATGCTGGAAAAGAAATTTTGGTTGTTTTTTTTTTGTGTGTGGATTTTTTTTTTTTTTTAGGTTTTGTTTGTATTTTTTAGTATAGTTGGTGGATTGTGTATTGGTTTCTTTTACATTAAAAAAAAAAAAAATTAGTATAATGGAATCATATCTTAAGTCAGGCATTTTTTTACATGGTGCAGTTGTTGGAATTTTTTCTTGGGATGTTGGGGGTTTTTTTTAGTTGTGATAGGGGTTGTGTTTTTGGGGTAGGTGTTTTCCTTTTAGAGGGATGGTTTTTGGTGGATTTTTATTTGGGGAAGGAGGGAAGGGTAGGGCTCGTTTGTAAAGATTAGTTATGTTTCTGTCATTGTAATGTCTTTGATCGTTATTGTGCTTTTAAGCGCAATTTTTTTACCCAGCTTGTTCATATGAATTTACACATTTTTAATTTTTAATAAAAGCATGCAAAAAAAAATCTTTACCCGAGTGTTCAAATATTTATTTTGAAGAAGAGTGTGGGATTTGAGATCTGTGTGTGTGTGTGTGTGATATGTGTGTGTGTCCTCTGAATGTGGTTGAGAATGTTGGTTTAATTGTATTAATCCTAGCTGAACCATTCGATTTAGGGACTGTACCATCACATTGGAGCGCTCGCTTTCCCAAGTTAAGCAGTGTTGAGCGTGGTTACCAGTAGGATGGGTGACCATATGCGCACCTTGGCTTCAGTACAGCCCCCCCCCAGTTCACCCAACTGTAAATGGGTGCCTGCCCTCTTTAGGGTCAGGGAAGGTAAAGCAGCGAAGGAGAGATGGGCACCGCCCTCAATATGCTGGCCCCTAGAGAAGCTGAGATCTCTGATGCCTCGCTCCCCTCCCCTGGCGGTGGATGGTGGAGAAAGGGTTCAACAGGTCATTCCATCAGTGTTGACAGCTTCCCATCATTGTCTGCTCTTCCCCTTCCCTCTTCTTACCACCCCCTCCCCCCTCCTGCTTCACAGCTCCCCCCCTGCTGCTGCTGTTCCCTTTCATGGAACCAGATACCTATTGCTGGAACATTGCACTGACCTCTAGCAACTACCCCCCCCCTTTGAAACAGTTTCTCCCGACACCCATTCTTGGCATACAGATTTGTTATAACGCTTTCTCTTCTTACTCCTCTTCCATGCTCTGTTATCAAAATTAGCCATACACTTTTGTCATAATTCTAACTGTAAAATTTAAGCCCTTTTGAAGGACCTGGAGGCATGTCTGATTTTTGAGGACTTTCGAGGCCTTGAAGTGGGGACCCCAAAACTTAAGGACCATACCAACCCTTTTTCTTACAATGTACTTTTTTTTTTTCATTCTTTGGTTAGACTTAGAGCTTTGAGGTTCACCTATGGTGAGATTGTTGCATATACATCAATTGTTTCCCAACATTTAGGTAGCCGCATTCCAACTTCAGGGATGATGTCTAAACACAAAACTTGTGTGCATGTGATTTCTTAAAATTTTGTCAAATTTCATCCATTCCTATTTGAATGCAATGGCCTACTCTTCCAAAACACAGAAGGGGTTTTTTCACATGTGTGCAAGAATAGATGTTCTGCGTGCATTCACACACAGGGGTCTCGGTTTATAGTCTCATCTGAAGGACTTTGACATTCAGTTCAATTTTTGTGTCAAACTGGAAAGAAAGGACAAGGCTGGAATCAAATCCAGAACCTCACAGTTCACTTGTAAGGCAGTTAAACGTCTTAAATCGTCCTCCCAATTTTCTTCTTATTTACAAGATAAAAACTATACATTTTTTTTTTAATTTTAAAGAAAAAAAGTCACTCTCACAATATGCATTTACAGCAAACACACACTTAAAACAAGAAAAAAGGAAACAAGCAGATCTGAACTGGAGTCCAATGCAGTATTTATAGTTTATTCAATATTTGCATAGCACAGAAGCTCAGATTAATTTTGGACCTACTGAACTGCAAATACTGCCCAAGACATGCAAACTATACACTATGAAGACAGTCAGGCTACACGGTCAGTTATTTCACTGTAACTTCAAGCAGGGGAGTTTTCAAACACAATAAAAAGCAAAAATACTGACAGAAAGAAATGCAATCTTAAAACGACAAATAGCCAAATACAATATATCACATCACTAGCATGCAGTTTGAAGATGAACATGTCTTAGTCAGATTTTGAAGTGCTTAAATTGCTAGAGAGATTTACGATTCGTAAAGTACGAAGAATATCATTTCTAGGAACCGGCACGACAGGCACTTTTTTTTTTTAATGATATCCTTGACTGGAATCAGTTTTTTAATTTTTTGTTTGGGGGGGGGGGGGGGGAGGGGATTGTGTTTTTTTGTTTTTGATGGGGGGATTGGGGGGGGGGGGAGATTGTGAAAAAAATTCACCTTCAAGTAATATCTTTGTGTAAAAAAACAAAATTATGTGGTCAGTAAAATCAAATCTATAATTTATCATGTTCATAATTTTTTAAATTTGTGAATCTTTCCAGATAATTGGATGCGTCAAAAAATGTAACAAATTCATAAAACCAAAGTGAAACAATAATTTTCAGATTATATATCTCCATAGTAGTTGCAGTTTCCATTAAAGGAAATTGGTTGTCTCTTATACAAGTTTAGTAAGGAGTTGAATTACATTGTCTTTGACTTCATAACTTGTCACTGAACATTATCAAACTGTGATAGTAGATCAAGTCTTTCTTGGCTCTAACGTCACAGGATGAAATAGTCACAGAAAATCTGAAGAACAGTCACTTTTTCTTTCTTTTTTTTAACACATTTCATTGTCATCAGAAAAGAAAGAATAGAGAACTTGTTTCAAAAACTTTGAATTCAAATATTCACCAACTTTCACATTTGTCCATTTATGTTGTCACATTGTTTTGTCACCTAAAAAAATAATAATAATAATAAAAATCTCATACAAAGACAGACTGAAAACTAAGACAATCCCAGACACTGACCTGAATAGAAGTCTTTTCAGCCCGGTTTTTGAAAATTTTCAGGCGCTATGTTTAATTCATGTACACCATGAAACAAATCTAACCCGTAAGATTGATCACTTCCTAGCTACATCAGTGAAGAATTGTAAACAAACAGGACTTCACATTTGTCTCAAAGATGAATCACATTCTGGTGCTATTAGCAAACTGTTAGAATGAACAATAGCATCAAAGTGTTTCGGTTTTTTAATTTGATTTTTTTGTTGGTTGGTTTGGTTTTATTTGTTTGGTTTTTTGTTTTGGTTGTTTTTTTTTGTTTTTTTTAAGGGGGGGGGGTAAATGGAAAAGAAAATATACACCTTAATGCTTTCAGACTTGAGAACACAGACAAGGGGGTACTACAAATTGAACATGCATGTTTAGGGTGTTATTTTTATAATCCATTCATACTGTTAAATACTCTGAAAAATATACACAATAATAAAAATAGATGTTTTTTTCATTTTTTTTCCAAACATACTGTAGAAGATTATAAAATATGATGGCAACTTAGATTTCTTCTTTGGTTTGGAGTGGTTTTTTTAGGGGGAGGGATGTTTTTTTTGTGTTTGTTTCTTGGTGGGAAGGGGGGGTTGTTTTTTTTTTTTTTTTGGTTCGTCAAGTTCGTTGTTTTTTTTTTTAGCGAGGTATTCAGTCTACTGTTATGTTTTTTTCTCCCTTTCACTTAGGTTACACGTTATGTTTGTCTTCGTTGTTTTTTAAATTTTTTAATGCAAATAACATAAATATGCATACACTATTTCAAACTAAGAAACTGACCAAGCAAAATCACTGCATTTTTATTTGTTTTTTTTTTGTTTTTTTTTGTGGTGGTGGGGGGGGAAGGTGGGAGGTTGGGGGCACGATTTTCAAAATCGCTTCCTTTTTGGGCAAAGAGTTATGCCACAAATAAACAGGAAAAAAATATATTCTTCAACATTTCCTTGGCTTTCTCTTGGTCCTCACTCTCTCCACCCACTGCAAACTCCTTTTTTGCTTGATAAAAATGACAATAAATATTGTTTGGGAAAAAGTGGAGGAATTCAGTGAACACCTCTTCAGTGCAGTGCCACACTGACAGTAGCAAAAAATTTTTGTTCAAACTCATAAATTAATTTTCACTGATATCTAAAATGATTTTGATAATAATTCATTCTCATTTCATAATCGCTTATGTTCAGTTTTATTGAAAATATTATCTTCCATTTAAATATCTCACAAATGAAAATTGACACAAAAAAAAAAACCTGTACAATTCTTCTGCTCCAGTCCCCAAAATACTGTCACTTCATTCATAAATATTAAACAGGATATAAACACAATCATGGACATTGCCTTGCATATGCTTCCAATTAATCCAGTATTAATGTTGCTTACATTTTAGCTGCAACTTCATCTGGTTAAAAGAGACTTAAACAGAAAGTTCATGGTTATCCACAAAACCAAACGTCATTTTTTTTGTTTAAGACTTCACCCGTATACATACTTTAAAGTTCTTGGAAAACTCGCTATTACATGATGAATATCAATTTTTCAAAACTTTTAAACATGTTTATACATGAAATTTCAAAGCATTGATGCAGCAAGTGGTTTTAACCTAATTACTTTTTCTTGATAATTAAATAATATTAACTAATGGTATATTATGATTGACAGCAATGGTAATAAACACTAGATTGTTCATGTGTATGTAATGCAAACTGTTACATTTTTCAATCTAATTCTTTACTTAAACAGATTTCATGCAATGCAATATTACCATTTTTCAAGACTGTTAAAACAGATTTGATAATGCAATATTTATGGATACATCATGTAATGAAATTACTATTTTTCAAGACTGTTAACAGATTTGATGTTATGCAAATTACTATTTTTCAAGAAACAGATCTGATGTAATGCAGTCTTACTATTCTTCAATACTGTTGAAACAGATTGATTAATGCAATATTACTAGTTTTCAGACTGTTACACAGATTTCATGTAATGCAATATTACTATTTTATAAGACTATTAAACAGATTTGATGTAATGCAATATTACTATTTTTCCCGACTGTTAAACAGATTTAATGTAATGCAATATTACTATTTTCAAGACTTAAATCAGATTTAATGTAATGCAATATTACTATTTTCAAGACTGTTTGAACAGATTTGATGTAGCAATATTACTATTTTCAAGGCTTAATTAAGATTTCATTAATGCAATATTACTATTTTCAAGACTGTTAAGATTACTGTAACAGATTGATGTTACGTCAAATTAAACATATTTGTTACAAGCATATTATATTATAGATTAAACAGATTTGATGTATGCAATATTACTATTTTTCAAGACTGTTAAACAGATTTAATGTAATGCAATATTACTATTTTCAAGACTGTTAAACAGATTTGATGTAATACAATATTTTCAAGACTTTAACAGATTGATGTAATGCAATGATATTATTTTTCAAGATGTTAAACAGATTTGATGTAATGCAGTATTACATTTTCAAGATTTTAAAAAGATTTAATTTAATAAGTAATTAAGTTGTCCGAGCCTAAGGTAATACAGTCTGAGATGCAATATCGTTTCATGTGGTTAACGACTGAGATCTAGACTCACCTGGATAGACCAGTTATGCAGGTTAACCCCAAAATTTGTACCTTTTAACACTGTTGGGTAGAAATAGCCGTAAAAGTGTTTTCAATGGCTACAACAACATAGCTGATAAGCTGGGATTCAGAACCGAACCTTTGATTACGAGTCCAATACCCTATACATAGACTACAGGCGGCTAGATAGATTTGATGTAATGCAATATCACTTTTTTCAAGACTGTCAGATTTGATGTAATGCAATATTGCTATTTTCAAGACTGTTAAACAGATTTGATGTAATGAAATATTACTATTTTCAAGACTGTTAAATAGATTTAATGTAATGCAATATTACTATTTTCAAGATTGTTAAATAGATTTATTGTAATACAATATCACTATTTTCAAGACTGTAAAATAGATTTATTGTAATGCAATATTACTATTTTCAAGACTGTTAAGCAGATTTAATGTAATGCTATATTACTATTTTTAAGACTGTTAAACAGATTTAATGTAATGCAATATTACTATTTTCAAGACTTAAGCAGATTTGATGCAATGCAATATTACAATTTTCAAGACTGTTGAACAGCTTTGATGTAATGCAAAATTGTTATGTTTCAAGACTGAAACAGATTTGATACAATGCAATATTACTATTATTCAAGACTTTAAAACAGATTTGATGTTATGCAATATTACTATTTTCCAAAACTGTATACAGATTTGATGGAATGCAATATTACTATTTGTCAAGACTGTTAAATAGATTTGATGTAATGCAGTATTACGACTTTTCAAGACTGATTAGTGTTAAACAGATTTGATGTAATGCAATATTACTATTTGTCAAGACTCTTAAATAGATTTCATTAAATGCAATATTACTATTTTCAAGACTTAGATTTAATATCATGCATTACTATTTTCAAGACTTATAGATTAACGTAATGAAATATTATTTTTCAAGACTTAAAGAGATTTGATGTAATGCAATATTACTATTTTCAAGACTGTTAACAGATTCATGTAATGCAATATTACTATTTTCAAGACTGTTAAAACATTTGATGTAATGCAATATTACTATTTTCAAGACTGTTAAACAGATTTAATGTAATGCAATATTACTACTTTTCAAGACTTAAGCAGATTTGATGCAATGCAATATTACAATTTTCAAGACTGTTTAACAGCTTTGATGTAATGCAAAATTGTTATGTTTCAAGACTTGAACAGATTTGATACAATGCAATATTACTATTATTCAAGACTTAAACAGGTTTGATGATATGCAATATTACTCTTTTTCAAAACTGTATACAGATTTGATGTAATGCAATATTACTATTTTTCAAGACTGTTAAATATATTTGATGTAATGCAATAGTATATTTTTCAAGACTTTTAACAGATTTGGTGTAATGCAGTATTGCTATCATTCAAGATTGTTAAACAGATTTGATTAATACAGTATTACTATTTTTCAAGACTTATTAGTGTTAAACAGATTTGATGTAATGCAATATTACAATTTTCAAGACTGTTGAACAGATTTGATGTAATCCAAAATTATTATTCTTCAAGACTTAAACAGATTTGGTGCAATGCAATATTACTATTATTCAAGACTTAAACAGATTTGATGTTATGCAATATTACTATTTTTCAAAACTGTATATACAGATTTGATGTAATGCAATATTACTATTTTTCAAGACTGTTAAATGGATTTGATGTAATGCAGTATTACAACCTTTCAAGACTTACTATGTTCATCAGATCTGATGTAATGCAATAAATTATATTACTATTATTCAAGACTGTTAAACAGATTTGATGAAATGCAATATTACCATTTTTCAAGACTGTTAAATAGATTTGATGATATGCAATATTACTATTATTCAAGACTGTTAAACAGATTTGATGTAATGCGACATTACTATTTTTTCAAGACTTTTAACAGATTTGATGTAATGCAGTATACTATTATTCAAGATTGTTAAACAGATTTGATTAATAAAATTTTTACAATTTGTCAAGACTTAACAGATATGACGTAATGCAATACTATTTGTCAAGACTTAACAGATCTGATGTAATGCAATATTACATTTTTCAAGACTGTTTACAGATTTGATGTAATGCAACATTTCTATTTTTCAAGACTGTTTACAGGTTTGATGTAATGCAATATTACTATTTTTCAAGACTTTTAACAGATTTGATGTAATACAGTATTACTATTATTCAAGATTGTTAAACAGATTTGATTAATAAAATTTTCACAATTTGTCAAGACTTAACAGATATTGACATAATGCAATATACTATTTGTCAAGACTTAACAGATTGACGTAATGCAATATTACTATTTTTCAAGACTGTTTACAGATTTCATGTAATGCAACATTTCTATTTTTCAAGACTGTTTACAGGTTTGATGTAATGCAATATTACTATTTTTCAAGACTTTTAACAGATTTGATGTAATACAGTATTACTATTATTCAAGATTGTTAACAGATTTGATTAATAAAATTTTCACAATTTGTCAAGACTTAACAGATATGACGTAATGCAATACTACTATTTGTCAAGACTTAACAGATCTGATGTAATGCAATATTACTATTTTTCAAGACTGTTAGTGTTAAACAATTTGATGTAAAACAATATTACTATTTTTCAAGACAATATTTGATGAAATGCAATATTACTATTTTTCAAAACTGTTTGCAGATTTGATGTCATGGAATATTACTATTTTTCAAAACTGTTTACAGATTTGACATAATAGAATATTACTATTTTCCAAGAATTTTTACACATTTAATGTAAGGCAGTAATACCATATTTCAAGTCATACATCAGCACTGGCAAAAAATACTTGACCTTCCAAAAACTATTCCTCAACAAATTTCTTTTTTAAAGACAAGGTACTGTTATTGAGGCAACAAAACCTTAGCTCCCCTGTCCTTAAAAAAACCAAAATTGTCAGATTCGTTTTGTTTGCTTTCACATGAACTAGACACAAACTCTCATAAACTTAGATCAATCCATAATGATGAAGACAAATATTTAAAGAAACCAATATATAACAAATGAAATAATGTTCAAATGCAGTTCTACACAGTAAGCAAGCTAAACCTAACTCGCGACAGGAAATTTGCAGTTACTGTGACAGAACTGTCCATTTAGTGAAAAACTGTTTCAGGATACACACAACAAACACTGACATCATAGCTAAATCGATGAAATGGAACAAGAAGCTACGTTTGTAAAACTTCAACATTATAGCACCTTTTTTCTTTCTTTTTCTAGTGAGAGAGGAAAAGGACATGCATCATTTTATGACACACAAACAGCTGAACTTTAAATTTGGGTTAACAAAAACTGTAAAGGTATGAACATAAAATGTCAATTTCCATTATTTAAAAAGAACAGGGTTTGACTGGGTGAGTGAATTCTAGAAACACATCTGTCAAATTTGCGATTTTTTTTTATAAAAAGTTGATTTGTTAAAGAGTAAATGTGAAACACATCCTTGAAAACTATTCCGCAAAACAAAAATGGATGATGCTTTTCAACATATCTAAAACAAAACAAAACTCAGAACAAATATTGAAAAGTAAAACTATTTTAACATATACAAATAATGTAAAATAACCAAAAGACATACAAATGTTCATGCCAAAAACCGAAATGACTGATCAAATAAAAGAAAAACAAACAAAAAAAAACTAGGATATGGTAAATTTGTCAAGGAAAAAGTACAGTACAGAAAAATACCTGGTTTTTTTCGCATCAAATAAAGTATCATAATTATAACAATAAAGTATCAATTATACACGACCAAAAAATATATCAAGGGTCATACATAATCGTCACTCTCTGAATAATAACGATAAGTTTTTGGAGAAATACAAAGCACCTTTTGTGTAAATAAACAAAAAGTTGTCATTGCAACAAAAATAAACCAGAAATGAATGTCGAAAATAAATATGAACATAAAGGAATTGCAGCAGATAAGTTAACTCATTCAGCCCTACGCATAAACACTGCTTGAGTGAGATTGAAGTAGTCTGGCTGGCCTGAGCCTGGCAGCTCTGGAGCTAGGTACCCATTGTGTTATGTTGTTGCAACATTAAATAATCGCAACAATGACAACACAATGACAACTGGTACCCAGTATCCCCAAGAACTGCTCAAGCCTAGGCGGTCAAGACTACTTAGTCTTGCCTCAGTGTGCTCAGGCTTGAGGTTGAATGAGTTAACGACTGGCCATGGCAACATATACCGCTGTTATGTCTGTCAAAAAAATTTTTTAAAAAGAGAAAAGGGTTTGTACAACTTTTCAATGTTTGTGCATGCATGTCTGCTCATTACAGTATACACATAAATGACATGATCCTGCAAGCTGCCATTACTGGAAAAAGTACATGTACATAAATCAAGACTAAACAAGCGACAAATGAAATTTACTATTATTTTCATATATATATAAAGTGCCAAATTGCACTTGATTCTGCGTAACACATACACAACGCAATTTACACTTACTTTTGCATGTATTTGATGAAACACCAGTGCATAGCAGCATACACAACTAAGTGCCAAATCATACTCAATCTGCATTTTTATATACGAAAACTTCAAATTAGGTGTGCAACGGTTACAACATCTTGACTATAAGTGGGTTACAAACGTCTTCACAAAAGCAGTATTACAAGAACTTTACAATTTTTTTTCTCGTTCAAAACAGTGAGCAAACTTTGTGCAAAACTGATCTCAAATCAAGGTCCAGTGGGAATACAGTATACAATATCTATACTTTACATGTACAGAACTGACCCAGGTCAAGTAAGAATTCACTGTATAAACCGTTTTCCCTCCGGTGCCCTGTGCTTTAGCGAAGACACATTATTTTTATTTCATTATTATGCATGAGCAAGCTCACTTTCTCATTAACCCGTTGAAAGAAAAGTAAGTAAGAGATTAAAAGCTGAACTAATGATGAAATTAGTAAATGAAAATATATGAATAAGTAAATTTATAAATAAATTAATTAAATAATATAGTGACTTGGGACCAAGTAAACACTGGTTTGAAAAGTGGTCATGTATGGTGAAATCAGCTCAGAAATTTAAATCACAGGACAGGAACAGGGACCACATACAAAAACTAGACAAGGAAGAAAATCAAGAAGAAAAACAAAGATACAACTTAAACTGATTTACAACAAACAGTGATGTAATGATAAATGCTGGTCAAAAAGAAAAGAAAACCAGGAATAAACCACCACAGCAAATAACATGCATTTGTTTCATAATACACTATAACTATAAATCTGCACTGCATAGGAGCTATCTAGGAATCACAGATGATACCAACCCTGACGAAACATGAAACTGCTATACAAAACTAAAAGTAAAAGAACATGACTGAATGCATACATGAGACTTATCTATCAGAGACTTCATTTTTCCAAGACTGTGACAATGAGCGCTGTTTTCCGTCTTTCACAACACAAACTACTCTGACGAAAACATGAAGACATCAATCGTATCGATCAATCCCATCTCTTTACGTTCTGTGTGGGAAAATGACCTCTCTCTTGATTTTTCTCTCACTCATCACTCCTCGAGCTGAGGAGACGGGGCACTGCACTTAATTTTTCAGACACTGACATGACCTTGGCCAGGATGAACCTGGCGGAGTCCATCCCTCTCCAGGTGAGGGAGGGAGGGAGGGAGGGATAACCCAACCACTGGACCAGAGAACTTATGAAACATGAAACGCCATTGATTTGGTAAAAATCACCAAAAAGCACGCACCACATAAAAACGTTGAAAATATCAAACATTCTTGTGGTACCAGATTTTGTCAAGTTTCAGAGGTAATGTCATGATATCAAAAAGTCCCACTGCTTTGTAGAGTCAAAATTCTGCAGACTGCTATGAAGAAAAAACAACCCAAAACCAATGTCACTATGTAAAGCTCTGAGATAGACTCAAGCGGTTTTAGCTTTTTCCTTCTTCAATAAAATCAGGGTGTTTGAAATGTATTTTTCACATGGCAAGCTACCTGGACATAGCACAAGAATGAAAATGGTGGGCAAGACAGGATTTTGTAATCTAAGCAACAAAATGTAAGAGAGTTCAGTTGCAGAATACAAGATTTTCAGCGACAAGATCTGAATAGAATACACAATCCGATCATCTAAGCCACGAAATCTAAGATGACCGATTGAGTACACATTCTATGTTACAAAATCTTGGGGAAAAAATAGAAAAGAAAAAGCAGATGAACAGATAACACCATGACTTAGAGAAGGTATAAAATCTACCAGGGTTGGATAAGAAAAAATCCCCCCCACCAAACAATAATCGATATACACACAACAGCGTCATAGAAGAAATATGATTTTTCATGGTTAATCTCACATAGTTACCCAAATTGTTTCTGTTGGCTGTCTAAAAGCTAAAACACATTAAAATGTAAAAGATTAGACAAGGGAAGAAATCAGAACACACACACGCAAAAAAAAGATGACAATGATTCAAGAGTCATATGATCTGCTTCATAGAATCTCAAACACCCCCAAATTCAAAAAAATTTGGAACACACTGTAACCACACAGTGGGCATACATGTCAACATACATTTTACATTCCACAACTTTAAAATGTAAGTTCATCATATCACCTTTCCATGCAAGCACAGCAGCAAAGTTTCCAGCGACAAGAGAAAAAATACCTTTTAAAACCAAGAAAATTAAAATTCGGGCACACTACAAAAAGCCGGCGAAAACTATGACCTCGTCCTTCAGATTTCCACCACGACTGACCACGCCGTCCATCTTGACCCAGTGTAGCAACTACCAATCACTTCCACTTGCCAGAGACGCGTGGTCGACTCGTAACTTCTCCGCAGAATTTCTTACCAGTTGTGACCAAACAACCTTGAACACTGCTGCCATGTTTCGAAGACAAAGTAAAGAAGTTTTTATGTCCACTGAGGCCAAACGAAGCAAAGCAGACTTTCAGTGTTGTTTTACTGTAACGTTGGAGTTCACACAGGACTCGACCCCGTTGCCAGGCGACGTCTGGCGCTGCGCGGCGTTTTCAGACTGCCGTTGGTCAGAGGGGGAGATTTCCTGCAGAAAATACAAACATATTTTGAACAGGGGGTTTGTTTTTTTCAAGGGGTGTGGGGTGGGGGGTTGTGGGGGTTGTGGTTGGATGGATTTTGTTTTGCTTTAGCTGTTTTGGTTTTTTGGTTGTTTTTGTCGGGTTTTTCAGGGTGGGGTGGGGTTGTTTGTTAGCCTGTAGCATACAGATGAGATCATAAAGCATTGTCTCTTCCGCTCACTTCTGTGTGTGTGTGTGTGTGTGTGTGTGTGTGTGTGTGTGTGTGTGTGTGTGTGTGTGTGTGTGTGTGTGTGTGTTGTGTGAGTGTCTGTGTGTGTGTGAGTGTCTGTGTGTGTGTGAGTGTCTGTGTGTGAGTGTGTGTCTGTGTGTGAGTGTGTGTGTGTGTGTGTGTGTGTGTGTGTGTGTGTGTGTGTGTGTGTGTGTGTGTGTGTGTGTGTGTGTGTTGTGTGCGTGCGTGCGTTGTGTGCGTGCGTTGTGTGCGTGCGTTGTGTGCGTGCGTTTGTGTGCGTTGTGTGTGCGCGTTGTGTGTGCACGTTGTGTGTGCGCATTATGTGTGCGCGTTGTGTGTGCGTGTGTGTGTGTGTGCGTGTGCGTGTGTGTGTGAGTGAGCATGCATGTTTCCTCCCTTGTGTAATTTTATAATAAAAAAGACAGTAATCCCATATATTCTTAAACAAAGTACAAAAAATAAATAAAAGCAAAAAACAAATTGGCTGAATGAGATATATTTGACGAGATCAAAAAACAAAACAAACCTACAAAAAAAACATTTTTCCTGCAAAGTTTTGAAGTCATTCTCACCAACTGTCAACTGTTAAGCCAGCTTTAATCACAGAGTGAAATGAAAAATATTTCATTTATATTATTTCACACAGACATACATATAATACAAGCACGCATGCACACACACACACACACACAATCACAAACACACAGTCAAACACACACACACACAATCACAAACGCAATGACACACACACACACACACACACATGGGGGGGACGATAGCCTAGTGGTCAGAACATTGCGCTGGCAATTTGAAGACCCGGGTTCGAGTCCGGTCGAGGAGATTTTTCTCCTGGAGTTAACATCAGTGCTGACTCCACTCTCCCCAAAAGTCCTTCGGATGAGACTTTAAACTGAGGCCCTGTGTGCTAATGCACGCAGAACATCTTGCGCACACATTAAATCCTGTTCCGCTTTTCGTAAGAGTAGGCCATCCTGTGCTGGTGGGAACAGATGACATTTATAAAACTGCATACACACAGGGACTGGATGTAAAAAAGCACAAGAGTGCTTATCCCATTATCCTCGATACAAAAGAATAAATCAAAACTCAAATCAAACACACACACACACACACACATATTAAAATTTGGGTTTCGCTCCCTAGTTCAGAGTAAGATTTCAAAGACTTATCTGTACAGTAGGCTAGTAAAAGCAGGGTCTCCACAAACCTGTTTCCTCTCAGCGTGTTGGGTGTGAGGGCTGACAGGGCCTGCATGTTGGCAGTCAGGGCCTCCACTTCACGCCGCAGTCGTGTCGGTGTCTCCAGGCTCGCTCTGAGTAAAGCACAACGCAATTAACAATAAGGTCACATCCCTGTCCTAAGAGGGGATGGGATAGTCTAGTGGTCAGAACATTGCGCTCGCTATTTGACGACCCGGGTTCGATTCCCATTTGAGGGGATTTTTCTCCTCGAGTTAACATCAGTGCCAACTCCACTCCACCAGAAGTCCTTCGGATGAGACTATAAACCGAGGCCCTGTACGCAAACGCACGCAGAACATCTTGCGCACACGTTAAATCCTGTTCCACTTTTCGTAAGAGTAGGCCATTGTGTGCCGGTGGGAACAGATGACAAGATTTACAAAAATGCATACACACAGGGACTGGATGTAAAATAGCACACGAGTGGTTATTCCATTATCCTCGATATAAAAGAATATAAATAAACTTTCTAAATAAATAAGCTGTGATCCTTCAAGAAAAATTTCAATACATTATACTGAGAATATGTCTCTTGATACTGGCTTCAAAGGAAATGCGTCCTTTTTTTTTTTTCATGTTCCTCAGCTAGAGCTCCGAGGTTCACCAATGGTGAGATTTTGTGTATGCGATCATTTTTACCCATCATTAAGGTAGCCGCATTCAAACTTTTGGGATGGTGTCGAAACACACATGTGTGCATGTGTTTTTAATCATCTCCTACACCGCTACAGGCACAAAATGGCATACTCTTCAGGAGGGCAGAAAGGTGTCTTTAAAAAAATGTACACAAGATATTCTGCATGCACTCGTACATGGGGCCTGGGTTTATAGTCTCATTCAAAGGACTTTTTGGGAGAGTGGAGTCAGTACTCCAGGGTAAAATCCTCTAAAGCAGCCACCTCTGTGGAGGCTCGATCCCAGTCCGTCAGATCATGAGCACAAGGCTCTAACCACTAGGCTATCCCGCACCCCCAATGATCGGGCTCCCTATCATTCAGCGTTAACACCACAGTTTCCAGTTAATTACTGTGTGACAAAACTCTTTTTTCCCACATTTTCAACAAAACGTTCACTGGTGCCTCTATACATTATGTTTTGTCATTTCTGTAACCTGTGTCCCTTATGTAACACTTTATTCTTACTTAGTTACTTCCTCTGAAGTCAGAGTATGGCTGCCTATATGGCGAGGTACTACTTGAAAGTAGTCATACACGCAAACTTCTCATTCAGTGTGTGCAATTTCAATCTCACAGGATTCCCAGGTGGGATGAGTGAGTCAGAGAACACATTCCGGGTGACCCCCCAGAGTGTTAAGCTGGGGAACAACAACAACTTAGTTACTAACACCTTGGCTTTAAGATAAACTTCAGCTTACACAGTTCGGATGTTGGAGCGTCGAGCCACCTTGCCCGTTGTCCTGCCTGGGGTCTCGATGCGGAAAGGGGAGTACATGTTCACCTCTCTACAGCCCTTGCCACTCGACGAACGCACAGGTGTGATATTTCGGCTCTCCCGAAGAGGCATTAACCTCCGTGTTGAGGTCTTGAATTTCTATCGAGAACAAAAGAGAAATGTAAAATATACCAGGCAAAAAAAAGCACTTTTGTTTTTTCAAGATATAGCGCTATGTAAAAAATGAATCATTTACATGTATTATAGTTATTTAAATGTTTTCATTCCAAGCTTTTTTCTGAAGTCTAAGCCAAAGTCATAATACAATTTCTTTCAGTTTCTACTACAGTCTTGACTTTTCCCTCAACTCTGAGGGAATGATCAGCCATGGCTCAGCTGAAACTACATGGAACATTCCAGCTGTGAGCACAGACAGTGAACATCATTTAGGTTTTGTTTGGTTGACTCATGAATGGTGGCAGTTTTTTGTTTGGGTTTTCATTTCGGTTTTTTTTTCTCTTGGGGGTGGGTGGATGGGTTGGGGTAACTTGGATATTTCTATTATTTGCTTGCTTTTGCTGGGTTGTCTTGGCATTTAAAAAAAATTATCATTATCATTTTAGGGTAGGGATCAATCATTTATTTTGTTCGTTATATATCATTGAATTCCGCCTATGGTTTGTCATGATTGTTACTTGTATAGATCCCAGCATTTAAAGCAGAGCTCTGTGTTTGGCTTGTCATTGTCATCACCATTCACCAGCCCTGAGGCTTGATACTATTAATTATTATGGCAACCAGCATCTTTTCATCACAGACTAATATTATTGTGAAAGTGTATGAAATCATACTGCTTCAACTGTTTGCAAAACTGCCAAAAGACAAGACAAAAAATGCTTACAGTTACTTAAATATAGCGGAGTCACAGATAACATATTGATGGCACAAATGCAAAATCATACTTTTCACTCTTAAATTTACTCAACTTTCACAAGTATACAATTACATTGTCATAATAAAAAAAATTGAATTTTTTTTTTGTCATAATAGATGTAAATAAAAGTTGTTTTTTTCTTACTTCAGTTCTGTAAATGATTTTTGTTTCATAAATTATACATCATTTTATCAATTTATGTGTAGTACCTAGCATCCAAAAATTAAATCATCATAACATGCATCATCTGCTTATCCTTACCAAAGGTAAAAGATTAGGCTAGTCCTATTTAAAATGAAGTGTGTAGAGGTGGAGTGGGAGGAGGAGCCAGACCAGTCTTAGAGAGTTCTGGCAAACACTTTTTTTCCCCAAAGTTTGTATGACTGGTGGGCTATACAGTTGATGCTTTGTTCTGCAGCTGCCTTTTCTTTCCCGCCAGATTAGATACGGCTGGCATTTCGCCAAACACAAAACACAAAAGGTCACAAAGCAATCTATGTCAGTGCGGTGACACATCACCTAAATCTCACATTCTTGTAATGCCACCCTCCCCTCCCTTCGCTCCGCCCAGCATCACTCATCGCAATGCGCGCCTAACTGGAAAAATCCTCTTTGTTTACCTATAAATAAAAAATGACTGGGCTTCCTTCAAAATCAGGATATTCCGTAATTATTTCCTACTTCGATTGCGATAAACTAGGCTAAGCAAATCATCAAAGATGTAGGCCTAGGAAATGAAATCGTGTAAACCCAGATGAAGCCGACTAGGCCTAACAGCACGTGACCTTAACAGGGTCAGCAACCGACCATCCATAGGTCTACCATTTTCAAGCGTCACAGATTGCATAAGTTTTGGGCTATAACAATTTTATTGCCACTGACCTGTCTGACAGTTCCAACAGCTTCCCTCATCGATCTGGTCATCTTTGAACCACGGCGAAAGATCGCCGAGTTACGTCTGCCTGGAACTATTGCACCGGGGCCATTTCGTCTGCTTTCATTTTCTGGCTCTTCAGATACCGCTCGTTTCGATCTTGGAGTATGAATGTAGTCGTTCTCCTTTTGTTCAAACATTGAATAACGTCTTCTGCTTATTGTGTTCCTTAGGGCTTTCTTGATCGCAGACATGTTGATGAAATTACGTCGTGTACCTACAAAAAATAAACACTGAACTGTGAAACGAGCGCTTTGGTTTGCGCTTTGAAACGACCGCCAATAGGAAGCACCGTGAGACGATGAAATCAACAATGATTACAGTCACGTGATTTTTGGCTCTGCTGCTGAGATGAATTCAAATTACCGTGTGTGCTAACCACTCTGGGTTTATGATTATCATGAACATTATTTGTGGAGAAGTACAAATAGATAGTGTGAAGTAGTTGAAAAACCTGAAGACAGATAGTGATAACAGTTGCAAAATAATTGCAAATAGTGGGGGGGGGGGGTTAAAGTTAAAGTCTGTCCGAGCCTAAGGCTCATCAGGCCGGTGCTATCCGGTTTTCTGTGGCGTTAAGCGACTGAGAGTCATAGACTCCCCCCTGGATAGGACGCCAGTCTATCGCAGGGTTAACCCCCAACACAGGTTGGTACCCCTTTTACACCTGGGTGGGGTGAGAAAATAGCCGTAAAGTGCCTTTTCCAAGGGCACAACGCCATTGCCGAAAGCTGGGATCGAACCCGCAACCTTTAGATTACGAGTCCAACGCCCTAACCACTAGACTACAGCGCGGCGGGGGGGGGGGGGGGGGGGGGGGGGGGGGGGGGGGGGGAGGGTTATTCCTTCCACCAGACTCTTTGAGCAGGACACAACACTGTGAATGTGGGGGGGGGGGGGGGGGGTCAGAATGCAGAGCGTAATCTCTCTGCCAGAATTTTGCTATATTAAATGTATGTGCCTGAAGACAAATGACCTATGCTGTTTTTTCTAAACTGTTGGGATGTTTCTCCACAAATTTTCTTCAAGATCCATATCTCTGGCCTAGATTTAACACCAACGTTATGATTTCTTAACAGGTGAGCCTACAAGAAATTCCTAAATGCTGTTCAGAGCTCTGTTTGATGTGAAGTCGAGGCACCCACTTGAGGGGATTTTTTTTCCTGGAGAGCTCAGAACTCCACTCCTCCAAAAGCCCTGTGGATAAGGTCCCATGCCCAAACTCATGCAAACACCTTGTGCACATGTTAAAACATGTTCTGCCTTTCAGAAGAGTAAGCGGTTGCATGCTGGTAGGAGTGAATGACAAAATATCAAGAATGCATGCAAACTGGTGTCATGTTTAAACATCATCCCCAAAGTCAGAATGTGGCTCCCTTAATGGTGGGTAAACATGATCTAATATGCAAAACTTTCACCATTAGTGAATGTTGGAACTGTAGCCAAGGAACAAGAAGAGCAGAAAAAAAATCTGTGCATTTCACCAATCCACCTATTCAGTTCTGGCCAAACTAATGAAGCTGAATGTGTATTATTGCAGTGTAGCCTAAGCTCCAGCCAAAGCACACCGTCTCACAAAACACACAAACCACATAATTTGTATAAATGATTTAATAAAATATTCATAAAGCACACAACTGTGTCAATAATTTCATTAATGAAACATTCTGATCATGGTCTGGCAGATTCAGAAACATGTACACTGAACGCAGAGAAAATCAGCTCTCAAAAACTTAATCAAAACTGAACTTAATTTTATATATATATATATATATATATATATATATATATATATATATATATATAATATATATATATATATCTCAAAGTATGCTTCCATGTGCTTAATGTGAGGAGAAATCAAAAAATCAGCAACACACACACACACACACACACACACACACACACACACACACACCTCTCTCTTCTCTCTCTCTCTCTCTCTCTCTCTCTCTCTCTCTCTCTCTCTCTCCCATCACACACACACACACACACACACACACACACACACACACACACAACCTGCTGCCCCCCCCCCCCCCCCCCCCAACAAACACACACACACACACACACACACACACACACACACACACACACACACACACACACACACATCCAGATTAGTAATTCTAAACAATTTCAAAAACTGAAATTGAAAATACAATGAATAAGTTTGTTTTACTGTGATCTGCAAAATTCAGCTTAAAAGATTTTTTTCTTAAATGATGCCCCCCCAACAAAAATCACAGAAAATATGTCAACTTGATTCAAAAGAGATGTCAAAAAAAAACCAACCCCACACACAATGAAATCTATAGTTACATTCTGAAAACAAAACACTTTTTAACTTGGTATGGCAAAAAACACCAAACCAAAACTTAAACAGGCAAAAAACCAGCTTTCTAAATAGGAGAAGATCTATGTAATACAGTAAAAAAAAATTAATAATTAAAAAAACAGTAAAAAAATTTTAAATCACAAAAATTTGGTGAAAAAAAGTACACACTTTGCAACACATATTATCTATGTAACAGGAAATATACTGAAAATCACCAACCAAAAATTCCAACTAAGGTAAAAAAACAACAACTGAAGGACTCAGTTGCAGACATTCACCATTTCTGCATGTCTATACCCATACTCAGTCTTCACCCAAGTTCTCTAGATCTTTCTTTACCAATTTATTCCTTCACTGGCATAATTCAATACTTCTACCACACACAATTACACAGCAAACACAGTTGATTCATACTTGCACACAATATCACACTCACAATCCCGCCACCTTCTTCCTCTTCCAATGAAAGAGCTGAAATTTTTTCCAAGAAATACAAATTGCTTTTACTTGACACTTTTTCATCCTTATGATATCAGTTTCATGATTGTACATTTTGCTATCTGTTTTTGGTAGTCAATGAGGACCCTAATTAGAGTGGGCAATGGACAACAACAACAAAATTACACTGGTGTTTATTTGTCAGACCTTTTATCATCAAAACATTTTTTTAAGTCTATTTCTTGTCTTTCTATCTATTCATCCATACATAGATAATTCTAAATGTGAATGGGGGAAGTTGGTGAATTACTCTTCAGTTCAGCACCCCAATGATTCAGAACAGAGTTAAGGGAGCACAAAGTTTATTTCTTGTCTTCTCATCTATCCATCCACACATAGATAATTCCACACCTGAATGGAGGAATTTGGTGAACAACTCTTCAGTTCAGCTCCCCAATGATTTCTAACAGAGTTAAGGAAGAAGAAGAAGAAGAAGAAGAAGAAGAAGAAGAAGAAGAAGAAGAAGAAGAAGAAGGAAGAAGAAGAAAAAGAAGAAGAAGAAGAAGAAGAAGAAGAAGAGGAAATTGACACCAACCCAGGACCCTATCAAAGCCTCAAGATTGACAGCATGAAAAAGACAAACTGTGAAGACTTTTTCTTTTTAACATAAGGAGGCAGGCACAGGATGGATTTCTTTCTCATTTTCTCACACACCGCAGACATGTTTCCCTGGATATGACAGACACATGGCCATGCCCAGTGTTGAGGAGCACCTCCTCTCCACGTGAAGAAGATGTCCTCCATGGTCTCAAACACCTAAGATCATTCCTTTCTCTTCTTCATCACCTGCTATGTGGGTCTGTCACTGGGGTCCACCACTTTCTTCATTTGCTATACTGAAATAACAACAGCACAGAACACAAAATGAATAAATGAAATGAAATTGTACATATATATATAATATTTATATATTATATATATTCTTTTATATATATTTATATATTATATATACACATTTACACACCACACACACACCACACCCACACACATATATATTATATATTATATATATATATATATATATATATATATATATATATATATAATATATATATATATATTATATATTTTATATATGATTGTATGTACGTATGTATAAGGTAAATGAACTCAAAAAGACAGTAAATTCATAAATAGATAAATAGTAGAAGATTAATGCAAAAACTCATTTCTAAATGTAAACTGCATTTCAAACTAATCAAGTGAATGGAAATATTATACTGTATCAAGATTATAGTTGTGGCAGATTTCTCTGCATATGTAAACTGCATTTCAAAGTGGATGGAAATATACTGTATCAAGATTATATATATAGTTGTGGCAGATTTTTCTGCATAAATTTGGACAGCTCCCTCATACTCATAGTAAGTGGCCACCCCATCTTTTTTAATGTCGCACTTCCTGCAAGTTGCCTGTCAGAGCAAGTTTCTTTTTAAAAAAAATTGGAGGGGGGCAGAATTTTGCCAAAGATTTATAACTCTCTTATTGCAACAGATTCTTTCAATGGTCTAAATGCATGTTGCACACAGATCCTTACATTACTGTCTCATATAAAAGACTACATGTGTGTGAGTGCATGTGTACATGCATATATACAAATGCAGGCATATACGCTATTTTTATTCTTTTCCTTGGCTAGAGCAACAAGGTTCACCAATAGTGAAACTTTTCTTAAGCAACCTTTTATACCTATCATTAAGGTAACGCCATTCCAACTTTGGGGATGGTGTCTAAACATGACAGCCTGTGTGCATGTGCTTTTTCATGTGTTTTATTTATTTTGTCATCTGTTCCTACCAGCATGAATAGCCTACTCTTCCCAGAGGCGGAAGATGTTCTGTGTGCATTCAGACATGCAACCTCAGTTTAGTCTCATCTGAAGGGCTTTTGGGGCAGTGGAGTCAGTAAGTACTAAAGTTAACTTCTGGGAAAAATCCCTTAAAATAAGTACCTCCATGGAAAAAAAAAAATTAAATAAATAAAAATAAAAAAAATATTTTTTTAAAAAGGTAGCTCCATGGTGGCTCAATCCCAGGCTGTAAGATCACAAGAGCAAGGCTCTAACCACTAACTGACTAAGCTATCCCCATATGCATATGGGGATATACATATGCACATAAAGGTATGTATGCACATATGCATGCTGGAGAGGGGGGCTCTCCAGCATGCATATGTGCATACATATCTTTATGTGCATATGTCTACATGTTCATTCATGTGTGCCAAGTTGTTCTGATCCTAACAAAACCTACTTTTTTCACAATCCAGTCAGCGTCCTCTATGGCTCTGCTGATGATTTGTGTGATTCGCTCAGGATCTTTCTCATCTGCATGGCTGCGGTAACTCTGCAAAAAATCACAGTAATTAACTAAGTACTAAACATGAGTAGTTTTCTGTAACTGCTAATCAATAATAATTCTCTCTCTTTTTTTTTCTTAAAAGTATATTCTTTGAAACAATGTGTCTAGCAATAACACTACCTTTTTTTTTCTTTTTTTTTTTTAGATCAGATTTTCAGATTTTCCTGTCATCAGCTATGATGTGATAGAATCACAAATGTAGCCTTGGGAGTACTAAATAGGGAATCTTTGTTTTTCTACTCCTATTTTGCTATGCTTTGTTTACCCCATTCTTGGGGCTGGTGGCCTGAAGAATGAATCTTGTTCATTGTTCTCTCTCTCTCTCTCTGTATATATATATATATATATATATATATATATATATATATATATAGTATATATATGTGTGTGTGTGTGTGTGTGTGTGTGTGTGTGTGTGTACACATATATATACCCATCTTTCTCCCCCTTCTCTCTCCCTGTGTGTGTGTGTGTGTGTGTGTGTGTAAATGTTTTTATATGTATCTTATCATTGTGTAATTGTAACTGATCTCAAAGAATAAATTTTGATATCTTATTTTTCGTATAACAAACATATTGATCATCTCTCTCTCTCTCTCTCTCTCTCTCTCTCTCTCTCTCTCTCTCTCTCTCTCTCTCTCTTTGGGGGTCAGATGCCTAAAACCGTAAAGAAAGTGAAACTTGAAAAGTCACCTCTCTCGTGCTTTTATTACCTGTCTCACAAAGTGCTGGTAGTAATCTTGTGATTCTTTTGGGAGTTTTCGAATGCATCGCAGAAGGTGTCTGTACAACTGAACAGGCGTATGAACATTCATTTAGTAGTCTAACCGGTAACAACAATTGTAACTTCGGTGACATTCGCTGCTTCAGTCAACCAAAGCAAGTAAGCTGGGCTAGTAGTGACCTCCCTTCGATAAGACAGCTTGTTCAAATTACAATCTAAAAGAACTACCACAAAAGATTGGGATGTTGTTGCTGTTCCCCAGCTTAACACTGGGGGTCACCCAGAATGTGCATTCTGACTCGCTAATACCACCTGGGAATCACTGTGCGATCGAAATTGCACACTGAATGAGAAGTTTGTGTGTATGACTGTTTTCAAGTACCTCGCCATATAGGCAGCCATACTCCGACTTCAGAGGAAAGATTGGTATGAGTTAGGTGTTTTGATTTCTACAATCACTGTCGCTAGGCCTATGGGTGATTCGTTCCTTCATAACTACCGTAGATGATTATAAACTGGTGTTGAGGTTAAACTTATTTCATATAATATGATGATATTACAATCAGCACCTGTGTTCATGACAGAATAGCAAGCTGAAATCTCATTACTCAAGTAGTAAACTTGTGTATGATTTGGCCAAATGAACTGCGAAAACACTGTAGAAAGACACCAAGTTAAAAAGTTAAAGTCTGTCCCGAGCCATAAGGCTCATCAGGCCGGTGCTTATCCCGGTTTCTGTGGCGTTAAGCGACTGAGAGTCATAGACTCCCCCCTGGTTAGGACGCCAGTCTATCGCAGGGTTAACCCCCAACACAAGGTTGGTACCCTTTTACACCTGGGTGGGGTGAGAAAATAGCCGTAAAGTGCCTTTTCCAAGGGCACAACGCCATAGCGGAATAGCTGGGATCGAACACGCAAACCTTTAGATTACGAGTACAACGCCCTAACCATAGGCCACAGCGGCGGCAGAAAGACACCAAAGTGCTGTATATATCATGAGCAACCATGTATGGGCCTACTGTGATGATGACTTAATATCTGCAATCTTAGAACTGTTCTGTGCCATTTAACCCTTCCAGGACCCTCCAAACCTTAACTGAAAGGATTTTTTTTTTTATAGCCTTGGTAAATGTCATAGCAAAAGTCAGCAGAATAGTTGACTAAGTCTGGTTTGGTGTGTTGAATTAAATTGGGTGTTTGAAACACCCTTTTAAACAAAAAATGAAATCCAAAGCACAAGTGCAGGTACCCCAACAACGCTTGCCACAACTACTGCATAACACGAGCCAGATAAAGGCCCCTGTAGTAGTTCTAGAACCATAACATCATAGACAGCTGTTGTTGTGGTTATATTTACATCCCAGCAGAGATTTCCAATTTAGGGACTTAATAAGTAGCTGCCAGACGATGTATCAGTCATCACAATGCAGTTAGTGGAACACCAGAGATCCAGCATTGAAGGTGCGTTGTCTATTTGTTTAGGCCTGTCAGTTTGATTTGAAAAGCTCCTTATTTCTTGATCACAATTCCTGAGGGGAAAAAAATTGGCACCTCAGTGGAATTTTGAACTCACAGCTTTAATAACAGATTTATTTTTTAAAATGAACCCACGCCTTTAATAATTGACAGATTAAAAAAAAAAGAAACCATTCTCTAACCACAAGGCTGCTTTGCCCTTATAATGTAAATTTATGATGGAGCAATGCAAAAAATTGCTTGGTAATGTCAATTTTCTTTCATAAAGGTTACAGTGTGCAAGTGAAGAAGACAGGAATTGCATATTTTTATGCACAGCCACTTATAATCACTTTTCACTTTATCAATGAGAGGTCAGGTGGGGTTTTTTTGGTTATGTTTGTTGTCAACCTGATCTCTGCTGCTTTTCTCCCTTTTGGTCCTTTAATCCTTTTGCACATAATTATACAAGCAGTTAGCACACATTTTTGTCTTTTTTACATGCATCTTACTTTTTTTTAACTGCACTTTCCTTTTTCCATTTGGTTTGCTTTTTTTGTTTCAGCTTGAGCTGTGAGATTTTTTTTTTTTTTTGCTGCCTCGTCTTCTGTGATGTTCCCATCCTGTTGCTCCCACGCTGCTCATCTCAATCTCCCCGCCACAGCCAAACCCAAATTCATAGCGTCTCACCCCCGGGGTCAGGAGTCCACAGGGAGCCCATCAATATTAGGCCACCGCAAGGCCACCAGCCAGAGGGGGCCCTGCACTTCTGGGTCACTTTGGTGTTCAGTGGTGCCTGTTCTGATCTAACATACGCAGGACACCACCTACTAAGCCCCCTACTAACGACCGTATTAGCTCAGTCGCGGAGCCAGACTGAGTGAGCCATCCACCCGAAGTGGCGCCTACCCGTGAACCTCCAACCCCAAAGGTTTTCACACAAATTCACCACAGGCACAGAAGCGTATGGGGAAACCGAATCTGAGGTCACCACGAGACCAGAGCAACGGAGGCCACCGAATCAGAGGCAATTTTTATTATCATATGATGATCAATGAGGAGGAGGTTGTAATGATGCTCTGTGGAAGTCCATCCACTTTGAGACTACTTGACAGGGTTGTACTCTACGCCTACTATCCTAATATATCCCGGCATCAACCGGGCCCCCAAGAGATACAGGCACCTGCAGGGTTGGTCAGGTAATTTGAGCAACTCTCTCAAATTCACATCCGAAAAGTGGATGAAGCTTGACTGTGTGGTCCAGTCTCCCCACTGAGCCCACAGCACACCCACTCTGGGTAGGAGCCGGCCGGAGCCTGAAAAATTCCTACGACTTACGGGATTCGAACTTGCGACCTTCCTGTCCAGAATCCAAGGCGCTAACCACTGCGCCATGGCGGCTGGTAAGCTCTGAGATTCATCATTGGCAAGATTCATCATACAATACTGCCCACTATCACGGTAGCTGCATTCCAACTTCGGGGACAATGTCTTAACACGACACCAGTGTGCTTGCATTTTTTTTTTTTTTTGATCATTCAAACTGGCATGCAAAGGCCTAGTCTTCTGAATCAAATGAATGGGTTTCAGCATATGTGCAATATGTTTTGTACACTTTCACACCTCAGTTTATAGTCCAATCATACGTATTTTCAGGGGATGGGATAGCTCAGTGGTTGGAGCACTCACTTTTCCCCAGCCAATAAGCAGCGTCGAGCATGGTTACTAATTGGATGGGTGACCGTTTGAGCGCCTTGGCTTCAATAGAGTTTCCCCAGCTGTAAATGGTTACTTGCCCTCTTTAGGGTCAGGGAAGGAAAAGCAGCAAGGAGAGGAGATGGGTGCCACTCTCAACATGCTGGCCCTAGAGAAGCCGAGGTCTCTGACGCCTCGCCCCCCTACGATCCAGCTCCATCAGTATTAAGTGCACAAAATGAAACAATGTTGCATCTCAGTTCCTTGCAGGCCTTCATCTCTCTATAGATCTACAGAGTCCATAACTAACATTACAATAGAAGGATAAAGAGTTTGAGAAGTGGTTCTATGATTTTCGTTGCCACAAACACTCCAGGCACTCTACAATTTCATATGCATCATCATTATGCTTGTCAAGTTTTTTGTTGTTGCATGTTCCCCAGCTTATCACCCTGGAGGTCATCCACAATATGCATTCTGACCCACTGTCATAGACGTAAACTCATCTGCTGCGTACTTGTGATTCCCTGGTGGGGTAAGAAAGTCAAAGAGTGCATAATTATCCTGTGTGACAGGGGGGGAATGCACAAAACAAACATTCTGACCCACTCCTCCCACCTGGAAATCACTGTTGAGTTTGAAAGTACACACTGGATAAGAAGTCTGCATGTGACTTGAAGTACTTTACTGTGCACATCAGCAGCGACACTCCTGACTTCCATCTATTTGTATATATCCTTCACAGCCGATTATGGGCTACAGATATTTTGAAAGGACAAGACGTGAAATGTCACAAATGAAGGTTCTGTTGCTGTATTCTCCTTCCCAGCCTTTTTTCAGTGGACCAAAGACATCAAAAACGACACGCCATTCCAGAAATGAACACAAGGCAGCATGCACTTGAATACAACTTTATTGATGAATGTAGTAAAGTATGTTTTTATGGGTAAACAAGACATACAGTTCCTAGATGGAAGTTTAGCCCGTGGCAAGGACTACTACTTGTGATGACCAGTACACTGACATTGTGATCACAACACAAAGACACTAACACTGCAGCAAGTTGCAGGAGCAATCCACGTCAACGAAAATCAGATGCCACAGAGAACACGGGTACACTACAGAGACAGAGACAGACAGAGAGAGAGACAGACAGACAGACAGACACAGAGAGAGACAGAGAAAGACAGAGAAAATGGTAGGCATTAAGTACTCCAAGAAAGAGAATAAAGACAGAGATGGAAAGACTTCATGGTGATGATGGACACATCAAACTAATTTGTCATAACAAAACCAAATTATGGGGATTCAAACAGGTTAATTCTACAGATCAAAAGGACTCAGAAACACAAAGTCATAATCATTCTTTTATTATTAAAAATTAACTAAATAAGTTTTTAGCCACAATAACATTTTTTATTATTGAAAAAAAAACTGAGCAAAAAATAAAAAGCCAAATCAACCAAAAAGATGTTTTGTTGTTTGTTTCTTTTTTTTTTTTCACTTCACTGAAAGAAGGCAACAACAGAAGTATTTCAAGACAGCAGAATGAAAAATCAGAATGAGAAAGATAGAACAAGAGGACAGGAGAAGCCAACCAACGTAAAAACACTATATGACATTGTAAACAGTTTGTTATCAACCACACATACCTTTTAAAAAATTAACAAATGCTAGTACATTCTATGCTATCTAGGTGAAAACAAATATGCATACATAAATGAAATCGAGGCAACCAAAGACAAAGACTACAAAAGAAGCAGTCATAAACATCAACAACCAAAAGTTGTTCAAATGTTTTTGTTATTGCAGAAGACAAAAAAACAAAAAGAAAAGAAAAAAAGGAAAAACAAATCCCTCAGAAACTCTAGCAGAAGAACGGAGCGTCCACAGAAACTGCACAGGGAGTGACACAGCTTAGAGAGGAAGCATGTTCTGTTGACTTCAAACCAAGTTTCCGTCCGAACCACTCCACTGCCGTACTGTCCTCAATACTACTCTTTCTCCCTCCTCACTGTCGCCAGGCAATTAAACCCGTCTCTCTTCTCATTACACCATGGCTGGTTGGCAGCGCCATTATGTCCCTTTTCTCTAAAAATCATGGCCAGCGCGCCATCAAACAGATCTCTATAACCAGAACATTGCTTGCGCTCAGATTTCTTCTCTGAAGGTCATTCTGTTGTTTAAAAATGCCTCATGACTCACAAGCCCGCTGGATGTATAGTTTCTTTTTTTGTTTACGAGTTTCTCCTGTCATTTCTGACATTGCTTTACTTTTGACTTCATGTCTTCAATCCTTTTCTTTTTTATGGGGCTTTTCATGCTGTTATTTTGCCAATATTTTGCCAACATTAAGAACATGTCTCCTCTCTTGTGCTCTTAAAGCCCTGCTGTGAGACTTGTTCGCAGGTTACCACCACAGATTGTACAGCTCTACTACTCCTGTATGTTGCCCACCATATGCAAGTCTACAATTCCTCACAGCAAAAAACATGTCAACAGAAAAAATTGTGCACAGGTACACACGACACACATCCCCCAAGCAGACCGCAACCACACACCATTTTTCCTGAAACCTTCAGAGCATCACGTGATGTGCCCTCCAGCTTCCAATGACCTTCAGATCATCTCTGTCTTGACAACCAAAGCCCTGGTGTTTGGCACCGATGACGATGACGATAACAGCAGCCATTTGACAGACCCTCCCTCCCTCTGTCCACTTAAATAAAAAAAATGTCTCTGTGACTCCTTTTGGTGGTGATGACTTGGCCACAGAAATGAATGAAGGCTCTCTTGCTGAACGAACAATCAAAGACTGGAACGGATAAATGCATACTTTTCCCTCTTCCTGCTCAAAAACCTGGTGGGTGGGTGTACAACAGCCATCAGCTGTACCATGGCCCAAGTCCTCACTGGAATGTGTGCACTCAGCTAAAAGCTTCTCACTACAAAATATACTCATGACCCCCTCGACAACTACGATAAGTGTTTTTCATATCTTTGTGCTGGCACCAACATTAGAAGAAAAAAATGTATATTTAAGAGACAGAGGAGCAACCTTCTTCGTTGTCCCTAAACCCAGATATTCCTGATGACCTTCTAAGGTCCACATTACTACTGCTGATGATGTGTGGTCGTGCCATGATGGGTTGGCTGGACGACGAAGGAAGGTGGGCCCGCATAGGTGGTAAACGCCCACGCCCTCGTTCCACACACAACACCTCACTCCGCCACAGACAACAGAGCTGTACCAATGACCTGTCACCTTTCATTGTCCCCCCCCCCCCCCCCCCCCCCCCCCCACCTCCCCCCGACAGAGATGATCCACAGACAGACAAACCACTCAGATCAGATTCATGTCTCAACAAAGAGCAGCTTGGTTTAAAAAAAAAAAAAATCCGAAAAAAAAAAAAAATTTTGTTGAAATGGAGAGTATTAAGGGGGACCGCGGCATAGGTTTTCACCAAAAAAAAATTAAAAATGACTTTTGGGATTATGGTTGCATTTGGTCAAGTAATGTGTCAACTTTGCATTTCTGTCACTCATTTTGTTTGTTTTGACCGATTTCATTGCAAATAAAATCATTTTCTGAGGTAGGGGTGGGTGAATTTAGAGCAATTGTGGCCCAAAAACGCGAAATTTGCTTCAGTTTGGAGATCGTCGCGCTTGCCGACCAGTTTCGCTACCCCCCCTTCTTTGGTATCAATGTGAAGGTCATTCACTGACCTACTTTCTGACATCACCTCTCAATGGATAATTTCACTCACGGAAACACACGAAGAGTAAATCCGAAGGAACCCGAGAGGCATTTTCTACAGGCATACAGTTGAGTCGAAGTCTCTGATTGGTTTGTGGCCGTAAAAAAATAGCTGATTGGTTCTAAGAGTCATGTGACTTTTATCCAAGATGGCGGATGTTTACATCTCGAGTCTGTTCGATGCACGTATTCGACTGGTTTTCAGCCAAAGTTTTTTTACTGAAAGTCTCAAAAATGCCAAAATATGCCGAAAACAAGTGTTGGACTACCAATGCCTTTGGTAGAAAGAATGAAAAACAGAAGAAACGGAAAATAGACTGACGATCGCTGGCTGGAGTGGTGACCTAGTTTTGCTGTGCCATGCACATCAACTCGCGATGTTGCCGATAACCACTCGCTTACTTCATTGATGCGAAAATTGAAGTTTTTCTCCGAAAAAACGTGTGTCAGTGGCTGACAGCGACACTAGTTTTGATAAAGACTCGATGCGCAAGAAAAATAAACCGATCCGCGGCCGCAACTTCAAAAACGACAGAACATCATCAGTGATGTGTCACTTTTGGAAAGTTGGATGACAACATAAAGGTGCACTCCGTGAAATTACAAACTGCAAGCGAAGTTTGAAATAGCTACATTTTCCATCGATTTATTACTGTTTTGGGAACATAGTGGGGCACTTTTTTTTCCCAATAAGTTATGTGTTGTTGGGACTTAGCAGGAATGCAGTTGTTCCTGAATTTCTGGTTTGCAGTCTACTCTTTGACAAGGGCTATTCAGTATACACTTTTTTCCCATATTCTCAGTTTTATTTTTTATTCAGTTTGTGTTTTCAGAGGCAGTTTTAAGTTTAATGATAATTCACAAAAGAATTGTTTTTACTGAGTTTGACACAGTGAATGGTGTTAGAAAAGAAAAACCTTCACCCATAATTTTTCTTCTCTGCCCCCCCCCCCCCTCCCCCCCCCCCTTTTTAATTTTTTTTTTTTTTAAACTTTCTCCTGTATTTTCCACAATCACACAGTTGTTTTGCATTCTGTTTTGCATCCTCACACATCTTAGTTATCACATTATCAACAATGTATTCAAAGCTGAGATGAAGAAGACAGTCAGCCTGCAGTCTGGAGGCGAGATACTTTTCCAGCAATATTGTGCTTGCTGGACTGGATTTTGTGGCAGTGAGCAATGCAGAAGTGTTTGTAGATAAATCAGACATTCTCAGAGTGAAAACAGCCACTAGAAAATCATCTGATAGGGCCAAAGAGAAGAGGAAAAAAAAAAAAGAAAGTGTAATGCATGCGAAAATGAACATAGCCAAGCAGGCAAAGGGGGGTGTATGCCCCAGGAGCCTCCTGAAAAATTTATTCTATGAGAAAAGCTGTTTCTAATCACTCAGTAGTGTTGGCCTATTGTTATTTTACCATGCATAATTTTTGGAAATGTTTAAACATGATTTTCATTGATTAAATTGTTAACTAAATCTTTACGGGCATTTTTCTCAAAACATGGTTTTTTCGGCCGCATCTGTTATTTGGCCCACCTGTAACTTCTAACCTAATGAAAATAATCCAATGAAATTTGGTATGCTGGTGTAGAAATGTGTGCTGAGTGCAATGAGACAGTTTGAACACTGTAGCTATTATAGTTTTTCAATACCATGAGATTAAAATTAAAAACCTGGAGCAAAATTTTTTTGGCATTTTTGAAAAAAAAAAGAAAAATATATTTTATGAACTAAACTATATTTTTTTGTGATCATTGCACACAGTGATGTCAAATCAAACAGGAAAAATGATAAACTTCATTGTGTATAGCATATTTTGAAAGCAGCAGATGGGCCAAACACTGACCCGTATTTTTTTGGAAAAATTATCACATTATCATATCTGTTGGACTTACATACTTCAAACTTTGCACAGATAGCTTTATTAATGCACTTAGTATGTGTACCAAATTTCATGAAGATATCTTTAGTAGTTTCTGAGAAACAAAAATTTGTAAAAGTGACGCAGTGGTCCACCTTAAGCGCTGATGCTATCTTTAGGATCTGTCTTCTTCTAGGTCCTGCACTTGTTGAGGGGCCTGCTCCTCTCCACCTGCAAAACACACACATGACTGTCAGTACCATCATACTAACACACTTTCTGTCCAGAAAAATGTCAAAACAAAACACCATACGTATCCCACTAGAAGAGAAAAAGCGGGAGAGAGTAACGCTGTAGAAACGAGTACTTGACTCATCATAACCGTATAGCAATCTGAGAAGCACACTATCAAGTCCAGCCACTCTGCAATCCATTGAAGCGATTTTTTTTTCCTTCCTGTAACCTACAGAAGGGAAGTAATCTGCATGGGCAAGCTGGATCCCTTCAACAGTTTAGTACTTAGATCTTAACTCTTTTTTTCCCCTTGTGATTGTCAAACCTGTATTTTTCTCAGTATTTGAGGTCAATATTCCCCCCCTCCCCCCCCATTTTATTTTTATTTTTTAATAAAATTATACAGACAGGTAGTCTGCTCCTGGAACATTAGAGGAAGGAATTAAGTCGCACAAACAAGCAGCAATACAATCTTGTATTAACCATAAAGCCGGCATTAAAAAACAAAACAAAACAGGCTTCCCTTCCTGAGCATGGCTACATAAAGTCATACATCAATACTTCATCCCCTTCTCCCTCCACAAAGTGTATGTCTAAAAATGACTGGAAGAAATATTACAAATACCCTCCCTCCCCTGCGCAGCTGAATTTACAATGCCTTTTTTTTTTTTTTTAACCCCTCTTCCCCCAACATGATATAAGTCTGCTTTGTAAATCACCCTTCTATTTTGATTTAGGTTTGTTTAAAACCTCTTAAAAAAACAACAACAAAAAACCCCAAACCAACCAACCCTCCAACAAAAACTCTAAACATCCCCATCGCCTGTAACTGAGAAAAAAAGCACCTCACAATCCCCCCACGCAAGAAAATCTGTTATACAAGAAATTTACAACTTTATCGGCAGGTTTGTTAAGAAAAAGCATAAGAGGAGGAAGCCTTAAAGTAATGTTATCAAAAAAACAAACCATTTTTTTTTTACTCTTGTCAAATGTTAAGTGTATCCACAGTGCACAAATCCAGCACAACTGAGTCAAGGATACAGGGCTTTGTGCTAAAATTAGTGGATCGGTGGTCTAGGCGTAATGCACTTACATAGAAGGTGAAAAGTCCAGATTTGAGGTGTGTGGTGGTTCGCTCCATAATTGAGCGGGAAACTTTTTTCCCCATGTGCTGATCTGGGCGCTAATCTTAACGGTTGTAAGGATAAACTGAGGTCCCGTGTGCTACACATTTTTCGGACACATAAAAGAACCCACGGCAACAAGGACACTGTCCCTAGCAAAATTCTGTAGAAAAAAACCCAGACTGACAAGGAAACAAATACAGCTGCAACAAGGAAAAAAAATAATTGGTGGTGCTGCTCCTGTGGCAACTTGCTCTCCCTGGGGAGAGCAGCCCGAATTCACACAGAGAAATCTGCCGTGACTTATAAGTGGTATACAATACAATACAAAGCCTAGATAATAGAGCTGACTTACCTTCTTGTTGCATGTCAGAGGTCCAGAGAGTCAGGTTGTCCCTCAACAACTGCATAATTAAGGTGGAATCTTTGTAGCTGTCCTCGCTCAATGTGTCCAGCTCGGCGATGGCGTCGTCAAAGGCTGCCTTGGCCAAGCGGCAGGCCCGGTCGGGAGAATTCAAGATTTCATAGTAGAACACAGAAAAGTTCAGAGCCAGGCCTAGACGGATGGGATGTGTGGGGGCCAATTCCGTCATGGCGATGTCACTGGCAGCCTTGTAGGCCACCAGACTGTTCTCAGCAGCTTCTTTGCGGTCATTGCCCGTGGCGAACTCAGCCAGGTATCGGTGGTAGTCCCCTTTCCTGCAACACACAGCCATGTCCTGTATTCAGCACAGGTCTAGGAACTGTGTTACCAAAATAAATACCTGCACTTGAGTCACTGCTAAACCAGACCCCCTTACCCTCTGGGGATGATGTTCTTTTCACTGTAAACAAGCACTCGAGTTAAGGAACTTGTGGACTTGTTCAATGGCATACTTCAAGGTAAGAATCGTTTAGTTCTGTCAACTGTCCATATATTGTAAGAGCTTTTTTCTTAGTATTGTGGAATGGCGTGGGAGTGTGGCTCCTGACTAATTTATTTTTCATTGGTGTGAAAACTTGATGTTAGGTAAATAACCTATCACTATTTTCTAGAGTATTTTCTAGTATACCAGCCACTATGTCCAGTAGGTTCTTCGAATCAATGCCACTTTGTTCACCAGTGTTTTCTTTCCCGCAGAAAAAAATACTCTTCATTTCAAGTGATGTAAAGTACTCAGCAGCATATCGATTTGACTCAACAATTATTTTGAAGCCTTGTTGCATCAAAAGAAAGTAAAACTATCTGTGACATCAAAACGCCAAGTAGCGAAGAAGTGCATCCAGCAAAACTAGAGCCACCTGATTCTGTCAGGTTGCAATAAATTTTTACCTAGTTTTTCAAAAAACTATTCAACAATTCTTACCTCCTTGTCTCTGTCATTGTGTAATTCAACTAAATCCAGCCTCTAAAACTCTTCTTCGCTATAAATATGGTCAAAAAGCTCGCCAAACCCTTAAGAAATGGTGGCACAACGCTGGCCACCATTTTTCTTGAAGATAATTGTGACTGATCAAAAAAATATAACATTCCCTCTAAACCGATTAGTCTTTGTTGCTCATGTGTGTTGACAGACCTTCAACCCTTTCCATGGCCCTACAATGACCTTAACATTCATTGGGTCCATTCCAATCCTATCAATTTATAGCCCCCGCTGACCACACGGGCAATATTGGGGCTGTCACCTCAAATTTTAAGTCTCAAAATAAAACTGTGCAACTATACACAGATTACAATGGGGTATAAAACCAACTCTTCTGTCTTTTCTTGTAACATCGCCCTGGTCCACCATAAGGGTCAACCCAGGGCAGGCACTGCATTAATTCTGTATATACAGGTCTTGTTCAGAATGCTCCCAGACAGATTCTGAGCCCCTGGTGGTGAATGGGGCCCAGAAGTTTAAGGTAAGAAAGTCTAACGATCCATAAACCTTGCAGCCATAGTCCGGTATGAGCACACGAGCGCCCTGTAGATGAATGTTCTTTGATCCACTTCCCAAATAGTATGGGCAATCACCTGTAGGAGGTTCAGGGCTTTCTGCCAAGAAGTTCTCAGGTGTTGCATGCAACTTCTGAAATTCAGTCTCTGGTCAAAACCAATCCTTAAGAACTTGGCCTCAGTCACCACCAGGAGGGTCGATTTTCGATTTTCCCAAACAAACGACTGGATCTTAAAAATGTCCTCCGCCCATTCCTGCACCTTGTTCACACTAAGTTGTAGCTGTCTCTGAACTCCCCCAGTTGTACTGCCTGTAGCATAGCTAGAGCAAATCATCCACAAAAAAGGAACATTCCACACCCTGTGGACTGACTTGACAATGTTTATTTTTACGTTGAAGACAGCATGAGACAAGGATGCTTCCTGTGGGACCGCATCTCCTGCTCAAGATGTACAGAAAGCGTAGAACTAACCCGCACCTGAAACTGCCTCTTTGCCAGAAAGTTTTCAAGAACAATGGCAAACAACCGTGAAACCCCAAATCAGGAGGTCTGACATGATGCTGTACCTCCAGGCAGTATCATAGGCCTTTTCTAAATTGAAAAAAAACAACAACACGATTGATGACCTTTGAAAGCGAAAGTAAGACTTCAATTACGATCACCTATGTCATCCCTGAATATTCTGGGATCCACCTGTGGCCTTGAAAGGTTGTCCCAATATGTTCCAGGAATCGCACTACTAGGGTTAAAAAGGCTTTTGCTTTGTGACAAAACATAGGTTCACAAAATATCCTCTATTTTCTTTTACATTACAAATCAACCAAACAAAGAGGACAGCATACATGTAACAATGTTTTGACAAGTGTAACAAGGTAAGTAAAATGACCACTATAAAAGACTGGTGAAATTGCCAGCGTGGCACAATCCCTACCAACCTAAATGCACTGATCATGACCAAAAGTTTGAAAACAATTTTTAATCACTTTTTTTTTATATCATCAATAATTCATTCATGAATTCAAACTGAAGTTTTTTCATGCTGTAAGACAATTTACAATTTATAAGTAATCAAAATATATCGAATGAACAGCACTTACATTTTGTAATAGAAGACTTTGGATTCCCCTATCGCCGCACTGGCAATCAGGTGCTTGTCCAGGATGTCCAGAATATCATGGCAAATATCCCTGAGCTCTCCTTCAATCTGCCACACACATCATGCCACACCTGACCACTAAATGTCAAATGACACATATATTTACAGAACATAACAGATTTTTTGGGGGGAACCAAGGTTTTTCAGGAAATGGCCACCTATAAACAAGAAAACTTGATACCAGTGGTCTCTATTCCTATACTAGGACAGACTGCTTCTGCTGCATATAAATACTAAATGATGACTTGTGGTAAACTGGTTCGTCAGTGAGTTCCATCTGAAAGGTTCTCAGTTCAAATCTCAATTCCTGGCATAGATTTTGTTTTACCACAACAGGCTTCTACTCAGTAGGACCACTTCTTTTTAAAAGTCAAAATATCAAAAAAACAAAGTTGTAAAAGATACAATTTAGTTCCCAGTCATATTTGGCTAAATGAATGGCCAAATTTTGCTGTTCACACACCCACTCCTATTTTGTTGTTAAAGGTGGTGGTGATGCAAAAGCTGTGTTTACCAAACTCTCCTTCTGACTCAGATAAGTTTGGTCAGTTTTCTTTTGTTTTTTTTTCAAAATCCTGAAATTTCAATCACTTTGTTTATAAAACCAATGAAGTCAAATGACAACTATGCAACGTGCACAGGAACAAACAGAGCATTTATGCCAAAGCATCTGCATGATACCAGGCATTTTTTTGGTTCTAATTTCTTAGCGTGCAATAGTAAGATTTGAATGTATACTATGAAATTTTTGTAAAAGTAGAAGTAAATACATGAAAATACCAAAGATCTTCAGGTCTGCAGAATGTTTATAAAAAAAATTATGTAGACTCCATATCATCTAAGGATGGAAGCTACTCAATATTAAGTAAAGAGCAAAAATTATAACAACCCCCCCCTCCCCAAGACATAATTACTTCATGAAAGAACTATAAAAACTGTGGAGAATTTTTTTTCCGTTAAATCTCATTGATTTTTGCAAGAGTAATGAAGTGTACATCATCCATAATAAAAACGTCCTTCCTTCCCAACCCCCATAGCTGTAACTCACTCCATACTGGGCCTTACTTATTTATGCGTTCCCTGGATACTGGCCATTTGTATAGGGGGGGTTTTTGTGGAAAAATCACCAAAAATAAATGACTTAACACAATGACTTGAAATCTTGATTGTTTCTTTATAAATAAAAGCATTATACCAAGTTTCATAGCCCTTTCTTTCATGGTTCATTTTTTGTAGCTGTAGTGAAAAAACTTTCTTTTTTTTTTTTTTTACAACAGCAAAATGTTGGGTGGTTGCAAATGCATAGAGGGAAAATTTTCAGCATTGTTTTAAAAAAAGAAGTTATTTTCCAAAGAAATCACATTGAGAAACTGTAGAATGTGGGGGGAAAAAAAGCTATTTCAGTGTGTCTGCATTATACAAATTAGCATTACATTGATAACATGCAAATGACTAATTCATAATTCTTCATTTGGCACTGTAGTCTGTGCATTTCATGGTCCAGGTATGGTGGAATGGCAGGGAAAATATCTGAAATCTTCATGCCAGGATTTGTTCATAAACTGAAGGAAACAGTCCATGCTCTGGTCATCCAGTGGGTGTGCGCATGAGTGTCTCATTCACGATTATTGACAGCATCAATGTTGACATCACTGGCCACGCCTCTCTCCTCTTCCACATTAGGTTCCATGTCTGAAATTTCATGCCCACTCTCTTCAGATGGAACAAAATCATTCTCCTTTTCTTCTTGAACACTTTTAATCTGATCCTTCTGTTTTGACCAGTTCTACAGATTCTCATAAAGAGTACACACACCTTTCTCATCTGCTTTGATTACTACTCATACTAGGGTCTGATGCCATTGTGGTTCGTTTGAACACCAGGGAAGGGCCCTATGCTGAAAAAAATCCTTCAGTACAGCAAATAGATGCAAACCAGCAACTCCATTGGTCTAAGGTTGAAGTATGCTAATTAGGCTGTCCATGCGCGGATCTGTCTGAGACACTGGGTGATTATGTCACTTATGGAAATTTCTGAAGGTGAGAATGACTATAACCGCTGTTAGTATACAATGTAATGGAAATGGACGCCGTCGTTAGTATGGAGTGAGTTAAGTCAAATGTTGACAAGTAGCAACATTTGAGATCAACATCGGGAAGAGAGGGAAAAAAAAAAAAATCCAACCCAACCAACCATTTACCCCTTATTACCCCCACAATAACATACCCCCCCCCCCCCCCCCTTTTTTTTTTTTTAAATTCCAAAAAGCTTCCTACACCTCACCCCCAATCTAAACCAAAAAAAAAAAACCAACAAAAAATGATGGCCCTTCCTGTTGGCTACAGTAGATTACATCTACCAGACTCACCTTTTTCTTATAATTTTTGTTTATACTGTCTTTGTCATCCTCTTTGTCCTCCTTCTGCTGCACACTACATATAATTCGCCACGACGCTCTCCGTGCACCAATGACATTTTTGTACGCCACGGACAACAGGTTGCGTTCCTCCACGGTCAAGTCAACGTCCATGGCCGCAACCTTCTTCATGGAATCCACCATCTCTGCAACAGAAACCCATAAACTTTCAAGTATGTGATACCACTTTAACTCTGTATCAAAAGCAATCATTCATATTCAAACAAATAAGACAGCATGCTGATGAATGCCATCTACAGAAGAAAAAACAAAAATCCAACAACAGGTGACCAGACAACGATTGATAGACACAAGGCTATCACCAACTGTCAATTCAAGTGTGGAGTATGGCAAATCAAAACCCATGAATCCCCGCAATCGGAATGTGGCTACCTTCATGGTGGGCAAAACCTTTTCTTTCTTTTTTTTCAAAAAGAGCATGCATACAACAAATAAGAACATATGTAAATCTTGCTGTTGGTGAACCTCTAAGCTCTGGCTGAGAAACAGGAGAAGAAAAAAAAACCACAAAAAACCCCCTATAAAAACGAGGTTGTAGTGAATCATTTCTAGAAATTAGTATTATTATCATAATCTAAATACACTGATATCGCCAGACATGCCCACGTGAGGCTTTGTGGGCCAATCCTTGTGCCATTTGATCTGACAAAACAGAGAGCAGGGAAAAACCCCTTGGATTCTGGGCAGCCAGTGCTTTATATATCCTTATCCCTCTTTTGTCCTTTGTGGCCTCTCTCATTGCTTCAAAGACAAACACTGCGACTGTTTAAAGCCTAATGCTCTGAGATAAACCTGGGTTTGTGAGCCACTACAACCCTGATGGGATACAGAAATAAAAGGTAAAAGGTAAGGATAACGCTCTGTTAATCAAAGAGGTGTTTTTTTTTTTTTTTTTTTTTTTTGGCGGGGGGTTCCTGTGATGCTAAAGAGAGGCTGCACAGTCATTCATACAATCACGGACAATGACACTTTGTACAAGTTGCACATTGCCTGAGGCATGGCAACTTATCCTATGCTTCCACTGATGCACTGCTCAATGCGTCATCAACACGCCCTCAAATCAGGATGACACATAAAAAAGGGGGGCAGGATAGCCTAGTGCTTTGAAAATGAGCTTGTGATCTGTTGCCTCAGGGTTTCGACTTTTAATAGTTTAAGCCACCACTGAAAAACACGTTTTCATTCAAGGGATTTCCCCCCTGGAGTTAACATCAGTACAGGCTCTACTCCCTAGAAATTCCTTTGGATGAGACTACAATTATAAAACAAGAACCCATATTCAAGCAAACAAAGAAAATCTCGCACACATGATAACACCTGTTCTGCCTTTTGGAAGGATCGGCCTTTCTATGCCAAAAGGTATGAATGACAACATTTTTAAAACGTGCACACTCGTGTCGTGTTTAAACATCATATCCTAAGTAGGAATGCAGATACCTTAATCAAGTTAATGTTGGGCAAATAGTTGCTTACACAAAATCTCATTACTGCTAAATTAGACCACCCCCCCCCCCCAAAAAAAAAAGACAAAAACAGAAGATGTAGCTTATGAAACTAAATTATGGCTTTTTCCACAATTTTCTTCAAGTAAGACACATTAAAATGGAAAAAAAATGTTCCAGTTATCTAACCTACTTACCAACAACAATGGATACAATATTACCAACTTACTGCTAGGCCAGACACTTATCTTCAGTTGATATGTAGAGCATACTGGGTCCTTGGTATGAAGACAAGACCAAAATTCTACATCAATTTATCATTCCATAACCTTTCCACATCCTTAACTGTCTCATCTTATTCTTACTTTCTGGCTCCATATGACTGGACTTCAGTTTACTCTGACAGTGACATGAACACAGAATACTGAGAAGACTTTCCCCCCTAGAGCTTCTTTTGTTGCATTACTCATCGTTCTTTGATGCAAATCTTTCACCTGAGCTCTGCAGAAAATCAGTCAACACAGCTGACCAAATATGCTATGTCACACAATCAGTATCACCTCATCAGAAATGTACAGGTCGGATTAATAAAATAGAGAGCTCTACCAAAACAAACTACATGTGCCACACATCACAACTAAAACCATTGTTTACAGTTTTTAGTCTTTCCTTGTCAACACCTAATTCAACACGTTCGGTTAACTTCAGAGCAATTACTGTGAAGAATTACAAAAATAATATTAAATAACATCAAGCCAGCAACACTAACAGAGACAAAGACCGTCCCATAAGTAGATCTAGTCTTAAAGTTTAACAAGTAGTATCACAAGTCTAGATAAAATGTCTCTGTGATGTTAAGCTGGTTATTTACAAGACTATGTGCACAAATATATATAATATATTCCTCTTACACTATAGTCTTGTGATTGTATGCTAATACTAATAGTATCAATTTAATTTAATTGTTCATAGGGGGAGGCGGGGGGAATAATTTTTTTTTTTAATTCACAACAAAAAATATTAGGTTCTTCAACCATATAACTTTTCATTAAAAGCAAATCATATATTTTATATGCATGCATTGCCTGTTTTTTGTGTTATATAATTTTGTATTATATGTGAGTTTGTTCTCTGTGAACATGCACAGGGACACACAAGTGTGCAAAATGTGTATGCATGCACATGAGTCATTGAGTGTTATCATCATCCTCATCCTGTGACTGGGTCAAACTTGAGAATTTACATAAATGCATGCATGCATGCATGCTCTGTGGTGTGTACATCATTACATATGTACGTGTGTGTGTGTGTGGTGTGTGTGTGTGTGTGTGTGTGTGTGTGTGTGTGTGGTGTGTGTGTGTGTGACTGTGTGTGTGTGTGTGTGTGTGTGTGTTGTGTGTAGTGTGTGTGTGTGTTGGTGTGTGTGTGTTGTGTGTGTGTGTGTGTGTGTTGTGTGTGTGTGTGTGTGTGTGTGTGTGTGTCTGTCTGTGTGTGTGTGTGTGTGTGTTGTGTGTGGTGTGGTAAATGTGAGTGAGAGTAGTTGTGTGTGTGTGTGTGTGTGTGTGTGTGTGTGTGTGTGTGTGTGAGTGTGTGTGTGGTGTGTGATGCGTGTGTGTGTGGTGTGTGTGTGTGTGTGTGTGTGTGTGTGTGTGTGTGTGTGTGTGTGTGTGTGTGTGTGAATGCCATGTGATATTAGTGATAATCATTTTAATCAACACACACACATGTGCACCCCTGACACACACATTCATAGATGGGGGACGGGATAGCTTTGTGGTCTGAACATTCCACTCACAATTTGACAACCCGGGTTTGATTCCCGTTCGAGGGGATTTCTCCCTGGCGTTAACATCAGTGCTGACTCTACTCTCCCAAGTCTTTCGGATGAGACTATGACCCGAGGCCCTATGTGCGAACACAAGCAGAACATTTTGTCTTGCGCACACATTAAATCCTGTTCCGCTTTTCTATTGTGTGCAGTGGGAACAGATGACAAGATTTACTAAACTGCATACACATGGGGACTGGATGTAAAAAAGCACATGAGATCTTATCCATTATCCTTGATAAAAAAAATGTATTATATAATAATAATATTAATAATAATGATGGACTAGAATTCAGACTAGTCAGTAGTGTATTTTCAATCGCAAAACATACCAAAATTTAGTCCGACATATTCATGATACTGATTTTGTACTAAATGTACAACCAATTTATATATAACTTTGACAGGAGCCACAGGTGAAAGTACCATGTCCATTCTGCCACAACAAAATAAAACGTTAACTGATAGCTTTTTTCCTGAATCGTCAGATCATCTACTTGAACTCACTTCTTCTGCTGTGTGTGTGTGTGTGTGTGTGTGTGTGTTTGTGTGGTGTGTGTGTGTGTGTGTGTGTGTGTGTGTGTGTGTGTGGTTGGTGGTGGTGGGGCAGACGCAGTCATCAAAACATTTTATCCAATCTGAAACAGTGAAAGGACCACAAATTCCCTTCATTCAGTCAAGCTGAACTGAAACGATAAGCACATTAGTCATTAGGTGCTCTTGTTCCACTCTTCTCATTAGAACTAGATCTCAATGACTTGACTATTTATAATATGCGATTTTAGCAGCAGGTGACAAACCAGTGAATGCTACTATTGACTATTGTCTCCTTACCTGTCCAATAAATGTTGGTTAGGGACTGGGATTTATAACTAAAATGCTGTGTTACAGTGCACAAGTACATGTACAAAAAAGAAGTTTTCATCAAACAGAAACTTCAAAATATTTTGGTTCTTACAATCAAACCTTATCCATACAGCCACACTGACACACTTATGACTTAATGACTTGCACAACACTCAACAGTTACACTTTGCTCACAATACGTAGGAAAGAGAAAGCAAAATGCAATGCCTTGGTTCTGTTCTTTAATATTACAAATTATTTCTAAACATTATGAATACAACTGAATTACAAGAAATCAGTTTGAATTACACAATCTTTATTTCTTGAAAAATTGTCCAAATAATCTAGTTCTAACATCCAGGGTTCGCGCTAGGATTTTTTTAAACCAGTACTGCGAGTTGCCATTTCAAGATATCTTAACCAACTCCCCCAAAATCGGTCCCCAGAAAATAAAATCTGGTACATACTGTGAACAAAACGAAACTATTACTATCCAATGAGAGGGTGGGGGAGGGGGGATTCTTCGGCAGCAAAACTAAATCTAATTTAGAACGCAAATCTCTCAGATTTTGACTGCCGTGCTGCTGCCACTCGCTTCTTGGGCAAGAAGAATAGATTTTTTTTCTAGCGCCTGTGCCACTGTCTGTGTCAGTCTGTCTTTAGCATGACATCATTTGTGTGACATATTCTTCTTTCTTGTTACTATGCTTAGCGCTCATCTAGATCTTTCGTTCAATTTAGATTTAGTTTTCAACTCTTCTCTATCAAAGCAACACGCAAATTCATAGTCATAGACCCTCTGCTTTTCGCTTTTCGTAAGAGCAGGCCATCTTGTGCCGGTGGGAACAGATGACATTTACAAAACTGCATACACATGGGGACAGGATGTAAAAAAGCACAGGAGTGCTTATTCCATTGTCCTCGATATAAAAGATTAAAAGAATAAAGAATAAATAAATCTAGGCCCCATATACTCATTGTGAATGGAAGTCGCTGCATGCCGAGAAGAGCGCGAAGCTCTATTCTTTCACAGTAAAGCTTGCTGTTCTGCGTGCTCGGCTAATGAGGCTGGCCAAAGATGTTCGTGGGAAGGGGTAGGTGCGTAAGCACAGTACAGGCGCATGACAGACTGTCAGAAAATGTCACTTCAGACTTTTTTTGGGAGATGGAAATCTAATCGGTCACAGGCAAACAGAATCAGTACGCGGTACCGGCTGCTTCGAAAATTTTCGGTATTCCCTGTTTACAATTGGTAAAATACAAACAATTACCGGTTATCGCGAACCCTGAACATCATCATCTAATTCACAGAACTTTACTTTCAACCTGTTTTTTCCTATTCTCCAATTATAAAATTCTGCAGCTTTTTCAATGTATGCACAATACTTGAAAGTGTTACACGTTTCATTATGGATCTGTAATAAAAGAAAATACCCCCCCCCCCAGTTGAATTCTGGGCCGCGCTACAAAATGCCCTCTATATTTAATTATTAGGCCTTCAGGAGACTCATTGGCATCTCTGACAGAGACCACATAAGCAACGAAGAAGTGCGTAACACTAACACTGGACAGAATCCAGCAAACCATCGGTCCCTATGAAAATCAATTGTAAAGAACATAAACTTAAATGGTATGGGAATGTCACAAGATCAAAAGGACTTGCAAAAACAATACTGGTTGTCAAGTCTTCAAGGGTGCTCCCACGGTTGCCAGACAAAGGGATAGATTGATAACAGACAGACAGACAGATAGATAAGGTAGGCCTATCAAAACAGATAAGTTTACTTGTAGTACTTTAGTGGCCCTCTGCATTAATTCAATTTTTAAACCTTGTCAACTAGTCTGAGTAATCTGGGTTTCAAAATTCAAATTAAAAAGAGGCTGTGCTCTATATGGATTATTTTCGGCCTATCCCACCCCATTTAGGACTACCATGGGAAAATCTTAACAAGCCATTTGTGCAGTAAAGTTATAAGTCCACGAGAAGTTCTTGTAAACTGAATGTAATTTGGTCTCATTACACGACATAGAACATAATCATGGTAATGAACATGTCTCCACTGGTTGACAAACTGCATTATGCTCGGAGTATGGATTTCTCCATCAAACGTCCTATTCAACTTAGCAACCCTAGAAACGCATATTTATTGGATGCCCACACTTGACAATGCTTCATAAAATCATTACGTATAAGTGATATGTTAGTACACTTCTGGAACAACAATTAATTTAATCATGATTTTGAAGGTCGACTTCGGACTAGGCTACTTCCTCTTTTGTTTCCTTGATCGTTTTCTGCTATGCGAACACGCCCACACATACAATAACAGACTAGATGTCAAGCCTTTAAAGACGTCAAAGAAAAGCGCAAAACAAATAAAAGACCAGTAAGATTAAATACAAGTAAAATTCCTCTGAAATATTCCCGTGACAGAATAGATTTAATCAGGTTTTTGTGCATCTGAGTTCGTTGACTCTCGCTTGGAAAATGGCGACAAATATCCTTTCACATAATTTTGGAGGTTAATGTGTGACTTCGCGGTCAGATAAAACCGGAATTAAATAAGCTAATACGTAATTTGGAAAAGGTTTTCAACTGTATACTATATGTACAATTAATATTGTAGATCTAAGACGCAATGCGACCAGGTTGCCTAAACATAAAATCTTTTTACTAGTCTACACAAGCAGTGTTCCTATAGGCGAATGCAGCGCCACTGGAGCGACTAGGCTAGCAACCAGAACCAACAAACTTGTAAAAGCTGTAATTTTCAACTTACCGTCATATCGCTCAGCCTGTTCGGCTAGCTTGGCATAGTAAACATTATCTTCTCTGTCAGCCATCGTAGACACTGCAGATGGTTCTGATCACCGTTCGATTTAATGCGATTCTTCCACTCTCTTACTGTCTGAAATCCAATATGGCCGCAGCTGCCGGTGTAGCAAATAGTCCCTTGTAAGCTAATATTTTTAGTTAACTAGCCCATATCACTACGCAAGAAGGGAAAAATCATTCCTACAGACACATAGTCATGTGCATAGGACAGCATGCACTCGCTTGCACACACATTTGACACCCCTCTTTGTCACACATATCATTCATCTTCCTACCAAATTATTCGTTCAAAGAATTCAAAGATACGAATTTATATCAATGCCAATTTGGATGGAGCTTAACCCTGAAAATTGATCGATACTAAGATTTGCATAATTTGGTCTCATAGGAAATAGTTCTATGATACGATACGTTTTTAAAACAAACTGTCACTGCAAATGCTTGTTTCTACAGTGATCATTATGGTTACATATACTGATGTGGCTTCTTACAAACTGCCGTTCATGGTAATGAAATGAAAAATTAGGAATGTTTTATGAATGGCAACCGCGATGCCAACGGAAGTGCATGAGTAACAAACCGGCTTGTGAATGAGAATTTATTTATAGGGTCAAGCTACTACTCCTTGTGTGTGTTGCACAGGAGGTTTAGATCGAAACTCAAAGATGAAAATGAAAGGTCATAGAGTTGCATGTACTAACAAACAAATGCCGTTAGGCCTACAGAATATCATGTCTAGATTCTCTGAAAAAAAAGGTCTAGATTCTCTGAATCTGCAGGACGAGGTTTTTCGACCACGCCCCCCAACCCCCAAACCGCTCCTGCCTATCAACTTCCAGTAGTAGAAATAGTTTGTAGACGTGGGAGGGTTGTTCGGGATTATTTGGATTCCTGGTCTAAGGGAAATTTGAAAGTGCGGGTTCGAGTCGCCGTTGAATCAAGCTGCACAATCGGGAAGACTTCCATTTTTAACTGTCTAGATTTGTGTGTGTGTGTGTGTGTGTGTGCCTCGGCTAGAGCTCCACGGTTCACCGATGGTGAGATTTTTGCGTGTACAAGCAGCCTCCCCCCTCCCCTCCCTACCCACCATCTCCACCATTTACGTTGCTGCATTACGATGTGGGGATGTGGTCTAAACTCAACACTTGTAAGCAGCCTATGTGGTTTGTTATCTGTAAATTTTGTCATCCGGCACGAAATGGCCTATTCTTCCGAAAAGCGGAACGGGTTTTTAACGTGTTTGCATGATCTTCTGCGTGCATTCGCACATGAGTCTCGGTTTATAGTCTCATCGGAAAGACTTCGACATTCAATTTGATTTTCTCGTCAAATTGGAAAGAAAGGGCAAAGCTGGGAATGGAACCCAAAACCTCACAGTTTAGCCTACTTGTTAGGCAGGTGAACATCTACACCGTCCTGCCACTTTCCTTCGTGGAACTATGTAGATGAAACAGAAACTGAAACGCCGAGTGACAGCCCATACGTATCTCTTGCTAACTCCATTTAAAAAAAAAAAAAAATCCAATCTTTTATAATCCATCCAACGGACGCTTTAGCCAAGTGGTTCAGATCGTTCGACTTCAATCCCAAGGGTCCATGAAGTAGCGGGTTCAAATCTCCGAAATCGGAATGCAGTTAGGCCTATCTTCAATTTTGGAGAAAAATCGTTGCCTGGCTTACAACAAATAATGAAGTGTGATGAAGTGGAACAGGAAGGAACCACCACCACCAACAACAACAACAGCAGCAGCAAGAGAAGAGATAAGAAGCAAGGAAAGGAAACGACAAACAAGAGAGAGAGAGAGAGAGAGAGAGAGAGAGAGAGAGAGAGAGAGAGAGAGAGAGAGAGAGAGAGAGAGAGAGAGAGAGAGAGAGAGAGAGAGAGATTTCAATGATTTAATTTATTCTTTTATATCGAGGATAATGGAATAAGCACTCTTGTGCTTTTTTAAATCCAGTCCCCGTGTGTATGCAGTTTTGTAAATGTCATCTGTTCCTACCGGCACACGATGGCCTACTCTTACGAAAAGCGGACAGGATTTAACGTGTGCGCAAGATGTTCTGCGTGCGTTCGCACACGGGCCTCGATTTAAAGTCTCATCCGAAAGACTTTTGGGGAGAGTGGAGTCAGCACTGATGTTAACTCCAGGAGAAAAATCTCCTCGACCGGAATCGAACCCCGGTCGTCAGCGCAATGTTCTCACCACTAGGCTGTCCATGAGAAAGAGAGAGTAGGCCTAATGCATGCTCAATCACTCACCCATGTCCATCACAATAGGAGAATGTCCATCACAATAGGAGAAGGAAAACAAAGATTCTCTATTCTGTACTCCCGAGGTCACACATGTGATTCTATTCTTTTTTATTCTTTATATCAAGGATAATGGAAAAAGCTCTCATGTGCTTTTTTTTTCATCCAGCCCCCGCGTGTGTGCAGTTTTGTAAATATTGTCATCTGTTCCCATCTGTTCTATCACATCGTAGTTGATGACA
>CM060340.1:21445142-21477642 GCA_030674155.1 Stramonita haemastoma
ACTTGCCCCTGTCTCTTTCTGTTTTTTTTTTCTATAAAATTTGTCATTTTCAACAAAAATGTACACAAATTTTTATATATTAAATAAAATAACAAACAATGTGACGAGTGCATAAAAGATAATTGTACAGGGGGAGGGGGGGGGGGGGGAAGAGAGAGCAGGTAGATCTGACAAAACAAAGGTTGGGTTGTGAGCAAATGGAAAGCGGCTCAAGCACACACACACACACACAAAAGGGCTGGGGGGAACAAACATTAACAGATCACTGTTGAAAAAAAAACCACCCAAACAATCCCAAGGGAGAGGGCAACGTTTTGAAAAAGTACAGGACAGCTGAAATGGGCAGTTCCTATGATTGGCTACCGACATGTTCACAGTTCCATATCCCATGTACTCTGTGAAAAAACTGCAGCAACCCCAACTACAACCCCCCCCCCCCCCCCTCTCACAAAGCCTGAAACACGAGATCCACCCAATGAGTGAACTGGTCATGGATTTGAAAACACTTCTACCAAGAAAGAAGAAGAAAGTCAATGTGTGAGTGTGCTTTGGTTCGTACTTCACAAACAAATAACGATATACAGGCAGAGGTAAAATCGCCGGCTAACTGTACACAAAAGATAACTCTTCTATGCTGATTTCCCTCTGCTATTCTTTCCTCCAATGTAAAAGACCCAAACTGCTGAACGGTCCATCGAAGGAAAGCTGTTGCTTAAACAATTTTTGCAGAGAGGATGCAACATAATTTTCTTCTGTTCCCCACCCCCCTCCAGTTGTTTGACCATGAAGGCTGAAAGTGAAAAACTAAAAAAAAAAAAAAAAAAAAAAAGGCAATGCTGTGTGTGTGTGTGTGTGTGTGTGTGTGTGTGTGAGAAAGGCCATACATTAGGATCCTTTCCATACTGTCTATCACTCACAGACACACTTCCATATGGCTTACTTCACATCATTTGTGCATCAGTGAGACTTTTCTAGGGTTATGTTGAAATGGCAAAAAGTTTTGTTTTTATTTTGACAAATGTTCCCATGTTTCTTCAATGAATATCTTTCCATCTGGAAGCCAACCAGATTTCTTCATAGTGAACTTTGGACATAAAAAAAAAAAAGAAATCTCCCCCCCCCCCCCCCCCCCCCCCCCCCAAATAAAACAAACCCAACCCCAAACCAAACCAAGCAATTACAAACAAACGAACGGAACAAAGTTCCCAAACCCTTCTCTACAATCAACTTAAACCACATAACTAACATTTAACCTTCTTGAATGAATCAAATCAGCAAAACTATGCACTTGCTGATCCATTAAACTGCAAAACTAATGACTTACACAATCCATTCCAAAAACAGTTTTGGTTTGTTTTTTTCTCCTCCCATTTCTTGCCCATTCAGTATATGAGCAGCACTATCTTAAGTCTTGCTGTCAAGCATGAATGAGCTTATACTGGCCACATGAAATATTTTACAAAAATTTGTGTGCTGAAAAACAAGAAGCAAGCAGTCGTTTGTCATCCATGACATGCCTCCCTTCCCCCATTCTCTTTCTCCCTCGACTGTTAGATGTCTACAATAAATTCTTGATGCAGAACTTCTTGCTGCAATAGTTTCTACCCCCCCTCCCCCCCAAATATAAATATATAGATCATCCATAAATAAATAAACAGCTACTTCAAACATTTCTAGATAGCTGACAGAGTTGATAAAATCAAACACACATCATATCCATGTATAAATAATGATATTCTGTTAAAATAATGATATTCTGTTACGCACATGAAAAGTTGATGTTATTTTCTGCAAAAGATAGAATATTTCACCATGATGGAAACAACTCGACCTCTCCAAAACAACAACAACAAACCCCAAAATGTTTCAATATGTACATGATGGTTTAAGTACACATTCTATGAAAACACAGTTCTAGTCATGTATTTTAGTTAGAAATGTGACTTAGAGAACAAAAACAATACAGAAACAAGGAAACAACTAACATATCCACCTGCTCACCCCCCCCCCCCCCCTCTCAAAAGATGCAACTTATAAATCATCCCATTGATGAGGGTGTGTCACAAAAAAATTATGGAAAACACACAAAAATAAAATCAGAAAAAAAGACCTCCTTTGTTATTTTATACGAGTATCACTTTTCAAATTGTATTCAAGGATTCTAAGAGGGGTGACAAAAAGCACTTTCAAGATTTCTTGCGAAATTTACACAATAACAGGCAACCTATCAAGAATAGGGCAAAACAGAACTCAACAAGTAGGAGACAAATAATAATAACCAAAAAAAAACAACAGCAAATAAACAAACAAAAAATAACCCCCCCCCCCCCCCCCCCCAAACGAACAAACACAAACAAAAAACCACCCCAGTCATTTCCACAGACTCAATATTCAAGGGAAAAGATGAAAGACTTTTGAAAAAAAGTTTGTGTTCAAAACTCAATAAAAACAACAAAACGTTACCACTGAAAAAAAGGATGTTTTTCTCAAATCAAAACAACAGTTCAAGTTGGGCGCTCCCCCCCTCCCCAAATAAAAAAAATTCCAGCCCACACTCCACACACTGGAACACAGAAAAGTTGAAAACAGGACACACCCAAGTCCTTTGTCTTATTCTACCTACAGAAAAAAAATGGTTGTACCATTCAAGCAGTGTCAAACCAACCAATTATTTCTTAAAAAAGTGAGAGTCAAAGATTTCTGCATGAGAAACAAAATGTAAAAGCTGTGTGTGTGTGTGTGTGTGTGTGTGTGTGTGTGTTGTGTGTGTGTGTGTGTGTGTGTGGTGTGTGTGTTTACATATGTGTGTGTGTGATTGTGTATGTTACGTGTTTGCGTGTGTATTAGCGTGTGTGTGTGTGAGTTTGCATGTGTGTGTGAATCACAATGTGGAATTTGTATGCCTAACAAAATATAAATAACAAAGAAAACAGAAACAGTGCACCTGTGTGTGTGTAAGTGTGTGTGTGTGTGCATGTGTGTGTATATGTGTTGTGTTTAAGCGAGTGCTGAAACCCATGAATATGTGTGCATCACATTTATTTACGGCACAAAAAAGGAAATAACAGTAAATAATTATGTACTATTACTTCTCCTGTTTCATCGTTTAAAAAAACAAAAAACAACTCAACAACCACCCAAAAACAAAAGATCAACCCCACTGATAATGCAGTTAAAATGTTGACCCATAATTTAAAAAAAAGAAAAAAAAAGAGCATCCAGAAAACAATCAAACAATGGATATACAAAATGAGGCAACGTTTCCCATTCTTTTTTCTTTAAAGAAAACTTACTTCATATTTCTGTTGGAAAAACAAAAACCACTGAGACAACAGGAACGCCATGTTAGCAAGAGACGTTGATAGGATGGATATACATACCTGTAAGCAGCACAGGAATGTGCATACACGCACACACACACACACACACATCACTTAAGGCATACACAGAAACACACATAAATAGAGACACAAAAATACAGCAACATAAACAATGGACTGGGATGGGGTGGACATATATGCCCATGAACACAGCACACACACACACAAGCAATGGGCTTGGATGGGAAAGACGTACAGTGCCCATGAACAGACACCCCCCCCCCCCCCCCCCCCGAACCACACACACACTTTAGCCGAGCCACAAACAGAGTGAGCCGCAAAAAGGAGGAGACGCATACCCAAAATTGCCTCAGCTGTGCTTAAGGATGAACAAACATGCCCCATAACACAAGCAGATCCTACTCTACACCACCTTAGCCGCAAAAGAAGAGAAGGGAACAAACACAGAATCAAAGACGAAATGCAAACAAAGACAGATCAACCTCAAAACACAAAAGCAGTGAACAGCATCAGACAAGAAAAGCAGGCAGAAACAGTTTGATATAGATCATAAAAAATGAGCATCTTCATAGAAAATGGGCTGGAGACAGGAAAAGTAACACACACAGAGAAAAGTAACACAGGTCCTACACTGAAATGGAAACCAAAGGAGGGGGGGGGGGGGGGAGGGGGGGGGGGGGGGGGGGGGGGGGGGGGGGGGGGGGGGGGGGGGGAAGAATGTCAGGAAGGAGAAAAAAAGAAAAAAAGAAAAAAAAGAACCCAAAACTGAAGATGCAAAGAGCAGAAATGAATCACTGCCGGCTGCTTGTCCCCCTTCCCTCATTGTCACGATCATCGTCACCACTGCCATCGAAATATATCTTCTTTATCATCACTGCCATCAAAAAAAAAAAAAAAAAAAAAAAAAAAAAAAAAAAAAAGATATCACCATGTTTAAAATCATCTCGAGAGGTTTGTTCCCCGTTTTCTCATCATTTCTTCTTCTTCTTTTTTTTCTTTACACACCTCCCTCTCATTTTATTCATGCTCGAAGCGGGAACTGAGGTGTGGAGAGGGGGAGGGGGAGGAAGAAGGAGAGGATATGGGTGACGCCCTTGCTGCCGCAACGTCTGGAAGCGGCGTTTCAAATTCTCGCGCAGCTCCAACCGCTGCTGTTGGACGGTGCTGCGATTGGCTTGGAAGAGGCGAATGTCTTCTTCTGATATGCCACAGTCGCCCACATCCTCCTCCTCATCTTCGCACGATAATGTCGTCTGCAACAACAGCATCCGCAAATTGTGATCAGAAGTTAATGGGAATCAAACACGAAGTGGGTGGAGGGTGGGGTGTGGAGAAAGTAAGTGAGAGAGAGAGAGAGAGGAATGATTGTGTGTAAGCATGCTTCTGTGAGTAAGCATGCTTCTGTGTGTGTATGCTCAGAAAACGCACATTTCTAGACAAAAAAAACAAATAATCACTTCCCTCTTCCTAACACTATCCCTGAAGTCGGAATGCAGCTACCATATTGGTGAACAAAAATGGTTGATAGCAACAGCTCACCACTGGTGAACATAGGAGCTCTGAGGAACAAAAACCCCAATAAAGCTAACAACTCCGAAACAACAAAAAATACCCCCCCCCCCCCCCCCCAAAAAAAAAAACCCAACAAAAAACAAAACAACAAAGCAACCACAAACAAAAACAGACACTGACTACACTCACTAACAAAAGAGACAACAACAACAACAACAGATACTCACTGCTAACATCTCTTGTAGAGAACTCATCGCCTTGGAAGGTTGGCACGTGTGAAAAAGGTCGCTTGCTTCCACATACGATGGATTGTTCTGGACAAAACAACAAAAAACCAAACTAATAAACCAGCCCACAAATATTGTTTCATTTTCTTCACAGCCCAGCTTGCCAAAGAGGCCATATCTGGGCTGCCACTGCATCAAACAAAGACTATTTTCCTTCCCTGAAGTGTGAATGTGGCTGCCTTTGTGGTGAGTAAAAACGGTTGCATATGCAAGATCTCACTATTGGTGAACGTCGTGCACAGCGCGCAGATCCAACATCCCTCAGTCAAGATTGCTAAATTTAGCATACACCTTCCTTTTACCTAGTCCAAGTGTGGTCAGTTCCTGCTATGATTAGCACCAGCTGGACTGGGATAGGATGGAGTGGAATACATATCAGCTGAAAGTGGGGGAAAGTGACAGCTAGGCTTGGAGCTTTGGCTGACTAACAAGAAAAAAAAAGGGGGGAACCCCAAAATGACCTCTGTTACTGTTAAATGATATGACTTACCCCTTAACTCCTTGAGGAGTTGTTGGGGCACTGCACTGAAGTTTTCAAGCTGTGTGTCATGGGTAGGTTGGGTCCATGAAGTCATGGGTTTGAATCTCAGCAGCGGCATGGGATAAATTAAGGGTGAGGATTTTTTTTTACAATTTCCCAGGTCAACTTTAGGTGCAGATCTGCCAGTGCCTTAATTCCTAACATTGAGAAGATCAAATACATACATCAAAGATCCCATGATTGATGACAGTGTTGGGTGAAATATGGAAACATGAACATACTCAGAATGCAAGCAGTACACAAAAAAAAAAAGCTGCTCTGAAGTGTCAGCTGAGGCCAGCAGAAAGACCTCCTGCAGAGTGACAAACATAGGAGAAGATAAGGCATCATGCACCCCACCCTGAAGAAGAATGCAGAGAAGAGGAAAGGAGAAGGTGTAATGTTTTTCATTACAGTGCTGTTGTATTACCTGCGTGACCAAGGTGTACTTTCTCTCTGGTGACCCTCCAGAAGACCGACAGTGGGGAAAACTGCCCTCAAAGTTCAATGGATACTCTTCCCCTGCACACACACACATACACACACATGGCATTGAATAATTTTTGGGTTGCTCTCTCTCTCTCTCTCTCTTCCCCCCCCCTCTCTCTCCACACACACACACATCCTTCCTCCACTCACTCATGCACACAGGTGTCATGTTTAGTCACCATCAGCAAAGTCGAAATGTGGGTACCTCAATGGTGGGGGGTAAAAAAATGGTTGCAAACACAAAAAAATCTCACCATTGGTGAACCTTGGATCTCTAGCTGAGAAATGTGAAAAATGGTCGCATACGCAAAAATCTCACTTTTGGTGAACCTCAGAGTTCTAGGTGAGGAATGGGGAGGAGGGGGGGGGGGAATAGAGAGAAAAGAAAGAAAGTCAAACAGACCCATGTAATGAGCACTTCTACCGGGTACTTTCATTTGGATGTCAACATCTAATGCCTTCTTGCTGATGTTAGGCATTCCCCAGCTTTACACTCAATCTTTCTATTTACTTAAAATCTAATTTTTATCTATTTCATTTCTTGGCTTGTTTGCCCACTGTTCATTTTGCAGCATTCTGACTTCAGGGATGATGTCTAAAAACAACACGACTGTGCATGGGTTTAAAAAAAAAAAAATGTCATCCCTTCCTACCAGCTCCCAAAAGGAGGAACAGGTTTTAATGTGTGTGAAAGATGTTTGTGCGCATTTGTATACAAGACCTCAGTTTATAGACTCAGTCAAAGGATTTCAGCAAGAGTGGAGTCAGTACTGATGTTATCTCCTGGGGAAAAATCCCTTAAACAGATATCTTGGTGGTAGCTATAACCCGGAGTCGTCAGATCACAAGCTCAATGCTTTAACCACTAGCCTAAGAAGGAAGGTGGCAGAATGGTTAAGACATTCGCTTGCCAACAAATATATCGTGAGAGTTCACCCCCCCAGCTTTGCCTTTTCTTCCCAGTTTAACACACACACACATGGCAAAAAAAAACAACCCCAAAATTGAACTGAATGTCAAAGTCCCTCAGATAAGACTATAAATCAAGGCCCTGTGTGCGAACACACACACATCTTGCGCGCACGTTAAAAACAGTGTTCGTGCTGGTAGGAACGGACTACAAAATAAAAAAAAAAAAAACCAACAAAAAAAACCAAACCCTCGGATATACACAGGTGTTGTGTTTAATTAAGACACCATCCCAGGAGTCTGAACGCAGCTACCTAAATGGCGGTGGGAGAAAAAAAACCAAACCAAAAACAGTTGCATAAGCAAAAATCTCACCATTGGTGAATGTGAACTTCAGTGCTCTAGCCAAGGAACAACTCCCCACCCCACCCCCAACAACCCCCAGCAAACACTGCTTTCTAACTGCTAGGCTATTCATTCCCCCCGCCCCCTGGAAAATAATGTACCCAGATCTTTCCCGACCTCAGGCCCACCAACCTTCATGTAAGCACATGCCGTCTGAGCAGATGTCGGAGCTGTCGTTGGAGCTGGGAGAGTTGCAGTTGTCGCAGCCCTCTGCCTCGCTGCCGTAGCCGCAGTCGTTGCTGCTGCGATTGGACGAGGGCAAGATGTCGCAGGTGGAGGCCTCCTCGGACCGACAAGAGTGGTTTTCAGTCAGCTGGGTGAGGGAGAGGTCAGAACAGTGGTGGTGGTGGGGGTAGGGGTGATGGTGGTGGTGGTGGTGGTGGGGGTAGGGGTGGTTGCAGGAGTGGGAGGGGTGGAGGTTGTTGTTGTTGTTGGAGGAAGGACAGTGCTGCTGTGGTTGTCGCACTGGGCCAAGTGGGACGTCTGCAGAGGCTTGGTGGCTATCGACACCGACGAACACTGCGGAGGGAGAAACAAGGAACATGATATAAAACAAGAAGGAAGGTGGCAGGACAGTTAAGATGTTCACCTGCCTAACAAGTACATTAAGTCATTCAGGTTCTGGGTTCAATTCCCGGTCTTGCCCATTCTTCCCAGTTTGATGAGAACATTGTTCAAACTGAATGTCAAAGTCCTTTGGATGAGACTACAGACGCTGAGGCTGTGTGTGCGAATGGACGCATAACATCTTGCGCACACATTGAAAACTTGTTCCAACTTTTGGAAGAATAGGCCATTGTGTGCTGGTAGGACAGATAACAAACAAAAAAGAAACCGCATACACACAGGTGTTATTTTTAGACACCATCCCCGATGGATCGGTGATATAGAGGTGATGCACCTGCCCAAAAACAAAAAGTCTGGGTCAGAAGTGTGCAGTGCTTCGATCCCCATTTGGGCCTGAAACTTTCCCCCCATCCATTAGACCATGAGCCGTGATCTGGGTGCTAGTCTTTCAGATGAGATGAAAATCCAAGGTCCCACGTGTTATACATAATTATTTAGTGCAACAAGAGAGTTGTCCATAGCAAAATTCTGTAGAAAAAAACCACTCTGATAGGGAAACAAATACAGTGCAGTTGCAGACAGAAAAAGAAAAAAAAAAAAGGATGGCATTGCTTTTGTGGTGATATACTCTCCCTGGGGAGAGCAGCTTGAATTTTATGCGGAGAAATCTGCCGTGACTTAAAGTGGTATTAAAAAAAAAAGAGAGAAAAAAAAGCCCCAAATAAAGACAGAATGCAACTACCTAAATGATGGGGGGAAATGGCTGAACACCCCCAAAAATCTCACCATTGGTGAATCTTGGAGCTCAAGCTCAGGAATAACCCCCCCCCCCCCCCCTCCCCACAAAAAAACAGAAATGCAAACAGCAGTGAAAAAATAAACACACACAATAGTCTATGAAAACTTGACACAGAGACAAACCTTCCCCATCCCCCCCCACCAAAAACAAATTTGTTGCTTGAAAGATATGCTTGCCTGACTCAACTTGCTCCATGATAAATTATTCAACGCATTTTGATGGAAGTAACTCTGCATTGTGTTTGTGAGCACACTCTTTTCCTAACAGGCTGAAAAATATGAACATAGCATGTATAGATCTATGCTTTTATTTATTTATGCTGGATGCTACAGCCGAGTGGTTAAGCCCATTCAAGTTATATCCCATGGGTCCATGAAGTCATGGGTTTGAATCTTGGTGGTGTCTGGTGATTTATGGGTGGAGATTTTTACGATCTCCCAGGTCAACTTTCAGTGCAGACCTACCCGTGCCTTTACTCTATTCATGTATATGTATATGCATGCCCTCATGGTGGGCAAGAACGGTTGCATATGCAAAAATCTTACATATGGTAAAACCTCAGAGCTTTAGCCCAGAACCCCCCCCCCCCCCCACCTTGAAATGTAAAATCAGCAATATATTTTTTTTATTCATATTTCTGTATTAGAGATTTAAAATTGTAAAAATTACAGGGAAAAAAAAACAACCCACTATCCAGGTTGGTGGCAAAATTTTACCAAATCTTACACAGAAAAAGAGATACAAAAAAACAACAACAAAAAAAAACCCAAACAGAAAAAGAGACACAACAACCCCCCCCCCCCCCCCCCCCCCCTCCAAACAAACAAGAGCAACAACACCGAAAAAGACCCCGACACCATCTCAGGCTGATGACCACACACCTCTCTCTCTCTCTCTCCCTGACTGACTGACCTCACAGTGGCTGGCTTGCTGCTCGCTGAGCTGCACCTGGTTTTCCCGCCCGCTTTTGGCGGCGGCTTTCTTGCGTTTCTTCTTCAGGCGCTTCTGCTCCTTGCGCTGCTCCTTGATGCGCTCCTCCTCCTCCATCTCCTCGCACATCAGCTCCAGGTTGCTCACCCCTTGCTTCTTCTCCACCGCACACTGCAATCAATCACACGCCACACACACACAGCTGTCAGTTTCCCCCCCACTTTCAGCTCCTCTCAGCTGCTAAATTATTCCGTTCCCATCCCAGGTCACTTGGGGTGGGGCAGCTGGTGCTAATTATAGCTGGAATTGACCACACTTAAGACAGGGTAAAAGAAGAGGGCGCGCTAAATTTAGCACTCTGGACTAAGTGATGTTGGATTTGTGCGTTGTGCACACGTCACTGACCACATCTTGTGTGACGCACCAGGTTACGATGAATGTTTCTGCTGTACGTAGGGAGTGACGTGTGGTGTGTTCTTGCCACGCACTATAGAATGGTACATGCCATGTCGGGACAGATGTTTCTGTCATGCCTATCTATTTATTCAGTTTATTTATTCTTCTTCAGATGTGACAGAGACTGCCACTCCCGCATTGGACTGACCAGCCACAGCCGGTGCTGAACAAATGACCTTTGGGCGCGAATTCCATAGTCGACACTGACTGACGGAGGCTTCCACATTGTGTACATCAAAGGAACCCATGACAGTTGAAAATTGGAAAAAGCAGAGAGTGACAGAATAACTGTCACTCGCGCCTCCCACATCGACTTTTACAACAACCCCCCCCCCCCCAAATTCACACACACACACTGACACTCTCTTCTCCCACATCCACTTTTCAACACCCCCCCCCCCCCCTCCTTCAAACACACACATCCTATCACTCTCTCCTCCCACATCCACTTTTCAACACCCCCCCCCCCCCTCCTTCAAACACACACATCCTATCACTCTCTCCTCCCACATCCACTTTTACAATTCCCCCTTGTCCTTTACATCCACACACAAACGCACAATCCTGTCACTCTCTTCCCACATCCACTTCTTCAAACCCCACTCTCTTTTCCCCCTTACACACACACCCACACAACACACCCACCCACACAAATCCCCCCCTCCAAACAACACACTCACCCCCCCATCCACCCACATGCCCCCTCTCCCCCCCCCAATCCCTCACCCCCCCCCTCCAGCCAGGTCCCCCCCTCTCTGACCTCAAAGTTTTTCTGTAGGGCCTCCACTCCCAGGCAGAAGAGCAGCCTCCAGGTCTGCTCCTCCTGCCGCAGCTTCTGGCCAATCTTGTGCAGCCGCTCGTAGATGTGGATGCCCAGGCACGTCAGCACCTCCTCCTGGGCAATGTCCAGCGTCTTGGCGTGGCGGTCGCGCCGGTTGCTGTCCAACAGAAACCATCAGTCCCCTTCATCATCAGACCACAGTTTAAAATTTAAAACTTTTTTTTATTTTATTGAGGATAATGGGATAAGTACTCATGTGCTTTTTTACATCCAGTCCCCGTGTGTATGCAGTTTTGTAAATGTCATCTGTTCCCACCGGCACACGATGGCCTACTCCTACGAAAAACGGAACAGGATTTAACGTGTGCGCAAGATGTTCTCTGTGTTTACACACAGGGCCTCGGTTCATAGTCTCATCTGAAGGACTTTGGGGGAGAGTGGAGTCAGCACTGATGTTAACTCCATGAGAAAAATCTCCACGAACGGGAATTGAACCCGGGTTGTCAAATTGCGAGTGCAATGTTCTGACCACTTGGCTATCCCGTCCGTGAGTGGTGGAGCGTGGGTGTGATGTGATGTGGTGTGCTTGTTCGGTGCAGGCAGCACAGTGGTTTGTTTATTCATGGACAAGATGACAACAGACGTAGCGGCAGAAAGTAATTGCTATGTTTAAAGTGGTGTGCTGGTTTGAAACAGCTCACTACTCTATTTTATGACTCCTGAGAAAGATTGATTGACACAAATTTAAATATTTAAGTTATTCTCAGACTAACCTAAATCTTAATTTTTTTTTTTTTTTAAAGTATCTTTTAAACAAATGTCACATCCCTCTGATCATTAATTTTTTTCCCCTCACAGACACTTCCCTTTTCACCAGCCACACACAATACACCACACCACACCACATCACACCCCAACACACACCACCTCACCACACCACACACACCTCAACACAACACGCACCTCACCACACACAACACCACACACCTCACCACACCACACACCTCACCACATCACACACAACACATCACACCTCACCACACCACACAACACATACCTCACCCCACCACACACCTCACCACATCACACAACACCACACACATCCCATCATACCTCACCACACCAAACCACACAACTCAGAACACCACACCCACACTCACCACACCCCACACAACACCGCATCATACACCTCACCACACCCCACACCTCAACACACCACACATCACAACACACCACACCCCACACAACACCACATCACACAACACCGCCCACTTACGTGCCCGTCAGTTCCGGCTCTGCCATGTTGATCAACAGTTTGATGTAGGTGTCGTCTTCGCTGATGTGGATGTGACGGTTGCCATCTTTGTTGCAGGTGCGGAGTTTCTCAAACAGGCGCACGCAGAAACCCTTTTCTGCCTGCCCGTCCTGATCCCCGATGAGAATGTTGTAGGCCAGCATGACCTTGGCCCGACACTCCGTGCAGAACCTGTGAGGAGACACACAGGGAAGTAGTGTTAACCCTTTTGTTGGGCACAGTAAAATCATTTGTTCGCTTCCTGCTGGGTAGGGAAAATGAAGGTAGATGGCTTAAAAATTTTTTTTTTTATACATTCTTTTATATCGAGGATAATGGGATAAGCACTTGTGCTTTTTTACATCCAGTCCCCATGTGTATGCAGTTTTGTAAATGTCATCTGTTCCCACTGGCACATGATGGCCTACTCTTACGAAAAGTGGAACAGGATTTAACGTGTGCGCAAGATGTTCTGCGTGCGTTCACACACAGGGCCTCGGTTTATAGTCTCATCCGAAGGACTTTGTGAGTGGGTGTGTGTATTAACATGCAATAACTCTACAAGTGGTTTCCCCAGATTTTGATGAAATAAAAAAAAAGCAAAATGCTGAAATAAAAAACAAGAAACTTATTTCAAATCTTGTGTTTTAACTTTTTGCTTTCTTTTAGAATTATAATGTATAAACACACAGGTCATTGATTGGTTTTGTGTGTGTCACAGTTAGTGTTGCAAAAACTTTGGAATGCATGAACGGATTTTGATAAAATAAAAAGTAAAACATTCAAACACAATTACAGAAAAACTATTTTCTACCTACTGTTGGTTTTATTATTATTATTTTTTATGAATGATGCATAACACACAAAACATTCCAACGATCATCATTTTGTTTGCTGATGGTCGCAATACATGTTAACTTTTACAATTTGAGCCGTTACTGTGTCAAAGTCCCAAATAGCAATCAATTCACAAAAATAAATAGGTTGTGAACCATTTCCAAAATCAAAATCTGCAGTTCCTTCATTGGGCACAGCGTCCCAAAAGGGCTGAGCCCATTCTCAGGCACAACAGCCCAAAAGGGCCTGCAACAAGACTGTCTTTTCAGAGTGTTTATACAACAGAAATTCTTGCCAATCTTGCTTCAAATCTCGTGAGAAGAGGAAGAAGAAGAAGAAGAAGAAGAAGAAGAAGAAGAAGAAGAAGAAGAAGAAGAAAAGAGGATACAACAAAGAAGAAGAAGAAGACGAAAATGGAGACCACAAAAAAAAAAAGAGTAGGAAGAGGAGGAAGAGGAGGAAGAGGAGGAAGAGGAAGAGGAAGAGGAGGAGGAGGAGAAGAGAGAAGAGAAGAAGAGAGAAGAAGAAGAAGAAGAAGAAGAAGAAGAAGAAGAAGAGAAGCAGCAGCAAATGAAGAAGATGAAGAAGATGAAGAAGAAGAAGACGGTGACGGTGACAAAGGAGGAGAGGTAGTTAAAGCAGGAGAAAAAGAAGCAAAAGAAGCAAAAGAAGGAGAAGAAGCAAAAGAAGCAAAGGAAGGAGAAGAAGCAAAGGAAGGAGAAGAAGCAAAAGAAGCAAAAGAAGAAGAAGAAGAAGCAAAAGAAGAAGAAGAAGAATTGCGAAGAAGAAGAATTGCGAAGAAGAAGAATTGCGAAGAAGAAGAGGAATTGCGAAGAAGAAGAAGAAGAAGAAGAAGAAGAAGAAGAAGAAGAAGAAGAAAGAAGAAGAAGAAGAAGAAGAAGCAACAGGAACGAGAAGCTGACCTGTGTTTGGTGAGGTAGGAAGAGAGGGTTTCCTCGAACTTGGGACAACTGATAGTCAACACCGCCGCCTGACAATCCTGGCTCATCAGCTGCCACACCTCTGTCCAACAACTGACACAAACACATCAACTTGTCAATCAAGCAATCAATCAACTAATCAATCAACTTAGAATCAATTAGGTCCATTTACCAGTCAATCAGTTCATTCCATCAACATAGACCTATCGTATCAAAATGAAAAATGTGAAGTTGACGACACCTGTGATTTCACACATTTAAAACTATGAAATAAAAAAAAAAGAGAAATATTGCAGGATATCGAATTCAAAGCAATTAATAACCACAAATCAATCTTCCACAATATTACATAAATCTCCACAGTTGATATAAGTATGACACCCACAAAATTATCTACATACTTAACACCTAATCATCAACACCCCCCCCCCCCCCCCACGCACACAGATACATGTATACACACATTCCCCACACCCCCCCTGCCCATCTTTCTCTCAACTGTAGTAACTACAGGGAAATTTCTCTTAAAGACATAAGTAGTAGGTTACAGGACTGGGTTATGAAAAATGATATTACAGGTGAACATCAAGCTGGTTTTAGGAGAGGATACTCCACCGTGTTTGCATTTGTACAGAAATAGATTACTCATAACCGTAAGCTCTATGTTGCATTCACTGACTTTGAAAAAGCATTTGATTCTGTGAATAAAAACTTAATATGGACTATTCTCCTGAATAATGGTGATATGGGTAAATTATTATGATGTTTGAGAACCATGTATCAGAATAAGAAGTGGAACTAAACGGACCGACATAATCTACTGTACCACTGGTGGTAAACAGGGCAATGTATGTAGCCCTTTATCGTTTTGTTTTTGTTGAGTTTTTGTTGAGTAAGTCATCAATACTGGTAAACATGGTGCCACTTTCCGCAAAGATTTCACAGGATTGTTTATTCTTCTGCTTGCTGATGATGTTATCCTACTATGTGAAACAATTGAAGACTTACAAAAGCAGCTAAATAGCTTCAGCAACGTTGCAATAGCACTTGATCTATATGTTAATTTGAATAAGAGTAATATCGTTGTATTAAAATAAAAAGGTTATTTAACTGCTCATAAAAAATGGTTGTACAGTGAAAAAGTTGTGATTAATGTATATATTTAGGAATCTGTTTTTCTACAAAGCTTAGTTTCACAATTGCATGTAAAGATCTGGCGGGAATTTATGTAGTTTAATAAAAAAAAAAGTCAACAATCCTTACCTCATCGTTTCTGTCATTATTTAATGCAACGACATCCAGCCTCTAAAACTTCTCCTCACTGTCAATATTGTCCAAAAACTTACAAAAAAGTTTCAAGAAATTTTAGCGCAAATGCTGGCTGCCATTTTTCTTGAAGATGATAGTGACTGGTCCGAAAAAAAAAAAAAATCCCTCTAAAACAATCAAAATCTTCATTGCTCATGTGTGTTGAACAACCTTAACCCTTTCTGTGGCCCTACAATGTCTTAACCCTTTGCTTGGCACAGCAAAATCATTTGTCACCTTCCTGCCGGGCAGAGAAAACGGAGGTGGATGGCTTGTGAGTGGGTGTATGTATTTAACATGCAATAACTCTACAATGGTCAGGTGGATTTTGATGAAATAAAAACAGCAAGATGCAGAAATGAATAAAGAAATTGCTAATACCCAATTTTTGTCATTATTTTTATTTTCTTTTAGAATTATAATGCATAAACACACAAAGTCATTGATTGGTTTGTGCGTGTTACAGTTAGCGTTGCAATAACTTTAGAATGTGTGCATGGATTTTGATTAAATAAAAACTAAAACATTAAGAAACAATTATAGAAAAGATATTTTCAACCTACTGTTGGTTTTTTATAGTTTTTTTGATAAATGGTGCACGAACACATCGAACATTCCGACGATCGCCATTTTTGTTTACCGATGATCGTGATCAGCTTAACGTTTAAGTTTGAGCCGCTAACGTATCAAAATCCCGAATAGCAACCAAATAACAAAATATATCAAGTTCTGAACCATTGCCGAACTTGAAATCCACGATAATTTCCCCAAATCTAAGAGTAGAATTCAAAACGCGTATCGGCCGTGTTGGATTTGACGATCGATTTTCGTCTCGAACTTCGCCGTAGTCAAAGTCGTCTCTCTCACTTCAGTCAACAAACTCAGAAGTCCACACACTACTAGGATCGATTACATCGATATTTGAGCCTAGATACACATCTCACAGCGTCATATTTTCGGCATGGAAGCTGTAAAAACAATTGTAAATGTCGGGTTCGAAGATAGCATCCATCTTGGAAAAATTTGCGATTTTTCCCTCCAAAACTTGCAACAAACTCACTCCAATCGCCGCCATTTGTAATAAACATGCGGAAGTCTCATGGCTTCTATATTCACGAGATTTGAAGCGAGATTGGCGGGAATTTCAAATGTATGATCGCTCTGAAGTGACGGTGATGTCGCCGGGCGCTTTGGGGCGTTTTGCCCAAGGACAGGGTCGGGCGGGCGCTTTGGGGCGTTGTGCCAAGCAAAGGGTTAACATTCATTGGGTGACCTTTCAAAGCGAAAGTGAAACTTCAATTGACTACCTACATCATTCCAGAATATTCCAGGATTCAGAACAAATGTATGAATGCAAAAAAATGCCTGGCCCAGTGTGCACTTGCAGAATGCAGGAAATAACATGTTGTGCAGTAAGAACAATGTTTTTTTTGAGTAGTGACTATTGAAAGTTGTAAAAATTACTTCCCTTAACACAAGTCTGATAGTGAATGAACTGGGTGACCACAGTGGAGTAAGGGTTAATGGTGGGCATAAGTCATACACCAAAAAATTTCACCATTGGTGAATATCCGCCTAGGAGTGAAAAAAACAACTATCTGAGTTGTAGCCTAGGAGTTGAAAAAACATCAACAAAAACCAGAGGAAAAGAAACGTACCTGGGGGTCTTGACTTTGTGTGTGTCCAGGGAGTGCAGGTTACACCTCTTCTTGCTTCTGCCCTTGGTGATGGTGTCCAACACTCCTCGGTACTTGGGCCTGCACAGGATATGTTGGTAATTATCAATACTTCGTTTGTACTCTGCACATTTGAACATACACAGAATGTATAGTAATTCCACACTTTGGTCTAAGCATGATTTACACTTAACATCCTATGTATAATACACACACATACACACACACATTCAACACACTGGCTTGTATATGAATACAGCACACACGAAAAACTCTTGTTCTTCCTGTAAAAAAAGAAAACCTCTATAAGGCTGTGCACGCTTGAATATAATATTCTAACATATAAACAGTACTCAGGAAAAAAAAAAACAAAAAAACAAAAAAAAAACAGTACTCAGGGATGATGTTTTGTTGATAAAAATAAATGGAATTCATATAGCACTATACCTTGTAAAAACAAATCAAAATGCTTGCATTCAACCTATTCTCACACAAACAGCCAATAACAATTACCAGTTTTTAACAAATTCAAGTGTACAGGCACACATACAGGACAGCAAAGACGGTAGTTATGAAAAATAACCATATTTCTTTTTTTTTTTTTTAAATGAAAGAGAGAAACTGAAAAGAAAACCAAACAAACCTTACAAAAGGCCCCCCCCCCCCCCAACACACACACAAACCCCATCCCCTTCAAACAAACCAAGAAAAGCCCCCCAAAAAACCCATTCATCAACCAAAATATTTAATAGCAGAAATACCTTCACCCTTTATCAGTATGATACATTTAAATACACACAGCATCCTTCCCATTCATTTCCTTTCTGACCGCGTGGCACTCACCCATGAATGTAGAAGAGACAGTAGAGAGATCGTGGGTTGCAGACGTCGGCACACACAGAGAGCTCCGAGTGTGGAGTGACCACCAGTGGCTCCAGAGTGGGGTAGCCGTTGGACTCCAGGCTCAGGAACAAATTTTCCACACTGCACAACCATAAAATAAGTAAATAAAGGATGTTCTTGTACAACACACAAACCTTGTATCAATAACTCACTGCAATCAACTTAAGAATTTAAAAAATCACATTATCAGCTCAAATTGACAAAATGAAAAAAAAAAGTGGTGCTGCTTGCGATTTCACACAATACACAATAGAAATAAAATGACATGAAAAATGAGTCAATTTCAAATACAGAAAGAAACCCTCTCAAATTCAGAGCAGTATTAGTTTACAATACACAAGTTTTAGTATTAGCTTGCAAAATTCACAGTACTAGGAGCATGCTGAATTAAAAAAGTATTACCCAAAATTCAGTCTATCTCAGTTTAATCTCAGTTTCTCTAATCAATAAAAGCAGACAACATCCATACATTTGACCCTACCTCCTACCCACACTGTGCTAATATCTTTTTGGTTCCAGCATGCCCCCCCCCCCAAAAAAAATACACACACACACATTAACATACACAAACTCGCTAACACACACACTCGCTAACACACACACACATACTCGCTAACACACATACTCGCTAACACACACACACACACAGAAGACATAGATTTTATTTATCATTTATTTTATTTAAATTCTTTTATAAATATCGAGGATAATGGAATAGGCACTCATGTGCTTTTTTACATTCAGTCCCCTTGTGTATGCAGTTTTGTAAATCTTGTCATCAGTTCAGAGTGTTCCCATCGGCACAGAATGGCCTACTCTTCCGAAAAGCGGAACAGGATTTAATGTGTGTGGAAGATGTTCTGTGTGCGTTCGCACATGGGGCCTTGTCAGACTATACACACATTCTCTCTCTCTTGCTCGCATGTGCACGCACACACACTCTCTCACTCACATACACACACAGAGTCACATACATACACACACACTCACACACACACACACACACACAGTGACACACACACACCAACCCTACCTGCGTCGGCAGCCAACACAAGGCAGAGACTGGGCAAGGTGGGAGAAGACCTCTTTCTTAGTAACCATGAGGGAGACTACCAGGTCATCCTTGTCCAGCACTTGGCACTTGCTGATGAACTTGTCCAGCTCCTTCTGCTTCACCTGACCTTCACACTCCACACACTTACTGAACTGTACCACCATCTGCACACACAAACACAAGCACATGCATATAATGATGTATACTGTATAGAGACAAATATGATACACACACAGACAATAGATTAACAGTTGCAGTTACACATATATAACACATGGTCACAGACAGACAGACAGACTACACACACGTGCGCACATGCACACACACACACGTAAACACACATGCACACACACAAAGTGACACACACACACACATACTACACAGACTGACAGTCCCTTTCATGTACATGTACACACACACACACACAAATCAAAGACACACATACACACATACACACACACACACACACACACACACACACACACACACACACACCAGAGTCACTCCCACACAAAGTGTATTTTAAAATAGTTATGACTGAGTTCTTGACAAATTCCCCCCTTTTAGCAGACGCTTCACAAATCTTAAACCTCTTAACTGCAGTCTGCAGAGTGCAAGTGCAACACAAAGGGAATAACATTCTTATACATGTACCACTTGCTAGTTGCTATGTTCATATCCCTAATACTCAGAAAACACCTTTGAATAATCCTAATATCCTACCTAGTGACAGTATCGTAGACTGCTATCAGGCATGCTCAAAGTGATCAGCATATTTAACTATATTATATATGTTAAATTTTTTTTTAAATAGAAGAAAATACACTTTCTCCATCTCCACTGTCAAAGTGTCATTCTGAGTACTCCCCATCCCCACAAGGATAGCCTAGTGGTCAGAACACTGCGTTCGCAATTTGACAACCTGTGTTCGATTCTCTTTCAAGGAGATTTTTCTCCTGGAGTTAACATCAGTGCTGACTCCACTCTCCCCAAAAGTCCTTCGGATAAGACTATAAACTGAGGCCCCATGTAAGAATGCACGCAGAACATCTTGCGCACATGTTAAATCCTATTCCGCTTTTCGTAAGAGTAGGCCATCGTGTGCCGGTGGGAACAGATGACATTTACAAAACTGCATACACACGGGGACTGGATGTAAAAAAGCACAAGAGTGCTTATCCTATTATCCTTGATATAAAAGCATAACCCCCCCCAAAAAAACCCCACAATAGTGTCACACATAGGTCCAGGCAAAATCTCAGGGTTTTTTTTTCATCTTCACGATCTCCCCAATCATACAAAATCATTTTCATCACTATGAGGACCATCTTAAATATCACTTGCCACTTCTTTGGCTGTGTGAAGTCATTGATGTGTTCAGCGAGAAGAGTCAGCCATTTTGAACAAGTACAGTCTAAGCAGTGATGCAAAATAACAATATATGAGCTACCCCCCCCCCCCCATTTGTATAAATTGCCATGTTTCTGTGGCTAGATGTTGCCAAGCAAAAGAAGAGTTATCTCTGTCAATTTCGGAGTTGTTGTGCGTTCCCCAGCTTAACACCCTGGGGATAACCCCGAAATATATATATATGCACTCTTGACTCACTCATCCCACCTGGGAATCACTGTGAGATAGGAAGTACACTGAATGAGAAGATTGTGTGTATGACTTATTTTCAAGTACCTCGCCATGATATAGGCAGCCACAGTCTAACTTCAAAGGAAATTTCAGAGTTATATATATCCCTTTAAATGTAGTCAAGGAAGCTGGCTTGTTTGTCAATTCGTCATCCCGGAAATTTTCTTGGTTGTAGGCATATAGAGTGCATATATTTACTAATCTAGTCCCAGAAAATTTCCAGGCAGTGAAGCATTTAAAAGAAACTTGTATTTCAAACGACCAAAGACACAAGTGTTGCACACACACATATACCCTCATGCATGTGCACACACACAGACACACTGTACATGCACACGCACACATACACAGGGTTCGCGATAACCGTAAATGTTGGTATTTTACCAATTGTAAACAGGGAATACCGAAAATTTTCAAAGCAGGCGGTACTGCGTACCGATTCTGTTTGCCTGTGACCGATTAGATTTCCGTCTAAAAAAAAAAAAGTCTGAAGTGACATTTGTTGACAGTCTGTCATGCGCCTATGCATATGCACCTACCCCTTCCCATCCCTTCCGACGAACTCTTATCTTTGGCGCCAACCTCTTTAGCACGCAGAACAGCAAACTTTACTGTGTAAGAATAGAGCTTCACGCTCTTCTCGGCATGACAGTGACTTCCATTCACAATGAGTAAATGGGGCCTAGATTGATTTATTCTTTATTCTTTTATATCGAGGATAATGGAATAAGCACTCATGTGCTTTTTTACATCCATTCCCCATGTGTATGCAGTTTTGTAAATGTCATCTGTTCCCACCGGCACACGATGGCCTACTCTTTTGAAAAGCAGGGTCTATGACTATGAATTTGCGCGTTGCTTTGAGAGAGAAGGGTCGAAAACTAAATCTTAATTGAACGAAAGATCTAGATGAGCGCTAAGCATAGAAACGAGAAAGAAGAATAGGCTTAGCAAAAGTTAAGTCACATCAATGATGTCATGCAAAACAACAGACCGAGTACTGACAAAGACAGTGACACAGGCGCTAGAAAAAAAAATTCTACCTATTTCCTGCGTGGCTTCATGCCCAAGAAGCGAGTGGCAGCAGCATGGCAGTCAAAAGTCTCTGAGAGATTTGCGTTCAATTTAGATCTAGTTTTGCTGCCGAACAATCCCCCCCCTCCCCCAATCCCTCACTGAATAGTTTCATTTTGTTCACAGTACGTACCAAATTTTATTTTCTAGGGACCGATTTTGGGGGAGTTGGTCAAGATATCTCTGAAATGGCAACTCACAGTACCGGTTTTAAAAAATCCTAGCACGAACCCTGATACACTAAAACACACAAAGCACTAAAATACACACAGACACAAAAAACAAACACACACACTCACAAAAGGAGACACATACACATGATTTGTTCATACGTCATCTGATCAAGTTCATGTCATATTTCAGAGTCATATATTTAATTCAAAACCTAAATTAATCATTATTGTACCAATAACCATGGTTTTAAGATTTTTTTTTTTATATATACACTGCTCTGTGTACATGTGTCACTATGTCAGTGTGTGTGCCACTATGTCATGTGTGTGTGTGTGTGCGCATGTGTGTGTGTGTTTGATTTGATTTTGATTTGATTTGATTTATTCTTTTATATCGAGGATAATGGGAGAGCTTCACGCTCTTCTCGGCATGACAGTGACTTCCATTCACAATGAGTAAATGGGGCCTAGATTGATTTATTCTTTCTTCTTTTACATCGAGGATAATGGAATAAGCACTCTTGTGCTTTTTTACATCCAGTCCCCGTGTGTATGCAGTTTTGTAAATGTCATCTGTCCCCACCGGCACACGATGGCCTACTCTTACAAAAAGCGGAACAGGATTTAACGTGTGTGCAAGATGTTCTGCGTGCGTTCGCACATGTGTGTGTGTGTGTGTGTGTGTGTGTGTGTGTGTGACTGTGTACGAATGGGTATGATGTGTGAATGGTGTATACATTAATATATATATCATTATATGCTTGTGTGTGTATATGCTTGTGTCACATGTGTGTATATGTTTGTGTGCACATATGTATACATGTAGGTATACATGTGTCATTGTGTGTGTGTGTACGCGTATGTGTGTGTGAGAGAGAGAGAGAGAGAGTGTGTGTGTGTGTGTGTGTGTGTGTGTGTGTGTGTGTGTGTGTGTGAGAGAGAGAGAGAGAGAGAGAGAGAGAGAGAGAGAGAGAGAGAGAGAGAGAGAGAGAGAGAGAGAGAGAGAGAGAGTGTGTGTGTGTGTGTGTGTGTGGTGTGTGTGTGTGTGTGTGAGTGAGTGAGTGAGTGAGTGAGTGAGTGAGTGAGTGAGTGAGTGAGTGAGTGAGTGAGTGAGAGAGACAGACTCTGGGTGTGTGTGTAAACTAGTATAATTATAAAGATATCATTACATGCGATGTGTGCATAAACTTGAAAAAGCATTTTAAAAAATAAATTTTTATTGAAGATATAAATACAAGAAATGAGCCATATAAAAATGTATCAGGTCAGTACTTTCCTTCTGGATCATTAGAGATGATTTTGATACTTTAAAATCTTACCTGATGGTATTTCATGTCTATTCTTTGTAAATCAAGAGATCACTCAAAACTTACATGCACTTTCTATATCACAGAATGACAGGACATCGGGAACAGAATTCTTATGTATCTATAGTAACATATGACATAATAAACAATGCCTTGCCTGATTGGTTCTACTGATCTGACTTCTCAATCTGCTTGACAAACAAACACACCCACTCTCACTCTGTCACTGTGGAAGTTCTAAATGGGAAAAAAAGCCATCTTGATATGGCTTCAGGGCTTTCTTGCACACTGACTCTGTTACAAAACTCATGTATATTTTTCTTTTATCTCTTTTTGTCTTTATTTAGGCCTAATGTGTGTACCGGGCACATCATCACTACTACGTCTGCCATGTGTGTACTGTTATTTCAATGACTTGAAAGTTGAAATGGTGACGTGACAAACTGGAAGGAAAATGATTGAGTTTTTAATGGATTAGTCAGTGTCATGCCCAATTAAGATTTTAACAAAATACATAATAGGTAAAGCACCATGTAACGCCGTAAAAAGCTGGGCCTTGAAAGAATTGACTTGCTGGGTCTTGAAATTTAAAGACGACTGCTATCTTCCTCATTATTATACAATGTCTGCACTCAATCATTGATTTTTCACATATTCTACATATTTCGTTACCGATGTGAAATTTATTTAATGGATGTACACCGTGTCTTAAACATGTTGCTTTTTCGGTGACACAAAATATAGGTGTTATTATTATTTACAAAACATACAACATGCCCGCTATTTCTTACCTTGATATCGCTTTCCTCAAAAGGCATTTGACGTCGCGAGAAAGTAGTTTCTCTTTTGCAAAGACTAATAAGTCGCGCCATAACAGTTTATCATTCACTGATTTTGCCTCATAAATTTTAAAGCTGTTTCTTAAAAGTGAGCTCACGGACAAAATCTCAGAAATGCTGCAAGGAAACTTCAATCTGACATTGGGACACTTCGCAGCCAGTTGATGCAGTCAACCATATTGGCCTTGCCACATCGCCACAAGGAATTTCTTCCTCGCTTTGAAAAAGTAGTTCCCTTTATAGTTTTTGTTTATATGGAGAAACACTATTTAAAATGAATATATTGATATACAGAAACCTGGAATATTATATTCGTATTTATTTAGTGTAAATTATATCTTTATTTTTTCAAACACATATTTATCCATATATGGTGCAGGGTGCAGATACTGACAAGTTAGCATTTACGAATGGAAAAACAAAATGATTTTGCAAAACTAATTAAGAACAAATTTCCAACAATAGTGTATTTTATTATGTTTTTATTGAAACAGTCCGCTTCTTTTTTTCATGTCCAATCTCGCACCAACGCAGAATGCAGGGGCATGAATATCACCAATGAAGGATTGCATTTCCGGTTTCGTCCAATTTGACCCCTAGCCTTGGCCTTTGTTTACTTCCTGTTCTTTTGGGACACGTGAAATCGAGTAAGTTTAGTAGACTTAGAACAATTAGAAGCTTAAATCATAGGCCTACTTTAAACACACAGAAATACAATTTTATACAATTATTAGTAGAGTAATATTGACAGGAAAAAGCTTTTTCTCTGTACGTCTAAAGCTACGAGAAAGATTGCAGTGACCAAGTCATGCTTGTAACTCTTTGATCTGTGTGATTTTGGATAATGCTGACGTAAAGGTGTGGTGTACATCTGTTTCTTTTCTTTTTTTAAAGGCTAAGAATATCAATTATGGATGAAAGGAGAGGGGTAGGGTAGTGTTGGTGGAGAAAGATCGGATGGGTAATGGAGGTGCTGCTTGTGTCAAGAAATAGCCTAGTGGTCAGAACATTGCGTTCGCAATTTGACGACCCGGGTTGATTCCCGTTCGAGGAGATTTTCCTTCTGGGGTTAACATCAGCGCGGACTCCACTCTCCCCAAAAGTCCTTCGGATGAGACTTTAAACCGAGGCTCCGTGTGTGAACGCACGCAGAAATCTTGCGCACACGTTAAATCCTGTTCCGCTTTTCGTAAGAGTAGGCTATCTTGTGCCGTTGGGAACAGATGGCATTTACAAAACTGCATACTCATGGGGACTAGATGTAAAAAAGCACACGAGTGCTTATTCCATTATCCTTGATATAAAAGTATATATAAAAAAAAGATCTGTAGGAGAGAGCCTAAGGCTCATCAGGCCGGTGCTTATCCCGGTTTCTGTGGCGTTAAGCGACTGAGAGTCATAGACTCCCCCCTGGATAGGACGCCAGTCTATCGCAGGGTTAACCCCCAACACAAGGTTGGTACCCCTTTTACACCTGGGTGGGGTGAGAAAATAGCCGTAAAGTGCCTTTTCCAAGGGCACAACGCCATAGCTGAAAGCTGGGATCAAACCCGCAATCTTTAGATTATGAGTCCAACGCCCTAACCACTAGACTACAGCGGTGGCGGGGGTTGAAGGGTTAGTAATTAAGGAGTTTCCCTACCATTGATGTAAAGGTGGTGACAGATTGAATCTGGACAATTTCTTCTTTCAGTTGATTCCAATCATATACATATCTTATAAATTTTGTGTGGCCTGGGAGGAGGAGCATCTCACTGTTAAGTGATAATTCAATAGCAGCTGTCTGAGATCATCTAGCCCAGGGTCTTGTTCATTGATCATCTGGCCATGATGATGCAGGAGCTTTTACATTTTATTCAAGTCCCCTGTGTGGATGTCAGGGGCCCAGTCAGTATAAATATCACCAAAGCATGTCCACCTACTGGAAATTATGTGCTAGGAGTTTCTTCTCTTTTTGTTTCTGCCTTGTTCCTTTTCTTCACATTACCTCCTGTTTGTCTGTTTTTTTGCCTTCTTGGTCCACTTTTCTGCGTTTTTTCCAAAAAGACTTAAAGGATAGTAATTATTTTTCGATTTAAGGTCAGATGCCCTGGGCTTGATTTGTCAGGTGCTTAACTGCAGTGCAACACAGTTTTGCTCAGGGCTATAGTATGTCAGACAACCTCAACTGCGGCCTTCAGCATCTGACGATGAGGAAGAAGAAGATATATTAAAGGTGGTGGAATGTATTTTTTGTGCAGGTCAAATATGCAGACCCATTTCAAGTGTGTTATAAACAGTTGATGATGGGTCTGATATAGTGATAGATATGAATAACGCGGATTTATAACAGAAAAAATTATAGCGAGAGTGGATCAGTGCTTATTTTTATTTATTCTTTTATATCAAGGATAATGGAATAAGCACTTATGTGCTTTTTTACATCCAATCCCCGTGTGTATGCAGTTTTATAACTCTTTGTCATCTGTGCCCACCAACACACAATGGCCTACTCTTACGAAAAGTGGAACAAGATTTTAACATGCACACAAAATGTTCTGCATGCATTGGCACACGGGGCCTGGCTTTATAATCTCATCCGAAGGACTTTTGGGGAGAGTGGGGTCAGCATTCGTGTTCACTCCAGGGAAAAATCTCCTCAAACAGAAATCGAACCCTAGTTGTCAAATTGCAAGTGCAATGTTCTGACCACTAGGCTATCCGGTCCCCCAGCTGAAGCTGTTGTGTTCACTGTGTGTGCAGGTTCTGTCAGTGTCATCAGGTGGGACAGACAATGGATCAGAGCTGGCAGTCGCTGGCGTCGATGCTCAGCACGGCAACATTGGAATCGATTGAGGACCTCAAATTCACGGCCATGACCCCTGTACAGGTCAGGTTTGGTTTGGTTGGTTTGTGATTGAAGTCACGCCACAATTGCATCACATCACATCACATTACATTCTCATCACATTACACTACATTACATCTACATCACAAGACTACATATATCTACATATCACATAATCTTCTCAACCCATGAATGACCTGACAACCAGCCCTCACCATCTTTCTCTGCCTTCCTTCCTTCTGCCTCTGTCTCTATCTCTGTCTCTCTGTCTCTGTCTCTGTCTCTGTCTGTCTGTCTGTCTGTCTGTCTGTCTGTCTCTCCTCTCTCTCTCTCTCTCTCTCTCTCTCTCTCTCTCTCTCTCTCTCTCTGGCAGTGCTTCTTTCACTCAGCCTCAGGCCTGTCCAGTCTGAGATGTTGTCCTCCTCCTCTCATCTCCTTCTCTGTCTTCCTTCCTCTCATTCTCCACCTTTGCACTGTGCTTTGCAGGATTGTATTGGCAAACCCATATTACTTCAGTTTTTGTCTCTTGTATACATGTATGTTTGTTTTGAGTTGTAGATCGAATCAACAATGGTCTGCATGCATTGAATTTAGAACCATCATTTCTTTCCTTCTTCTTCCCCCTCCCCATGGGGATTTTGGGGACCTGTCAGTATGAATAGCATCCCAACCTTCTGGAAATTTTGCACTAGGAATTCCTTCTTTTTATTCCTTTTTTTGTTTCTGCCTTGTTCCTTTTTATTCCTGTCACATCCTCCTTGTCCATTTCCCACCTTCTTGGTCCCTTTACCTGCATTTTTTTCCCCAGAAAGACTTAAACTGTTAAAGGTAACAATTCTCTTCCACGCCAAAGTTGGATGTGCTGGGCCTGACATGTCAAGTGTTCAACAGTGGCACAACTCATTTTATGTTGTATGACTGATAAAAATATTGCTTTCTGAGTGTTCGATGAAAAAACCATTATTTTGTGAAGCAGAATAGTCTAGTAGTTAATCTATTAAAGTTATGATCTGTTGAATTGTTGATCTGTTGATGTTGAATTGAGACAGGTTGTTGACACAACATGGCACATTGCTGACACACTAAGCAAAAATTGTAATGTTGAAATAACATATTTTGATATTATTGACGCAACATGATGCATTGTTGGCACACCCAAATAACATTTGACACGTTGAAACGACACAGACTGTTGAATGCAGCATTGCACATTGCTGACACAAGTGACAACACGACACATTGTCAACACATCCAAACAATACTTGACCTGTTGAGATGACACAGATTGTTGATACGACCTGTCACATCGAAGCGACAGACGGCTGACACATTGATAAAACGGCACGTTATTGACATGTGGAGACGACATAGATTGTTGATACGACCTGTCACATTGAAGCGACAGACGGCTGACACGTTAATAAAACGACGCGTCATTGACATGTTGACAGGCGGCCTGCATCCCCCAGTTCCTGAAGAACAAAGACGTGGCAGTGGAGGCCGTGACTGGCAGCGGCAAAACTCTGGCCTTCGTCGTCCCCATCATGGAGATTCTCTGTCGCAGAGAGACGCAGCTGAAAAAACATGAGGTGGGGGGGGCTCACAGCTGTCCGTTTCTCTCACTTTCAGCTGCTCTCAGCTAGCTATCTGTCTGTCTGTGTCTGGCTGGCTGGCTGGCTGGCTGGCTGGCTGGCTGGCTGGCGATCATGGGGGCACCCATGAAGACTTGACAACCACTTCCCAGCTGCCAATTTTCTTTTTTGTTTTTTTTGTGAGATCAGATTTTCAGAATTTCCTGTCATCAACTATGATGTGATTAAATTACATGTGTATCTCAGCTGCTAGCTGTTCCACCCCATCCCATCCCAGCCCAGTGGAGGCCAGCTGGTGCAAATTTATAGTCTTAACTGACCACACTTACACTTGGTTAAAGGAAGAGGTGCACTAATTTTAGCACTGGGCTCTGGACACTTGACAGAGTTATGCTGGATTTGTGTGCTAGGGGCTTTTTTGTTTCTTCTTTTTTCATTGTTGTTGAGTTGTTGAAAGATATTTCTGATGCTATTATATATTGTTCTTGGCTAGAGCTCTGAGGTTCACCAATGGTGAGATTTATATGCATGTGATAATTTTTCCTTTTTGCTATACAGTTTACAAAACTGCATTTATTCATGTCTGTATCATGTAACTTTATATACATATGTGCAAAAAATGACTGACACCATAGCTGAGTGATTAAGACCATTTGACTTTAATTCCATGGGTCCGTGAAGTTGTGGGTTTGAATTTCAGTGGTGTCTGGTGAATTAAGGGCGGGTATTTTTTTTTACAGTCTCCTAGGTCAACATCAAGTGCAGACCTGACAGTACCTTCATTCCCTTCATGTATATATACGTATGCAGAAGATCAAATATCCACCTTAAAGATCCTGTAATTCATGGCACCATTCGGTGGGTTTGGAAACATGAACATACCCAGCATACATCCCTCGGCTACCTTCATTGTGTGCAAAAATGGTCGCATACGCAAAATCTCACATTGGTGAATCTTGGAGCTCTAGCTGGGGAATGAAAAAAAAAAATTGCAAAATGCATTATACATATTGTTCAGCTGTTTCAGTACATGGAACTTTTGATGTGCTAACTCAGTTTGACAAAATGCTGAACATGACCCTGAGGGACATATCATCATTCATGTATAAAACCTTTGACAAATGCAATGGCTGACTATAGTTTTTAAGATAGAGTAAATGAGAGAAAAAAAAAAGGAAAGAAAGAAAAGATTAACTACCATTAGCTTTTGAGAATCTCACATTCTCACTCACTTAAGAATCATTTATAACTACCATTAGCTTTTCAGAAACTGACACTCTCACTCACTTAAGTATCTTTTTTTGTGTGTTTTACTACCAATATCGCCGCCGCGGTAGTCGAGTGGTTAGGGCGTTGGACTCGTAATCTAAAGGTTGCGGGTTCGATCCCAGCTGTCGGCTATGGCGTTGTGCCCTTGGAAAAGGCACTTTACGGCTATTTTCTCACCCCACCCAGGTGTAAAAGGGGTACCAACCTTGTGTTGGGGGGTTAACCCTGCGATAGACTGGCGTCCTATCCAGGGGGGAGTCTATGACTCTCAGTCGCTTAGCGCCACAGAAACCGGGATAAGCACCGGCCTGATGAGCCTTAGGCTCGGGACAGACTTTAACTTTTAACTAACTACCAATATCGTTGAATCTTGATTCAGGTAGGGGCGATAATTCTGACACCGACCCGAGAACTCGCTATCCAGATTGACGAGGTTGTCTCCCATTTCCTGCAGCGTTGCCCAGAGCTGTCTTCCCTGCTGTTGATAGGGGAAGCAACTGCAAACAGGACATGAACAAATTTATCACACATGGGTGAGTGCTGTTAATGAACAACAAAAATAATTGTATTGTATTGTATTGTGTTATGTTGTGTTGTGTTTGTTGTGTTGTGTTGCATTGCATTGCATTGTATTGTATGGTATTGGATTGGATTGGATTGTTTTGCATTGTATTGTATTGCATTGCAGTTGTATACTACTTTCAGATCACAAGGGAGATTGGATAGTCTGATGGTTTGAGCGTTGTCATCTGATGGCTCAGGTTTGAGCTATCATTAAGGCCCCCATACAAGAAGATATTTCCAGTGCTGACTCCACTCCCTGAAATTACTTTGGATGAGACTATAAACCGAGGTCTCATGTGTGAACACATGTAGAACACAGTGTTGATTCAAGGGTGTGTCCTTGCAGGATTTCTGCATTTTTTTCAACTTTGCCGCAAAATAATGTGAGCAGTGCACCCTAATGGATGCACCCCCCCCCCCCCCCCCCATGGACAGCATGTTTTTGAACAAACAGTGCGCCATTGCAACTGCCATTTATTTATTTATTAAATATATATATATATATATTTATTTATTTTACAATTGCCATTTATATAATTTCTGAAATATAGGGCTACATGCGGCAGTCATTACGTTGATACTCAAGGGACAGCAAGATGTACTGGTTAGCACCTACAAGCATCACAATGAAGCTGGCTGGTCCGACTTTGTTTTCTTATTCATTCACATTTTCCAAGAAGCCCTGAACTCCTGAAATGAGTGACGTCATTGTGACAGAGATCGATTGAGGAGATGGCAGAAGAAGCCACATCCTAGCAGGGTTCAGAGCTGGTAGACCTAAGAGTTTTCAAGAAGTTTTTCCAGATCTGGCTTGAACACATTTGAGCTGAAGCTGGGATAAAAAAAAAAGTGACTTCTTGCTTTTTAGGCAGACCTGTAGATTATGTCTAAGCCACCAGTCTATCTATTAAAACTTTTTTGCTGGGTACTGCATAGTGTTATCTGCAACAGTATGAATACACATCTTCAGTGTTAACAGATATGTGTGATATTGGAGGAAATGTGTATTTTTTCAGTCTTGTTGTCTTGTTTTCAGAGGAAACATCATGATCGCCACGCCAGGTCGCTTGGATGATCTGTTCTCCCGCAAACAGCCAGGGTTTAATTTAGCAACAAGCGTCAAAGCTTTGGTAAGTTTTTGTTATACATATACTGATAAATATGATACATGTCACATATATATATATACAGAGACACAGACAGATCTGATGATGACAGTTCTCCAAGTTAAGCTTGAGGGCAGAAGGAAAAGAGGCAGACCACCAACATTCTACATTGCCAACGTCACTGAGATCAGTGGTCTGGGAGGGCTACAGCAAATTGTAGAATTCAGCAGAGATAGAGAAAAAATGCCAGGGTTACATTGTGTGGAGCTCCTATAGATGACAGCAGCAATGGAGACAGTTGAGATGAGTTGATATACAGAGAAGGAGAAAGGCAGACGTAGTAATAAGTGAGGAGTCGTCAATCATGATGGAAGGAAACTCAAGTCTCCACTGAGAGGTATCTGTCTGAGGGGATTTTATTCCTGGAGTTAACATTGGCACCAGGGGGCGGGGTAGCCTAGTGGTTAGAGCGTTAAGCTCCCAATCTAATAGCTCAGGTTTGAGCCATGACTGTAGTGCTCACCCAGTCAATGGGATTGTTCCCTTGGAGTTAACTTCATAGCTGACTCCATTCTCTCTAAAAGTTCTTGGGATGAAACTATAACTGGAGGTTTCTTGTGCACGTGAACTCACTCAGAACATCATTCACACAAGTTAAAACCTATTCTACATTTTGGAAGAGGGGGCCTTTTTGTGCCAGTAAGAATGGACAGATGACAGACTTAAAAAACCCTGAACATATGCTTATTTTATACATTCAGTTACCATGTGGTTTTGCAAATTTTATCATCCGTTCCCAGTATGTCTTCTATCTGTTTGTGGTGTGATGTGAATGTTGCTGTGTATTTTGATTTGGTGCTGTATACATTATATACATATTAATGAATAAATGACGTGTGTGTGTTTGTGTGTGTGTGTGTGTGTGTGTGTGTGTGTGTGTGTGTGTGTGTGTGTGTGTGTGTGTGAGTGTGTGTGTTTTGTGTTTGCGTGGGTGTGGGTGAGTGTGTGTGTGTGTGTGTGTGTGTGTGTGTGTGTGTGTGTGTGTGTGTGTGTGTGTGTTTGTGTGTGTTGTGTGTGTGTGTGTGTGTGTGTGTGTGTG
>CM060340.1:21482642-21485142 GCA_030674155.1 Stramonita haemastoma
AAAAGTGGAACAGGATTTAACGTGTGCGCAAGATGTTCTGCGTGTGTACAAATGTGTGTGTGTGTGTGTGTGTGTGTGTGTGTCTGCATGCATGTGTGTTTGTGTATGTGATGATATAATTTGTATGTATGTATATATGTATATTATGTTGCAGTGGGTTGTTGGTGTGTACGGATGTGATGGCCCGTGGTGTGGACATTCCGGATGTGGACTGGGTGATTCAGTACGATCCCCCATCCTCTGCAAGGTAGGACACAGATCCCCCCTGGGAATGTTGGGTACCTGTCACTATAATCAGCGTTTTGTATTTGTGTTTTGTACCGCTTTATGTCACAGCAGATTTCTCTGCATGAAATTCGGGCTGCTCTCCCCGGGGAGAGCGCATCACCACAAGTGCAGCGCTTACCCATTTTTTTTTCTTTTTCCTGTATGCAACTGTATTTGTTTCCCCATAAGAGTGGCTTTTTTCTTCAGAATTTTGCCAGGGTCAACCCCCTTGTTGCTGGGGGTTCTTTTACGTGCGCTAAATAATGATGTGTAATACACGGGACCTCGGTTTATTGTCTCATCCCCACCTTCTGGAAATTTCCTCTTTTCTATCACTCTCTTTATTTCTGCCTTGTTCCTTTTTCTTCCTGCCGCCTCCTTCATGTCTGTGTTCTTGCCCTCTTTGTCCATTCTTCTGCCCCCTCCCCTTTTTTTTTTCAGAAAGACTTGAAAGATAACAATTCTCTCTTATGCTGAAGTCGGATGTGTTGTGCCTGACTTGTCAGGTGCTTCATGGCATTTCATTTTGAGGATAATGGAATAAGCACTCGTGTGCTTTTTTTATATCCAGTCTCTGTGTGTATGAAATTTTGTAAATTTTGTCATCTGTTCCCACTGGCACACAATGGCCTACACTTCTGAACAGCAGAACAGTATTTAATGTGCGCACAAGATGTTCTGCATACGTTCACACTCAGGACCTTAGTTTATAGTCTCATCCGAAGGACTTTTGGGGGAGTGGAGTCGGCACTGATGTTAATTCCAGAGGAAAAATCCTATTGAACGAGATTCAAACCCGTGTCAGCAGATCACAAGCACGGTGTGCATCACTCTAACCACCTGGCTATCCCTTCCCCCCTCCCTCCCTCACCACCCTGAATGATGGCTGAGGGTGCAGGTTTGAATCTCTTCTGCCCTCTGTTTCAATATATTCATGACTTTGTTATCATGTAAAGTCATGAAAAAAAAAAGAAAGATAAAGTGTGTATGTGTGTGTGTGTGTGTGTGTGTGTGTGTGTGTGTGTGTGTGTGTGTGTGTGATCATGTTAAGTCATGAAAAAGAAAAAAAAAAGATAAACACACACACACACACCACACACACACACACAACACACACACGCGCGCGCACGCACACACACACACACACACACACACACACACACACACACACACACACACATGTAAAGGTGCATCTAGAAAACACATACCCTTCTCATGTTAAAGTTTACACTGATGGATCTCTTCTTGAAAATAAGGAAGCAGGGGCTGCTTTCTTTATTCCTACTTTAAAGGTTGAAAAATCCTTTTATATCAGCAAACATCATTCCATTTTTACAGCTGAACTTACAGCTATTTTAATGGCTTTGTACTTCCTGCTTGACTTCCCTAAAACTATTTTGCAGGTTTTGTTCTGTGTTGACTCGAAATCTGTTTTACAGTCACTTTGTAACTCAGAATCTAATGCTAGACAGGATCTTATAACTGAAATCAATCATTTAGTACACTTTTTAATTCTGAGAGGATCTAATGTTACTTTCTGCTGGGTTCCATCTCACTGTGGTATTTATGGTAATGAAAAGGTTGACAAAGTAGCCAAATCAGCAGCAAATCATTCTTCCTGTTCTACTGTCGTACATGTTCCGCTTTCTATTCGTGAGGGTTATGCACTGCTTCAAAATGTTTGCTGGAAACATGTTAAAAAGAAACAGGAAGAGGCTGGATATCCCCTGTATAATTGTTCATATCTAGATTTTGAGAACATTCTTTGTACTCAGTACGGTTATCAAAAATCTTGTACCAGAAAAACTGTTACTCTAATCTACAGATTGAAACTAAATGCTTTTCGAGCAAAATTTGCAAAAAATATACAATGTATATGTGGTGAAAAACTTTCAAATATTCATGTTTTGTATCACTGTTCAGGTTTAAAAAAGTTCCTACCATCATTTCAAAATAAGTCCCTACACGAGGTTCTTACGAATCCAAGGCTATTGTGTGAGATAGCATTATCCCTGATGCGATCCCCAGTAGCTTCATTTTTGTAAAATTTGACAATGCGTCTGCAACAGATTTGAAATCAGAATGATTCCAAATGTTCAGGTTCTGCTGTTAGCATAGTTTTGTTGCTATTGTTGTTGTTCTGAGGGTTGTTCTTTTTGTGTTTCTTTGCCTTGTTTTATTTTTTGTTTTTTGTATTGTTTGGAATTAGTATCTTGCTACATCTTCCATCTCA
>CM060340.1:21487642-21492642 GCA_030674155.1 Stramonita haemastoma
GTGCGCAAGATGTTCTGCATGTGTTCGCACACGGGGCCTTGGTTTAAAGTCTCATCCGAAAGACTTTTGGGGAGAGTAGAGTCAGCACTGATGTTAACTCCAGGAGAAAAATCTCCTCGACCGGACTCAAACTCGGGTCTTCAAATTATTGTTCTCCTGTGTGCAAAAACAGTTGCATGCACAAATATTAAATTGAAACTTGGAACTCTAGCCTAGGAATGAAAAAAAAAAGTGTTTTTCTTCCACGTTGAATGGATTATTTATTTTGTTGTCCTATGTGGTCACCTGCATGCAAAAACAACCAGTCACACACAAATATCAATTTGAAACTTGGAACTCTAGCCTAGGAATGAAAAAAAAAAAGTGTTTTTCTTCCACGTTAAATGGATTATTTATTTTGTTGTCCTATGTGGTCACCTGCATGCAAAAACAGTCGCACACAAATATCAATTTGAAACTTGGAACTCTAGCCATGGAATGAAAAAAAAGGTCTGTTTTTTTCCACGATAAATGGATTATTTTGTTGTCCTATGTGGTCACCTGCATGCAAAAACAGTCGCACACAAATATCAATTTGAAACTTGGAACTCTAGCCAAGGAATGAAAAAAAAAGGTCTGTTTTTTTCCACGATGAATGGATTCTCTTCTTATTCTATATGGTCACCTGTCATTTTTTTCCATGATGAATGGATTCTCTTGTTATTCTGGATGGTCACCTGTGGTTTTTTTCCACGATGAATAGATTCTCAATGAGGAATGGATTATTTTGTTACTCTATGTGGTCACCTGTGTTTTTTTCCATGAAGAATGGATTCTCTTGTTGTTCTAGATGGTCACCTGTCTGTTTTCAGAGCACTGTATGAAAAAGGAATGCGAGCGTATGTGTCCTTCATTCAGAGTTACATCAAACACGAGTGCAACATGATCTTCAGATTGAAAGGTGAGGTATATTCTGTATTTATTTATTTATATTTATTTATTTATTTATTCTTTTATATCAAGGATAATGGAATAAGTACTCGTGTGCTTTTTTACATTCAGTCCCCGTGTGTTTGCAGTTTTTGTAAATTTTGTCATCTGTTCCCACTGGCACACAATGGCCTACTCTTATGAAAAACGGAACAGGATTTAACGTGTGCGCAAGATGTTCTGCGTGCACTCGCACATGGGGCCTCGGTTTATAGTCTCATCCAAAGGACTTTAGGGGAGAGTGGAGTCAGCAGTGATGTCAGCTCCAGAGGAAAAATCCCCTCATCTGGGAATCAAACTTGGGTCGTCAAATTGCGAGCGCATTTCGTCATCATCACTATTATCATAATAATTGTTGTTATTCAGACATATGCATTTTGTTGTTGTCACAGATTTGGATTTTGGACACCTGGCCACAGGTTTTGGTCTGCTGAAAATTCCCAAGATGCCCGAGCTGAAGGGCAAAAAGGTCACGTCCTTCACCCCTGCAGAGGTCGACATCAAGACCATCAGCTTCAAGTGAGTCATTGTCTTCCTGACAGAGAATGAGATAATTGTTGAGAAATAAATCTTGGCCATGATAGGTAAAGGTAAAGGTGTCCCATGACCTGTGTGGTCGTAGGGGAGCGAGGCGTCAGAGACCTCAGCATCTCTAGAGGCCAGCATATTGAGGGTGGCGCCCATCTCCTCTTCCCTGCTGCTTTACCTTTTCTGAACCTAAAGAGGGCAGGTACCCATTGACAGCTGGGTGAACTGGGGGAACTGTACTATAGCCAAGGCACGCAAACGGTCACCCATCCAACTGGCAACCACGCTCGACGCTGCTTAACCTTGGCTGGGGGAAAGCGAGTGCTCTGACCACTGAGCTATCCCGTCCCCTTGGCCATGATGCAAGAATGATAAATCACAGCTTTATTTTCATTAGATTTACCCCTGAGGCATACATACCCTACTCTGAGGTTTATGTGTTGCTGAAGGAGAGGTCAGCATAGACTCAGATCTGTATCGTGATCCACTGGGAAAAGCTTGCATAGCTTTTATAATTACTTCTGTTGTTCAGCTTGACAAAAAGAAAAAAAAAATCTAACTGAATGTCAAAGTCCTTTGGATGAGACTATAAACCGAGGCCCTGTGCATCGAGAACGTCTTGCGAACTTATTTTAAACCTGTTGTGCCTTTTGGAAGAGTAGACCATTCTGTGCTGGTAAGAATGGATGATAAAAAATTTTTTTTTTAAACGTGTGCACGCAGATGTTGTGTTTAGACACCATCCCCGATGTTGGAATGCAGGTGAAGGGTTGGGGGGGAGGGGGGGGGGGGGGGGAATGGTCGCATATGCAAAAATCTCACCATTGGTGGACATTGGAACTGAGGCTGAGGAACCAGAAAAAAAAAAAAATTTAAAAACAAACCCCACCTGGGTTAGTTGGATTAATCCTTTTTTAAAACTTTGATTATAACTGTCATAGTTTGATGCTGTTGCTTTCTGTTACAGACCTTGGTATTGTCATAACAGCTGGCTGGTCTATTTGGACAAAAATAGTAATAAGATTAGAGATGATGATGATGATATGGTGATAATAAGTTGATAATGCTGCTGCTGGTGGTGGTGGTGGTGGTGGTGGTGGTGGTGGTGGTGATGATGATGATAAAAATCTAAGAGTATACTTTCCAGCTCACTATGAACAGGTACACTTTACTTGTGAGTGTGCATGCATGTGTGTGTGTGTGTGTGTGCATGCGCATGTGTGCATGCATGTGCGTGCATGTGTGTGCATGCGTACGTGCGTGTATGTGCACACGTTGCATGCATATACATACACACATGTCTAAACACATATTTTTTGCTTCAGGGACAAGACAAGGGAGAAGCTACGCCAGCAGAAACTGGAATCAGGGCCAAGCAAAAAGCAGCAGACACATCATGTCAAGGTGAGCGAGAAAAAGTTTTACACTGGCTGAGATAGAAAACTGAGGGGCAGGGTATAGCCAAGTGGTCAGAGCAGTGAGCTTATGATCTGATGGCCTGTATTCGAGCCACCACTGAGGTACCCGTTTGATGGGATTTTTCCCCTGGATTTAACATCAGTACCCACTGACTTTTCTCCCCTGAATTTCCTTAGGATGAGACTATGAATCTAAGTCCTTAGGATGAGACTATAAACCAAAGTCCTTAGGATGAGACTATAAACCAAAGTCCTTAGGATGAGACTATAAACCAAAGTCCTTAGGATGAGACTATAAACCAAAGTCCTTAGGATGAGACTATAAACCAAAGTCCTTAGGATGAGACTATAAACCAAAGTCCTTAGGATGAGATTATAAACAAAGTCCTTAGGATAAGACTATGAACCAAAGTCCTTAGGATGAGACTATGAACCAAAGTTCTTAGGATGACACTATAAACCAAAGTCCCTTGTGCAAAGGTATGTAGAACATCTTGCGCACATGTTAAAACGTGTTCTGCCTTGACACGAACATACCCAGCCCTTGTCTTTTTCAGGAAATGAATGGGCTGTGCCAGAGGTGAACTTGCAATACAACACAACACACACAGCTGTCAGTTTCCCCGCACTTTCAGCGCCTCTCAGCTGCCAATTATCACATTCCATACCAGCCAGCTGGGGCCAGCTGGTGCTAATTATAGCAGGAACTAATAATAATAATAATAATAAATGGAATTTATATAGCGCTATATCTTGCAAAACAAATCAAAGCGCTTGCATTCAACCAATTCTTGCGCATGCAGCCAACAACAATTTAGATTTTTAACGAAGCCAATGTACACACACACACATACACACACACACACACACACACACACACACACACACACACACACACACACAGAGGTTAAACACTTTGGCAGGGTGGTGGATATTTCGGCTGTTGAGAGCAGGGGCAGAAGATGAAACAGGATAGGAAAGTCTTAGCTTTGAAATAAGTGTGTCTTGAGGCTGGATTTAAATGTGTCATAGGTAGGCTTTTTACGAAGGGACAGAGGGAGATCATTCCAGATCACTGGACCAGAAACAGAGAAAGAGCGACGGCCAACAGTGGATTGATTGAATCTAGGTATTTGTAAGCGCAGGGTATCTGCAGCAGAGCGGAGGTAACGAGAAGGAGTGTACGGGTAAAGACATTCACAGAGGTAGGAGGGTGCTGTTTTGTGAAGACATTTATAACAGAGAGTACTGATCTTATAGTTTATTCTCTGTGGCACAGGCAGCCAGTGGAGAGATTGCAAGAGAGGAGTAATGTGCTCAGATTTTTTCTTTCTGAGGACCAGTCGAGCTGCGGAGTTTTGTATACGTTGAAGGGAGTGGATAGATGATGCTGGCAGACCAGCCAAAAGAGAATTGCAATAGTCGAGACGTGAAAGAATCAGAGACGTGACGAGTTTAGATGTTGCATCAGTGGACAGGTACTTTCGAATTGCGCTAATACGTTTTAATTGATAGTAGCATGACTGGCAGGTCTGGGTGATGAATTTTTGCATGGATAGTGTGTTGTTGATAACAACCCCTAGATACTTTACAGCAGTGGAAAGAGTGACTGAAGTATTACCGAATTCTAAAGAAGCTGTAGTAATGGAAGAAAGTTTGTGTTGTGTTTGTGACCACACTTGGACTAGGTAAAAGGAAAGGGAATGCCAAATTTAAGCATTCTTGACTGAGTGATGTTGGATTTGTTCACTGTGAGCCACACAGCACATTACAGAAGAGTGCAGTACAGCACAGTACAATTCAATCCAGTCATATTGTTTTCAATCCAACCAACCACAGAGGCCATATCAAGGCTGAACACAGGGCAACATGACTCTTCTTTCTCTCTTTCTTTCTTTCTTTCCATTACATGGCTAGAGCTCTGAGGTTCACCGATGGTGAGAGTTTTGCATATGCGACTGATTTTCCCCCCCCCCACTATTAAGGTAGTCACATTCTGACTTTGGGGATACAGTTGAGAATTGAACCGTCCAATTCTGCCAGGACGGTCCGCAGCGCACAAATCCAACATCACTCAGTCAAGTG
>CM060340.1:21497642-21505142 GCA_030674155.1 Stramonita haemastoma
CAATATGTATATATCTTTTGTTTAGTATGGTGCTTTTTTTGCACAGACACACGCACGCACGCACACACATGCTATATTCTAGCCAAACACACACATGACGCATAGACAGACAGACATCACACACACACACACACACACACACACTACCACACACTACCACACAACACAACACTAACCACTAACACACACACAAACGGACACAGACATAGGCACACACACACACACACACACACACACACACACACACACACACACACACACACACACACACACACACACTACACACACACACTCACTCACTCACTCTAACAGAGCAAACAAACGAACACACACCACACAACACACACACACACACACACACACACACACACACCACACACACACACACACACTCACACTCAACAGACAAAACAAACACACACCACCACTCACACTCACAACACACAAACAAACAACACACACACACACACACACACACACACACACACACACACAACACCACCCCCCACACACACACACACACACACAACTCATTATGATCCAATGTTTATTTAGTTTCAATTCCATGGAACATTTTATAGTAAGGACAATATCCAAATTCTAACCACTTTAGTACCTCATTTCTAGGCAGAAAAACTAAGAAGAAAGGAAGGAAAGAAAGAATGAATAAAAGAAAGAAGGAAAGAAAAAAAGAAAAGAAAGAAAGAACGAAAGAAAACATGAAAACACTAAATCCAAGCGAGAAACAAAACGAATTCTGAACTGTGTGAAGTCAGCCTCACACACTAGCGAAACTCTGATGGCTGTATGAGCACGTGCATACTTGCTTGCTTGTTGATTGGCTCGTCTGTTTGCGTGTTTGTCTGGAGCTCGTTTGTTTGCAAGTTTACACAGAATTCTAAAAATCTCAAAAGTTAGATTGAAAAGAGAAATTGTAGATTTTATTTCAACGAACTTCTAGATTAAAAATGAATTTAGTTTCTGGTTGGAGTGACGGAATTGTATCATGGAATTCCAAACAATTTTTAATTACCTTTGCATCACTTTCTGTATTTTTTCCCCCGTCGATTTGGAATGACCCACACTCACAACAGACCAAGCATTGTTATATTATGTCAATTTCAGATTTCTCAATGACGGCTGTGACGTCCAAGTCATTTACTGTTGGTATTATCTGTACAGTATCCTCGAATGGAAGCGTTGACCATTGGTCCACAGAGACATGATCTGGTGAGCCCAGTTCCTGCAGACAGCATTTCAACAGGATTACAGCAACAGAGGGGCCGGGGGGGGGGGGGGGGGGGGATATTCGCAACAAGAACATGGACATTTTACAAACACGTGAAAACATCAATGCGAAATAGTGACAGCACTACACAAAAAAATAGAGAGCAGTATATAAAAAAATGACACCATTAAAGCAGTTGATAGTGAAATCAGAACCCATGAACACACCACAGTCAAACAGCCACAGCCACAGCCACAGCAAGCAGCAGAGAGATTGGAACCCTCTACACCTCGCTTGTCCCCTGTCTCCAAAAACGGCTGCGGACGGTAGGAGGAGCTCTACATAATGCTGCCAAAGTTTGCCATCATTTCTCTGTCTCTGCTGAGTTCCACCATCTCCTGTAGTAAGCAGCCCTCCCAGACCACTGATCTCCCAGTGATGTTGGCAATGTAGCAAGTTGTGTGTGTGTGTGTGTGTGTGTGTGTGTGTGTGTGTGTGTGTGTGTGTGTGTGTGTGTGTGTGTGTGTGGTGGGTTGTGCAACCCAGATTACGTATGTTCGATATATTTCTATGATACATTAAAAAAAAAAAGTTTTTGTCGTCAAGCTTTCAGTGGCAGAATTCAAACTCAATGGTGTTGTGAAAATAAGACCAGGGTATTCATATGAGTTAACAACTCCTAACTTTTGATGTAAAAAAATGGCAGTCATTTTTAGTGCCCGAAACTTTTCCCCTTCCACTAGACCGTGCGTGGTGGCCTGGGTGCTACTCTTTCGGATGACACCATAAACCGAGGTCCAATGTGCCATACACATTTAACGCACGTAAAACAGCCCATGGCATCGAGAGGCAACATTCTGTCGAAAAAGCCATTCTGATAGGGAAACAAATACACATGCTGACAGGGAAAGTAAAGATAATAATGGGTGGTGCTGCACTTGTGGTAACGCACTCTCCCGGGGAGAGCATCCCGAATTTCACACAGAGAAATCTGCCGTGACTTATAAAGGTGTTGGTGTTGGTGATGATGGTGGTGATGATGATGATGATGATGATGTAAAGGGACAGCAACATCAACAACCATGACGATGCTGGTGCTGGTGATGGTGGTGGTAGTGGTGGTGAGGAGGTAAGAAGAAGGCAGCATTGTGGTAATGGAGAATAAGGAGGAGAGAAAGAGGAGGAAGGAAGGAGGAGGAAGGGAAAGGAGGAGGAAGGGAAGGAGGAGGAAGAGATGGAGGGGGAAGGGAAGGAGGGGGAAGGGAAGGAGGAGGGAAGGGAAGGAGGGGAGAAGGGAGGAGGGAAGGAGGAGGAAGGAGGAGGAGGGGAAGAAGGAGGAGGAAGGGAAGGAGGAGGAAGGGAAGGAGGAGGAAGGAAGGAGGGGGAAGGGAAGGAGGAGGAAGAAAGGAGGAGGAAGGGAAGGAGGAGGAAGGGAAGGAGGAGGAAGAATGGAGGGGGAAGGGGAGAGGAGGAGAAGGAAGGAGGAGGAGGGAAGGAGGAGGAAGGGAAGGAGGAGGAAGGGAGGAGGGAGGAGAGGAGGGGGAAGGGAAGGAGGGAGGGAGGAGGAGGAGGGAGGAGGAGGAAGGAAGGGGTAGGAGGAAGGAGGAGGAAGGGAAGGAGAGGAAGGGAAGGAGGAGGAGCTGAAGGAGGTGGCAGAGAGATAGGGGAGGAAGGGGAAGGGAAGGAGAGGAGAACAGGAGAGAAGGAGGAGCGAAGGAGGAGAGGAAGGAAGGAGGGAAGAGGAGGAGAAGAGGAAGGGAAGGAGGAGAGAGGACGGAGCACAGAGGAAGAAAAAGGACAACAAAGGAAGACAGGGAGACAACACAGAGTCAATATTCTAAGTGAAAAATGAAACACCAAACAACACACCCACCAACCTTGCATTTATTTCGAGGAGACTGAAATGAGCTCTCATATGCTGTTGCTTTTATATATATATATTATATATATAATATATTATATATATATATATATAATTATATATATAATATATATATATATATATATATATTTTTTTTTTTTTTTTTTTACATCTATTGCACCTACGCATATGGTTTTGTAAATTTTCCTTCTGTCCCCACTGGTACACGCAATGGCTTACTCTTTCAAAAGGCGGAGCAGGTTTTAACGTGTGTGCAAGATGTTACGCGTGTGTTTACACACGGGACCTCGGTTTTATAGTCTATCCAAAGGACTTTCGGGGAAGTGGAGTCAGTTTTGTTTTTAGTGTAATATAGTACGGCATAATGATCGATGGTGCTCTTAGTGTATGACATGCTATAATAATTTGTCATTAGCATATGTGTATGCGCGCTATTTGTGCGCATGTGTGTGTGGTGTGTGTGTGTGTGTGTGTGTGTGTGTGTGTGTGTGTGTGTGTGTGTGTGTGTGTGTGTGTGTGTGTGTGTGTGTGTGTGCCTGCCTGCCTGCCTACTGTAGCATGCGTGTGTGCGTGCTTCGCATGTGTGCACGCGCGTATGGGTGTGGGTGGATTGTGTGTTAGACTCCATTCCCCAAAAGTAGGTAAATGAATTAAGTCTTAAATCTTATATTTTTGTGTGCGAGTGTGGAAATTTTAAGATTGAATTTTGAATTTGTGTTATTTTCTGTGATAAATGTCTTTGCTTTTAACCCACATGAATTTCTATGCTGATTGAAAGAATAAGATATTGATTTTTGTATTGATGTCGACTGCAGTGTCTCCCGAATTGTCATTTAGGCTACAGATGTGGACATGTTTGCACAAATTGGTCTGTGCAAATAAAAGCTTTCTTCACTTCGACGCAAGACAGACACATGTTTCAAATTCCTCAGCATCTTTCATTCTTGGCATAACCCACACCCCTTCTTCCTAGCAACACAGAACCGTTGATAGCTTGCAATGGCTAAGTGTAAATAACGTCTGCAACCTAAATTTGAGTGCTTGAGCTGATAGACATTTACACCGAGCACATCTCGGAGAGAGAGAGAGAGAGAGAGAGAGTCAAGTGTAGGAGCAGTTGTGTTGATTGTGTGGAGGTTTTCGGTTTGTAGTCCAGTTTTTCCATACTGGTGAAGTGTGTGTGTGTCGTCTGCTTCTGTTAAGTTTTGCTGGTGGGTGTAAATTTGGTGGAAAAACTTGCTCAGACGTGATACAAAATGGTTTGGTTTCTAAAGAATTCAGAGGAAAAGTCGAGTGAATGAGCATACTAGTAGGAGAAAGGCAACTGGTCGGTATTCAAATGGTTCAGTTGGGGTTGAAGATGTCAGTCAGGATTTGTATTTTGCTGTGTTGTAGATGATGGACACAGGGATGGGAAAACGATTTTAGTTGACTTCACAATGGAGTTAATCCTTTCTTTCCGTAAATGTATACAGTCCTATTTGTGGGCGGCAGCTGGCAGGTCTTAAACTTAATCTCCTAGGCCTATTTGGATTTTTGTTTTCTGAGAAGTTGGTCGAGTAAATCTATTCATTTTGTAACCTGCCCTGTCTCTTTCTTGTCGGAGTTAGTGTAGATCTAGATCTAGATCTACTAGATCTTAATTTTCGGGTGAAAAAAAAATCAAAGAATTTTTCTTTTAGATTTAATATGAAAATTTCTTTTAAAAACTTCGTGTTTTTTCTTTACGAATTTCAAGTAGATAGAATAGTGGTTGCTGTATATTCGTCTGAAATGGCGATACATTATTTGACTTTCTAGATTTCTGTCACCGTCACTTATTTACAGTTATTTAGGACTTTATGCAGCAACTAGTGCCTGAAATATCAGCATGTTCGATATCAGAAATCATTAAATGGTAATCATGTTTTAAAAACTGTTTTTCTTCAGATATGTAAGTTTTGATGTAAACGAGACTTTCCATTGCCATGATTTCTCCCTTAACTCATTGAGGAGTCCTTTAGACACTGCGCTGAAGTTTTCAGGCCATGTGTCTTGCATTTTATAAGTAAAGTATGGCCTAGCCTATTCCTTTCCAGACTGCTATGCTGCTGGCCAGCTTTTCTACGAAATGTGGATAGGTTTACATTAGTTCTTACTCACTTCCCTGTAAGTTCTATGGGTGAGAATATTTTTTTGTTTTAGTTCCTCGGGTAGAGCTCCGAGGTTCACAAATGGTGGAATTTTGCGTGTATGATCGTTTTTACCCACCATTTAGATAGCCACACATCGAATTCTGGGATGTATGAGATTACTGACAGGGGTTCAGTGTGTAAGCACAGGCATAACATCTGAAGCAACGTTAAAAAAAACAAAAACCTGTCCAATTTCCTTCAATTGCCTTTCATACAGAAGAAATGACTGAAACGTCAAAATAAATCTGTCAGGTAAGGGTTAATCTGATCAGAACACCGTTAATCTGATCAGAAACCCAATGCGAAAACCATCTTTTGTAGGCAGTCTAGCCGCTCTTCAAAATGCAGTCCAAAATATCAATTAACTGAGGCTTTGCCTTCACCTACACCTAGTCTAGTGGACCGTTGGGACATCAATGAAGATTTTGTAACCAGATTCCTCCACTTCTCGCAGTTCTCAGTGAAGTCAATTAATATAACAGAGAATTAAGAGAACAGTCTAAAAAATAATTAACAGACTATACAGCACTGTCTAAACTATGACTGACGGTACGTGAACTGTTAAGGTAGAATCTGTTCCATAATCAAAATACATAATCAACGAAGATTTACAGTGCAATCCAAAACATAATTAAAGGAGATTTTACAGTGCTGTCAAAGATATAAGCAGTTGAGACAGGCCACGTATTGGATGCACGCAAGCTCAGGTTTTATTTATTTATTTTTTATTCCGGCGTTTGATTGGCTCTTGTGGTTGTGGAATCGGGATTCAGTTTGCTGTTGGGATTTCGTCATGGGAGGAAAACAGTCCAAGAAAAGAAAAGGTAAGTGTGATTTGATTTTTTTCTTTCTTGTTCTGTCTGTCAAATTAACTATCTGCGTTTGTGACCCCCCCCCCCCCCCCCCCACACACACACTCTCTCTCTCTCTCTCTCTCTCCTCTCTCTCTCTCTCTCTCTCTCTCTCTCTCTCTTCGTCTCTTCTATCTTCTTCTCTTGTCTGTCTTTTTCGTCTCTGTCTGTCCTGTCGTCTGTCTCTCCACACACGCGCAAACACACACACACACACACATACATGCACACTCATTTTCTCTCTCACTCTCCATCACTCTCTTTTTCACACCCACACCCACACCCACATCCACCCCCCCCCCCTCCCACACACACACACTCTCTCTCTCTCTCTCTTCTCTCTCTCTCTCTCTCTCTCTCTCTCTCTCTCTCTCTCTCTCTCTCTCTCTCTCTCTTCTCTGGGAGACAGGACGTTATCCTATGTATATTGATAGCACCATAAGATCTATTGCGTACTGGTTTAAACTTCAAATATGTCTTTATGCAGATTTCCGAAACAGGCATATTTGATGTCTGCAAACAAGATCCCAGAACTCACCTAAAGACATTTAGATGTAAATAACTGGCCATATTCATATTGCATCAAAAGATGTCTTGATCTTTTTGGTTTCTCTGAAGTGTGGGTAAATGGTGGGGTGGGAAATAAGCAAGTTTTTCTAAAAGAATTAAAGCAACGCATGATTGATTGCTTTCATCAAGACTGGCATGCAAAACTGTCAGAAAGTGACAGATTCGAAACGTATAGGTCATTTAAATCACTGTTACAGCCTGAAAAATATCTTACTGCTATCACCATAGGTAAATTCAAACATGCACTGGTCAAATTTCGACTTGGAGTTGGTTGATTTAAACGTGAATAACAGATATAATGATAAATCTAAAAAGTGCCCTTTTTGTGACAAAACTGAAACTGAAACCCATTTTCTGTTTGAATGTTCAAAGTTTACAGACTTGAGGGAGAAATACCTTCCAATACTTCACAAATGATATACTTGCTGCAACTATTCTGAATAGTGAATGTTTGTCAGTTGAGACATTTGGTTGTTATTTTTATGCCCTAAAGCCGAGAACTTAGTTAAGTACACCGGTGACAAAAATTGATGAGTTTATGTCTCTTTGGAAATTAACTCATGACAATCCAAAATTCTGTTTTGTTCAATGTTTTGCTTTTAGTCTTCTGCTAAAATGTGTACCCCCTTTTACAGGCCGGTGCCTTACAATAAATCGAGTTTCCGATTTCTCTCTCTCTCTCTCTATCTATCTATCTATCTTCGTTGTGTGATTAATCTCTACATATTTATCTGATCTTATCTGCCTGCGAGTGGCCTTGCATATAATAGAAACTTATGTGTACACATACCCTCC
>CM060340.1:21510142-21512642 GCA_030674155.1 Stramonita haemastoma
GTGTGTGTGTGTGTGTGTGTGTGTGTGTGTGTGTGTGTGTGTGTGGTGTGTGTGTGTGGTGTGTGTGTGTGTGTGTGTGGTTAGTTCTTTAGTTTAACATCCAACATCCTTCTTCTAAGTAGTGATATCAGACGGGATGTGTGTGTGTGTGTGTGTGTGTGTGTGTGTGTGTGTTGTGTGTGCGCGCGCGCGCGCACGCGAGCGTGCGTGTGTGTGTACGTGTGTTGTGCTCACATGCCTCTGTGTGTGTGTGTGCGTGAGTGCATGCGTGCGCCTGTATGCACACCCTGTGTTTGTATGTATGCGTGCGTGTACGTGTCTGCATGTGCACGCGCATACATGCGCATGTATTTGTGCAGCACTCGGGAAGCGAAGATAGGGGAGGCTTCAGTGCTGGTTGCGAGAGACAAGGGTCAGTTCTATGCTGTCAGCAACAAGTGTTCGCACTATGGGGCTCCTCTCTCCACAGGTCTGTTCTCACTGCTAGCACGTATAGATGAATGGATGGATGGATGAATGGGCTGCTGACTGATTGATTAGTTGGATGGGTGGATGGATGGGTGGGTGGATGGATAGATGAATGGGTTGCCTGACTGATGGAGAGAGGGAGGGAGGGAGGGATGAGTGGGTGGGTGGGTGGGTAGGTGGATGGATGGATGGATGGATGGGTGGGTGGAATGGATGGCTGGATGGGTTGCCTGACTGGTTGATTTGTTGGATGGATGGATGGGTGGGTGGATGGTTGGCAGATGGTCTAGATGGCTGATTGATTTGAAGCATCGATGGATGGATGGCCGGTTAGTCGGTTGTTTGTTTAGATGGATGGCTGGCTGGCTGGCTGGCTGGCTGGATGGATGGATGGATGGATGGGTGGGTGGATGGTTCGTTAGTTGGATGGCTGGTTGGTGGACTAGATGGCTGATTGATTTGAAACATCGATGAATGGATGGCCGGTTAGTCGGTTACTGGGTTAGATGGTTCATAGATTGATTTGTTGGATGGATGGGTAGATGGTTGGTTGGTTCATTGGCTAGCTTGTAGGTTGGTTGGATAGATGATTGGTGGGTTATGCGGTTGATTGATTGATTGATTGGATTGGTGGATGGTTGGTGGGTGGGTTAGATGATTGATTGATTGACTGATGTTACTGAGGTCTTTTTTCCAATAGCCTGTTCACTTCTTTACGGTTAATCACTCGCTAAACTCATTAATTGTTGGTTGATTGATTGATTGATGGATTTATTGGCTGCCATGTTACAGAGCTTCCTCTCTCCAGAGTTTTTCTCTCCCCTTCTCTCTCTTTGTGTGTGTGTGTGTGTGTGTGTGTGTGTGTGTGTGTGTGTGTGTGTGTGTGTGTGTGTGTGTGTGTGTGTGTGTATGTGTGTGTGTGTGTGTGTGTGCGTGCGTGCGTGCGTGCGTGCGTGCCGAGTTTTCTGCACGAAAATGCGACTACAACGGTACAAGCTGCATTTTAGTTGTATGGAAAAAAAATTGTCCAGGGGCCTTTTGTAAGGGGGTGGTCCGGTGTCCGTGGCACGGGGCCTGCTTCAATGTAATAACCGGCGACATTGAAGATTTCCCAGGGCTGGACAGTTTACCTGTTTTCCAGGTGAAAGATAATACAATTCTGTCTCTCTGTTTGTCTGTCTGGCTTCCTGTTATAGTGTACATGTGTCTGTTTTGCCTGTGCCTATCACTCTGATTACTGATACATACAGTTGTTTGTTTGAGGGTTTTTTTGGTTCCTTGGCTAGACCTCCGAGGTTCGCCAATGGTGAGATTTTTTCTCGTATGCAACCGTTTTTGCCCACCATTGAGAAAGCTGAATTACGACTTTGGGAATGATGTTTGAGCACAGTGCCAGTGTACATGCTGTTTTCCCCCCCCCCCCTATTTTTGTTGTTATCCATTCTTTCTGGCACAAATAGCCTACTCTTCAAAAAGGTGGAGCAGGCTTTATCGTGATCACAGGATGTTCTGCATACGTTCCCACACGAGGCCTCAGTTTATAGTCATATCCGACGCCGAAGTGTTTTCGGGGGAGTGGAGTCAGTACTGATGTTAACTCCAGGGGGGAAAATCCATTGAGCTGGCGTCTCGGTGGTGGCTTGAACCTGGACTTAAGGTCAAACAAGGTCAATGATGCATCTGAGGTCACTATCAAAGCCACAAATACATTGTTTGGTCAGTCAAGGTCACATGCACTTTACAGACCAATGTCAGGGTTACGTATATAACTTAGATCAGTCAAGTCATCGATATGTCCCAGTTAGTCAAATGTCGCGGGGTTCTTTGCTTTATGTCAGCGTCATCCATGTGTTCTTTAGGTGGAGCTGCGAGGAGAAGATGTGGTAGTGAGGGCTGACCCCGTGACCTTGAAAAGCAGCAAGAGGGTCAAGGCCATGTCACGAGCTGACCCCAGCAACCGGACAACCTTTGTATTGATTGGGGGAGGTACGGTTTTGTTTCTTGATATTTGTTGGGGTTATTTTTTTTTTTA
>CM060340.1:21517642-21540142 GCA_030674155.1 Stramonita haemastoma
GGTTTGATGTGGTTTGGTTTGGTTTGATTTGGTTTGGTGGGGTTTGGTTTGGTGTGGTGTGGTTTGGTTTGATTTAATGTGGTTTGGTGTGGTTTGGTTTGGTTTGATTTAATGTGGTTTGGTGTGGTTTGGTTTGGTTTGATTTGGTTTGGTGGGGTTTGGTTGGGGTTAGGTGGGTTGGTTGGTTTGGGTTTGGTGGGTTGGTTTGGTTTGGTTTGGTTTGGTTTGGTTTGGTTTAGGTGGTTTTGTTTTAGCGTGGTTTGGTGTGGTTTGGTTGGATGGTTGTATTAAAGCCCCAGCGAAGTTATAGCCAGTTTAGGATCTGAAGCTTAAAAGCGATGCAGAATATGTTTTCTCATTCAGAGACTAATTTGCCTTGTCCTCAAACCTAGCTTTGTTTTTGTTTTTTTGTAGGGTGTCTGCCTTTTTCACGTTGTTTTTGCTGGTTAGTTGTTTGCCCTTTGCTGGTTAGTTGATTGCCCTGGGTTTAAAAACTAAAAAAAAATTATTTGTTCATTGAGTTGTCTGCCTTTTCTGTTCTTTTATTAGTCAGTTGTCTGCCCTTTTCATTTTTTCATGATCAGTTGTCTGCCCTACCTGCTCTTTTTGTGGTCAGTTGTCTGTTCTTTCTGTTTTTCTTATTGTTTAGTTGTTGTTTGCCCTTTCTGTTTTTATGGGTTAGTTGTCTGCCCTCTATTCTTTTATTATTTAACAGCTGTTTGCCCTTCCTGTTCTTTTATTGGTCAGTTCTCTCTCCTCCCTGTCCTGTTCTTTGTCAGCTGTCTGCCCTTTTTTTTTAAATATAAATCAGTTGTCTACCTTCCCTGTCTTTTTATTGGTCAGTCGTCTGCCCTTCCTGTTCTTTCGTTGGACAGTTTTCTGCCTTTTCTGTTTGCCTTTTGGTCAGTTGTCTGCCCTTTCTGTTCTTTCATTGGTCAGTTATCTGCCCTTTCTGTTCTTTCATTGGTCAGTTGTCTGGCCTTTCTTTTTTTCATTGGTCAGTTATCTGCCCTTTCTGTTCTTTCATTGGTCAGTTGTCTGGCCTTTCTTTTTTTCATTGGTCAGTTATCTGCCCTTTCTGTTCTTTCATTGGTCAGTTGTCTGCCCTTTCTGTTCATTCATTGGTCAGCTGTCTGCCCTTTCTGTTCTTTCATTGGTCAGTTGTCTGCCCTTTCTGTTCATTCATTGGTCAGTTGTCTACCCTTCTGTTGTTTTGTTAAGGAGTTGTCTCCTCTCCCTGCTCTTTTGTTGGCCAGTTGTCTGCCCTTTTACTTTTTTATTAGTCAGTTATCTGCTCTTTCTGTTTTTTAGTTGGTCAGTTGTCTGCCCTTCCTGTTTTTATGGATCAGTTGTTTGCCCCTTTCTGTTGTTATAGGTCATTTGTCTGCCCCTTTCTGTTTTTATGTGTCATTTGTTTGCCTTTTGTGTTCTACTATTGGTCAGCCGTCTGCACTTCCAGATTTTTTAATTGGTTAGTTGTCTGTCCTTTGTGTTCTTTCATTGGTTATTTGTCTTCCCTTTGTGCTCTTTTATCGGCCAGTTGCCTCTCCTTACTGTTCTGTTTGAACATATTATATTTTGGCTCTGTGGGGAGAGCGCATCGCCACAAGAGCAGCACCACCCGTCATCTTTATTCCTCTGCTCTTATATAGCCCAAAGTTGCTATAATAAGAACAGAAGATAATATCAGATTCAAAAACGTATCGTACACTTTTATAAAAGTGTTATGTATATATATATATATATATATATATATATATATATATATATATATATATATATGTATGTATGTGTGTGTGGGTGTGGGTGTGTGATTTCGCCATAAAACTTGCACACCCTTTGCTCTTTCTGTAAGTCAATACAAGGATGGGACTTACATACAGAGGAATAGAGATAACGGGTGGTGCTGCTTTTGTGGCGACCCACGCTCTCCCGGGGAGAGCAGACTGAAATTCACGCAAACAAATCTACCGTGGCTTAAAATGGTACACAATATAACTGCGAAATACATGTCTATATATACAGGGATGGAGGTAGCCTCCTGCGCGGTGGAGAGTGCGGAAAGTGTGGCGGTGGTGGATCTGGTGACGGTGCCTTTCCAGTCAGTGCTGGGAGCTGACATTGGCCGCGTCTTGCAGAAGGTAGGATGGTGTAGAGAGAGAATCTATCAGAGACAGAAGAGGAGAATGTTGGGGTAAAACGGAAAAGGGACAGGTGTTCCCATAACCTATGCGGTCGTGGAAAAGCAAGGTGTCAGAGACCTCAGCTTCTCTAGGGACCAGCAGCAATATTATTGAGAGCAGCGCCCATCTCCCCTCCCTCGCTGCTTTACACGCTATACTTACTTACTTACCTTATGTCTCTCTGTCTATCTCTGTCTCCCTGTCTTTGGCTGCTTTAATCTATCGGAGCTCTTCTTCCATGTAGGCTACCTCAACAACTGACAGGATAGCTCAGTGGTCAGAGCGCTCGCTTTACCCCAGCCAGTGTTAAGCAGCGTCGAGCGTGGTTACCAATTGGATGGGTGACTGTTTGCGGGCCTTGGCTTCAGTACAGTTCCCTCAGTTCACCCAGCTGTAAATGGGTACCTGCCCTCTTCATGGTCAGGGAAGGTAAAGCAGCGAGGGAGGGGAGATGGACGCCGCCCTCAATATGCTGGTCTCTAGAGAAGCTGAGATCTCTGACACCTCGCTCCCCAACGACCGCATAGGTTATGGGACATCTTGACCTTTTACCTATTTACCTCAACATTCTCCCCTTCTGTCTGTCTGTACATTTCTCTGTCATTGTTTATCGCTATTTATCTGTCTCTCTCTGTATCTGTTTGGTTGTCTATATTTCTCTCTATCTTTCTATATCACTATTTTTCCGTCTCTGTTTGTCTGTCTGTACATCTCTCTGTCTTTGTTTATCACTATTTATCTGTCTCACCCTGTCTTTCTATACATCTCTCTGTTTTTCTTTACATATCTCTTTCTATATCACTATTTATCTATCTCAGTCTGTCTGTCTGTCTGTTCGTTCATCTCTCTATCTTTTTGTATACATATTTCTCTGTCTGAGTCTTTTTGTCTGTCTGCACATCTCTCTATCGTTTTATATGCATATTTCTGTCTGAGTCTCTTTATATGTCTGTCTCTCACTGTGTATGTCTGTCTCTGTCTATCACTGTCTCCCTGTCTTTTACTCTGTAAGTATTATTGAGTCTATGAGTATTACTGCCTCTGTCTGTCTGTCTGTCTGTCTACCCATCTGCCGGTCTGCCTGTCTCTCTGTCTGTCTGTCTGTCTTTCTCTGTCTGTCTGTCTCCCTGTCTGTCTGTCTGTCTGTCTGTCTGCCTGTCTGTCTGTCTGTCTGTCTGTCTGTCTGTCTGTCTGTCTCTCTCTCTCTCTCTCTCTCTCTCTCTCTCTCTCTCTCTCTCTCTCTCTCTCTCTCTCTCTCTCTCTCTCTCTCTCTCTCTCTCTTTCTTTCTTTTTTCCCCCACCCCCTTTTTTCACCCATTCTTCCCTTATTAACCACACCTGTGTTTTTTTTTCGCAGCTTCACGAGGAGAGAGGGGTGAGGTTTTACCTGGAGCGGGGCATCAAAGAGTTTGTGGGGAAGGATGGGGCGGTGACTCAGGCTGTGTTGAGTGATGGAACCAGGCTGGATGCTGACGTCTGCATTTTGGGCATTGGTGGGTACCTCACTTTTTTTCCTTCTGTTTTTTTGTTGAATTTCTGTCCTTTTTTGTTTGTTGATGGTATTGATTTTTGGGTTGGGGTTTTGGTGTTTGTTTGTTTTTTTCGTTTCGCGGCTTAGAGTGCTAAACTTCACCAATGGAGAGATATATGCAGGTGCAGGATATTAGACTCAAGCGTTTTACTGCACAGCCGCCGCTGTAGTCTACTGATTAGGGCGTTGGACTCGTAATCTAAAGGTTGCGGTTCGATCCCAGCTTTCGGCTATGGCGTTGTGCCCTTGGAAAAGGCACTTTACGGCTATTTTCTCACCCCACCCAGGTGTAAAAGGGGTACCAACCTTGTGTTGGGGGTTAACCCTGCGATAGACTGGCGTCCTATCCAGGGGGGAGTCTATGACTCTCAGTTGCTTAATGCCACAGAAACCGGGATAAGCACCGGCCTGATGAGCCTTAGGCTCGGGACAGTTTTACTGCACACTCTGTAAAGGTAATTTTTCATGATGTTCCACCGAAAATTGTTATCTTCTTGAGTGAATCGGGCTTTTCCCGTCTGATATGAGTGAAGGTGTCATGGTTAGTAATTAAAAACAAGGTTGTTTTAAGAAATCTGGTCTTGGTTTTATCTCATTTTATGTATGGTTGATATGGTTTCTCCCACAACTGAGTGCCTGTCCTGGGATGACCCTTATGGTTAGTTAGCGTGTTGATACAAGGAACGACAGTAGAGCTGATTTTATACCCTGTTTTAATCTGTCTATAGCTGCACACTTTTATTCTGAGAATTAAAATTTTACGAGGTGACAGCCCCGATATGGCCTGTGTGGTGGGGGTGTGTATAAACAACAAGACTGGATTGGATTGGAGTAGGAAGGGCTATTCAAACCTGTTTTAAAAAACGGTTGCATCTGCAAAGTCTCACCATTTGTGAAGCTCGGAACTGTAAGTCAAAGATGGAGAAAAACCCTTTAAAGTTAAACCTGTCTGTGTGATTTTTTTTTTATTTGTTCCTTGGCTACATCTCCAAGGTCCACCAATAGCCAGATTTTTCCATATGCAACCGTTCCCCTCCCCCCACCCCCCCTCCAAAAAATCATTTAGGTAGCCGCATTCCCCGACTTCAGGTATACAGTTGGTCACACACAGGGCCTCGATTTATAGTATCATAGGAAGGACTTTGGGGGAGATTGGAGTCGGTACTGATGTAAACTTCAGGGTAAACGGACGCTTCATTGATGGCTCGAACCCTAACCATCAGATCAGGGGTGCAATGCTCTACCCACTAAGCTGTCCCGCCCCTCCCCTTATTGTCATGATGATTATTTGTGCAGGAGTGGTGCCAGCCACTGACTTTCTGAAGGGTTCTGGTATTGGGGTGACACAGCGAGGATTTGTTACTGTCGATGGGGTGAGTTAGAGAGAGAGAGAGAGAGAGAGAGAGGAGAGAGAGAGAGAGAGAGAGAGACTGAGACAGAGACACAGAGAGAGAGACACAGAGAGAGAGAGACAGAGAGAGAGAGAGAGAGAGAGAGAGAGAGAGAGAGAGAGAGATGGAGAGAGAGAGAGAGAGAGAGAGGAGAGAGAGAGAGAGGTGATCTCATGTTCTCATACCCATATTGAATATTTTAGTATGGTTGTATTTGGGGGGGGGGGGGGGGGGGGGGGGGGGGGGGGGGGGAAGGACATGTCACAGCCTGTTTTGCGATATAGTGTGTTGCCTTGTATTACCATGATATGTCTACCCGTTGTTTATATTCTTGTTACTTTTTCCTGATATTTTCACAATCTTTAAACACCCACAGTTTATTTTATCTTATTTATCTTGCATTTGATGCAATTTTGTTCAGCTGCAGTCCAGTTTTGAACGTGTATAAACGTTAGAGCACTCACATGAACATGGCTTGTACTCATTTCATGTGTTTGTTGTTTGCTGCTTGCTTATTTGCCTGTTCTTTTCATTTGTGTTTTCTCTGTGTGTGTGCTTGTGTTTGATTACTTTACCATTGTTTTTTTGTTCTTGTTTTGTTTGTTATTGTTGCTTGTTTTTGTTTTTTTGTCGGTTATTTTTTTCTATCATGGTATTATCCCAGTGATATGGGCGAAGACTGGACGTACAAAAGCACATGAGTGGTTAATCAACATTCTCGAAATACGAGAATTTTGGTTTGATTTGATATTGGTGCTACATGGTTCTGAACGATAAAAATGTGTTTAAATAACACACACACACACACACACACACACACACACACACACACACACACACACACACACACACACACACACACACAACTCATTAAACCATGACTGTGTGTGAATAGCAAACCGGTGGCTAGCTATTTTCTGCACACAGCCAACAGCTAACGGGTAGGTGGCATGTGTGTCCACAGCACATGAAGACTAACGTGGAAGGCGTGTATGCGGCAGGAGACATTGTGGAGTTCCCTCTTTTCCTTCAGGATGGGCAACAGGCCAATGTCCAGCATTGGCAGATGGCACTTCAGCATGGTTGGTGTATGCTTATTATCACCATTATTATTATTATTATTATTATTATTATTATTATTATTATTATTATTATTATTATTTATTATTGTTGTTGTTGTTGTTGTTGTTATCATCATCATCATTATCATTATTGTTTTTAATCCTCATTTTTACCATCATCATTCTTCAGCGTATTATTATTATCATTACTATAATGGTGTGTGCGTGCATGCATGCGTGCGTGCGTGTATGTATGTATGTTTGTGTGTGTGTGTGTGTGTGTGTGTGTGTGTGTGTGTGTGTGTGTGTGTGTGTGTGTGTGTGTGTGTGTGTGTGTGTGTGTGTGTGTGTGTGTGTGCGTGTGTGTGCGCATGCACGTGTGCGCGCGCGCGAATATGAAACTTGTATACGTATGTACGTGTTGTTTGCACAGAGGACGAAAGGCGTTATGTTGTATGGTGCTGTAAACTCTGTGATGAAATGTTGGCTATTTCTTTCTTTTATCCTCTAGCGATTAAAGCCTTTGCTCGTAACCTGCGTGGATTTCTCTGTTTTGAGATAACAAAATATTTAAATTTGAGTTTGAATGTGTCGGTTACAGGTCGTGTGGCTGCTTTGAACATGTTGGGGAGAGGTGTGGCTATACACAGCGTGCCTTACTTCTGGACTGTCATGTTTGGCAAGAGTCTGAGATACACAGGTAATGTTAGGTAGTGCAACACACACCGTCTCTCTCTATCCTGCTGCACAGGTAAAATAGCTGACACCTGACGCTGCAAAGGTTAGGTAGGTAACACATAGTAGGTTGTAGAAGAAGAAGAATTGCAAAGAAGAAGAAAAAGAATTGCGAAGAAGAGAAAGAAGAAGAAGAAGAATTGCAAAGGAAAAGAAGAATTGCCAGAAGAAGAATTGCCAAGAAGAGAAAGAAGAAGAAGAAGAAAGAAAAAAAGAAGAAGAAGAATTGCAAAGAAAAAGAAGAATTGCGAAGAAGAAGAATTGCGAAGAAGAGAAAGAAGAAGGAGAAGAAGAATTGCAAAGAAGAAGAAGAAGAATTGCAAAGAAGAAGAAAAAAAAAAGAAGAGGAAGAAGAAGAGGAAAAAGAAGAAGTTTATGAATCAGTAATTTGTCATGTTCAGGAGATGTAAGAGGTGGATGGATGTCACTCCAGTTTTGGTTGATTCAATTCCTCTGGCTGCCAGTTGCATCTGGAATCCAATCTAAAATGTCTATTGTAGGGTCCTCCAATCTTTTGATATGTCTTTGCTACTCTAGCTTTTTTTTTCTCTACTTCAGATCTTTTTTCATATTTATGACTATCTCATTTTTTTCATATTCATGACTATCTCAGATTTAGTGCTGAAAGACTATTGTGTGTTCTTAAACCAATTTCATGTTATTGTATTGTATTGTATTGTATTGTATTGTGTTGTATTGTGTTGTATTGTGTTGTTGTGTGTACCACTTTAAGTCATGGCGAATTTTTCTGCGTGAAATTCGGGCTGCTCTCTCCCGGGAGAGCACGTCGCCACAAGAGCAGCGCCATTCATTAAGGTCATTGTCATTTGGTCAACGAGTTTTTGCTGTCAAGTTCCTGTTTTCTGGATTTTTTAAAACCATATTTTCGTAGAAATATTCAAACGCTTTCCATTTTCAAAACTAATGATAAAACTTGTTTCAAGAAAACTGGAATTCTTCTTTCGCTTGTTCTTGTTTTTGTTGTTCTTATATTTCTTTTTGTTCTTCTCCATCATTTTTCTTGTTCTTCCTCTTGTCCTTCTTAGCAGTTCTTCTTTTTCGCAATTCTTTCTCTTCTTATTATTATTTTTGTTGTTCTTCTTTCTTTCTTTCTTTCCTTTTCTCCTTTCAAGAATTTCTTTTTCTTCTTCAAATTCTCCTTCTTAGTACATAATGATAGAATGATAAAGATGACGACGACGATGATGTTGATAATGATAAAGATGATGACGATGAAGATGATGATGATGACGTGATATATTTCAGGTTACGGTCCTGGTTATGACGACATCGTGATTCACGGAGATCTGAACACTCCACAGTTTGTTGCTTTCTACACCAAGTGAGTCATTAGTAACTGGGTGAAAAAGAACAAATGAAAGCATATCACTACAACTGGGAATAACAAGAAAACCTCTTAATTTCATAAATGAAATGGAGCTAAGATATGTAGACCATGCGCTACAAAACCAAGATACAGACCTCACGACAGACTGTCTTTCAAGGCAGGACTGAGGGGAAAGAAAAAAAAGACAGACCACCAGCTTCTGTCATTGGCAACATCGCAGAATCCTGTGGTATGAGAAAGAATCCATGAAGTCAGCAGGGCCAGCAAAGAACGGAACAAATGGAGAAGGAGGATCATGTCGGTGTCACAGCTAACACTGAACTTGGTGATGCCGACACCTGATACAGTGAGACAAGTAGCAAGCAGTGATTCACCCACCTGTTTGGGTTACTTGCAATCAAAGTAGGTGTCCTTTTGCGTTGTTGTAGACGAGCGTTCCCCACTTAAATACCCTGGGAGGTCACCAGAATAATATGCACTCTTGTCTCACGCATTCCATCTGAGAAATGTTGCGATATCGTAAGTACACACTGGATGAGAAGTTTATGAGTATGGCAGGTTTTAGAATACATTGACCTTTTAGATAACCACACTCGAACAGTACATAGGTACGGTACTCCAACATCAAAGGCTTTGTTACTCTCTGGTTTAAAGCAAAATGTTATACGCTCAGAGCAAGGAGTACCATTGCATGCAGTTGCCATCTTTTATGTAAAAAATCTTTCTTATTTATTTTTATTTATTTATTATTATTATTTTTTTTAGTAATGACAGATTGTTACTGGTTAACTGTTTCTCACTGACAGATCTGGTGAGAAATCTTGGTCGCAATTGTGAAAACTTTTGTTCTTCAGTTCACCAATAGGGCCTAATGAGATTTTGCGTATGCGACCGTTTTTTTTTGCCAAACACAAAGGTAGCCACATTCCACTTCGGGGATGTATGCTGAGTATATTCGTGTTTCCGTAACCCACAACTCGCTGACATCAATGACGGGATCTTTCACGGGCATATTTTGATCTTCTGCATGTGTATATACACGGAGGGAATTAAAGCACTGGCTGGCTGGCACTTGAAGTTGATCTAGGAACATCGTAAAAATCCCCAACTACCCCTTAATTCACCAGATGCTGACGCCAAGATTCGAACCTGCGACTTCATGGACCATGAGATTGAAGTCAAACAGTATTAACCACTCGGCTGTGGTGTCCGTCAAAACCCATATGAATATTGTAGAATAGTAGCTCAGCAATGACCGATAGAATGGATGATAGGAACATACCTAGCATGCACCCTGCTACCTGGAGAGGGAGGGGCTCCGCCAGGTTCAACGTACCCTTGACACGTTGTCTGAAAACTTCAGTGCAGTGCCTCAACGACTTCTCCAGGAGTTAAGAGAGAAGTCATACCAGCTAAGAACAAGGATTTCTTAGACACTTAGACAGCAACTGTTATCTGTCATATCAGCGAAAATGCATTGCGCTGCCGTTAAGCGCCTGACAACTCAGTCCCTGTGCATCTGCTTTCAGCATGGGAGAGAGTGTTTACTTGTAAGTCTTTCTTTTAAAAAACAAAAAATGAAAAAGCCAATGGACCCATAAGGCAGAAAATAGAAAAGAAGGAAACAAAAGGAACAACAGGGGAAACAAAAGGAACAAGGCAGAGACAAAGAAAAGAATAGAAAAAAAAAGGGGAACTCCTAGCACAGAATTTCCAGAAGGTAGGATGCTGTTTATACTGACAGGCCCACGGGGGAAGAACAGGAGCTTGATATTGTGGTTATATGGCCTACAGTGTAGACTTATGTGGCTTTTTGTTTGTTCGCAGGGGGGAGAAGGTGGTAGCGGTGGCCAGTTTGGCCTTTGACCCCATCGTTTCCCAGGCTGCTTCCTGATGGAAGATGGACGCACCATTCTGAAGTCGGAAATCATGTATGTATGTCTGTGTTTTCGTTGTCTTCTGTTCTGTCTTTGGAGTTTGTTGTTTGTTTTGTACTGTCTGGTGTTCCCTCTATATAGATGTGTGTGTGTGTGTGTGTGTGTGTGTGTGTGTGTGTGTGTGTGTGTGTGTGTGTGTGTGTGTGTGTGTTGTTGTTCTTTTATATCGATAATGGAATAAAGCACTCATGTGCTTCTTTACATCCTGTCCCCGTGCGTATGCAGTTTTTTTAAGTCTTGTCATCTGTTCCACGGCACACAATGGCCTACTCTTACGAAAAGCGGAACAGGATTAACGTATGGGCAAGATGTTCTGCGTGCGTTCGCACACGGGGTCTCGGTTTATAGTCTCATCTGAAGGACTTTTGGGGAAAGTGGAGTCAGCACTAATGTTAACTCCAGGGGAAAAATGCCCTCGAACGGAATCGAACTCGGGTCGTCAAATTGCGAGCGCAATGTTCTGACCACTGGCTATCCCGTCCCGTCCTATGTGTGTGTGTGTGTGTGTGTGTGTGTGTGTGTGTGTGTGTGGTGTGTGTGTGTGTGTGTGTGTGTCTATATGAACAAATGTGCTTAGCATGTATCACGTTCACGTACATTCACCCACATGCATGTATGCATGCGCACAATTGCAAGCATACACACGCACACACACACACAATTATATATATATAAATAAAATAAAATGTGTGTGTGTGTGCGCGTATGTGCGTATGTGTAAAATTTCATTTTCTTCTTTTTTTCTGACAGAAACGATCCCAAAAGTTGGATAAGTCGTCTGAAAGAGTAACACTGAAAACGGCAATCTCGGATACTTCGGACAAGAACCATCTGAAAATCAGAAGAGTAGAGAGACAGAGACAGAGACAGAGACAGAGAGAGATTGATTGAGAGAGAGAGAGAGAGAGAGAGAGAGAGAGGAGAGAGATTGATTGATTCAATTTTAATTCAAATTCAATTTAACTTCAAATTCAAATTGTTTTATTTTAAGAACACACCACACAGCATGACACACACACACACACACACACACACACACACACACAGACACAGACGACAGAAAGAAAAAGAGACAGAGAGAAGAGAATACTATCAGTAATATCTTTTAATGTCATCAGCTCATGTCACTTTGAATATGTGAGCCTCATAGCAACATGTATTTTGTCAAGTTGACTTAAATGTTTTTGAAACCTACATGCAAATCTTGCTGGATTGAAATATGCCCAACTTATTCTAATTAACCATAGGAAACTCAAATATGTATTCAATATGTCTAACTTATTACATGTTCACTTTTTGTAATCAGTATTGTACTATAGATTCATATGATACATTGACTTCAGTTGTATATTTGTTATAAATGATTAACTATTCACTATTATTATGATAATATACTTTCATGTGTATTTATTCTTTATATGATTGCCTACTAGGTTGCTGCATGTAATACTTTCCAATGTACTTATTCATGCCTTTGACAATATTGACTAAGTCATCAGTTTGTTAGATATCACACTAGTGATTCTATGTTATAATTCTGCATACTATTTTGTACATGACTTTACTTTTAATGCTTGACCTTATTACTTATATTGACCTTCATTGCACTTGAAGTTGACCTAATTGATCAAAATTAACTAAGATACTCTTCTAATGGCCTCATCACTTTTATCGTACATCAAATGACACTTATATGCCTAACAGCCTAACACTTATTGTACATCATATACACTGACAATTTGTCCTATATTCCTACAGCCTACACTTTGACATCAAACGACCGTTTTATGACCTCAGTCTTCAGTTGATAATTTGTCAACACCTTTTCAACCAAAGCCTCAGCAACGAGTCTCCTGGAGACACCCATGATCCAAACACTGGCATCAGCTCGACCTGCTCCTCACCAGACCTGTCAACCTTTCCAGCATCAAGATCATTTGCAGCTAAGAGTGCACATGACACTGACCATTCTTTGGTGCAAAGTCCATGTGAAGAGATTGCACTGCACTGTTGCACAAGAAAGGAGGGCAGACTAGCATCGACACCTACAAAACATGTGATCAAGTAAAAGTGGAGGAGTATGCATGTGTAATGGAGGATACTCTCCCTGGCCTACCCACTGAAAATGCCCAAGAATGATGGGAACACTTCAGAGATGCTATCTGCAATGCTGCCATGACCACCTTTTGCAAAAAGACCAGCAAGTCAGCAAATTGGTTCTAAGCCCACTCAGAAGTAAAGACACCAGTCATCGAGGCCAAGAGGAACGCCCTGACAGCATACAAAACCAATCCTAGCAAGCAGAACCTCCAGGTTCTCTGTGCTGCTCACAGCAAAGTCCAGCAGTGTGTCAGGCAATGCGTCAATGACTTTCGGCTTCAGCTCTGCTCCCAGATTCAGATCACAGCTGACACAGGCAACATCAAATCAATGGATGATGGCATCAAGCAGGCATTGGGCCCAACAGAAAAGAAAACTGCCCCTTTGAAATCAGTTGGGCGAGGTGATTTAAGACAGAACAACAGATGGAGCACTGGGTAGAACACTACACTGAGCTGTATGCAAAGGAAAATGTTGTTACAGAAGATGCCATGAATGTTGTAGAGTGTCTACCAGAACTGGAAGAGCTGAGCTTGGCAGAGAACCAACCATAGATGAACTCAGCAATCTACAAAGCTCTGGACTCTCTTGCCTCTGGCAAGGCACCTGGGAAAGATGATATCCCCCCCCCCCCCCCCCCCCCGCATGAAGTACTGAAGTGCTGCAAAGAGACACTCATCTCCAAGTTGCATGAAATCCTCTGTCTATGTTGGAGTGAAGGCAAAGTACACAAGACATGAGGGATGCTAACACTGTCACACTATACGAAAACAAAGGTGGAGCAAGAGGCTCCAGGTGCTTGCAGAGCAAGTCTACCTGAATCGCAGTGTGGTTTCTATGCCAACAGATCCACAATAGACATGATATTCTCCTTCAAACAACTTTGGAGAAATGTAGGGAGCAAAGGCAGCCACACTTCGTTGCCTTCATAGACCTCACAAAGGCTTTCAATCAGGTCAGTAAGGATGGCCTCTTCAAGATCCTTCTCATGATCGGATGTCTGCTCGAACTTCTCAGCATCATCAGATCCTTCCATGAAGACATGAAAGGCACCGTTTTCTTTGACGGCTCAACATCAAATACCTTCAACATACAGAGCGGAGTAAAAGAGGGTTGCATCCTGTTTGGAATCTTTTTTGCTGTGATAGCGAAACATGCATTTGGTTTCGATCTGAAGGTATGTACCTCCAATCCATGTCAGACGGAAAGCTTTTCAACCTCTCCAGACTAAGAGCTAAGACAAGTCCAGATGAGGTACCTGCATGGCTTCCTCTTTGCAGATGATGCAGCAATAACCACCCACTCAGCTGAAGACCTACAGCAGCTCATGACTCGCTTCAGTAATGCCTGCCAAGACTTTAGGCTTACCATTTGTTTGAAGAAAACACAAGGCATGGGACAGGATGTTAACTGTCCCCCAGCCATAAGCATTAACGACCATGAACTGGATGTCACCCATGACTTCGTGTACCTGGGTTCAACTATCTCAGACACCCTCTCACTTGACATAGAGCTCAACAAGCGTATCAGCAAGGCAGCTACCACCATGACCAGACTGACAAAGAAAGCATGGAACAACAGCGAGCTGACTGAGCACACAAAGATCCAGATCTACAGAGCCTGTGTTAAGAGCACCTTCGTGTATGGCAGCAAGTCCTGGACTTTGCGTGCACAACAAGAGCAAAAGCTTAATGCTGTTCACATGCCTTGCCTCTGATGCATCCTGAACATCACCTGGCAGGACAAGCAACCAAACAACACTGTCCTGGAAAGAGCTGGATGCACCAGCATGTACACACTGCTGAAACCTACACTATACTTTGATATTGACCTACTTGTTATGAATTCTTCAATATTGTATACTTAATTCTGATGACATACATTATGCTTTAATATTGACCTACTTTTTCCTGTTGCCTAGACTTGTACTTAAATATTGACCTACTTATTTCTATGAACCACACTGTACTTCAATATTAACCTACTTTGTACTTTAATATTGACCTACTTATTTGTATGAGTGCTTATTCCATTATCCTCAAAATGAAAGAATAAAAATAAAAAAATCGAGCAATAAATGATTATGTTACTGGTTGCCATGTTGTGGTTATGTAACCATCATTTAATCAACCCTCCATTTATATAGCCGCATTCCAACTTCAGGGATGTTGACTTTTTCAAAATTTATATCTCAAAACTAGAAATATTGTAAAGACCACAGGACAGTGAATTTTTATAGACACAGATTTGCAGCTCGGTAAAAAGATTAGTAATGAAATGACTCATTTTCGATCCAAATACAATGGTAATTGGAAAAATGATAGGGGACAGGATAGCCTAGTGGCTAGAGCATAATACACACAATTTGATGGCCCAGGATCAAACCCAGGTTTGAGCCACCACCCAGACACACGTTCAGGGAATTTTTGACCTGGAGTTATCATCAGTACTGACATTCCACTCCCCTGAAAGTCCTTCGGATCAGACTATACACCAAGGCCCAGTGTGTGAACACACACTGACTGTCTTGTGCACGTGTTTAAACTTGTTCTGCTTTTCAGAAGAGTAGACCATTCATGCTGGTAGGAACAGATAACTAAGTTTTCTTAAAAACACATACACAGGTGTTTTGTTTAGACACGATCCCCAAAGTTGGAATGCGGCTACCTTAATGGTGGGTAAAACCGGTCACGTATGCAAAATCTCACCATTGGACAACCTCATTCAAACTGCGGAACAACAAAAAAAACCAAAAGGAAATAAAACACACAAAAACCCTAAGGAAAATAAATGTTAAAAAAAGAAGACAAGAGAACAGAAAACTTTGAAAAAGCAACAACCTGTACAAGCCTGACTTTATTTCTATGCAATACAACAACCCTAGAATCAATTTCACATCAATATATTCAAATGCAAAAACAAAGCATGAAAAAAATGAATTCATTTCCTCTACTATACCATAGTTCATGCAAATGTTCATCACCATTGTTTCCTTTTTAATACAAATGGAATATTTTTCTCTTTCATATCAACACTGAATATATCAAACAAACAACGCTTTTTTTAAAAACAACAACATACAAACAAGCTTTTCATTAAATAAATTGTATCTCCATAAAACATCTTCACAATATTTCACACTAAATAAACTTGCCAGTGTGATGTGATAAGCCCCTTCATGGAATATGCCCAGTGTTAAGATAAACAATACCTTGAAGTCAGAATGTGGCTACCTTCATGGTGGGCAAAAATAGCTGCATGTGCAAATCTCACCATCAGTGATACTTGGAGCTCTAGCCAAGGAATGGGAAAAAAAACCAGACATAAAAGCACAACCAAAGTGTGGTTAACCATGACTCAAAATATCTGACTTCATAAAATAGTTCATTTCTGGTTTGGAAAATAACAAAACAGAACAAAACAAACGCAAAACAGCACCCCCCCCCCCCCCCCCCCCAAACATTGGCAGTGTAGGTACCTATAATGCATTTTGATAATTTTTTTTCCATAAAAAAAGGATAATCTTGGACGGCTCCCAAAATTTTTTTGGGAAAAAAATTATGGCCAAATAATATACTGAAAAAAAAGTGCAGTTCTGTTCTGGACGGAGAACAATGTATGGTATTTAATTGACAGAGCCTCCCTGAAGTCAAAATGCAGCCACCTTCATGGGGGACAAAAACTTGCATATGCAAAAATCTTGCCATTGTTAACCTCAGAGCTCTAGCTGAGGAACAAAAAAACCAAAACAAAGACAAAAAAAAAAAATAAATAGAACTGTACCCTTCTTGGTCTACAGAAAAAAAATCAAGCCAACATAAAATGTATATTGTTTTGATATGCTTCCACGATGTATAAGATGCCAGCATTGATTTAAGTCAGGACATTTACACCTCGGTTGTTTTAAAATATCTATAAGGACGGATAAGTACATATTATTTTGCTACCAAGACTGTCAATAATACATCTTGATTTAAGTACGATGGACGTACAACGTGAGGTCTTGACATCAAGACTTTGTGATATGTTTGAATCTCGACATACTTGATATGTTTGTATGATGCAACAGGACTTTCAGAGGCTTCATGATAACAGTTTATACTTCCATCTTAAATGTTATTCCTGAAATAAAACAGTGAGTATAAATGAACAATAAATGTAAAAGAAATCAATACAATCAATATCAATTACCTATCTTATTTCAGCTTTACATCATTCTTTGTGAGAATGCAGTGAAGAAATATATGTTTGCAGTAAAAACATAAAAAACAGATGTAAGAATACAGTAAATAAATACATGTTTACAGTAAATACATAATAAAAGTTGACTTAACAATTCAAACACAAAAGGAATGAACATACTTCTCATAAACAAGTAACACAGTAAAAAATTTGGTACATAAAACAACTAATTGGGAATATACAATCAACACAGCAATGGAATGAATACATAAACACAAACAAGTAGAGAAAAATATCAGAATAAATACATGGCTAAAAGTATTTCTTCAAACTGGAAATGCAAATGATGCAGACATAAAAACAATAGTTAAAAGATCTATATTCATGGAATGATTCTCAGCCGATAAATAATACTCATATCCCAGTAGTTAACGATATGCAAGAGTCAAAACATGAGCTAGTAATATTTCCTCAAATTAAGACACGACATGAATATCTAGCGAATCAAACATGAACCAAAAAAATTACCTGAGATACTACACAAACAAATATGTTAACTAAAAACCAAACAAAAGACAAATTGTAAAAAATCCCTTGTACCTGTGAGCATGTTGCATTATCAACTTCCAAGTTGATATTAAACACTACATGAGCATCTATCACTATCAAGTTAAATTACCTGAGATACTACAAGCAAAACTACCCCCCCCAAAAAAAAAATCAAACTTTTACCTGTGAGCATATTTCATTAACTATTGAGTCCACAGTTCAGTGACAAAAATCCTTGCTCTGTCGTCTTCCTAATAGACATACCACACTGCCTGCCTCATTCACACCATCACACACAATCCCCCCCCCCCCCCAGCATCCCCACCTGGAAATTCTGTGCTAGGAATTTTCTCTTCTTCTATCCCTGACTTTCTTTCTGCTTTGTTCCTTTTCTTCCTGTCACCTCCTTCTTGTCTATTTTCTGCCTTCTTGGTCCATTCTCTTGCCTTTTTTTCCCAGTGACTTAAAAAATAACAGTTCTCTTTCATGTAGTCTGCTTCATTCCTCCACGTTCTTACACATACACCACATCATTCCTCCACATTCTTACACATAGTTTAGATTTCTCACAAAATCCTATTCATTCCTCCACATTTTCACACATAGTCCAAATCATTCCTTGACCTTTTCACATACTCCACATCATTCCTCCACATTCTCACACATAGTCCACATTTCTCACACACAGTCCACATAATTCCTCCATGTTTTCACACAAAGTTGTCCAAATCAACCCCCCAAATTTTCACACATAATCCACTTCATTCATCCACATTCTGAAACATAGTTCACATTCCTCACACTTAGTCCCCTTCATTCCTCCACAAACTGTGACAAAGTCCACATAATTCTTCCACTTAGTAGTCCACATTTCTCACACATTAGTCCACATCATTCTTCCACATTCTCACGCATGGCTTACTTAATTCCTCCACATTATAACACAGTCAAATTCATTCCAATTCTCACACACTGTCATCCCTAATTCCTTCACACACGCTATCTACATAATTCCTCCACATTCTCACACCATGACACTTTTGGAAGCCACACTGTGCAAATATTGCTTGAACTTAATGGCGACAAAACCCCCCCCTCCCAAACCCAACATTATCAATGGCCTCACAAAATCGGGCATCTGTACAGAAATCCAACATTCCAAGCAGCACAAGACAGTCCTCTTCTGTGGAACGGAAATCACCACACCTCGAAGATTCCTTCCTCAGCATTTCCCGCACTAATGACGAAACCATTTCCCCAAATGTCAAAAACTTGGTCACATGACAAGAATCCATCTCGGGTCAAACAGAACGAAGCACAGCACACAGCGTACAATATCCAACATCACTCAGTCAAGAGTGCTAAATTTAGCGTGCTCCTTTCTTTTACCAAGTCCGAGTGTGGTCAGTTCTTGTAATAAACAGCATCGGCTAGCCCCGAACTGGGCTGGGCTGGGATGAAATAATTAGCCACTGAGAGGAGCTGAAAGTGTGGGAAACTTGACAGCTGTGAGCAGCAATGACAGGTGGGGTGGGGTGGGGCGGGGATTGAACCACGAACTCTCACACAAGCCGGGAAAGACGACGACCACAGCCTGACTGTCAGCTCTTGCCTTGCAACACACGCAGCAGTTTTCGGCAGTGGGTCAGCAGCCCTGACCCCGAGTGTTGTGCGTTGTTGGCCAGGCTGCTGCCCGGCCTTGACATTGGGGTCTCAGGGCGTGGGGTCATGACCTGTGACCCTGGACGAGGCGTGGCCGCCGTTGCCAGCTGGTTGAGACGATCCACGGCCTTCAGGGCCAGCAACTCCTGCGGTAGACACGGTGCATGAGTGATGGTGTATATTTATTGTAACCAGCGCAAAACATAAGGAATAGTGTGTGTGTGTGTGTGTGTGTGTGTGTGCGCATGCCTGTGTGTGCGTGCGTGCAAGTATGTGTGTGTGCGAGTGTGTGTGTGTGTGTGTGTGAGTGTATGCGTGTGTGTGTGTGTGTGTGTGGTGTGTGTGTGTGTGTGCACAAGAGTGTTCGAAAATTAGACATAATAACCTTTCTAATCATATATTTATATACTTTGTGTGCTTTTATCATTACTGAATGTTTAAACTATGGCTCGGAGAGAAGAAGAAGAGAGAAGATCTCCAACAATACTCACTTTCCTCAAGTCGTCCTGCTGACACAGACTACGCAATGCCAAAAGAGCGCTGACCTGAACCGACGGCTGTGAATCGTGACATGTCACCTCCAACAGACTGCACACACACACACATCATATCGCACATATGTTACAATGTCACAAAAAACATCAAACACATGTCACAAAACACATCATACACGTCGCAATGTCAAAATGCATCATACACATGTCACAAAAACACATCACACACGTCACAAAACATCACACACGTCACAAAATGCATCACACACAGGTCACAAAACCCATCACACACATGTCACAAAACACATCACACATGTCACAAAACACATCACAAGTGTCACAAAATACACCATACACATATCACCAAATACATCGTACACATGTCACAAAACACATCATCATACACATGTCACATCACACATCAACATTTTTGCAGACCTACCTGCCCCAACAGAAGCAATCTAATATTTGGACAAACCAATATCAGACACACACCACACACACACAATCATGCACACACACATGCATGTGCGCGCACACACACATGCATGTGCGCGCATACACACACACACACACACACACACAGCAGTATACTCACTGAGCGAGGACCTTGGCTTTTTTCAGCTCAGCACAGAGTACAGCTGAATGCATGCCCAGATTGCCACAGGCACCTGACAAAAACACACAACACAAAACATGACAGTCAATGCACTTTGTGAAATATGTGGGCACTCACACACACACACACACACACACACACACACACACACACACACACCACAGAGTTGCCAGTATGCTTAAGTTAATATATGCAATTCTGTTTCGCGAGTTTGCAGCTCAAATCTTTTTTTCCATCATTCCTTGGATAGAGCTCCAAAGTTCATCCATGGTCAGATTTTATGCATGGGATCGTTTTTACCCACCATTAAGGTAGCCACATTCCGACTTCAGGGATGGTGGTCTAAACACAACATCAGTGTCCTTGCGGTTTATGTTCAGGTAAAAATAAAGGTAAAGGTATTCCCATAACCTACATGGTCGTCAAGAAGCGAGGTGACAGAGAGTTCAGCTTCTCCAGGGGCCAGCACATTGAAGGCAGGCCCAATTCCTCTCCCTCGCTGCTTTACCTTCCATGACCCAAAGAGGGCAGGCACCCATTTACAGCTGGGTGAACTGGGGGACAGTATTGGAGCCAAAGCATATGAACCTTAAAGGTAACCATGCTAAATACTGCTTAACCTTAGCCAGGGAATAGTGAGTGCTCTTATCCAATTAAATTTTTTTCTTCGCCAAATGCTCAGACATCAAATACAGTGGCTGTCATATGAGTGAAAATGTACTGCACCGCCGTTAAGTGCCTGACAAGTCGGGCTCAGCACATCTGACTTTGGTGTAGGAGAGAATTCTTATCTTTTAAGTCTTTCTGGAAAAGAGGCAGGAGAACGGACCAAGAATGCAGAAAATAAACAAGAAAAAAAAAAAAACACGCCCCAAAAAACGAGAGGTAAAGAAAAGAGGGAATTTTTAGCAAAGAATTTTCACAAGGTGGGGATGCTATTCATACTGACAGGCATCTGGTATCCCAACGAGGGACACACCCTGCACAAATTCAACACCACTCAATTGAGAATGCTATATTTAGCGCGCCCTTTCCTTTTAACTAGTCCAAGTGTAGTCAGCTCCTGCTATAATTAGCACCAGCTGGCCCTATCGGGGCTGGGATAGGATGGATTAATTAGCAGCTGAGAGGAGCTGAAAGTGGAGCAAACTGACAGCTGTGGACAATACAATATGCTACAATATCAGAAGATAAATTGAGGGAGAACAGGGGAGACGTACTGGCGGCGTTGGCTCGTGTTTTGGTCTGAGGATCCCGCAGCAGTTCCACCAGAGCGGGGATGATGGTCTTCAGACGGGGGTACAGCTGCCCGCTGTGGTAACTGGCATTGCCGATGGCATACACCGCTCCCTGCACACACACACAACAACAACGATGCATGTACAGTGCAGTAACAAACAACTGGTCACCTTCACCTATCCCGTAGACCATGGGGGCACCACTGAATATTTTGTAACCAGCTTCCTCGACCTTTAAAAGATATCAATTGATTCTCTCCCATGCCAAAGTTGGATGCACTGGGCCTGACTTGTCAGGTGCTTAGCAGCAGAGCGCATTTTCACTCATGTGGCAGACAATAGTTGCTATATGAATGTTCAACGACCAAAGAAGAATGAAAACCACCAACAAAAATCACTGTTATTTTTTTTTCATCAGTCTCAACTAAGGTAAAATGCCCTGAAAAAAATATGTAAAAAGACTTTTGATACTGCTGCCAAAACAGACCACAGTAACCCCATCAATGATAATGAGAATGATGATAATCAATAACGCTTATGATTATGATAAAAACAATACCAACAACAATGATGATGAGAATGATGATAACTGATAACGCTTATGAATAGGATAACAACACCAACACCAATGATGATGAAAAATGATGATAATTGTTAACGTTTATGATAATGATATAGAGCTGCCGCTGTAGTCTAGTGGTTAGGGCGTTGGACTTGTAATCTAAAGATTGCGGGTTCGATCCCAGCTTTCGGCTATGGTGTTGTGCCCTTGGAAAAAGCACTTTACGGCTATTTTCTCACCCCACCCAGGTGTAAAAGGGGTACCAACCTTGTGTTGGGGGTTAACCCTGCGATAGACTGGCATCCTATCCAGGGGGGAGTCTATGACTCTCAGTCGCTTAATACCACAGAAATCGGGATAAGCACCGGCCTGATGAGCCTTAGGCTCGGGACAGACTTTAACTTTTTAATGATAATGATAATACCAACAATGACAAAAATGACAATGATGAGAATGATGATCCTCAATAACTTATAATAACAATGATAACAAAAACAACAACACTACAGCAACTACAAATAATGATAACCATAATAATCCTGACCTTTCTCACGTTGCCATCAGCATCTTTCAAACAGGTCACCAACCCCTGCAAAATTTTCTCTCTGCACACACACACACACACACGCACACGCACACGCACACACACACACACTCACACACACAGAGGCACACACACACATAGGCACACACACACATAGGCACACACACACACATGAGCACGCACACACACACGCACGCACGCACGCACGTGCACACACATGCACGCACACACACACACACACATTAATTTCTCCCTTCACTCATTCTAACTCATGTATGCATCTGCTTAAGTGAACATAGTTTTAGGGATGTATACTTGAAATCAGGGTGTTGAAAACATAGATGTATTAATAGACACTTTTTGG
>CM060340.1:21552642-21555142 GCA_030674155.1 Stramonita haemastoma
TTTCTCCTTCTAGCCTGATAGAGCTTTGTCATGTGGTAGCAATTAGCGATGGTCACAGCGTGATGGAAATCTACTGTGTGTAAATCCCGGCAAATCCCAGTTCGGGACTTAGGGGGGGTAATTATTCAATCCCAGCAAATCCCGGTTCAGGACTAAGAGGGTTAAAACCTGTTACGATTGTCAGGGTGTTCTACAAAGAAGTATATATATATAAGGTTTCGGATTTAGCAGTTCATCATGTTGTTGCCTGTGAGTGGCAGTACAGAGTATGCAAACAAAGAAAGGATTAAAGAAAAAAGATCTCTGTATTACACTTTAAAGTTTGTTTCTATTCAACTTGTATCAATTGTCACCCTCTGCTTCCCTCCTTTTAAACTTGTTCATAAAACAGGTAAATCAGATTGCCAAGACAAATTTTGTTCAACCTTTTAATTAGAGAACTTAAAAGCTGATATGATTGGCAAAAGAATGGGGGGGGGGGGGGGGGGGGGGGGAAAGAAAGGGTGCTATATGTTTTGAGTGTTCACCCCATCTTGACAGAAATTATACTTTTCTCCAAGTAAAAACGACCACAGCAAGCAAAGAATTTTATGCTTTTATACATCATACATTCCTTCATTCACTCAAGCGAGACAGACAGAAATACAACCCCAGAAGGACAGACAGACACAATACGTGGGGAAGATCCGTGAAGACAAGTCAGAGACAGACATACAGATAGGCAGACAGAGTCAGACAGGTAGGCAGGCAGAAAGACAGACAGACAGACAATATCTGAGCCAAATCAGTGAAGACAGACAGACAGACCAACAAAAAGACAGACAAACACGATACCTGTGCCAGATCGGTGAACACAGACAGACAGGCCTGCAACATCTCTTCTGGTTGGACCTCACACGATATGCCACAGGCCACCATCTGACTGAATAACAACGCTGCAGCTGCCTGAACAGACATATAAACATCACATGATATACCACCTTCTGGCTATATAAATAACAGCTTAAACAGACAAATCTTACAGCATATAACATCATCTGCCTATAAAAATAACCTAAACAGACAGACATCACACAATATACCATCATCTGGCTATATAAATAACAGCCTAAACAGACATCACACAGTTTATCACCATCTGGCTATATAGATAAACTAAACAGACAGACATTACATACTATACCATCATCTGGCTATATATAGATAACAACCTAAACAGACAGACATTACATACTATACCTTTATCTGGCTATATATAGATAACAACCTAAACAGACAAGACATTACATACTATACCATCATCTGGCTATATATAGATAACAACCTAAACAGACAAGACATTACATACTATACCTTTATCTGGTTATATATAGATAACAACCTAAACAGACAAGACATTACATACTATACCATCATCTGGCTATATATAGATAACAACCTAAACAGACAAGACATTACATACTATGCCTTTATCTGGCTATATATAGATAACAACTTAAACAGACAAGACATTACATACTATACCTTTATCTGGCTATATAAATAACAACCTAAACAGACAGATATTACACAATATACCATCATCTAGCTATATAAATAACAGCCTAAACAGACATACATCACACAATATACCATCATCTTACTAAATAACAATGCTGCAGCCGCCTGAACAAACTTGAACAAGAATTTTATTCTTTGGCTAGAGCTCCAAAGTTTATTTGTGGTAAGATTTTTGTGTATGCAAAGGTTTCCCTCACACATAGTCTTTCAGATCGGACAATAAACCAAGGCCCCATGTGCAAATGTACGCAGAAAATCTTGCACACATGTTAAACCTGTTCCACCTTGTGCCAGTGGGAACGGATGACAAAATTGACAAAACTCCATGCACACAGGGACTGGAAGTAGAAAAGCCCATAATGGCTGCGCAGAGCATTTTTGTTCAACAACAGTTGCTGTCCAAGCATTCTACGATGACAAAAAGCACATGAATGCTTATTCCGTTACCTTTGAAATAAAAAAAAGATGAATAACAGATTAAAAATAACACACACACACACACACACCAAAAAGGAACCTCATCCCCTCCCTTTTTTTTTTTTGGACGAAAGTGTTCACCAAAAACAAACATGTCCAAAACTCAAACCACCATCCTCCACTTTATACACACAGAGCCAGATTTAAAAAAAAATTTAAAAGAAGAAGAGAGGAGAAGAGCACTCCGTTAATTTTATTTATTCATTTACTTATTGTTTTATATCGAGGATAATGGAATAAGCACTCCTGTGCTTTTTTTACATCCAGTCCCCGCGTATAAGCAGTTTGTAAATCTTAATTAATAACTCCACATGACCACTGACCGTGTGACTGGCCAGTGTAGAGTCCAGAAAGATGGAGACCAGCATGGCTGAGGCATCAGACAACCTGTAACACACAGCACACACCGCTACAACCACACACCACTACAACCACACATATGTCTACAACCAACATTATGATC
>CM060340.1:21560142-21562642 GCA_030674155.1 Stramonita haemastoma
TTTGGAGAGAGCAGCCTGAATTTCACACAGTGAAACATGCTGTGGCTACGTGTTGTATACAATACAATACAATACAATACAATACAATGCAATACAATACAGGAAGATATAATACAATGCAATTGATAAAAGTTAGTTGATTACAGGACTATGCAATTCCCCATAATCATCACAGGACTATGCAATTCCCCATAATCATCACAGGACTATGCAATTCCCCATAATCATTACAGGACTATGTAATTCCCCATAATCATTACAGGACTATGCAATGTCCTATAATCATTACAGGACTACACAATTCCCCATAATCATTACAGGACTATGCAATGTCCTATAATCATTACAGGACTATGCATTGCCCTATAATCATTACAGGACTATGCAATGCCCGATGATCATTACAGGACTATGCAATGCCCCATGATCATTACAGGACTATGCAATGCCCCATGATCATTACAGGACTATGCAATGCCCCATGATCATTACAGGACTATGCAATGCCCCATAATCATTACAGGACTATGCAATGCCCATGATCATTACAGGACTATGCAATGCTTTGATTTGTTTGCTTTACAAAATTCAGCGCTATAAAAATGTCATATATCATTATTACTATTACTATTATAAACACTCATATATATATATATATATATATATATATATATATATATATATATATATATATATATATATATATATATATATCTATCTATACATATATATATATATATATATATATATATATATATATATATATATATATATAATATATATATGATACACATGTTAGGATATTCATGGGATAGAAAAATATCCCCAAATAACTCTGGAAATATATACTCATCCATACATACATCTTGATTGTTAAAAGGACTACACAATGTCCTTCAATTCATCTCTCATGCATATATACCTATCACTGAAACAAATACTACAGGTAAATTACTATAAAACATCAAATAATACAGTAGAAAAAAAAAGGAATAAACATGTTAAAAAAAAAAGAAGCAAAATTTAGCAGAAAACACTTATGTAAATGAAAGTTGAAAAAAAAGCTGATTCAAATACAGTGGACCATATTTATACCACTGATTATAATAATAATACACATCATGCTGTGTGATAAATTAAGGGGAGAGGGTGGGTTACAGAAAATGATAACCAATACCTTCTGTATATTCACCATATCCGCACCCGTAGGCAAAATAAAATCGATACCGAAACAGTAATTTCCTATTGGTTGATCACTTTCTCATCCACAGGAATATTCGGGACCCTAAAAATTCATAAAGGAAACAGGTAATATTTTTGTTGATTGCTATGAATTTTTTACTCTCCTGTAAACTCACAATGAAGAGCTTGGAATTTCTTTACTAGGGTAACCTGTGCCTATTTCGACCAAAGCGGACAGTGCTCCACTCTACGGTCTATTCTGGCTTACACACACAGCCAGCCTGCCTAGTTTTGAAAGCTCTGATAAATTGACCAATCACTGAGTACTTTGACTGTACCCAGTGGTATAAGCTCATGAATATTCATTAGATACTGACCTAAAACTAATCTCTGTGTTCCCGTGACATTTTCGACCAGCACCAAGCAATTTCGACCGTGGTGTAAAGGCATTTTCGACCAAAGGAAAAGAGGGACAAAGTCGTACTTAAAAACGAGTGGGTTTTAAATATTCTAGTCTGTTTTTGTGGTTTGTTTGTGTTTATTGGACTAAAAGAGATTAAAGAAAGGGACCAGAGAGTATATGAAGTGACAGAAGATAAAAATAGAGTGACTTTCGCTTCGCGCTATACCTGTGAATGTACACACGTACGTCACTACGAGTCAGTAGCACCTGCTACTCTCAGATATACTCTTATACAAACACAGGCATTCATTTTTAGTGTTATTATTACTTAAATCAACAGAAATATATAAATCAACAGCTGGATTATTTCTGTCTTATTTATGACTATGAGTGCTTGGTCGGATTTGCTTGGAGTACTCTTTTTCATGACAGGCACACACAATTATCTTTTTTTCTTAAATCTTTTACCCTAAAGCATAGATTTAGCCACATTTACACAGATTAATGATTCATACAACAGTCTTTTCCATAGCTAGCTTCTACTTGACAAAAAAGAAACTTTGATCAAAACTATAAAGCAGAAGAAAATTTTGCCGGAAGATTCGTTTTCAGTTCAAAATGGCCGCCAGCGAGACGCCGTGACTTGGGTCGTGATTTCATCTAAAATTATTGATGCACACTTCCAGTAAATACTTCCAAAGCTACATCATTTTCATTATTAAGAATTCATCTTCAGAAAATATAGGCCTGAAAAATCTATTTCTTGAAAGAGAAGGAAAGATTCAAGTTTTAGTGTCGCTACCCAGTCCGGTGGTCGAATTTGCTTGGGGGTCGAAATTGTCACAGGTTACCCTAGGAAATTTCTTTCTTTCTCTAAATTTTTGTTGCTGATACTCCATCTTTTATGTCAGTTTA
>CM060340.1:21565142-21605142 GCA_030674155.1 Stramonita haemastoma
AGTCTGTTCCAGCAGACGCAGGTCAGTGTCGATATGCAGAGTGACCAGTGAAGGCACCAGTTTCAGGAAGGTCTGCATGGCGCTACAGTACACCTTCACTCTGCCACAACAACAACAACAACAACAAATGTCGGCAACACCCACACCATGGAACATCAAGTACATAATTACACGATAATAGGGGGATAGGATAGCCTGGCTGGTTAGAGTATTAAAGCGTTGCACTCGTGATGCTGACCTTTGAATCTCATCCAAGGGGATATTTTTACCTGGAGTTTACATCAGTGCCAACACCACTCCCCTCAAAAGTCCTTCGGGTGAGACTATGAAATGAGGTCCCATGTGTAAACGCACACAGAACATCCTGCACACACACTAAAACCTGTTCCGCTTTTCGGAATAGTAGGCCATTGTGTGCCAGTGGGAACACATAACAAAATTTACAAAACTGCATACACATGGGGATTGGATGTAAAAAAGCACATGAGTGCTTATTCCATTACCCTCAAAATAAAAAAATAAATATATGAATAAATAATGGTAAAAGTGTTCCCATAACATCTATGTTCAGTCATTGGGGAGCCTGGTGTCAGAAACCTCAGTTTCTCTAGGGGGGCAGCATATTGAGGGCTGTGGAGCCTGTCAGCATAAATAGCATCCCCACTTTCTGGAAATTCTGTGCTAGGAATTCCCCTTTTCTATCCCTCTCTTTGTTTTCTGCCTTGTTCCTTTTCTCTCTATCATCTCCTTCTTGTCTATTTTCTGCCCTCTTGTTCTATTATCCTGCCTTTTCCCAAACAAACCTTCAAACATAATAATTATCTCCCACACCAAAGTCAGATGCGCTGAGCCTGGCTTGTCAAGCATTTAATGGCAGTGCAACACATTTTTGCTCATATGACAACAATAGGTGCTGTCTGAGCATTCAATGACAATAAAGAAGAAGACAAAGAAAATGATGAAAAAAAAGTAGAAGAAAAAAAACAAAAAAACAAAGAAGAAGAATAAAAAGAAAAAGAAGATGACAAAGAAAAAGAAGAAGAAAAAGAAAAAGAAGATGACAAAGAAGAAGATGAAGAAAAAGACCAAGATGAAGAAGAAGAAGAACAAGAACAAGGAAAAGAAGAAGGAAAAGAAGAAGATAATTACGAAAAGGAGAAGAAGAAGAAGAAGAAAAAGAAGAAGTAGAAGAAGAATTGCGAAGAAGAAGAAGAAGAAAAAGAAAAAGAAGATGAAAAAGGAGAAGACAACAAAGAAAAAGAGAACAAGACAATGATGATGACGAAGAAGAAGACTACAAGGGGCGGAGAACTCACGCCGACTGGTGGATGTGCTCAGCCCAGCTGATCTCGCTGGCGAAGTAAGCGTTGATGGTGATCACCAAGTCTATCAGGATCTGTTGCGCCCACAGTTGCTGCAACCATATACTTAGTACATGTATGCCTACATGAGTGAGCACACACTGAAACACATTCATGTTAGATATGCATGCATGCACATGCACAAACACACACACACACACACACACACACACACACACACACACACACACACACACACACACACACACACACACACATTATCACACATTAAAACCTGTTCCACTTTTGAGAAAAGATTATATGCTGGTAGGAGCGGATGAAAAACTTGACAAAATCAGATACACACAGGGACTAGATGTAAAATAAGTATATCAGTACTTCTTCCATTATCCTTAAAATGAAAGAATTTTTTAATAAAAATCATACATTTGCACACATAGACATCCATACAAACATTCATATCAGGTACATTCTTAAAAGTTGGAATGTGGCTACCTTAATGGTGGGTAAAATGGTCATACACAAAATCTCACCATTGGTGAACCTCAGAGCTCTAGCCGAGGAATATGGGGATTTTTTTCACTTGAGTTAATATCAGTACTAACTCCACTCCCTGGAAGTCCTTCAGATGAGACGCATGCAAAATACTTTGCGCACACGTTAAAACCCATTCTGCCTTTCAGAAGAGTAGACCACTCATGTTGGAAAGAATAGATGACATGATGTTTTTTTTTTTTTTAAACTGCATACACACTGGTGTCATGTTCAGAATCGTCTCTGGAGTCAGAATGAGGCTACCTTAACAGTGTGTAAAAATGGCTGTATACGCAAAAATCTCACCACTGGTAAACCCCAGAGCTCTACCCTAGGGATAAAAATGAAACCAACAAAAAAACAAACAAACAAAAAAAACAACCAACAAAACCAGAGGCCAACCTACCTCGATGACAGAAGGATTCTTGATGATGTCGGCCAGCAGTTGCAGGATATTGCCAGGAATGCCCATGGCATTGGTGAAGGCAATGATCTGCTGTACCTCACTGCAGCACAGCACAGCACAGCACATAATTATGATTACAGTCCTTACTGCACTATACAAATACCACACCTGCTGGTTCATAACATGCATTTGTTGTTGCTTGCCGCACCTCATAAATTTTGTTCCCATATGGTGCAAGAACTAAGCACAAACCATCATAACACAACACAAACCATCACAACACACAACACAAACCATCACAACACAAACCATTACAACACACTACAGAACCATCAAAATAACACTATCACAATATAAGCCAGCTTACCACAACTACACTGATAATAACAACACAACAAAAACCTTCACAACACACTACAAAACCATCACAACACACACTACAAAACATCATAACACACTACAAAACCATCACAACACACTACAAAACCATCACAACTCACTACAAAACCATCACAACACACTACAAAACCATCACTTCACACTACAAAACCATCACAACACACTACAAAACCATCACAACACACACTACAAAACCATCACAACACACTACAAAACCATCACAACACACTACAAAACCATCACAACACACACTACAAAACCATCCCAACACACACTACAAAACCATCCCAACACACACTACAAAACCATCACAACACACTACAAAACCATCACAACACACACTTCAAAACCATCACTTCACACTACAAAATCATCACAACACACTACAAAACCATCACAACACACACTACAAAACCATCATCACACACTACAAAACCATCACCACACACTACAAAACCACCACAACACATTACAAAACCATCACAACATATTACGAAACGATCTGTGCGTCTGTGTAAATATACCATTTACCAATCTTTTGAGTGAATGGCTGCATGCAAGAGAATAGATTTGAATACAAGCGCTTCGATTTATTCGCTTATAAGCTTCAGCGCTACATAAATTCCATGTACTATTATTATTGTGACGGGGCGGTAATTAGATTACATCCCATGCAATCAGAACTGCTAATCGCAACGTCGTAGATCTAAATTTAGATCCACACCTGCGAATTTTGCGACATTCTCTATCGTTGGGGGGTGGTTGAAAACCCCCCGTTGCATGCACTTTGCCCTTAGTGGTAAAATGTAGTATTTATGAAGCCTCTTTTTAGAGGCCACATTCCCACTGTCTGACCGTGCTGTCGTCGCCGAGAAGTTGTACAGAGTCGCAGCAGCAGATCAAATATCTGCACTCTGCTACACTATCATCATTATTACCACAAACCCTCACCACCACCCCAACACCTCAAGACAGCTCACCACTTGAGATCAAATCAAATATCTGCACTCTGCTACACTATCATTATCACCACAAACCCTCACCACCACCCCAACACCTCAAGACAGCTCACCACTTGAGATCAAATCAAATATCTGCACTCTGCTACACTATCATTATCACTACAAACCCTCACCACCACCCCAACACCACAAGCCAGCTCACCACTTGAGGGTGACCAGGTTGGTGATGACCCTCAGCACGGACCTCAGACGGGCCGCCCCCTCCAGCGTCCCCACCAACACCTGGGCGGCGCTGGAGTCCAGACGCGACCGCAGCTTCTCCATCAGGGCCGCGTCTCCCAGCATGCCCAGCGCCACTTCCGCGTCCCCTTCCTGGTCGGTGGCCTCGATCAGAGACTGCCATTCGTCCTCGCTGTCCGCTTCCTGCGCATTTTCTGCTGGTTAGGAACTCGCACGCGCACACATGCATGCACGCACACACACGCACACACACACAAACACGCATTATACACAAATCCATATGCATATTCACACATGCACGCACACACATAAACACACACACACAAACATAAACACACACACACACACAAAACACACACACACAAACACGCATTATACACACATACACATGCATATTCACACATACCGACACACACACACACCACATGCACATTCAAACATCCCCCCACAATCACCCCCCCCCCCCCCCATGTCACCCACACCCACATCACATCCCCCCCACACCCACATCACATCCCCCCCCACACACACACAGACGCACCTCTCCATCCAGGCGCACATTCTCAATGTTTTTCTTGGCGTCTCCTTTCTTCTTGATGGTGCGGCGCCCCTCCACCTCAATGCTGGGGTACTCCTTCTTGTAGTCCTTGCTGATGCGGTCCGTGCGGGGTGTGGGCTCCATCGTCTGTTGTTACACATCAACCAATCAATCAATCAGTCAGTCAGCCAGTCATTGAGTCAATGAGTCAACCAGTCAACCAATCAATCACTGAATCAGTCAATCAATCAATGAGTCAACCAATCAGCAAATCAATCAATCAGAAAATCAATCAATGAGTCAACCAATCAATCAATCAGTCAACCAATCAATCAACTAATCAATGAGTCAACCAGTCAATCAATTAACCAACCAATCAATTAATCAGTCACTCACTCAACCAATCAATTAATCAGTCAATCACTCAGTCAATCAGCAAATCAATCAGTCAATCAACCGATCAATAATACAAAAAAAGTGGTTAATCATATTCAATGACATGAAAGTGCTGTATGAAGATATAAATAATGCATAATTGCAATCCTCAACTACCAAGCGTTCACTGCTACATGTTGCTGTTGATGTTAGTCCCAGTGGAGATTTCTAGCTTACAGACTCTAACTCAAATACAATGAAACCATCCATCTCACTAAGCTGCCAGCCACAATCTTGGGAGGTTTATTTTTTAGGTTATGTGAAAGTCCCAGTGGAGATTTCCAGTTTATGGACTATAACTCAAATGCAATGAAACAATCTATCTCACTAAACTGCCAGCCGTAATCCTGAGAGGATTAATTTTTTTAGGTTATATTAAAGCCCCTGTGGAGATTTCCAGTTTATGGACTGTGTCTCAAATGCTGCCATCTGCAATCTTGGCAGGATATGATCTCCTCTACTTCAGCATGATAACTTTCATCTGCTATAAATAATTGTGACCAGAGAGAATCCCCCCCCCCCTCCCTCCCTAAAAAAAAAAGAATAAAATTTAAAAAACCCAAACCAGCACCCCCCCTGCACACACACACACCACCCTCCCACCACCCAATCCCCCAAAAAACCCTCAACAAAACCGGAAACAAACAGTTGGGTCACCAAGATGGAGACAAGAAAGATGTGCCCTCTGTGGTCTAGTTGAGAGTGAAATAAAGCACCGTGATGTGTGACTAGAAGCACAGATAAGAGACCATTGTTTGGGCTATGAAAAAAAAAGAAGAATGAATTGACAAGGGAAGTAAAGGAAATGAAAGAGATATCAGATAGAATATATTAACAGAGAAGCCAGCACAAAGATATCAACAGAGAGGCCAGCACAGACACAAAGATATCAACAGAGAAGCCAGCACAGACACAAAGATATCAAGAGAACCCAGTACAGACCCAGTACAGACACAAAGATATCAACAGAGAGGCCAGCACAGACTCAAAGATATCAAGAGAACCCAGTACAGACCCAGTACAGACACAAAGATATCAACAGAGAGGCCAGCACAGACTCAAAGATATCAAGAGAGAAGCCAGCACAGACACAAAGATATCAAGAGAACCCAGTACAGACCCAGTACAGACACAAAAGATATCAACAGAGAGGCCAGCACATACACACAGATATCAACAGAGAGGCCAGCACGGACATACAGATATCAACAAAGAGGCCAGCATGAACATTAACAGAGAAGCCAGCACAGACAGAAAGACATCAACAAATAGGCCAGCATGAACATCAACAGAGAAGCCAGCACAGACAGAAAGACATCAACAAATAGGCCAGCATGAACATCAACAGAGAAGCCAGTACAGACAGAAAGACATCAACAAATAGGCCAGCATGAACATCAACAGAGAAGCCAGCACAGACACAAAGATATAAACACAGATCAGAGAAGTCAGCACAGACAGTAAGACATCAACAGATAGGCCAGCATGAACATCAAAAGAGAAGCCAGCACAGACACAAAGATATCAACAGAGAACAGAGAAGTCAGTGCAGAAACAAAGATATAAACACAGATCAGAGAAGTCAGTGCAGACACAAAAGATATAAACAGAGAAACCAGCACAAACACAACAGATATCAAGAGAAGCCAGCACACACAGATATCCACAGAGAAGCCAGCACAAACACAAACATATCCACAGAGAGGCCAGCACAGACAGAAAGATATCACCATAGAAGCCAGCACTGACCCTAAGATATCAACTGGGTTTGGGTTTTTTTTTACACCAATTGTGTGTTGACTTCTTTTTAACTAATGAGTCTCATTCAATATCAGGCCATCTAGTTTTCTTCTGCACTCAAAATAAGACTTCTAAAAATGCTTTCATGTCTATGTCAGATTCTGTTTATGTATGATAAATGACTATCATTGCAACCAGAACTCTCCTGCTCTCCAGTTGACAAAGTACCATTCAAATGGTGTTTGATGGACACTACAGCTAAGTGTTTAACACTTCAATCCCATGGGTCTATGAAGTTGTGGATTTGAATCTCCTTGGTGTCTGGTAAATTAAAGGTGGGGTAGTTTACAATGTCCCAGGTCAACTTCAAGCACAGAACTGCCAAGGCCTTAATTCCCTCATATACATATATATATATGCAAAATACTAACTACACACATTAAAGATCCCTTCATTCATGTCAGCATTTGGTGGGGTACGGGAACACATGAATATACCCAGCGTACATTCCCAAAGTCGGATTACAGCTACCTTCATGGTGGGTGGAAATGGTTGCATATGCAAAATCTCACCATTGGTAAATCTTGGAGCTCTAGCTGAAGAACAACAACAATAACAAGAAAACAAACAACAAAGGAGTTTCAATGTCCATACACCTACAAAGTACTGCCACCATATTTAAAATGTATTTACAGGTAAATCTTAAATTCTTATAGATCTATATAATTATGTACAAATATGATAATGAACCCTACACATATTTTTCCCCCACAGAAATGTGACAATACTGAATGTGTGGGAATGATGAACAACAAACCACACACGTCATTCCCTAAGACACAAGCACAACCCCCAGATTCTGGCAGCAAGAGAGTGAATGGAAAGAGAAAGATTACTATAAACAAGCCACTGAAAGGAACAGAGACAGCATAGATCTTGACAGTAGCAGATCACAGCAACTGCTACCAAAGCACACAGAACAAGAAATTTCTGATAAAAAAAAGAGTTGCTTCCCCTTTGCGGACAGCAATACAGTGCATGTTATTTTGGAAGACACATCTGTAGATAGAGTGAAACGAATTGGCAGAGCAGTGGTTTTTGAATTTTCATTGTGTAAAATTTTGGACTGAGCATCAAAGCATAGTTTTAAAAATGTTCACAAAAGGCTACAAATAAATATCCCACTGTTCTCATCATTATTCCCTTCATGGCAATGTTTTTTTTTTTGTTTGTTTGTTTCTTGACTAGAGTTCCGAGGTTCACCGATGGTGAGATTTTGCGTGTACAACCAGTTTGGCCCACCATGCAGGTAACTGCATTCCAACTTCAGGGAATGGCTTCACTTTTCCCTTCACTTCTCATGGAGTTATTGGGAAGTGCTTTGCACTGAATTTTTCAGACAGTATTTCATGAAAAAGTTGAACCTGGCAGAGCCAATCTCTCTTCAGGTAGCATGGTGCATGCTGGGTATGTTTGTGTCACCCATACCAACAGCCATTTTGCTGACTTACTTTTTTTCTCACAAAAGACAAGTGATGTTCAGGAGAGATACAGTCACAGAAACAGATTTTGGTTACACAGTATCAAAGATGACCGATGCAGACAGACAAAATGAAAGATGAGAGATACACACAGACAGACAACAGAAAATACACAGACACACTGACACCGAGAGTCTGTAAAGACCACTAACCACACATTGGAAAATCCCTGGAAATAACTTTTCAAGTACTTTTTAAAAAAAATTCAATTTCGCTGTAGGGATGCCATGGGGCATGTCAGTATAAATAGATCCCACTTCTGGAAATTCTCTGCATGTGTGTGTGTGCGTGCGTGCGTGCGTGCGTGTGCTGCGTGCGTGCTGCGTGCGTGCGTGTGTGCATGCATGCGTGCGTGCGTGCGTGCATGCTTGCATGTGTGTGTGTGTGTGTGCTCACTTTTCATACAACATGAATACCTTTAATTCAAAAAACACTTAATCATGTTCAATTTGAGAGAAACAGCACATGCTGTTAGCTGAATCAGTCTTTCAAATGAGTTCTTTCCCTTTGACCCTCAGTCATTTGATGTGCATGTTTTTGGATTATTTTTCATCACTGAAAGTCAACGATTTTTCCATGATGGCGACAAAGAGAATACACACACGCTGAATGTGGCAGTATTGGCAGATTTTACTTCATGTGATTCCACCTGAGGAACCCTGTGTGTGAAATTCAATGATGTGACTCTTTCTTGTGGATTAGCTGATGGACTTTCCTTGTATGAAGCCTAAGTATGTTTCAAAAGTCTTTTGTGTGGTTTTTTTAGCATTCACTGACTTATTTATGGCAAAATCTCAACAAAAATGGAGATATCTATGGATAAATATCTTTGTAAATCCTAAAAGTACTTATAATAAACTTTACCTTATATATGACATGTCTGACTTTCATGAATCAGAGTGATATGTACTTTTTTTTTAAATGGTCCAAAATAGTGTGTCACAGTATTATCAAAATGTGAATAGACTGTGGCCTATGAGTCACATGTGTGCAAGTTGTTATGATTCTTAACATGTGCTAGATTGTTTGGATTCTTGACCTGCTTGCAAACTTTATGGATTCTTAACATGTGCAAATTGATTGAATTCTCGAAATATGTGTGCTAGAATGTTATGATCTTAACACATGTGCAAGTGTTTGGATTCTCAAAATGTGTGTGCAAAAATGTTATGAGATTCTTATACACATGTGCAGATTGTTTGGATTCTTGACGGATGTGTTAGCAAAATGTTATTAATTTCTTAACATGTGAGCAAATCATTACAGACTCTTGACGTGCATGCAAAATGTTATGGGTTCTTAACATGGTGCCAACTGTTACGGAACCTTGATATGTGTACAAAGAGTTACGCATGCATTCATACACAAACATTGCTTTTTAGAGTGAGGTCTTTAAATCACAACATCTAGTTTCGTACCAAACTGAGACCAGCAAAAAGTGAGCAGAAACACAGAAAGAAGAAGACCAGATACGCAAAAGCCAGAAAGAGTGATCCCTCTTCCCATACCATGCTGAGAAAAGAGGGAAAGAGAAAAAAACACACACACAATGCACTGGCAGAGAGAAGGAAACCCCAAAGGACCAAGGTGATAATCATTTTGCTATACGATTATACGACAGTGGTGAGAGATAGAAGACGGCAATGGTGTTACCTTGTCCTCCTCCATCCTCTGTTGTACAAGAAAAAAAAAATGCAATACCTATAGAGTCTTACAGAAAGCATTGTGTCTGTTGTGTCAAAATCATACATATGCTACAATAACACTGACCATTTACGCTTACTTTAAGCATTTCTTTTTATTTCAGTATACACAAAACACAACACACTCACAAAGAAGTGCGCACATGTATGCACACACAACACACACACACACATACACATACACACACACACACACACACACACACACACACACACACACCTCAATGTGTGCACACACACTTACTGCACACACAAACACACACACGATCAACACATCAACAAACATCCACACAATACATCTACATTAAAAAAATATACAAAAAAACAACCCCACAAACAATCACATTTTAGTTACTACTCACCAAATATCTACACACACACACACACTCAAGCACACACACACACACACACACACACACACACACACACACACACACACACACACACACACACCACACACACAATTAGTTCTATTCACAACAGCAATACGCATCATGCTGTCATAAAAGCACATATAAACTTAAAAAAAAAAAAAGGATACTGACTTCATTTCCTAGAACCTGATATGCGACACCAAGCAAGTACACTTGTTTCTCCCTCTCACCATATGTGTCCACAATTTCAGGCTACTAAAGCCTTCAAAAACAAACAAGAAAAAACAAAAAAACAGCCCCCCGCCCCCTCCTGACAACATAAAGACAACCCAGAAAATTTACACATAATTTTCAAACATATACTTAACAATAACGTCAGAGAATTTTTTGTAAAAGATAAAAACACACTAATATCAACAAAAAGTTATAAATAATCAACAAACATCTACACAATACATCTACATAAAAAACCAACATGAATAAATTAAAAAAACAACAACCACAAACATCCACAGAATGTTTTAGATAATCAACAAACATCCACACAATACATCTACATTAAAAAAAAATCTACAAAAAATCAACCCCACAAACAATCACAGAACACTTTAGTTAATACTCACCAAACATCTACACAATGTTTCAGGAAAATCCACAAACATTCACACAAACCCACAAACATCTACACAAACTTCAAGACAAACCCACAACCACCGACACAAAAGATAACCAAAACCATATAGGTGAAGGTAAAGGTATTCTATAGCAGCAAAAACATTAAATGAATATTTTATTTTAAAATACTGACTGACCTTACTGAACCCACTGGTATCCCAAACGTCCTGGGAGGTGGGGGCGGGTGCCGGGTGAGAGGTCACCACATTCTTTGGTTCTGCATCCCCAGCATCAATGTGATCTTTGTCCCATCGCCTGGGGGCGTTCCATGGGTGGGGCCTCTCCAGAGGGGGTGAGGCTTCTGAGAACACACTCAAGGTTTTTTGGTCATAACTGACATGTATGGGGTAGATACGGTCAACAGCTCTTCAGTGTGGTGTCTTGATGAGGATGAGAGGTAAAGGGGGGGATGGGGGTTGTCACAACCACCATCACCCTCACACACTACACTACACCACCACCATCACCCACCACCACACCATCACCAGCACCACCATCACTACCCCACCACCACCATCACCACCCACCACCCAACACACCCTCACCCACCACCCCACTAACCTACCATCACGCCAGACCACCACCCACCACCATCACCACCCACCACACCACCCACCACCATCACCACCACTCACCACACACCACCACCACTCACCACCGTCACTACCACCTCACCACCACGCCATGGTTGTCACGACCACCATACCCACCCACCCATCACCTACCACCACACACCACCACTCACCACCACCACTCACCACCACCACCACCACCCCCACCCACCACACCAACCACACTAATCACCTTGTCGTCGTCTTCAGCGGCTTTGCGACGAGCGCGGGCAAAGGATGCGGGAGGTGCCAGGAGGGTGTGCCTTCTCCTTGGACTGCTGTTCCTTCAACACCATCATGGACGCTGTCAACGGCTGTGTGAAGGGGCTCTCCAACTGGTGTCTGCTTCTGACACTGCATATATACATACGTGGATAAGTTTTGCAGTGAGTCAGTGGGGTGGGGGTGGGGTGTGGTGTGGTGGGTAGTGTGTGGTGTGTGTGTGGGGGGGGGTGAGGGGGGTGTGTGTGTGTGGAGGGGGGGAGTGTGTGTGTGGGAGGGGTAGTGTGTGTGTGTGTGTGTGTGTGTGTGTGTGTGTGTGTGTGTGTGTGTGTGTGTGTTGTGTGATGTGCGTGTGTGAGGGGATGTGTGTGTGTAAGGGAGTGTAGATGGGGTTGTTTTATGGAAGGTGGGTGGGTGCATGCATGTGTATTTTCCACACAAGTGAAATACTTTTGTTTATAACTGTATACATGTATGCAACATGATTATTCATATATCCTATCCTTTCATTCACACAGACACTACACTCTCTCCTCTTGCTCACTCACTCACTCCACTCACACCACCACATAACACACATACAAACACACATTTTTCTCCTCTCACTACACTACTCACTCACACACACACACAACACAGACCACCACACCACACATCTCTTATCTCCTCTCACTCCTCACCACAACACAACATAACTCCCCACCTACCCACCCCCCAAACAAAAACATCCCCCACACACTCTCCCCCTCTAAAACCCCCCCCGACTACCTCCTTCCCATCCCCACTCTTACCTTTCACAGCTCAGCGACAAAAGGATGGTGGAGCAGCTCTGGCCAGGACAACCTCTGTCGGGGGTTCTTGTTGAGCAGCCCTTGCAGAAAGTCCTTGAAGACGGGGCTCATGTTCTTGGGCCACTTGACGGGGTCCTTGAATGATCATCGACACCAGCTGGAAAATGCTGTTGGTGAAGAAAGGGGGACTGCCCACGAACAGCTCGTACAGGATGCAGCCCATTGCCCTGGTGTCGACCAGACAGTCAAATGTTGAAAGATTTGGGATTTTTCGCCAGTCGTTAAACTAATGATGTCTTTTGAGCACAATGGTAATCTTCTTGTTGTTATGCTTCTTGCTGATAGTTTGCTATGTACATGTAATAAGCTCTGTTTAATAAAAAATCTGTTTAATCAACAACAACAACAACACTATTTTCTTCTTCTTCAATGAATGCTCATTTGCTTTTCTAATGATCAAACCTGCAGTTTATAATGCTAAAATGAATTCAAGTTAAAAACAGTTTAAAAGAATGCAATCAGTCTTCTTCTTTGAACACTCAGTTAGCAACAACTGTTGTCTTGTCATAGGAGCAAAAATGCGTTGCACTGCCATTAAGCACCTGACAAGTCAGGCCCAGCGCATCTGACTTTGGTGTGAGAGAGAAGTGTTATCTTTTTAAGTCTTTTGGTAAAAATCAAAAAGGCACAAGCATGGGCCAAGAAGGCAGAAATAGACAAGAAGGAGGTGACACAAGAAAAGGAAGAAGGCAGAAACCTCTTCTTCTTTGAACACTCCTACAGCATTTATTGCTGTCTTGTCATTAGAGCAAAAATGCTTTGTGCTGTCGTTAAACGCCTGACAAGTCAGGCCCAGCACATCAGACTTTGACATGGGAGAGAAGTGTTATCTTTTTAAGTCTTTTTGGTAACTTTAGCTTGTGGAGAGTGAGTGCTCTGACCACTGAGCTATCCCATCCCCAAACTGACAAACACACAGACAAACAAACAGACAAATACATGAAGTGTTCCTTACCACAAGTCGGCTGTGTGATCGTAGGGTTTCTCTTCTACCAGTTCTGGTGACATGTATAGTGGTGTGCCCTGCGATGATGTGGAAAACACACACCCATATATAAATAAACATGCATGCATGTGTGTACACACACGCACGTACACACGCACGCATGCACACACACGCACATATGGTGCACATATAATTATGCATGCAGGCACATATACATGTATGCATATCAACACACATGAGCACAAATACACACACAAGATGATTACATATGCACATGCGCACACACACACACACAACATATGTATATACGTATTATACGCACACACATATATGCTTGCTCATTTGGAAATGTCACACACACAACACACAACACACACACACACACACACACACACACACACACACACAACACACACAAACACAACAACCCACACAAACAAACAAACAAACAAACAAACAAACAAACAAACAACCCCCTCACCCCCACACAAACACACAAGGTAACCCCTTTCTCACAAACATTAACCTTTCAACTTTCCCCTGACCTTGATGGAGGTGAGGACGAGCGTGTTAGTGGACATGCCGCGGGCAAAGCCAAAGTCACAGAGCTTGACAATGCCGCCCTTGCCCAGGAGAATGTTCTGGGGCTTCATGTCGCGGTGCAGTATGCGATGGGAGTGCAGGTAAAACAGCGCCGACACCAGCTGCGCTGCGATCGTCTGCACCTGTTGCCAGAACAGCCAATGCAAGTGTCCACTGATCAGAGGTCATGATTTTTTTTTTTTTGGATGAAGCGATGATGAATAGGTGATGATGTGTGGATTTATATAGTGTGATATCTTGAAAATAAAAACAGCAATTGCACAGATTTAACCAATCTTAAACAGTTTAAACAAAATTCAAATTTTTACACACATGCGCGTACGCACACACACACACACACACATGCGCACACACACACACACACATATGCACAAATGCGTGCGCACGCACACACACACACACACACACACACACACACAACACACACACACACACACACATGTGCGCGCACGCGCACGCGCGCGCACACACACACATACGCACACGCACACACATGCACACACACACACACACACACACACACACACACACACACACACACACACACACACACACACACACACACACCCATACCTGTTCTTCAGGCAGACTCCCATCATCTTCTAGGATCTGAAATAGTTCTCCTTCAGCATAATCCGTCACCACCACCACCTGAAAAACAGCATTTTTTTGTACACACACAAACGGAAAAAAAACATGCAAAACTAGGCAAGCCATGGCAGTGGCAAGACAAGGCATGGTATGGCATAACCAGCCGCCATGGCGCAGTGGTTAGCGCCGTGGATTCCGGACTGGAAGGTCGCGGGTTCGAATCCCATTAGTCATAGGGATTTTTTCGGGCTCCGGCCGGCTCCTACCCAGAGTGAGTGTGCTGTGGGCTCAGTGGGGAGACTGGGACCACACAGTCGAGCTTCATCCACTTTACAGATGCGAATTTGAGAGTGTTGCTCAAATTACCTGACCAACACTGCAGGTGTCTGTATCTCTCGGGCCTGGTTGATGCCGGGATATATTATGACAGTAAGCGTAGAGAACAACCCTGTCAAGTAGTCTCAAAGCGGATGCACCTCCACAGCAGCATCATTACATCCTCCTCATCATCATTGATCATCATGCAATAATAAAAATTGCCTCTGATTCGGTGGCCTCCTTTGCTCTGGTCTCATGGTGACCTCAGATTCGGTTTCCCCATACGCTTCTGTGCCTGTGGTGAATTTGTGTCAAAGCCTTTGGGGTTGGGGGTTCGTGGGGAGGCGGTCGTTGGAGGGACGTTGTGGTGGTCGCCACCTTGGGTGGGTGACTCACTCAGTCTGGCTCCGCGACTGAGCTAATACTGTCGTTAGTAGGGGGCTTAGTAGGTGGTGTCCTGCGTATGTTAGCTCAGAACAGGCACCACTGAACACCACCAAAGTGACCCAGCAGAACTGCAGGGCCCCTCTGGCTGGTGGCCCCGCGGCGGCCTAATATTGATGAGCTCTCTGTGGACTCCCGACCCCGGGGTGAGACACAACGAATCTGGGTATGGCTGTGGCGGGGAGATTGAAATGAGTGGCGTGGGAACAGCAGTACGGGAACGTCACAGAAGACGAGGCAGCAAAAAAAAAAAAAAAAAAAAAAGGCATGGTATGGCATGGCAAGCCAAACTCAACTGTCTCCATCGCTGCTGTCGTCAGTAGTAGCTCCATGCAAAGCCACTAAGGTTGGCCATCTTTTTCTGGTGATTTCTATGATTTCCTGTGGTGTAGCCCTCCCAGACCACTGATCTCAGTGATGGTGGCATTGTAGCATGTTGGTGATCTGCCTCTTTTCCCCTTCTGCCCTCAACCTTACCTTGGAGAGCTGTCATCATCAGCTTTGTACTGTGTTTCTCTGTAATGTTTGCATGGCCAATTTATCTCAGTCTGCACTTATAAATTTCAGCCATCATTTTGTCTTTGCAATGAGAGTACAAATGTTTGCTGAAAATGATAACAGCACACTGAGATATGTTGGTTATGAAAAGGAAGCAATGTTGGTCAGGAAAGGTAAGGCAAAAAAATCTTTACTTCTTCACCTGTATCAAAATTGTTCATATTCATAAAAAAAAACCTCCCCTTACCTCTTTTTCTACATCAAAGTGAACAAATTTCAATGAATAATGTTAATACCTCTTTGTGTAAAAGTTAACAGAAGTTCGCAGTTGTGAAACTTTCGGGATAATGCTCGTCGCTTCGACATAATTTAAGCCGGTCCTAGAACATTCTATTGACATTTGTGCACACTACAGTAAGTTCCCTGGCCAATATTGACCCCTGTAGGGCTGTAAGAACAATTACTCTCATGAGAGAAGTGCCAAAACAAAAGTACCCATCGCGAATGAGAGTGTCTCGTTTGCGGTCTACCGTGATGTTATAACAAAAACGAGACTGTCTTGTTTGCGGTAGGAAAAGTGTGTTAATCATTACAAACACTTTTTTTTTTTTAAAGGACTAAATGTTCAACAATTTTTTCAGGGAAAAAAAGCTTACCTCTTTGTCAGTGTCAAAGCTGTCCAGCATTTCAATGATGTTTTCATGGTGCAGCCCACGCATGATCTCAATCTCACGGCGAAGTCCTCGCAAGTCTTTGGCCGATTTCCCCCCTTGGGGAATGAACTTCAAGGCCACAATCTGAAAAAATGGTGGGGATTTTTTTTTTCAGGAAAAGGGGAGGTGAAGGTGGATGGTAGGTGTGGTTGCACTACCAACAAGCTTTATATGAAATAATTCAAGAGACAATATCTCCATAAAATACTATCCAAGTCTCTCTCTGTCTCCCTCTCTGCCTGTCCGTCTTGTCTGTCTGTAGGCCTCTCTCTCTCTCTCTCTCTCTCCTCTCTCTCTCTCTCTCTCTCTCTCTCTCTCTCTCTGTGTCACTCACCCATTCACACACACACACACACTTTTTGTTTTGGCTGTTGGTACTTAAGAATTATAATATATATATATGTAGGTTGCATTTTCTAGCTTTCATTGAAGGCCAGTAAGTTCATTTCCATTTACTTGCCCTCTGGTATTCCAAAAAAAAAAAAAAGAAAAGAGCTTCCATCGCCAAACACTGATCCAGACCCTGGCCCCCATCTTTTTTTCTTTTTTTTGTGAGTCTAATATCACAGGTTGTGAGAGACAAGATAAATTGAACACACACACACACACACACATACACACATGCACGCACGCACACACACACACACACACACACACACACACACACACACACACACAACACACACACACACACACACACTGTTATTTTTTATCACCAGCCAAAAACTAATAATGATAAGTAAATAAATAAAAATTTACTTTAAAAAATGTTACAACTAGAAAAAACAAATAATTTTCTTTTAATGGTCACCAGCCAGTACCCACCTGTCCAGTGAATCTCCTCCGTCCTTTGTACACCTTGCCAAAGGAGCCCTCTCCGATAATCTCGAGCACATGATAGTTATTCATTCCCATTACCAGTGCTCACACACCTGTTTCTCAACCTGCCCATGACAAACCCAATGAATCAGTCTTTCTCAAGGCTAGAGCGGTTTTTCTTTCTTTTTTTTCCAATGCTGCTTTATTCAGTCCTACAAGATAAAAAAATAAAATCCTAGGTCTTCATGAGTACATAATACATATTGAAACTGATTATAATAGAAACTAACTAGATTAATATTCTGTCTACTGTTTGGATTGTTAACAATAGTAAGTTGTGGCACTTTTTCTTTTTTCTTTTATAGTCTGAATCACCGATAAATTCCTCTTACTATCTTTTCATACCAAATGTTTCAGCACCACTACACAATTATCAAGAATGCCTGTGACTAAAATATAGTACCACATAATGATGATATTTCTTTCTCTCGTCTGTATCATCTTGGATTCAATGAACTGAACCACCTGGGTGAAAACTTTAAAAAAAAGATCAACTTCCAATCTTCTACCATATTTATAACAACAGTAAGCAGATTCTTTGCACACTGTCTTCTCCAGCCTCTTTCTACCATAATCCTGTTGTCTTCCCTTACAAGTAGGGGGGGGGGGGGGGGGGGGGGGGGTATAGTGGTCAGAAGGTTGGGCTTGCAATCTGACCATGGGAGTTTGATTCCTGTTCTAAGGGATTTTTCCCTTCGAGTCAACATCAGTGCTGACTCCCCTCTTCCCAGAAGTCTTTCGGATGAGACTGTAAACCGAGACCCCGTGTGCGAACGCACGCAGAACATCTTGCGCACACGTTAAATCCTGTTCCGCTTTTCGTAAGAGTAGGCCATTGTGTGCCGGTGGGAACATATATTTACAGAACTGCATACACATAGGGACTGGATGAAAAAAGCACATGAATGTTTATTCTATTATCCTCGATATAAAAGAATAAAATAAATAAATAAGTAAATAAATAAATACAACCCTCCTCCACACACCAAATTTATCAACACATGATGACCCATAATGTGCAGACGATTACGACCCACCACCACCACAAGTGCATTAAAAAATCCTAAGAACTATTGTACTTCTTTTCTTCGTGTTGTCAAACAAACTTATTGTAATGTATCATCCAGACAAAGATCTAGTCACAGAAGATCTCTGATCTAGCACTGACATGCAGCAGTCGCTGTGTGAGCAGACGACACGACTCTCGTCCATAGGACGCTGAATTTAAGCTCCATTTTCCAGGGATCAAGTAAAAATGTAGGCCAGATTTAATTAGAAAAGGCCTCAGAGTAAGTTTTGTATGCAATGTACACTCTAATAATGGACAAAAGACGCTTCACCTGCAATGCTTTGATTTATCTCCAATTTTTCACAGTGCGTTCATAGACAGCGCCATAGCTCCCGGAATGCTACGCATGCGCATTTCGTTTGTATTGTAAGTCTTCTTCCGCTTCCCTTAACCTAATTTGTACGGTGTTCATTTAATTTGATCCCCCTTCGGATATGTCCTTTTTCTTGTGTGTGTGTGTGTGTGTGTGTGTGTGTGTGTGTGTGTGTGTGTGTGTGTGTGTTCATTTCAAGCTCAGTCAAGTCTCGTCACGTCCTGTCAAACTGCCTTTTATTGAGGTTAAAAGATTACATTTTTTGTCCCATCCCACCCTCTTAAATTAAAAACAAAACAATTAAAAGAAGAAAGAAAAAAAGGAAAACTGACTTTTAAAAGCATTCAAAAGACAATGTTAATCTATATTATCATGAAGAATACGTGTGAATGAGGAAAACATTTTTCCTTGTGTGTGTGTGTGTGTGTGTGTGTGTGTGTGTGTGTGTGCTCTTGCCCTAGGAAATACAACAGAATCCAGCAAACCATTGGTCCCAACGAAGACGGGGTTGAACGGGACTGAAAACGGCTCTTTCGCTGGCGTCTGTGCTCAAAACGGCACCTTTTTCGGGCGGGGGGTGGGTATGCGTGCGCGCACGCGCCCGCCCGCTGGTGTTTATCAGTGTGTTTGTTTGTGTGCGCGCATGTGGCGGTGACCCTCCAGTCTATCCTGGTGCATTATATTGCTGTATATTGTCATTATTCCTTTGCACAATACTTGTTTTCTGTCGCGTACACTTACCAGCTTTCCTTCACACAAACTAGCTTTCTTAGCTCTTGGGGGCTCTCCTGTCGCCACAAATCCGACGCCACACCTATCCAAGATGGTGGGAGAGAGTGTATGCATACAGTACGATACTGTCTTGGTGCCGTGGGGTCTTTTACCGTGCAAAAGTCGGGGTTGGACAGGGCTGAAAACGGCTCTTTCGCTGGCATCTGTGCTCAAAACGGCACCTTTTTCGGGTTGGGGGGTGGGTATGCGTGCGCGCACGCGCGCGCGCGCCTGGTGTTTATCAGTGTGTTTGTTTGTGTGCGCGCATGTGTCGGCGACCCTCCAGTCTACCCTGGTGCATGATATTACTGTATATTGTCATTATTCCTTTGCACAATTCTTGTTTTCTGTCGCGTACACTTACCAGCTTTCCTTCACACAAACTAGCTTTCTTAGCTCTTGGGGGCTCTCCTGTCGCCACAAATCCGACGCCACACCTATCCAAGATGGTGGGAGAGAGTGTATGCATACAGTAAGATACTGTCTTGGTGCCGTGGGGTCTTTTACCGTGCAAAAGTCGGGGTTGGACAGGGCTGAAAACGGCTTTTTCGCTGGCATCTGTGCTCAAAACGGCACCTTTTTCGGGCGGGGGTGGGTATGCGCACGCGCACGTGCGCGCGCTGGTGTTTATCAGTGTGTTTGTTTGTGTGCGCGCATGTGGCGGCGACCCTGCATTTTACCTTGGTGCATCTTATTGCTGTATATATAGAGAGAGAGAGAGAGAGAGAGAGAGAGAGAAGAGAGAGAGAGAGATGAGAGAGAGAGAGAGATGAGAGATATGACGGGACGGAATAGCTCAGTTGTCAGATTACTTGTTGCCACCAATTGGGTGGGTGACCGTTTGCGCACCTTGGTTACAGTACAGTTCCCCCAGCTGTAAGTGGGTACCTGCCCTCTTTAGGGTCAGGGAAGGTAAAGCAGCAAGGGAGAGGAGATGGGCACTGCCCTCAATAGCTGGCCCCTAGAGAAGCTGAAGTCTCTGATGCCTTGCTCCCCTACGACCACAAAGGTTATGGGACACCTTTACCTTTTTTTAACCTCTTTATTACCATGTAGGAGAATTTGCTTTGATTGGATCGATGGTCCTTGGTTTCAAGGCGACCACTGTGTAGATTTTGTCATACTTCCATGCCCATTAAAAAAAAAAAATCTTTTTTCACTTCCATGCCTGGGGTGCCTTCATGTCAAAGCCTCAAGGATCTGGGGGTTAACAAGAGACTGGGGCAGAACGATGGGTCACTTTAGTGGGGGGGGGGGGGGGGATGGTCTTGGGTATTTTGAATCAGTAGGCCTAGATCCCTCTGGGAAAGGGGGGGGGGGGCATGTCAGTATAAATAGCATCTCTATCCATCTTTCCTGAACAAAAAAGCTGATAAGAACATCTGTGAAGAACAACACCTTGGGTGCTTGCACCCACACCGGCTTGTCCCTAAAGGCTATATTGCCATGAGGACGTTAAACTCTTTTCCATCTATCCTGTAGTCTGGCCACTGTGGGGGCATCTCGGAAGACTTGACAATAGCATTCCTGCCTTCTGAGAATTCTGTACTAAGAATCTCCTCTTTTGTATTTACCTGTTTCTACCTTGTTCCTTTTCCTCCCGTCTCCTCCTCCTTGTCTATTTTTGTTGTTGCCGTCTTGGTAATTTTCTTGCCTCCCCTCCCCCCTCCCAAAGATTTGAAAGATAAAGATTCTCTCCTATGCCAGTGGGGAGCACTGCCTCTCTTAACACAATTTTGCTCATATGACAGACAACTATTGTTGCTGTCTGAGCGTTCGACAAAGAAGAATAATCAGAGAAGACACCACTGAGCAAAGGAATGAGTTGTGGGAGGGTAGGACTGGTATGACTATGATAAAGTAAACCGAAAAAACCCTGTGTGCGTTTGTGTGTCATAATGTGTGTGTGCGTGTGTGTGTGTGTGTATGTGTGTGTGTTTGTGTTTGAATATGTGTGAGAATGTGCTGTTAAGTTGCTGTGTTGAATTATTTCCATTGTTTTTTTTAAAATTTCATTTCTCAGCTTCCAGGTCCACAATGATATTTTGATGTGACTGGTCACCATTACAGCATTCTGACTTCAGGGATAAATTTCTATCTGAATTTCTTTAAATTCCTTTTTTATATATCATTTATTCTTTTATTTTTTAATGAATGGAGAATGCTATTGTAGTGTGTTTGAGTGATAGTGCTCACGGTGTGTATGTGCTAATTTTTTTATATATATATTTCATGTGTAGTGTGTGTGTGTGTGTGTGTGTGTGTGTGTGTGTGTGTGTGTGTGTGTGTGTGTGTGTGTGAGTGAGTGTGTGTATAAAGTATACATGTGTGTGTGTGACCCTCATGAATTTCTCATGTTCTGAGAAAATAAAGTCTTAAACAAATGTATTTCTATTCAAATCTTGCACACACTGTATTTCATAGAAAAGCATGTAAGCTAGAATGTGAGAAGTGCTAGGTTTGATCCTTGTTTGTGCCAAGCTTTTCTCCCATCCATAAGACCTTGAGTGGTAGCCTGTGTGCCAGACTTTCAGATCAGACAATAAAACAAAGTCCTGCTTACAACATGCACTCAGTGCATATAGAAGAACCCACAGCAATAAGAGAAGAGTTGTTCCTGCTCACATTCTGTAGAAAAAATCCCACTCACATAGGGCAAATAAATACACAAGCAGAAAGGAATTTTTTAAAAAGGATTGTGCTGCTCTTGAGGCCATGCATCTCCCTGTGGAGAGCAGCCCGCATTTCAGGCAGAGAAATCTGCCATGACTGAAAGTGCCACACAATACAATCTTACACACACACACACACACACACACACACACACACACACACACACACACACACACACACACACACACACACTCTCCTCTCTCTCTCTCTCTCCACTTCTCGTCTCTCTCTAAATCTGAAATAAGAACACAGGTTCACTTTGTACACACACAAAAATAGGCCAAAAACGAAAAACAACAACACATTTTCAAAAACAAGTTTAAGACAAGTATTTTCTCCTTTATTTCAATTATAGCAGACTCTAGATATTTTCTTGGTCGACGAATGAAGATCATGTATGCGCTCATTTTGACTCATGAGCTACTGTCACACACTGCAAATATAGTATGTCGGCTGATAGATCTGATCCAATAATTAATTCAATCAGTATTTGAAACTCCAGACTACAAGGCTGTGACAAAAAACTTTTGAATCTGTGTTCACACTGACAAGCAAGAAGGTGGCAGGACAGTTAAGACGTTCGCCTGCCAACAAGTAACCTGTGAGGTTCTAGGTTTGATTCCCAGCCTCGCTCTTCCTTCCTGGTTTGACAAAAAAAATCAAACTGAATGTCAAAGCTCTTTGGATGAGATGATAAACCAAGGCCCTGTCTGCAAAAACATGCAGAACATCTTGTGCACATGTTAAAAACCCGTTCCACCCTTTGGAAGAGTAGGCTACTGTAAGCCAGTAGGAACGGATGACAGAAAAAAAAATGGCACGTACACAGGTGTATGTTTAGACACAAATACTCAAATTCAGAATGCAGCTAACTAAATGGTGGGGAAAAAAAAACAAGGTTCCATATGTATGTATATATAAATCTATACCACTGGTGAACCTTGGACCTTGAGCCAAGATATAAAAACAGCAAAAACAAAAAAAACCATGACAACTTTTCACACAATCTGATACTTTTTTCTGCAATCAATTCCCCGTGTTGTGTGTGTGTGTGTGTGTGTGTGTGTGTGTGTGTGTGTGTGTGTGTGTGTGTGTGTGTGTGTGTGTGTGTGTGTGAGCACAAATGTATCATATGAGTAGTGAAAACCCAAGTAGCGAGATGGAAATGTACTGATCAGTTTATTTTTTCAAGTAATGATTCCTAATATAGAAATGGGAGAGAGAGAGCAAGAGAGGGTGCACTGAACAAATCCACAGTAGAAGGCCACTAGACCCATTACAATTTCACAGAAGAGAGAGAGAGAGAGAAAGAGAGAGAGAGAGAGAGAGAGAAGAGAGAGAGAGAGAGAGAGAGGAGAGAGAGAGAGAGAAGAGAGAGTAAGAGAGTAGTAGGTGTATGCAAGTGAAAGAATGGCACCTACTTACCTCACACAAAACACACTTCAACTACAAACGGGTAACAAACAACAGAATTTTGGCATAACGACTAACCAAATCTTCACCCTACAACTTTACACATAAAACACCGTACAAACACAACGCTATCACACTGCACTTCTCCTTCCACACATTTCATATGCTGAAAACAACACCTGATAACTGATCAATTCGTAACAAAATATAACACACAAAAAACCCCACATAACACTAATTCAACCCATCCTTCATTCCACATCAATCATGTGTCACAATCAAAACCCCTATGGCTACAAAAGCTGTATCGTTACAAGGGCTGATAATCATCTTTCCAGCTCTTTTTCTCCCCGATACGATGCGCACGGTTGTAGTCCACCCCGGTACGAACTCAGGGTCTTCCACATCAGGTTCTTCCAGGCCTAGTCCTATTTCTTGTAGACCGCTCAGGAAAGCTTGCATCTGTCACAAGGCAGAAACAAAACATAGCAACAATAGAAAAAAGAGTTGGGGACATACACACACAGGCGCATGTGCATGCATGCATGCACGCACACACACAAAAACACACACACACACATATTAACTGCATACACACGGGGACTGGATGTAAAAAAGCACATGAGTGCTTATTCCATTATCCTCGATATAAAAGAGTAAAATAAATTATAAAAAATAAAAAATACAACACACAAAATCTCTCTCTCTCTCCTCACACAACACACACACCACCAAAAGATACACATGGTAAAACCCTTTCCATCTTCCTTAGAAGAGTAGGCAAGCTATGACAGGTGGTGTGAATAACATCAACATAACCCAGCATGCACCCTGCTACCTGCAGAGAGGTGGGCTCTGCCAGGTTCAATCTAACTTGCTCAAGACAAAAAAAAACCAAACCCCAAAACCAAAAAAAACCCCCCCAAAACAAAAAAACCCATCCTTGCTCATGACACCACACCCCTTCTGGCAAGTGCTTCAACTCCGAACTTCTTACACTCGTTACAAAACATCCGACAATGAAAGTGCTTGACCCTTCCCTCCCCCTCCCCACCCCACCCAAATCTTTCACCTCGTCCCCACACTGCACAAAATCATCAGTCTGTTTAGCTCTGGGTGACCCTGACCTTTTCGGAGGTGTGGTGCCCCTCCTCCTCCTGGTAGAAGACGTTGTTGATGCCGCTCTCCAGACACCGCTGGGCCAACACCCGCCCCACGTTCTCTGCGGCACTGGCGTCAGTCAGGCTGTCCACATCCACATATACACATGTCCAAATCCACAGACACATAATAATAATAATAATACATGGAATTTGTATAGCGCTATATCTTGTAAAAACAAATCCAAGCGCTTGCATTCGACCAACACAACACACAATTAACAACAATTTACAGTTTTAACAAATTCGAATGTACACACACACACTCACGCACGCACGCACGCAAGCACGCAACACGCGCGCGGGCAACACACACCTACAAACGTTATGCACTTTGGCAGGTGGATGTTGAAGGCAGGGACAGGTAAGAGATGGAAGCGGAAAGGAGAAAACTTAGGTTTGGAATAAGTGTGTCTTGAGGTTGGATTTAAAAGTGTCATAAGTAGGCTTTTGCCGGAGGGAGAGAGGAAGGTCGTTCCAGATCGATGGACCAGAAACAGAGAAAGAGCGGCGGCCAACGGTAGATAGGTTGAATCTGGGTATTCTTAAGGACAAAGTATCTGCCGACGAGCGGAGGGAGCGAGAAGGTGTGTACAAGTGAAGACATTCACAGAGGTAGGAGGGTGCAGTATTGTGGAGACATTTGTAACAGAGGGTATTGATCTTGTAGTTACTCTCTGTGGTACAGGCAGCCAATGGAGAGATTTCAAGAGAGGGTAATGTGCCTCAGATTTTTCTTTCTGAGGACAAGACGAGCACAAGTTTTGTATACGTTGAAGGAGTGGATGGATGATGCTGGCAGACCAGCCAAAAGAATTGCAATAGTCCAGACGTGAGAGAATAAGAGAAGTGACGAGTTTGGATGTTTCATCAGTGGACAGGTACTTTCATTGCGCTAAATGCCGTAGTTGATAGTAGCATGACTGACAGTTTGGGTAATGAATTTTTGCATGGGAGAGTGTTGTCCACAATGACTCCTAGATACTTCACAGAAGTGATAGCGGAACAGACGTATTGCTGAATTCTATTGAAGTTGATACATCCACATATACACCCACAGACACATCCACATATACATATACATCCACATATACACATGTCCAAATCCACATACATCCACATATACACATACATCCCACATATACATCCACAAACACATCCACATATATACATGCATCCACAAACACATCCACATACATCCACAAACACATCCACATGCATACATCCACAAAACACATCCACATACATTCACAAACACATCCACATATACACATGCATCCACACACATACATATACACACACACCCATATACACACACATACATACACATACCACACCACACACACATCCCACACATATAGTGATATACACACATCCACAAACACATCCACACACATACATATATATATACAAACACACACCCACACACACATATCCACAACAGTGATGCTCTATCACAAAATCAGTTGCATTGCACCTGACCCACTTTTACGCTAGGTGCCATTTAAAGGCACTGGCATCAGTCAGGCTATCCACATCCACATATGCACATACATCCACAAACACACACACAAATATATATATATACACACACCAATCCACAATAGTGACACTCCATTTATTTAATTTTATTTCTTTCTTTATTTATTCTTTTATATCGAGGATAATGGAATAAGCACTCCATGTACTTTTTTTTTACATCCAGTCCAGTCATCAGAATCCGTATTGATCATTATATCTTTTCTCAGACAAAAAGCTAAATACATTATTTTAACTTGAAAAAAAAAGAAGAAAAGCAGCAACAACCACCATCCCTCCTGAAGTAGCCCCTCTTCCCTCCCCCCCCTTTCCCAAATAAGAAAGCCAGCACACACACATGTACTCTCTCTCTCTCTCTCTCTCTCTCTCTCCACCTCACTCACTCACTCACTCACTCACTCACTCACTCATTCAGTCCTCTCTCTCTCTGTCTGTGTGTGTGTGTGTCTCTCTCTCTCTCTCTCTCTCTTTCTCTCTGAGAAACAAAACAAATAAAAAAAAAGAATGTGCAGACAGGCAGACAGACAGACAGTGGTCAGACCTATAGAGGCCATCTTTAATGGCCCACTCCATCGTGGAAGCGGAGACAACCGTTTTTCCGGAGAAATGCTCCACGAAAGCCGATGTGTGTCGACGACTCAGATCCAGCACAACCCTGAACACCAGATTATGAATAGTTGATATCATATCTTCTGTTACTTTACGTGTGTAGAGAGAGAGAGAGAGAGAGAAGAGAGAAGAGAGAGAGAGAGAGAGAGAGAGAGAGAAGAGAGAGAGAGAGAGAGAGAGAGAGAGAGAGAGAGAGAGTATTGCAACACACAACACATACACACACACACACACACACACACACACCACACACACAACACACAGAGAAAGAGAGAATGAGGAATGTAATGTATAATTTGTGTACATGTATATCCCTTCAAGTCACAGCAGAGATCTCTGCATGAAATTCTGGCTGCTCTCCCTGGGACAGTGCATTTGCCATAAGAGCAGCGCCACCCAGGATGTGCATCATAATATGTGAGTGGGTGAGTGCATGTATGAATGGATGTGTGTGTGTGTGTGTGTGTGTGTGTGTGTGTGTGTGGTGTGTGTGATGTGTGTGTGTGTATGAAAAATGGATCATATGCAAAACGTTACATAGGTGAACCTTGGAGTCTGCCGAGGAATGAAAGAAGATACAGAATAAATTAGTACTCACCGGTGGTAGAAGTCTTTGCGTGGGGACTGGAACACCCAGCCCTGTCGTTTTCGTGCCAGCCCCATTTGCTCCAGGTTCCTAAGACATCAGCCACCAGACCATGCATCAGTTCATCCTGTTTCATGTTGTTCATAATCCCCAGTCATAATGCAGCTACCTAAATCATGGTGAAGCAAGAACGATCGCATATAATATGCAAAAATCTCACCATTGGAACCTTGGAGCTCTAGCCGAGGAGAAAAAATATTGCCATAGCCCCACCACCACAAAAGCGATATATCAGGGCAGGCAAGATTAAATGCAATGACTTTTTTTTGTGTGCATCAAGCCCTCAAAGAAAAAAACAGGTAAACACTAAATCACAAGCAACATGTTTAAAAAGTGATATTTAAGAAAAAACAACGATGGATAAGCAGGGAGTAAAGGAACAAAAGAAGAGGAAATACATCCAAGATTTAACAAACAAATCAAGAGCAAGACGGTAATAGAGTCATTCACTCATTTGTTGTTATTGTCATCTCCAAAGTACTAGAACTAGTACATTAGTAAAGTAGTAGTAGCCAATGATGATGATGAAACAATATTGACAGTAATGAAGAGATAAGAGAAAGAGAGGGAATGAGGAGAGAGAGAGAGAGAGAAGAGAGAGAGAGAGAGGAGAGAGAGAGAGAGAGAGAGAGAGAGAGAGAGAGAGAGAGAGAGAGAGAAGAGAGAGAGAGAGAGGAGCAGAGAGACAGACAGACAGACAGACAGACAGACAGACAGACAGACAGACAGATAAGACACAGAGAGAGAGTCTTCCTCATCAACTAACAGTAAGACATTGCAAATTTCATAAAGAAAAATTCCATAATTTACCTGGGGTTTCTGTTTTCAAACAAAGGATTCACTCTGAAGTCTTTGTTTGGACTTTCCTCCTGTGACAGCCTGGCTGATGTGGACAGGGCTGAAAACACAACATACCTTGGCTTCAGCTGGAGCAGTTCAGACAAACCACAATTTGTTCAATCAATACTGTAATCTTGACTTCCAGTCATACAAGGTTGGGTTTTTTGGTGGTTTTTTTTGTCAGTCATGAAAACGATGAATACAGGTTTATGCCATCAAAGTCTGATTTCAAACAACATAAATTTTTAATAGCATGTGTTTCTTTCAGATTAATAGTAATGAGATTCTGAAACAGGGTATTTAATTAAAAAATAAATAACTACTCATTTATGGACTCTTGTTCCTCTGCTAGTGCTAGAGCTCTGAGGGTGGGGGAAGGGGGAGGGGGGAATGGAATAGCCTGGTTGGTTAGGGCACTGCACTCATAATCTGCTAACCTGGGTTCAAATCCAATTCAAGGGGATATTTTCCCAAAGTTAACACCAGTGCTAACTCCACTCTCCCCAAAAGTCCCTTGGATGAGACTATAAACTGAGGTCCCATGTGTGAACACATGCAGAACATCTTGTGCATACATTAAAACCTGTTTGGCTTTTCAGAAGAGTAGGCCATTGTGTGCTGGTGGGAACAGAGATGACAAAATTTACAAAAACTGCACACACACACACGACACAGGGACTGGATAATGTTAAAAAAAAAAGGACAGGAGTGCTTATGCAATTATCCTTGAAATAAAAGAATAAGTAAGTAATTGTTCACCAATGGTGACATTTTGCATTATATGCAATGTTCTGTTTTTGCCCGCCATGAAGGTAGCTGCACTCTGACTTCGGGGTTGTATGCTGGATATGTCTGTGTTTCTGTAAGTGCAACCCATTGATCACTGACATGAATGATGGGATCTTTTAGTTAACATGCATATTTGATCTTCAGCATGTGTATACATGAAGGGCATTATAATTTAATGCACTGCCGGCTCTGCACTTGGAGTTGACCTGGGACATTGTAAAGATCCCCACTCTTAATTCACAAGACACCACTGAGATTTGAACTGATGACTTCATGGACCTGAGGGATTAAAGTTGAACGGTCTTAACCACTTAGTAAATAATAGCATCCCTCAAGGCTATGATATAATTTCTGTTTCTCTTCTGCCTTGGTTATAAGGTAGTAGTGAACTGCTACTAACTTTGCGAGGAATAACACACAGTCTTCAGGAGAAGTTTGATTTTAAAATGCATGCGATGAAGATCTAATACAGGGGCTGGGAATAATCATAATGCCTTCAGTAATTTCAGGTTTTGCACTGACTCTCGAGCCTGATGAGGCACATGTTTCTTCTGCTTCCAAAACAGACTTGGCCCTTTTGTAAACAGTAAAGGAAGTTGATCACAGTATTACTATTAAAGTAATAGTTTCACTCAACATGTTTGTCTAAGTAAGTTACTCTAGAGCTACCCTCTTGTTTTCATCTGTCACTCTCTCAAATCTGTGTGCATGCATTCAGATAGGCCTACACATTACATGAAACTGAGAGAGAGAGACTCAGAGAGAGAGAGAGAGGGGGTGACGGACGTGATCCAGGATCGAGAGGGGAATCAGAGAGACAGATGCATGTCACCTGCAACGGTACATGTTTTTGGCAGCACAGAAAAGCAGGAGTACACCCGAGTGTCGAGCACAGCAGGCGACAGGCGCCGCAGAGCAGCCGACATCGCTTGTGAGGTCATGCTGGATGTAGGCCTAGGTTGTTGGATGGCAAGCCGATTATTGTACCGGAAGTTTCAGAGTGCTTTCCCTTCGAAAGAATTGTCGTTCGTGAACTACTTTGGCGGGTGTGGGGTATGTACTTTCGTTTTTGTTTTGTTGTGTGGATTTCTGTAGATGTTAGGATTGTATCGATCTCATTGATTTAAAAAAAATAAAAAGCGAAATCAGCAGCTTGTACTTGGATATATTTGAAAATGTATCTAAAGTGAAGAGAATACAAACGCGTATGCCGGAAAACGCATTTTAAAAGAATGAAATCATTTGGCTTGATTGTCAACGCTACAGCTCTGCCACGTACAATCCATGATCACAATGATTTAGGCTAAGTGATTGTATAAACCGTCGGCCTATCACGCCATCTTGAGCTTCGAGAGGTTCAAGGCTGTCAGTGTCACCCAGCTTTAGTCTTGAGCACTGTACTGGATGACATTTTACATTGCAAGCCCTGCAGCATGGGTGACTGATTTACCAGTGATTAGTAATCTTGTTCATATGAGAATGGGGAAAGTTGAAAGAATCAGGTGGTGACTGGGGACAAGGATCGTGTCATCTGATGCTCTCTGTCTCAACCTGTCTGTTTCTGTCTGTCTTACTCTTAGTCTCTCTCTGTCTCTGCCTGCCTGCTTGTCTGTCTGCCCCCCCCCCCCCCCCTCTCCCCGTCACTCTCTGTCTCAGTGCCTGTCTCAGTAACACACACACACACACACACACACACACACACACACACACACACACACACACACACACACACACCAGACTATAGAAATGAAAAGGAATCATAATTTGATACACATTTTTAGAATTGTTTGGTTCCAAATTACTTTGTACTAATCATGAAACCTTGAATTGTCTTGTTTGATTGTGTTCTTTGAAAGATTTGTTGATTTTTACTTTTCTATCCATCTATCTATCTATCTATCCTTTAGTCTGGCAACTGTGGGGGCACCCCAGAAGACTTGATAACCAGTTCCCTCCATTCCTCTCTCTGCTCTGCCTTTCTCAAAAATGTACTTTTACTAACAGAAAAGCTTCTCAAATCAGTATTCTTGTTTGCCGTTTTAATTTATCAATGAATTCAATTATTCATTTTAGTTTCGTTTTACTTCCAGTGCTGTGGAGTCATTTCACCCAGCCCTGATCATGTGACCATGACGGAGGAAAGGGACTCACCTGCGGACCTGGTTTTTTACCCGCCTCGACTGTGGGGACTAGATTTTCATTTCAACATCTTCAACAAGCTCTACATCACCGACATTTTGTCCATGAAACCTTACCCCTCTTACCCAGGTAATAAAAAGTGTTTTTTTAAAAACTTATACAACCGCCGCTGTAGTCTAGTGGTTAGGGCGTTGGACTCGTAATCTAAAGGTTGCGGGTTCGATCCCAGCTTTCGGCTACGGTGTTGTGCCCTTGGAAAAGGCACTTTACGGCTATTTTCTCACCCCACCCAGGTGTAAAAGGGGTACCAACCTTGTGTTGGGGGTTAACCTTGCGATAGACTGACGTCCTATCCAGGGGGGAGTCTATGACTCTCAGTCGCTTAACGCCACAGAAACCGGGATAAGCACCGGCCTGATGAGCCTTAGGCTCGGGACAGACTTTAACTTCAACTTATACAACAACAACAACAACACAACTTAAAACTCATGCAAATCAAAATCAAAAGGGGAGGGGGCAGGATACTGGTTAGCCTAGTGGTTAGAACATTGAGTTCATGGTGTGACAGGATCAAGCCACTACCCAGGCGAGAAAAATTGAACTGAATGTCAGAGTCTTTCAGATGAGACTGTAAACCAAGGCCCCATGTGTTAATGCATGCAGAATTTCTTGCGCACACATTAAAAACTCGTTCCGCCTTTTGGAAGAGTAGGCCATTGTGTGCTGGTTTGAACAGATGACACAGTTAAGGAGAAAAAAGTGCATGCGCACACAGGGGTTGTGTTTTGACACCATCCCTGAAGTCGGAATGCGGCTACCTTAATTTCTGATTTGTGGGTGCTATTTATATTGTGATGGGTGCATGCTGATGTTCAGAACCTGTGTTGTGCTATATATGTGTATCCATGATATTATTTTTTACATGTTTACCATTTTTAGGTATGGCTTGTAACCCGCCAGAATTTCTCTTTTTTTAAATAATAATAAAATATTCTGAATTGAATTGAATTAATGTGGAAAATCAATTGCATATATGTAAACATCTTGGTATTGGTGAACCTCGGTGCTCTAGGTGAGGAACAGAAACAGAAACAATAAAAAAAAATCTTGTGTGTCCATTTCATTGTAGGAGCCTTTGCCTACAAAAACCACCCGGTGTACAAAGTGGATGTGATGGGGGTGGTGGTGAGAAAGGATGACAAGCCAAAACTCTTTCTCTATTCAGGTAAACTTTTTCCTTCTCTTTTTCTGTCTTTGTCATTTCTTTGTTCCGGTTTTTGTCATTCTGTAAGCAGTGTTCATCTGTGTGTGTGTGTGTGTGTGTGTGTGTGTGTGTGTGTGTGTGTGTGTGTGTGTGTGTGTGTGTGTGTGTGCTCTTCCATGCATGCATGCTTGTTTATGTGCAGGCATGCTTGCATGCGCTTGTGTGTGTATTGTGTTTTATGTACCTATGAATCTTTCTTTCATGCTGTATTATTGTTTGTTGTTGTTTACATTGAGGTGTATGCTGAAAACTTTTATATAGGATATAAGTAACAAAATAGTACTCTTAATCATTATTATTGTTATTATGTTGACAAAGCAGTCAGAAATCAGGGCTAATGACCAGAAGCTGGAAACAGTTCAAAGCTTCAAATACTTGGGAGCCATTGTATCAGACAAGGGGTCCAAGCCAGAAGTAGTATGCAGGATTGCGCAGACAATAACTATTAACAGCACTGTCAAACTGAACACCATCTGGAAAGATAAAAATATCTCACTCAACTCCAAGATCAGACTAATGTGCTCCCTTGTCATATCTATATTCCTGTATGCCTGTGAATCGTGGACCCTGACTGCTGATTTGGAGAGAAGAGTACAGGCAGTAGAGATGAGATGCTTCTGGAGACTCCTTGGCATCTCTTACAGAGACCACATAAGCAATGAAGAGGTGCATAACAGAATCCAGCAAACCATTGGTACCTATGAAAATCTTCTATCAATGGTAAAGGAGTGTAAACTTAAAATGGTATGGGCATATCACAAGATCGAAAGGACTTGCAAAAACAATATTGCAAGGCACTGTCCAGGGAGGAAGAAAAAGAGGCAGACCAAGGAAGAGATGGGAAGACAGCATCAGTAATTGGACAGGCCTAGAACTCAACCAAATTTTGAGAAAGGCAGAACAGAGAGGAATGGAGGGAACTGGTTGTCAAGTCTTCAGGGGTGCCCCCACGGTCACCAAACTAAGGGATAGATAGATGTTGACAAATATTGGAGATTACGTAAATTCATTGTCATGTTGTGTGTTGACAGTGGATGATGGGACAGGTGTTATCAACTGTTGTTGCTGGAAACGAGCCACGTTCAATCAAGGTAAGGAGAAAATCTGATTCTCTGACTGATAGTTTTGTTGTTTGTTTTAAAGGTAGCCTTGCTGTTTTGGGGGGAGAAACTGCATACAACATACATGGAAAATTTCCTTACATAATTTGATTTTGAAAATAAAAAAGAAGTTTGTTTTGACTATATTGTAAGAAAAAAGATTTTTCACGTCATAGTTACATCTAATCAGAAATTGGTTCATAAAGTTTTTGACGCTAATTTCATTGAAACATTGTATCATAGTGGGTTTTTTTCATTTCATGGCTTAGAGTTCTGAGGTTTACCAATTGTGAGATTTTTGTAATATGATTTATATGCGACTGTTTTTACCCCCACCATTTAGGTAGCTGCATTCAGATATTGGAGATGGTGTCTAAACATATATTTTACAAATGTTGTTTTCCGTTCCAACTGGCACAAAATGGCCTACTCTTCCAAAGGGCAGGTTTTTATCATGTGCGCAAGATGTTCTGTGTGCATTCCCACACAGGGCCTGGGTTTATAGTCTCATCTGAAGGTTTTTGACATTCAGTTTGATTTTCTCGTCAAATTTAAAAGAAAGGGTAAGGCTGAGAATTGAACGCAGAACCTCATGATTTACTTGTTAAGCAGGTGAACATCCAAACCGTCCTGCCACCTTCCTTCTTATAAGTGAGCTGATAAAGCTTTGCCTCTTTCTGTGTACATTTTTAATAAAAAAGGTTTGGTTTAAATTTTTTTTTTTTTTTTATTATAGCCTGGTGTTTTTTTCCCCCCTGTTAACAGAATTAGCTTAAACACAGGAACACAACATATTTATTTGATCAGATGTCAGTTTTGGGAATGTTAATTTTATTTTTGTTGGGGGGGGAAGGGGGGCATGTTCGCCAGATGGGTAGGTCGCTCTGTCTCTATTACAAAGGCAGCTGTACACTGCAGGTCTTCTCAGTCTTCATAGAGCAAGCTTCTTGGCCACTGGGGTGAGGAGGTGGGGGTAAGGTAAAGGTGTCCGATAACCTTTGCGTAACCTAAGCGGTTGTAGGGGAGCGTGGCGTCAGATACCTCAGCTTCTCTAGGGGCCAGCATGTTGAGGGCGGTGCCCATTTCCCCTCCATCGCTGCTTTACCTTCCCTGATCCTAAAGAGGGCAGGTACCCATTCACAGCTGGGTGAACTGGGGGAACTGTACTGAAGCCAAGGTGCACAAATGGTCACCCATCAAACTGGTAACCACGCTCAATGCTGCTTAACATTGGCTGGGGGAAAGCGAGTGTTCTGACCACTGAGCTATCCCATCCCCAAGGTGGGGGTGGGGAATGTTAATATAATCATAACAACATCAAAATCTTTTCCCATTGACAAGAAGAAACTTAGATTTTTTCCCCTACAACATTTTTTTTCCAGACAGGGTGGGGCAGAACTGGTCCAGCTCCTCTCAGCTGCCAGGAGAGCTCCGATCAGAACTGGACATGCTGCGAGAGGAGAGGGAACAGGACACGGCGGCCTATGAACTCGGGGACCTTATCCACGTGCGAGGAAAGCTGAAACAGTTTCGTGACTTGATGGAGATTGTGGCGTATTATCATTGTATCCTTTTTTTGTGATGTGTGTGTGTGTGGGGTGTGTGTGTGTGTGTGTGTGTGTGTGTGTGTGTGTGTGTGTGTGTGTGTGTGTGTGTGTGTGTGTGTGTGTGTGTGTGTGGAGAGGGGGTTGTGCATGTGTGTGTGTGGGTACATACATGTTGTGTGTGTGTGTGTATGTGTTTGTGTGTGTGTGTGTGTGTGTGTGTGTGTGTGTGTGTGTGTGTGTGTGTGTGTGTGTGTGTGTGTTTATTTTATTCTTTTATATCGAGGATAATGTGTGTATGTGTGTGTGTGTGCATGTGTGTGTGTGTATTCATGGATGGGGAGGGGAGGCATGGGTGCTTAATAAGTGTGTTTTTGTCAGCATCCATTTTCAACTTAAATATTGTCTGTATAGCTAGTATTGTAACGTGCATTACAATTTTTTTTTATATTCTTTTATATTGAGGATAATGGAATAAGCACTCTTGTGCTTTTTTATGTCCAGTCCCCGTGTGTATGCAGTTTTATATATGTCATCTGTTCCCACCGGCACATGATGGCCTACTCTTATGAAAAGCGGAACAGGATTTAATGTTGTGCGCAAGATGTTCTGTGTGCTTTCGCACACGGGGCCTCGGTTTCAAGTATCATCCGAAGGACTTTTGGGGAGAGTGGAGTCAGCACTGATGTTAACTCCAGGAGAAAAATCATCATTATCATTATCCCAGTGATGAATGCTATAGCTGAGTGGTTAAGACTATTTGACTTCAATCCCATACATTCATGAAGTTGTGGATTCAAATCTCGTTGCATCTGGTGAATTAAGGGTGGAGATTTGTACTATCTTCCATGTCAACTTTCAGTGTAGACCTGCCAGTGTCTCCATTCCCTTTGTGTATATACACATACGGAAGATCAAATATGCATGTTAAAGATCCCATCATTCATGTCAGCGTTCATTGGGTTATGGAAACACAAACATACTCTGCATACATCCCTGAAGTCAGAATGTGGCTACCTTCATGGGGGTGAAAAAATAGTCGCATATGCAAAATCCCACCATTGATGATCCTAAGAGCTCTAGCCAAGGAATGCAAAAAAGAAAAAAAGTTATCCAAATGTACACCATCTAAGTTTATAAATTACGTGCATAGTTTTTCTTCGCTATCAACCTTGACCCTCTCCAGCCAGGGTAGATAACCCTAATCACCAAGTGGCACGTATGTTGGAGTTGCCTCATCTTTATCATCACTGTTACGACAAGCCTTTCAAGCTGCCCTGCAGAGTTGAACAGGAGCTGCTGCATGCTGGCCAGGGAAGGGCCCTACCTCCGGGAGCCTACAGGTCAGTCTTGTTTCCAGGAGAAAAAGGGGTTGAGGTGGGGTGGGAATAGCATTTATTTATTTTTATTTATTCATTCTTTATATCAAGGACAACGGAATAAGCACTCATGTGCTTTTTATACGTCCAATCCCTGTGTATGCGATTTTGTAAATCTTGTCATATGTTCCCACAAGCACACAATGGCCGACTCTTATGAAAAGCGGAACAGGATTTAACGTTTGCGCGAGATGTTTTGTGTGTGTTCGCGCATGAGGCCTGGGTTTATAGTCTCATCGGAAGGACTATTGGGGAGAGTGGTGTCAGCACTGATGTTAACTCCAGGGAAAAATCCCCTCCAACAGGAATCAAACCGGGGTCATCAAATTGCGAGCGCAATGTTCTGACGGCTAGGGTATTCTGTCCCCTCCATGGTTAGTAGGATAGTGATTATAGTGCATAGTGGTTAGAGTGTTGTGCTTGTGGTTTTTCTTCTTTTTTGGTTTTTGTTTTGTTTTTTTGATTAGATGCTGGTATTAAACATTTTCTTGAAAGTTTAATTTGTATCTTTCACAGTCGAGTACTTTTTTTTTCAGAAATTCTACTGATATTGTGTGAAAAAAGGCTGGAAAAATACATTAAGTGTCTTGCATTTTGTTTGTATATTATCTTACTTTTATTGTTCCTTTCATGCTGAAACACTTGTTTTTCATCTCTTCTGGGTGCTGATCATTTTTGGGGGGGAATTGCTGTAAGGTTTACTCTCCTGTTAAATGTGTTTGCTCACAATGGCTTCAATACAGTCTCCCAGTTCACCTAGCTGTCAGTGCGTACCTGCCCTCTTTAGGGTCAGGGAAGGAAAAACAGTGAGGGAGAGGAGATGGGTGCTGCCACAAAATGCTGGCCCCTAAAGAAGCTGAGGTCTGTGATGCCTCGCTCCCCAACGACCACATAGTTTATGGAACACCTTTACCTTTTTACCTTTAAATGTGCTTGCAATCCTCCCTACCTTGAAAGGATTAAAGAAATTAAAATCAATCTTGAATTCTTTCATTCAGAGTGCAAAGCAGCAACTGAAGGAGAAGATACAAGGGGCACTAACCACGCTGAAGACAGCAGAGTTCTCTCCCTCTGATCTTCTGCAGCAGCCGGCCATTGCAGAACTGGCAAAACAGATGGTATGGTGAAATAATTTTTGTTTTCATTTGTTTTGTTTTTTGTTCCTCGGCTAGAGCTCCAAGGTTCACATTTAGTAAGATTTTGCATATGCAACTTTTTTTGCCCACCATGAAGATGGTCGCATTCTGATTTCAGGGATGTATGCTGGGTGTTTATGTTCCCATTACCCATGAAAAGCTGACATGAATAATGGGATCTTTAACATGCATATTTGATCTTCTGCATGTATATATCCACAAAGGGAAATGAAAGCACTAGCAGGTCTGCTCTGGAAGTTGACCTGGGAGGTGGTAAAAATCCCCATCCTTATATCACCAGACACTGCCTGGATTTCAGCCCATGACTTAATGGATCCATGGAATTGAAATGAAATGGTCTTAACCACTCAGCCATAGTTTTTGTTGTATGGTGATTTAATGAGATTACTAGTATCTGTAGCTGTGTGTGTGTGTATCATGTGTACGATACTGATGTGGGAACAGGAGGGCCCAGCAGTTAGTGGGTTGTGCTCATGATCTGACCATAATATAGAGTCTGGGTTGAATTTTCTACTCAGGGTCGGGAATCCATAGGGAGTCCATCAATATCAGGCTGCCATGGGGCCACCATGGGTTACTTTGGTGGTGTTCAGTGGTGCCTGTCCTGAGCTAATATACACAGGACACCACCTTCTAAGCTGCCCACTAATGACAGTATTAGCTCAGTCGCAGAGCCAGACTAAGTGAGTCACCTACCCCAGGTGGTGACGACCACAACATCCCTCCAACGACCGTCCCCCATGAACCTGTCGAGGAGTTCAGGGGGAAAAGTCAAAGCAACGTACATTCAGAACTATTTTATTCACACTCAGAGACATAGTAGTCAATATTTTATTTACTTTTTTATTTCACTCATTGATTTTGAAGATTGTGAAGACTGGTTTGGGAAGAAGGATGACAAGATTGCTGTAAAGTTTAAAAAAAATTGCTAAGTAGCATTTCAAGAGTAAAACATGCAGGTCAAGTCTTAAACAGAGATTCCGCCTCTCCTCCTCTGCCCCCCCCTTCCACACCCCATTATTGAGAATAATGAAAATAACAGTGAAGTCGTATGAAAGATCTTCATTTCTTTCAAGATAAAAGAACTCAACTCAACTGTCGCCATCTTTACTGTCATCGATAGGAGCTCCACGCAATGCCTTTAGGATTCACCATCTTTCTGTCTGCTGAGTTCTACAATCTCCTATAGTTCTCCCAGACCACTGATCTCAGTGATGTCGGCAATAGGATGTTGGTGGTCTGCCTTTTTTTTTCCTTCTGCCCTCAACCTTACCCTGGAAAATTGTCATCATCAGATCTTTCAGAAAAAGAGAGAACAAAATCATTGGAGTTATTTCATACCACACTATATCTCATGCTTGTCACTAGGAAACAATGATACTTTTATTGGAGACATGTTGCACTAAACAAACATTGACGGTGATCAGACTATACTGATGCAGTCCTCACGAAGAAATAGCATAGCATCTCTCAGTCAAGGTATGGTTTTTTGGTCAAGAAAAATGCTATAGCCTTTCCTTTTATTTAAAAGTTTCCCTGTGGTAACTACATATTTGCATGATGACATAAACTAATCATAGTAACATCAGACTTTTTGATACTGAAAGGAAAGAATTGAAAGGTGATTCCAGGGGAGTTTCCGGTTTTTACCTCATGCTTGTATAGTTCGTTATTTTGTCTCAACTCTTACAATGTTGAGAATGGAAAGAATTGAAAAGGTGATTTCAGGAAAGTTTCCGGTTTTTACCCCGTGCTTGTATTTTTCAGTATTTTGTCTGAACTCTTACAGTGTTGAGATGAGGGGGGGTGTGCAACAAGGGAGATAACTGGCTGTTTCAAGTAAATTCAGGGGCTAAAGCTTCACCGTTTTGTAATAAGCAAGCGACCTTCTCTGGGCCTCTTCGGGGGAGTAAGGGGGAGTGAAGTTGAAGAGACCGCGCGCCTTCTCGGCGCGGAAATACAAATCAGTGTTGATGTACCTCACACTGCACGACGCCGCCCTGGTGTGGATCTTCACCAAGGGAGACAACGCCTTGAGGACCAGCTCCAT
>CM060340.1:21610142-21620142 GCA_030674155.1 Stramonita haemastoma
CCTGTCACCTCCTTCTTGTTGTCAGTTTTCTACCTTCTTGGTCACATTCTCCTACTTTTTTTCTTCCGGAATGACTTACAAGGTAATGATCCTCTCCCGCGTGCGGCAGTTAGATGCGCAGGGGCTGGCGTGACTTGTCAGGCGCTTAATTAACGGCAGTGAAATGTATGTTTAGTTCCTATGACATACAGTAATAGCTGCTGTCTGAGGGTTTGATGAAGAAGAAGTATTAAAAATGTATTTATTTGTTTTTTTGTTGCTTTTTTTTTAGAGGAAGAAGTATTGTTGGGTTGTAGAACTCATTTGCTAAAGTATTCTTTGATGAAAATTGTTGAGGAGACAGCCCTTTAGATTGAATCACTCCCATCCTCTTTCAGAATTGAATACCCAACTTGAATTTTGAAATTAACCGGGCTGAGATGGGGGCAAGGCAGGCTAGCCTAGTGGTTAGAATGTTGAGCTCGTGATTTGATGACCTGGGTACGAGTCACTACCGAGATGCCGATTTGAGGGATTTTTTCTACCCCCCCCCCCCAGAGTTCACATTAATACCTACTCCATTCCCACTAAGTCTTGGGATGAGACTATACACTGAAGTCAAGTGTGTAAACTCACACAGAATATCTTGTGCACATGTTAAAAACCTGTTCCGCCTTTTCAGAAGAATAGGTCATTGGAAGCCAGCAGGAACGGGTGTCAACAGTGGTACATCCCCCTAAGTCGTAATGTAACTCAGTTTTGGGTAAAAATGGTCACATATATGCGATTTCTCACCTCTGGTAAACCTCAAAGCTCTAGCTAAGGAATTGGGGGGTCTGGTGGGGTAACTTTAGATAGTCTTCGCAAAACTTCATCTGATTTAGATCAATATGGAGACAGTCCTAGCAAAAATATCATCTGATTTGGAGCAATATTGAATCTTTGCAAAACATCCTCTGATTTGGTCATTATAGATTAAAGTCTTATAAATATGTTGCAAAATATTCTCTGATTAGGAACAATATAGAGTCAAGCAAAACATCGTCTGATTTGGAACAGTATAGAAACAATCTTGGCGAAACAATCTGATTTGGAACGATATAGAAACATTGTCAGCAAAACATCGTCTGATTTGGAATGATATAGACAGTCAGCGAACTTTCGTCTGATTTGGAACAATATAGAGGAAGTTTCAGGAAAAACTGCTGATTGGATCAGTAAAGAGACAGTCTTAGCAAAAACTTCATCTGATTTGGAACATATAGAGACAGTCCTAGCAAAACATCATTTGATTTGGAACAACATAGAGACAGTCTTAGGAAAGCTTCATGTGATTTGGAACTATATTGTGACAGTCTTAGGAAAAATGTCATCTGATTTGGAACAATATGGAGACAGTCTTAGCAAAACATTGTCTGATTTGGAACAATATACAGTCTTAGCAAAACATTGTCTGATTTGGAACAATATAGAGTCTTAGCAAAACATTGTCTGATTTGGAACAATATAGAGTCTTAGCAAAACATTGTCTGATTTGGAACAATATAGAGTCTTAGCGAAACATTGCCTGATCTGGATCAGTGTTAGCAAAAAGTAGTCTGATTTTGGAACAATATTGAGCTATTCTTAGCAAAACTTCGTCTGATCAGGATCAATAATGAGACAATCTTTGAAAAAAAAACACCAGTATCTGATTTATAGACACAGACTTTACAAAACATCCGTTCGGAAAGAACATCCCTCAAACGTACATCTCAGCGGAGGATCAAACCCAAACCATCACAACACAAAACTTTTGATGCTCTAACTGCCAGGCCTCCGTTCTTCTTACCGTCCACATTGACCGCCTCCATCCCCTGGAAGTCGGGAAACTGCCGTAACTGACCAGTCCGGCGATGTGGATGACGGACGTGACGTCTTTGGTCACGTGTCGCATCATGTCAGCATCCGTCACTGATCCCGTGTAAGACTTCACCACCTTCGTGCTTTCGTACTCTGGGAAAGTGAAGTGAAAAATTGGTGAATCCTGACGTGAAGAAGTTGTTTGTTCAACGGTTGTTTCAGAATCATGAAAATTATTCAGTGTTTTGTATAAAGGGTGGTGGGCTGGGACAGCCTTAGTAAAGGGTGGGCTGACAGCCCAGCAGGGATAGCCTCAGTAAAGGGTGGGCTGGGACAGCCTTAGTAAAGGGTGGGTGGGATAGCTCAGCAGGGACAGCCTTAGTAAAGGGTGGGCTGGGACAGCCTTAGTAAAGGGTGGGCTGGGATAGCCTCAGCAGTGATAGCTCGTAAAGGGTGGGCTGGGACAGCCTTAGTAAAGGGTGGGCTGGGATAGCCTAGCGGGATAGCTCAGTAAAGGGTGGGCTGGGACAGCCTTAGTAAAGGGTGGGCTGGGATAGCCTCAGTAAAGGGTGGGCTGGGATAGCCTCAGCAGGGACAGCCTCAGTAAAGGGTGGGCTGGGACAGCCTTAGTAAAGGGTGGGCTGGGACAGCCTCAGTAAAGGGTGGGCTGGGACAGCCTTAGTAAAGGGTGGGCTGGGATAGCCTAAAGGGTGTGGTGGCTGGGACAGCCTTAGTAAAGGGTGGGCTGGGAAGCCTCAGTAAAGGGTGGGCTGGAAAGCCTAGTAAAGGGTGGGCTGGGACAGCCTTAGTAAAGGGTGGGCTGGGACAGCCAGTAAAGGGTGGGCTGGAACAGCCTCAGTAAAGGGTGGGCTGGGACAGCCTTAGTAAAGGGTGGGCTGGGACAGCCTTAGTAAAGGGTGGGCTGGGACAGCCTCAGTAAAGGGTGGGCTGGGACAGCCTCAGTAAAGGGTGGGCTGGGACAGCCTTAGTAAAGGGTGGGCTGGGACAGCCTCAGTAAAGGGTGGGCTGGGACAGCCTTAGTAAAGGGTGGGCTGGGACAGCCTTAGTAAAGGGTGGGCTGGGACAGCCTTAGTAAAGGGTGGGCTGGAACAGCCTTAGTAAACTAAAGGGTGGGCTGGGACAGCCTTAGTAAAGGGTGGGCTGGGATAGCCTTAGTAAAGGGTGGGCTGGGACAGCCTTAGTAAACTAAAGGGTGGGCTGGAACAGCCTTAGTAAAGGGTGGGCTGGGATAGCCTTAGTAAAGGGTGGGCTGGGACAGCCTTAGTAAACTAAAGGGTGGGCTGGGACAGCCTTAGTAAAGGGTGGGCTGGGATAGCCTTAGTAAAGGGTGGGCTGGGACAGCCTTAGTAATGGGTGGGCTGGGACAGCCTTAGTAATAGGGTGGGCTGGGACAGCCTTAGTAAAAGGGTGGGCTGGGACAGCCTTAGTAAAGGGTGGGCTGGGACAGCCTTAGTAAAGGGTGGGCTGGGACAGCTTTAGTAAAGGGTGGGCTGGGACAGCCTTAGTAAAGGGTGGGCTGGAACAGCTTAGTAAAGGGTGGGCTGAGACAGCCTTAGTAAAGGGTGGGCTGGGACAGCCTTAGTAAAGGGTGGGCTGGGACAGCCTTAGTAAAGGGTGGGCTGGGACAGCCTTAGTAAACTAAAGGGTGGGCTGGGACAGCCTTAGTAAAAGGGTGGGCTGGGACAGCCTTAGTAAAACTAAAGGGTGGGCTGGGACAGCCTTAGTAAAAGGGTGGGCTGGAACAGCCTTAGTAAACTAAAGGGTGGGCTGGGACAGCCTTAGTTAAAGGGTGGGCTGGAACAGCATTAGTAAAGGGTGGGCTGGAACAGCCTTAGTAAAGGGTGGGCTGGGACAGCCTTAGTAAAGGGTGGGCTGGGACAGCCTTAGTAAAGGGTGGGCTGGGACAGCCTTAGTAAAGGGTGGGCTGGAACAGCCTTAGTAACAAAGGGTGGGCTGGGACAGCCTTAGTAAAGGGTGGGCTGGGATAGCCTTAGTAAAGGGTGGGCTGGGACAGCCTTAGTAAACTAAAGGGTGGGCTGGAACAGCCTTAGTAAAGGGTGGGCTGGGATAGCCTTATATAAAGGGTGGGCTGGGACAGCCTTAGTAAACTAAAGGGTGGGCTGGGACAGCCTTAGTAAAGGGTGGGCTGGGATAGCCTTAGTAAAGGGTGGGCTGGGACAGCCTTAGTAATAAGGGTGGGCTGGGACAGCCTTAGTAAAGGTGGGCTGGGACAGCCTTAGTAAAGGGTGGGCTGGGACAGCTTAGTAAACTAAAGGGTGGGGTGGGATAGCCTTAGTAAAGGGTGGGCTGGGACAGCCATAGTAGAGGAGTGGGCTGGGACAGCCTTAGTAAAAGGGTGGGCTGGGAAGCCTTAGTAAAGGTGGGGTATGTAGGGTGGGCTGGGCAGCCTAAAGGGTGGGCTGGGTGTGAGTAAGGGTGGGCTGGGACAGCCTTAGTAGAGGATGGGCTGGGACAGCCTTAGTAAAGGGTGGGCTGGGACAGCCTATAGTAGAGGATGGGCTGGGACAGCCTTAGTAAAGGGTGGGCTGGGGTAAAGGGTGGGCTGGGACAGCCTTAGTAGAGGATGGGCTGGGACAGCCTTAGTAAAGGGTGGGCTGGGACAGCCATAGTAGAGGATGGGCTGGGACAGCCTTAGTAAAGGGTGGGCTGGGACAGCCTTAGTAGAGGATGGGCTGGGACAGCCTTAGTAAAGGGTGGGCTGGGACAGCCTTAGAAAAAGGGTGGGCTGGGACAGCCTTAGTAAAGGGTGGGCTGGGACAGCCTTAGTAAACTAAAGGGTGGGCTGGAACAGCCTTAGTAAAGGGTGGGCTGGGGTAAAGGGTGGGCTGGGACAGCCTTAGTAAAAGATGGGCTGGGATAGCCTTAGTAAAGGGTGGGCTGGGACAGCCTTAGTAAACTAAAGGGTGGGCTGGAATAGCCTTAGTAAAGGGTGGGCTGGGGTAAAGGGTGGGCTGGGACAGCCTTAGTAAAGGGTGGGCTGGGATAGCCTTAGTAAAGGGTGGGCTGGGACAGCCTTAGTAAAGGGTGGGCTGGGGTAAAGGGTGGGCTGGGGTAGCCTCAGCTGGAATAGCCTTAGTAAAAGGTGGGCTGGGATAGCCTTAGTAAAGGGTGGGCTGGGACAGCCTTAGTAAAGGGTGGGCTGGGGTAAAGGGTGGGCTGGGGTAGCCTCAGCTGGAATAGCCTTAGTAAAGGGTGGGCTGGGATAGCCCTAGTGGTTAGAGCATTGTGCTCACGATTTGACAGCCAGGGTTCAAGCCTGAGTTCGAACCACCACCAAGATTCCGGTTCAAGGAGGTTTAAAAGATATAAATGGATCAAGGATGGCTTTACTCAGTTTTGGGCATCAGATTCCCAACGGCATACAATGGCCTACTCTTACGAAAAGCGGAACAGGTTATAACATGCGCGCAAGATGTTCCGCGTGCGTTCGCGCACACGAGGCCCCATTTTATAGTCTCATCCGAAAGATATAATTATATCAATTAAGCTACACTAGCCCCATATCTTGGCATCATGAAAAAAAGGGGAGATAAATACACATATCCTAGCGCACACTCACCCAGTTTGGGAGCGAAGGGAAGTAAATCCAGCACTCGGATCTCCTGCACGTGCGGCGCGTCCTCGTGGAGAGCCTTGACCACGTGCTGGCCCACGAAGCCATTGCGCCGGTCACCAGGATTGTGTCCCTTGCCGGCGTTTTTGTCTCCCCTGTTGGGGCCTTGGGCATGGTGGTGGTAGGAAGAAGAGGAGGAGGTGGTGGTGGTGGTGATGATGGGCAGACTGGGTGTGTTGTAGGGGTGGTTTGGAAGTCCGGATTTTTGCCTGATGTGCTCCAGGTAACGGTACAGTTGAGGCGTTCGCGTGCCTGCTGAGTGCCACATTTCTTTTTGGGGGGAAGAGGCAAGGTTTGGGGGGGGGGGGGGGGGTGTTGATGTGAATATGAATGGATGTGGGTGGTGGCTTTGATATTATTGGGTGTTCGCCTGTGAAAGAAAAAGATGTATGGTTGGGTTTGGGCTGTGAACAAAACTGAATTTGTGGGTTTGGCTGTGATCAAAAATGAATGGTGGGTTTTGGCTGTGATCAAAAATGAATGGTGGGTTTGGGCTGTGAACAAAAATGAATGGGTGGGTTTTGGCTGTGACAAAATGAATGGTGGGTTTGGCTGTGAACAAAAATGAATGGGTGGGTTTGGGCTGTGAACAAAAATGAATGGGTGGGTTTGGGCTGTGAACAAAATGAATGGTGGTTTGGCTGTGAACAAAAATGAATGGGTGGGTTTGGGCTGTGAACAAAAATGAATGGGTGGGTTTGGGCTGTGAACAAAAAATAAATTGCTGGCTTTTTGGTTGTGGAAGCACGAATGGGTGGGTTTTTGGGCTGTGTCACATATCGGTTATCACATGTATGACAAGTTATATAGGAGTTCCAAGTTAAAGTGAAAAATACATAATTTTAAGAACAAAAAAAAAAAAAAGAGGATGGAGTAGGGGGGGGGGGGCGTAGCCTAGTGGTTAGAGCGTTGCGCTCGTGATCTGACGGCCGGGGATCGAACCAGCACGGCGGTGCCGGTATTAAGGAATTTTACTCTGGAGTTAACATCAGCACTGACTCCACTCTGCCCAAAAGTCCTACAGATGAGACTTTAAAACGAGGCTCCATGTGCGAATGCATACAGAACATCTTGCGCATACGTTAAAAGCCCGTTCCACCTTTCCGAAGAATTAGCCATTTTCATTTCGTGCCTTCGAAAACCTATCAATCGTAAAGAAGTATAAACTTAAATGGTACGGGCATGTCACAAGATCCAGAAGGACTTGCAAAAACAATGCTGCAAAGCACTGTCCAAGGAGGAAGAAAAAGAGGCAGACTAAGAAAGAGATGGGAGGACAACATCAGCGAATGGACAGGCCTAGAACTCAAGAAAATTTTGAGAAAGGCAGAATAGAGAGAGGAATAGAGGGAACTGGTTGTCAAGTCTTCAGGGGTGCCCCCACAGTCGCCAGACTAAGGGATAGATAGATAGATAGATAGATAGATAGATAGATAGATAGATAGGTAGATAGTAGGTAGTAGATAGTAGGTAGGTAGATAGATAGATAGATAGATAGATAGGTAGGTAGTAGATAGATAGATAGGTAGGTAGGTAGGTAGGTAGGTAGGTAGTAGAAGATAGATAGATAGATAGATAGATAGATGCCCCCCTCCCCCAACCCCTACATCCCACAAGGGAGGGGAAGGGGGGGGGTTGTAAGGATGAGAGTCATTTAAAAACCATCATTAAATTTTAACAAAAATCCTACACCAATAACAGGTGAATCACTCGACCAGTATTTCCGTATCGTTGTAACATCATAATCAACTGAAATAACTTACTTTTTTGTTGTTGTGTTGTTGTTGTTATTGTCCTTCGGCTTAGTATTATACTCGGATACAACCGCTGGTGTCGTTATTCGATGGCGCGGCTGCTTTGGTTGCTAGGTTCTCTGGAATCATAACAACTGCTCTGCTGCACAGTGTGAGTGTGTCCTTGATTTTGTCATGGTGCTGTCCCTCTGTGGTCGTTTTCTGTGACGAGACGGAAGGAGAATGTGAGTGTGATGTGGTTTTGCGTGTGTGTGTGTGTGTGTGTGTGTGTGTGTGTGTGGTGTGTGTGTGTGTGTGTGTGTGTGTGTGTGTGTGTGTGTGGTGTGTGTGTGTGTTGTGGGAGGTGTGTGTGTGTGTGGGTGTGTGTGTGTGTGTGTGTGGGGTGGGGGGGTAGTGTGTGTGTGTGTGTGTGGTGGGGGGTGATTGGTGGTGTGGTGTGTGGTGTTTGTGTGTGAGTGGATTTGTGTGTGTGTGGGTGTGTGGGGGGTAGTGGTGTGTGTGTGGGGTGTGGTGTGTGTGTGTGTGTGGAGGACAGGTAGTGGCGTGTGTGTGTGTGTGTGGGGGGGGGGGGGTTGGCGGTGTGAATGGTGTGTATTGTGTGTGTGAGGGGGGGTGGGTGAATGGTGTGTGTGTAGGTGGTGGGTGGTGTGGTGTGTGTGTTTCCTGCTTATTGCCTTTCTTTTTTACTGTCTCTGTCTCTCCCACACTCCAACAGACAACCCCACACACACACAGACACACAACACACACACACCACACACCACACACACACACACACACACACACACACACACACACACACACACACACACACACACACACACACGAAAGCACACGGGATAGCCGAGTGGTCAGAACATTGCGCTCGCAATTTGACGACCGGGTTCGATTCCGTTCGAGGGGATTTTTCTCCTGGAGTTAACATCCGTGCTGACTCCACTCTCCCCCAAAAGTCCTTCGGATGAGACTATAAACCGAGGCCCCGTGTACGAACGCACGCAGAACATCTTGCGCACACGTGAAATCCTGTTCCGCTTTTCGAAAGAGTAGGCCATTGTGTGCGCTTGAAGGGCTCCCCTTTGGGGATACTTAGTGGCCTGTCAGTATAAATAGCATCCCCACTTCTGGAAATTCTGTGTAGGAATTTCTCTTGCTATCCTCTCTTGTTGTTAGGAATTTCCTCTTTGCTATCCCTCTCTTTGTTGTTAGAATTTCCTCTTTGCTATCCCTCTCTTTGTTGTTAGGAATTCCTCTTTGCTATCCCTCTCTTTGTTGTTAGGATTTCCTCTTTGCTATCCTCTCTTTGTTGTTAGGAATTTCCTCTTTGCTATCCCTCTCTTGTTGTTAGGAATTTCCTCTTGCTATCCCTCTTTGTTGTTAGGAATTTCCTCTTTGCTATCCCTCTCTTTGTTAGGAATTCCTCTTTGCTATCCTCTCTTTGTTGTTAGGAATGTCCTCTTTGCTATCCCTCTTTGTATTTAATTGTGTCCTTGTTCTTTTATTCCTGTCACCTTTTTCTTGACTGTGTTCTGCCTTCTGGGTCCATTCTCCTGCCTTTTTTTTTTTTTTTTTTCTCCCAGAAAGACTTGAAAGATACCAATTCTGTCCCATGCCGAAGTAGAATGCTTGTCAGGCGCTTAACGGCTGCGCAACGCATGCAACATGGTGGTGGTGTATGGGTGTGGGTATGGGGATAGGAGGGAGGAGGGATGCGGTAGCAGGTGTGTTGACAGTGGGATGGGGGATTTAGACAGCAGGGGGGGGGGGGGGGGCATTTAATAAGGGATTGCCCTCAGGGATTAAAGATGCTCGTGAGTGTGTGTGTGTGTGTTTGTGTGTAAGTGTAAGTGTGTGTGTGTGTGTGTGTGTGTGTGTGTGTGTGTGTGTGTGTGTGTGTGTGTGTGTGTGTGTGTGTTTTCTTTTTTTTAATTCAGTCTGTGTGCATGCACTTCTGTAAATTTTGTCATCCTTTATCACCGGCACACAAGACCTACACACACACACAACGCACCGCGCGCGCGCAGGCCACACACACCACACACACACACTCACGCATGCATGCGCACGTTCCCCCCCCCCCCCCCCACACACACACACACACTCACACACGGGAGTGGGGATTGGGGGGGGGGGTTGTTTTTGTTCCTCGGCTAGAGTTCCAAGGTTCTCCAATGGTCAGATTTTTCCTATGCGACCGTTTTTGCCCATCATTAAGGTGACTGCATCGAATTTTGGTGATAGTGTCGAAACACGACACCAATGTGCATGTGATTTTTTTAAAAATATATATACAATTTTGTCATCCGTCTCTACCGGCCCAAAATGGCTTACTCCTACAAAAGGCGGGATGGGATTTTGACGTGTGCGTAAGATGTTCTGCATTATTTTGTTCGCACATGGGGTTCGGTTTGTGGTCTCGTCCGAAGCTTTTTTTGGGGGGGGGGGAGTGGAGTCAGTACTGATGTTAACTCCAGGGGGGAAATTTCCCTAAAGCGGGCGCTTCAGTGGTGGTTCGATCCCTGGCCGTCAGATCACGAGTGCAACACTCTAACCACTAGGCTATCCCGCCCCACCCCCTACCCTCCACACAGTGGTGTGATAAGCTTTTTTTTATTTTATTGTTTTGTTTGTATTATTGTTTTTGCTGTTGGTGGTGGTGTGTGTGTTGTGTGTAGGTGGTGTGGTGTGTGTGTGTGTGTGTGTGTGTGTGTGTGTGTGTGTGTGTGTGTGTGTGTGTGTGTGTTTGGGGAGGGGGGGGTTCCTCGGCTAG
>CM060340.1:21622642-21627642 GCA_030674155.1 Stramonita haemastoma
ACACAAACGCACGCATGCACGCACGCACGCACACACGCACGCACGCATGCACGCACACACACACACACACACGCAACGCAATGCAACGCAGTGCACAACACAACACAACACACACACGCACTTACGCACTTACGCACGCGTGCACGCGCGCACACACACACACACACACACACACACACACAGGTACAAAAGAAGAATTTAAAATACAAAGAAACAAAGTAACTTCACTAAAACGCAGATCAAAACGTGATTACTTTCAAAAACTATTAATCACAACTACTGACTCTCGCCAGGTATGGAAAGCCATCAATATTTTATGTAATAGACCTATATCAAAAAGCCAAAAGACAGTTAAAGACATAACAGCTGATGAACTGAACACCCATTTCTCAAACATTGCTACTAAAGTCATATCATGTGATAAGTCAAATGAAAATGATCTCCAATACTTAGAACAATATATTGCATTAAAAGAAATTAAATTCCCGTTTGAATTATTGCCAATGACAATTAAAGATGTGTTGGAAAGTCTATCTCTCCAAAACAATTCCACAACACGTGACCTTGACAATCTGGATGGAAAAATATTGAAACTTTCTGGTCCTATTATAGTTGAAACATTGACATATCTATATAATTTGTGCATAGATAAAAACAACTTTCCTCTGATATTTAAAAGAGCAAAAGTCATACCAGTCCACAAATCTGGAGATACTTCTTGTCCTTCAAATTACAGACCAATTTCAATCCTATCGGTCTTATCTAAACCCATCGAAAAACATATCCAAAAATCTTTATATTCCTACTTTGCTAACAACAATCTAATAAATGAAGATCAGTCAGGCTTTCGTAAAAACTATTCTTGTCATACAGCTCTAACTCAACTTACAGACAGTCTCTTACACAACATAAATAAAAATAATTATACAGGCTTAATTTTTGTTGACTTTGAAAAAGCATTTGATGTAATTAATCACTCCTTGCTAGTACGTAAACTTCACCTATATAAACTAACACCTGAAATAATCAATCTTTTAAAGAGTTTTTTGTTAGATAGACAGCAGCTGGTAACTGCAAATAATCAAACATCAGAATTAGTATCTATTAAATATGGAGTACCACAAGGATCAATATTGGGTCCTCTTTTGTTCTCTATATATGTAAATGACTTACCCTTATTTCTAGATTGTAGCTGTGAAATGTTTGCTGATGACACATCTCTCTATTGTAGTGATACCGACCCCAAAGACTGACACTCAAACTTCAAAACAATATCAACAAATTGATTACTTGGACTCAATTAAACCATATGTCCTTAAATGCACAAAAAACTAAGAGTATGTACGTACTAGCAAGACAAAAGAGGCAAAAAATGAAAAGTAAATTTCAACCTCTGTTGATAGATCAAAAAATTATTGAAGAAGTTGACTCACACAAGATTCTGGGTGTAATTATCGACAAAAATCTTACTTGGACTGACCATGTGATGGCATTAGGAAAACGTCTTACAAACAAGGTACGCCAGCTATCAAAAATAAAACACTTTCTAGATGATCATTCACGCAAACTCTTTTTTTGTGGACACATCTTGCCTATAGTTGACTATGCCTCATCTCTTTGGGACAACTGCAGTGAAACTAATTTGAAATTCATTCATCGATTATATAAAAGAGCACTAAAACTTGTCCTATTAAAAGCAAGCTCCCTAACCATCAATGATTATAAGCAAACAAATATTCTTACATTCCAAAACAGGCTTTACTTTAATAAAGCTCTATTTGTACAAAAAGTTGTCAATGGAAATGCCCCTCCCAAGATCATCAATAGATTCAAAATTAATGAACACAGGCATAACCATCTACTAACATTTCCCAGACCCAGAAACAATCTTTACAAAACAAGCTTCCAATATTCAGGTAGTGATTTATGGAACAAGCTCCCAAAACATTTAAAATGCATCATAAATAAAAATCAGTTCAAAAACCAGTTGAAAAATCACTTAATGCGCTTATGCAAAAATGTTTAAGAACTAAACATGAATCCAATCAACCATATTTAGAACAGACTAAAGATATTGGTACTCTCTGCTCACCCTGAAAAATCTTTCATGTGTGGTTTACTGTGACTCAAAAAATCTACACCTTGCTTGCTATATATATATGTGGAAAAGGAAAAGGCGGACAAAGATTTTTATTTATTTTTTTTAATAATTTATTTATGAACAGGATAGGGAATAAGAGATGTATGTAAACACATGCATATTTTGCAAATTCAAAAGGAGAAAATCAAACCACTGATTTGATGACTAGATGGAGCTTTTTTTTTTTTTTTTTTTTTTTTTTTTTTTTTTTTCCCCAGTTTAAAAGTCTCAGTATAAATGTTTAAAAAAAATTATTTTATTATTTTTATTAATGGGACTATTAGCACTATTATATTCATATTATTTTGATTAGTGGATAAAGCCTTACTTTTGGTTCTGAATGTTGTTGTTGTTGTTGCGTGTGCGTGTGTGTTTGTTTTTGTTCGTATATGTAGGGATTTTATTTATTAATATAATCATAAATCATTATCATAATTCTTCTGTTTGCTGCTTGTGTTTTCCTCCTTCCTCCTTGATACTCCCCTCCCCATCTGTTCCCACCCCCCCTCCCAATTTTATAGGGTTTTTTGTGCTTTTTTGTTTTTTGCTTTTGTTTTGTTTTGGATTTTTGTTTCTCTTGTTTGTTTGGTTTTTCCTTGCTTTTGATTGCTTGTTATTTTTTGTTTGTTGGTATGTTTATTAGTGCATATGTTATTTCCTCTCAGTGGAGATGGGTATTATCATATGGTATTGTTGCGTTTTTGTTGTTGTTGTTGTTGTTTTGTTTTTTTCCTTTTCTTCCTCTATATATATAAATATGAACTGAAGAATGGAGGTATTGTAATTTGACATAAGTTGCTTATTGACATTTCAAGGATTTTTTTCTTAAGTCTTAAATAATGGTTGGTGACATTGAAACTGATGTAAGCTGTTGTTTGATATTATTTGAATTTTCTTTAAAAAACCTTAAATGTGTGCATGTGTGTACGTTGTTTATGTTATTTCCACTCAGTGGTGATGGATATTATCATATGGTATTGTTGCTTTTGTTGACTTTTCTTTTCTTCCTCCTAACATATAATCCGTGTGGATTGGGTTTTTTTGTTGTTGTTTTGGTTTGTTTGTTTGTTTGTTTGTCTGTTAGTTTGTTTTTTTTGTGGGTTTTTTTGGTATTCTGGTTTTTTTTTTTGGTGTGTGTGTGTGTGTGTGTGTGTGTGTGTGTGTGTGTGTGTGTGTGTGTGTGTGTGTGTGTGTGTGTGTTTTCCCTTTCTTTTTTCTTTTGTTTGATTGTATGTTTGTTAGCGTATATCTGTTATTTCCTCTCAGTGGTGATGGATATTATTATAACGTATTGTTGCGTTTGTTGTTTTTTCCTTATATTCTTTTTAAAGAATATAAAGTATGTACTGAAGTATAGAGATATTTGATTCTGACATAAATTGCTTATTGACATTTTGTGGATTCTTTTTTTTTTTTTTTTTTAAAGTCTTAAATAATGGATTTTGGTTACATTGTATCTGATATAAGCATGTGTGTGTGTGTGTGTGTGTGTTGTGTGTGTGTGTGTGTGTGTGTGTGTGTGTGTGTGTGTGTGTGGAGGGGGGGGGGGGGTTGTTGTTTGTTTGGTGGTTGTTTTTTTTTTTTTTTTTTTTTTTTTTTTTGGGGGGGGGGAGGGTTGACACTATATGATTTTTTTAAAGACTCAAAATGTATGAATGTACGTACGAGTATACGTGCTGAGGGGATGAGTGCAAACCGTGTGTGTGTGTGTGTGTGTGTGTGTGTGTGTGTGTGTGTGTGTGTGTGTGTGTGTGTGTGTGTGTTGTGTGTGTGTGTGTGTGTGTGTGTGTGTGTGTGTGTGTGTGTGTGTGTGTTGTGTGTAGGTGTGTTGTGTGTGTGTGTGTGTGTGTGTGTGTGTGTGTGTGTTGTGTGTGTGTGCGCGTGCGTATGAATTTTGAGTGGGAGTGTGGGTTTTTTTGTGTTTTTTTTTTTTTCGTGTGTGTGTGTGTGTGGGTGTGGGTGTTTTTGTTTGTTTTTTCTCCTCTTATGGTTGTTTAGTTGCTATTGTTGCTTGTTTTATCTATAGACATATTCTATTTTAAGGTTGTTGAAATCATGTTAGCTAATTAATGTTGGTGAAATGTTTGTTTTTGTTTTATTTGTTTCTTTGTTTGTTCTTTCCCCTTTTCTTTCTTTGTTGGTTTTATTGTTTTGCTAGGGATTTTCTGCTTTGATTTTTGTTGGGGTTTTTTGTGTTGCTTTATTTTGTTTTTTGCAGTTGTTTTGATTTTGTTTTTCTTTTCTTTAGATAGATGGCTTGATGGAAAAAAGCAAATCGATGCTTACTCAATGTACCATCTGGAAATAAAAATTTGATTGATTGATTGATTGACACACACACACACACACACACACACACACACACACACACACACACACACACACACACACACACACCCTCAACCCCCAAACAAATACAAACCATTTTTCACCAATCCACAAAAAAACCCCAAAACAGGATATCTACAAGTTTGTTTTGTTTTGGGTTGGGTTGTTTTTTTTCCCAGACAGGGAAAAGGGATGTCACTTCCAACAGATCCAAGGGGAACTACTCAGGAGTGTCCAGTACTCCTCTTTGCACTTCTCCGCACTTCAGCATGTTCTCCAGCGTTTGGAGACCAACAGTGACGTCATTCGTGTCAATGACCGCTGTTATCTCCCTTTCTGATGCCCTTGCTTGTGGTTTTTTTTTTTTTTTTTTTTTTTTTTTTTTGGGGGGGGGGCGGGGGGGTTGTTCCTCTGCTAGAGCTCCAAGGTTCATCAACAGTGAGAAACAGTAAGTTTTTTTTTTGCGCATGTGACCGTTTTTCTCCCACGCCACGATTTAGGTAGCTGCATTCTGACTTCGGGGATGGTGTCT
>CM060340.1:21635142-21652642 GCA_030674155.1 Stramonita haemastoma
TGTATGGGTGTCTTTTTTTTTTAAGTTCTAAAATGGTCTACTCTTTTGAAAAGTTGAGGGGGTTTTAACATGAGCGCCAGGTGTTCTGTGTAGGCTTGCACACAAGGCCTCTCAGTTTATAGTCTCATCTGAAGAAGTTTTTGGGGGAGTGGAGTCAGTACTGATCTGAACTCGAGGGCACAATCCCCTAAAACTGGTCTCTTCATGGTGGCTCTATCCCACGCCGTCATTTCATGGGCTCAACGCTCCAACCACTAGGCTATCCCCCAACCCTGGAACAGGTTTCTGACTTGTTGAAAGATGTTCTGTATGCGTTCCTACATAGGACATTGGTTTAGTCTCATTCGAAGAACTTTTGGGTGAGTGAAATCGGCACTAATGTTAACTCCAGTGCAAAAAAATCCTATTAAACTTGGTGTCTGGGCTTGAACCCAGCCTCAAACCTAAACTGTCGGATTGCCAGCTCAACGCCCTGTCCACTGGGCCATTCCATTCCCCGAGGGATTTTTCCCCTGGAGTTGACAGCAGTGATGACTCCACTCTTCCTAAAAGTCCCTCGGATGAGACGATAAACCGAGGCCCCATGTGCGCAGGCAGAGCATCTTGCACACATGTTAAATCCTGTTCCGCTTTTCGTAAGAGTAGGCCATTGTGTGCCAGTGGGAACAGACAACAAGGTTTACAAAAAAAAAAAATCCACACACCGGGACTGGATGTAATAAAGCACATGAGTGCTTATTCCATTATCCTCAATATAAAAGAATAAATAAATAAAAATAAAAAATAAAATAAATAAATAAATAAAATAAATAAATAAATAAGATGCAGAGATGGGAGGAGACAGCTGGAGAAAAGCGAAAGGGACAGCCCACAGCCCACTTTACCGGAGAAGTGGCCACAACAGCCAATGATCTTTGGGTGATGTGGGCGATGGACCACAGTAAGTTAAACCCACGTCACAATAAGCCAATCAAAACCAGCCACACCAATTCAACAATTTCAAGACAATATTAGCCAATTAGTATGAGCTGAGTGTCTGGATCATAAAGTATAAATGGGATTGTCCCCAGGGATGGTTATTCCTTGGGAGAAGGCCTCACCGTGATAAAGTTTCATCTTCTTCAAATCTCGAACAGTCGTGGTGCTGAGTTGCTGACAAGAAACTGTCTACAAGATTCCAGTGTTCCGAAAGGGGCATTGTCAGGTAAGATCTTGTCAGTAGAGTAAATTAGCATTGTTGTTGTCCTGCCTCTCTCTCTCTGTCTCTGTCTCTGTCTGTTGTGTGGTGTGTGTGTGTGTGTGTGTGTGTGTGTGTGTGTGTGTGTGTGTGTGTGTGTGTGTGAAATTAAACCCAAAGTGTTTCATGGCAATTTTAAATAAACAATTACGTTTACTTTCCTTGTCTTATTTTTTTGTCTGTCAAAACACAGCCAAGCAAGTCCACACAAATTCATGCTTTAAATGTAGAGTGATGTATGTGTATTTGCCTTCCAGCTAGCGCTCACATGAAGAGGCACTTAGACATCTACACGTTTTACAAAGGCATACACACACCCCTAGATCAAAAGGTTGAATGAACAATATTATAGAAATAAAGTATCTCCAAAGTGACTCTTTGCATCTCTATAAGAATTACAGGGATTTCTTGTAACAACCAGTATCCCCATTTTCTTAATCGATTTTGCTGATTATTTCCTAGGGTTTAAAAAAAAAAAAATCAACCTTTTTGTTTATACATTTACTCAATTCTTTTCAACTGGGCTTGCTATCTGCTTTCCGTTGGGGGCGGGATAGTTAAGTGGCTAGAGTGTTGCTTTGCCCCAGTCAAGTTAAGCAATGTTGAGCATAGTTACCAGTTGGATGGGTGACCATTTCTTTGCTGCCTTGGCTTCAGAACAGTTCCCCAGTTCACCCAGCTGTAAATGGGTACCTGCCCTCTTTAGGGTCAGGGAAGGTAAAGCAGCGAGGGAGAGGAGATGGGCACCGCCCTCAATGTGCTGGCCCCCTGAGAAGCTGAAGTCTCTGATGCCTTGCTCCCCTAAGACCACCTAAATTACGGGACACTTTACCTTTACCTTATCTGCTTTTAATTTTTATTTATCTTTTTCCACGATGCTTTGCCCATGTTTTTCCACACTTGATGACTTTATGTCCATGCTGTTTCATTATGGCTGTTAGACAGTAGGTGTGATACTGAGATTGAGAAAGGTTGTTTATTGTAACCTGTCAGGGTTATGAGTCTCAACTAACTTCGAAAAGGGGTCGACTCAGTCAGCTGGTTTTAAATTCAAAAGATATTACAGAAATCAGGCTGGGAAAGAAAATACTGAGATGAATTGCATACCAAAAGAATACACATATATGTCACTGTCATGGGCAAGGTATCCTCAATTTTTTTGTGTATAGAAAGTGTATAGAATGTATAGTCAAGAGGATATTTGCAGCAAGAGAATACAATCTCGTCTTACTTTTTTGTTTTGTGTACCGAATTACTGACTTTAAAGTTAAAGAAGATGAAAAGATCAAAGTGATACCAAACATTTGAAGCATTTGAGCATCTGTCAGGCTTAAGATTGGGTTAACATCAGTGCTGACTCCACCCTCCCCCAAAGTCCTTCGGATGAGACTATAAACCAAGGCCTTGTGTGTAAACGCGCGCAGAACATCTTGCGCACACGTTAAATCATGTTCCACTTTTCAAAGAGTAGGCCATTGTGTGCCGGTGGGAACAGATGACATTTACAAAACTGCATACACACTGTAAAAAAAAAAAAGCACAAGAGTGCTTATCCCATTATCCTCGATATTAAAGAATAAAATTTATATATATAAAAAAGAAAAAAATACACAGGATAGCCTAGTGGTCAGAACATTGTGCTCGCAATTTGACAACATGGGTTTGATTCCCGTTCTAGGGGATTTTCCCCATGGAGTTAACATCAGTGCTGACTCCACCCTCCCCAAAAGTCTTTCGGATGAGACTATAAACCGAGGCCTCGTGTGCAAACGCATGCAGAAAATCTTGCGCACACGTTAGATCCTGTTCCGCTTTTCGTGAGAGTAGGCCATCATGTGCCGGTGAGAACAGATGACAAGATTTACAAAACTGCATACACACGGGGACTGGATGTAAAAAAAAGCACATGAGTGCTCATTCCATTATCCTCGATATAAAAGAATAAATGATAAATGATAAAACACACACACACACACACACACAACACACACACACACACACACACACACACACACATCACACACACAACACACACACACACACACAACACACACACACACACACACACACACACACACACACACAACACACCACACACACAAACCCCCCCCCACACAAACACACACCTCACCCCCCCCCCCCCACACACACACACCCCTCCACACACACACACAGAGCTTTTTTTCTTTACTTTATTTTTTTGTCTTTTACAGTATTCGCGGGAGCCAGATTTCAGCAGGATGGTGATAGAGAGGGTAGGGAGGCTGGCAGTCGTCATCTTGTGGCTGCTGGCTGCAATACTGGTCTTCACTACCCAGGCCGAGCCGTGGGAGCAAGATGTAGGTGTATGTGACTGTTTCAGTGTATACTGTTGTTGTGCGTTCCCCAGCTTAACACCCTGGCGATCACCCAGAATAACCATGCACTCTGACCTAACTCATCCAATCTGGGAATCGCTGTGAGATAGGAAGTATGTACACTGGATGTGAAGTTTGCCTGTAGGACTGTTTTCGTGCACCTTGCCATATACTACTACTACTACTACTACTACTACTACTACTACTACTACTACTATACTACTACTACTACTACTACTACTACTACTGCTGCTGCTGCTGCTACTACCACTACTATTATAAATGGAACTTATATAGCGCTGGGGGCGGGATAGCTAAGTGGTCAGAGCGCTTGCTTTCCCCCAGTCAAGTTTCTATCTCACACGCACACACACACACACACACACACACACACACACACACACACACACACACACACACACAACACACACACACACACACACACACACGCACCCCACCACCACCACCACCACCAAACAACAACAAAAACCACCATCACGACGACGACGACGACGACAGAGGAATGAGTAATAAAACCAAAACACACACACACACACTAGCAACTAACACCAGGTGCCTTAGGGACAGGGAAGAAAGTATTTTCTCCCCAAGGATGAAGTACAGCAGCATTGTTGAGTGAGGTGATCTCTTGGATGGGGGGGGGGGGGGGGGGTCATTCGTACACCTTAGCTTCAGTACAGTCCCCCACTTTACCTAGCTGTCACTAGGTACCTGCCCTTTTTAAGGACAGGGAAGGTAAAGAAGCAAGGGAGAGAGGAGAAAGGCACCGCCCCTCAAAATGCTGGCCCCCTATGGAAGCTGAGGTCTCTAATGCCTCGCTTCTCTATGACCACATAGGTTATGGGAACGCCTATACCTTTTAATTTTTGTGTGTGTGTGTGTGTGTGTGTGTGTGTGTGTGTGTGTGTGTGTGTGTGGTGTGTGTGTGTGTTTTGCAGACGGTCAGTGTTATCCGAAACTTATTAGTGCAGACTGAGACATGCTAGTCATGCAAACAGATAGCCTAGTGGTCAGAACATTGCGCTGGCAATTTGAAGACCCGGGTTCGAGTCCGGTCGAGGAAATTTTCTTCCTGGAGTTAACATCAGTGCTGACTCCACTCTCCCCAAAAGTCCTTCGGATGAGACTTTAAACCGAGGCCCCGTGTGCGAACGCACGCAGAACATCTTGCGCACACGTTAAATCCTGTTCCGCTTTTCGTAAGAGTAGGCCATCGTGTGCCGGTGGGAACAGATGACAATATTTACAAAACTGCATACACACGGGGACCGGATGAAAAAAAGCATATGATTGCTTATTCTGTTATCCTCGATATAAAAGAATAAATAAATAAACAGAAACGCACAGACATCTCTGATGACAGCAGTTCTCCAAGGTAAGGCTGACGTCAGTAGGAAACCAGGCAGACCACCAACATGCTGCATTGCCAACATCACTGAGTAGATCAATGGTCTGGACGGGCTGCTTACTACAGGAGATGGTGGAACTCAGCAGAGACAGAGAAATGATGGCAAACTTTGGCAGCATTATGTAGAGCTCCTCCTACCGTCCACAGCCGTTTTGGGAGACAGGGGACAAGCGAGGTGTAGAGGGTTCCAATCTTCTCTGTTGCTGTGGCTGTGGCTGTGGCTGTTTGACTGTGGTGTTTTCATGGGTTCTGATTTCACTATTAACTGCTTTAGTGATTTTTTTTTTTATACTGCTCTCTTTTTTTTTTCTTTTTTTTTTTTGTCGAGTGCTGTCACTGTTTGGCAGTGATGTTTTTATGTGTTAATGAAATGTCCATGTTCTTGTTGCAAGTCTCTCTCTCCCCCCCCCACCCCCCCCCCCCTCTGTTGCCTGTAATCCTGTTGAAATGATGCTGTCTGCAAGAACGGAACTCTTCAGATCATGAGTCAGAGGAGAAGCTGGTAACTGATCCATCCAAGGAAATAGTCGATATAGTGAAAGGCATCTCAACAAAGATACTTTTGAAGGAAACTGTTGAGGTCAGTAAGAAATCTGAAATAGACATTATATAACAACGTGTGTGTGTGTGTGTGTGTGTGTGTGTGGTGTGTGTGTGTGTGTGTGTGTGTGTGTGTGTGTTGTTCTTCTTCAATTTAACGTCTATTCACAATCAGTGATATTAGACACAAAAAGACAAACAATTCAGAGAAAAGGAACTGTCTAACAACTATAACCATAATACAATGAAGTAATTGAATCAACACATCAAGTAACTGTATAACTAATGTAACTACAACAGAATAAAAAGGCAATAATATATATATATATATATATATATATATATATATATATATATATGTACAATACAATATACAATGTCGAGAACTATACCATGGTGGGCAGAATGCCTTTGCTTAAAATCAATGAATGACACATTTACTTGCACTATAACAAATTACTAACACAACTCTCTTTCAACAGCATAGCAATTTCACAGAGCAATTTACAATTATTCAAAACTTTCTGCAAAGATCTCTCAGGTATGGTGGGAAGGTACTTTTTTAACACTTGACATTCCAAAAGAATATGAAAGTTTGAGATTGCCCCACCACACACACAATGCACATTTCTGGAAAATTTTGTATGGAAAGCATTTAACTTCAATCTATTAATAAGACTTATGACTGGCCTTTGGCGGGATATATCTAACCCGTAACGAGAAGAGAGAAAGAAATTTAATTCAAAAATAGAAGATGGTACCATAGGAATACCCCGCATTTTCTTGTTTTTTCCTTACATGTTTCCAGCAAGCACTTTCCAACAGGTTATAATTCTCATGAACTGACACTGGTACATTCAAGATAGGAGCAGAGTCTGAATGTTCTTGTTGCAAGTCTCTCTCTCTCCCCACCCCCCTCTGTTGCTGTAATCCTGTTGAAATGATGCTGTCTGCAGGAACGGAACTCTTCAGATCACGAGTCAGAGGAGAAGCTGGTAACTGATCCATCCAAGGAAATAGTCGATATAGTGAAAGGCATCTCAACAAACATACTTTTGAAGGAAACTGTTGAGGTCAGTAAGAAATCTGAAATAGACATTATATAACAACGTGTGTGTGTGTGTGTGTGTGTGTGTGTGTGTGTGTGTGTGTGTGTGTGTGTGTGTGTGTGTGTGTGTGTGTGTGTGTTGTTAGGGGGGGCGGGATAGCTCAGTGGTCAGAGTGCTCGCTTTCCCCCAGTCAAGTTAAGCAGTGTCGAGCGTGGTTTCCAGTTGGATAGGTGACCGTTTGCGCGTCTTGGCTACAGTACATCTCCCCAGTTCACCCAGCTGTAAATGGGTACCTGCCCTCTTTAGGGCCAAGGGAAGGTAAAGCAGCGAGGGAGAGGAAATGGGCACCGCCCTCAATATGCTGGCCCCTAGAGAAGCAGAGGTCTCTGACACCTCGCTTCCCTGCGACCGCTAGGTTATGGGACACATTTTACCTTTACCGTTTTTGTCTGTTGTGAGTTTGGGTTAAAAAACAACAACAGGTGTGACAGACGCCGTGGCCAAGTGGCTAAGACCGTTCAGTTTCAATCCAATGGGTTAATGAAGTCGTCGGTTACCAGCTGCCATGGCGCAGTGGTTAGCGCCTTGGATTTCGAACTGGAAGGTCGAGGGTTCGAATCCCATAAGAGCCATTGGGATTTTTCGGGCTCCGGCCGGCTCCTACCCAGAGTGAGTGTGCTGTGGGCTCAGTGGGAATACTGGGACCACACAGTCGAGCTTCATCCACTTAACGGATGCAAGTTTGAGAGTGATGCTCAAACTACCTGACCAACACTGCAGGTGTCTGTATCTCTCGGGCCTGGTTGACGCCGGGGTATATTATGATAGTAAGCATAGAGTACAGCCCTGACAATTAGTCTCAAAGCACATGCACTTCCACAGCAGCCTCATTACATTCTCCTCATTACCATCGATCATCAAGTAATGAACAACTTGCCTCTGATTCAGTGGCTCCAGTTGCTCCGGTCTCAAGGTGACCTAAGATTCAATTTCCCCATGCACTTCTGTGTCTGTGGTGAGTTTGTGTCAAAGCCTTTGGGGTTGGAGGTTCGCAGGGGGGACGGTCGTTGGAGGGACGTTGTGGTGGTCGCCACCACGGGTGGGCGTCTTACTCAGTCTGGCTCCGCGACTGAGCTAATACTGTCGTCAGTAGGGGGCTTAGTAGGTGGTGTCCTGCGTATGTTAGCTCAGAACAGGCGCCACTGAACATCATCAAAGTGACCTAGCATCAGTGCAGGGCCCCTTTGGCTGGTGGTCCCGCGGCGGCCTAATATTGATGAGCTCTCTGTGGACTTCCGACCCTGAGGATGAGACATGACGAACCTGGGTATGGCTGTGGCGGGGAGATTGAAACTAGTGGCGTTGGAACAGCAGGGATAGGAACGCCACAGAAGAGGAGGCAGCAAAAAAAAAAATCGTGGGTTCGAATCTCATTGGGTCTGGTGAAATAAGGGTTGGAATTTTGACGATCTCACACGTCAACAACAAGTACAGACCTGCAGTGCCTTTATTCCCCTCGTGTATATACACAACCAGAAGATTAAATATGCACGCTAAAGATACTGTAATTGAGGTCAACCTTCACATGGTTCACTCACTCACTCAGTCCCATGTCCCAAAGGACGTAGGGGGGACATGAGAGAAGACGCAACAGAGATCTTTTTCCATGCTTCACGATCCTGTGTGGCTAGTTGGAGGTGTTGTTACAGAAACCCAAACATACCTGACACACAGTGCACAAATTCACCATCACTCAGTCAAGAGTGCTAAATTTAGTGCGCCCTTTCCTTTTACCTAGTCCAAGTGTGGTCAGCTCCTGATATAAACAGCACCAGCTAGTCCCCACCTAGGCTGGGATGGGATGGATTAATTAGCAGCTGAGAGGAGCTGAAAGTGGGGGGGGGGGGGGGGGGGGGGGGGGGGGAACTGACAGCTGTGGAGATTCATCCCCGAAGTCGGAAGCTGGCTACCTTCATACGTTCAATCTCAAATACGGGGACGGATAGCCTAGTGGTCAGAACATTGCGCTGGCAATTTGAAGACCCGGGTTCGAGTCCGGTCGAGGAAATTTTCTTCCTGGAGTTAACATCAGTGCTGACTCCACTCTCCCCAAAAGTCCTTCGGATGAGACTTTAAACCGAGGCCCCGTGTGCGAACGCACGCAGAACATCTTGCGCACACGTTAAATCCTGTTCCGCTTTTCGTAAGAGTAGGCCATCGTGTGCCGGTGGGAACAGATACAATATTCACAAAAACTGCATACACACGGGGACCGGATGAAAAAAAGCACATGATTGCTTATTCTGTTATCCTCGATATAAAAGAATAAATAAAATAAATAAATAAATACAACATCTGTCCTTATTTTCCCTTGCCAGTTCTTTAGCGCCACCATACTGCTTTTGAATCCACGCAAAATAAAAGAATGTTGCTAATATCAAAGAGCCATATTAGATTTTTTTTTAAATTCAAGGCCATAAGAATCGCAAATAATTGAGACGTAAAGATAGAAAAAAATGTTCTCCTAAATGATACGATTTGGCACATTTAAAGCAGGAATCACAAATACTGCCCCACCTCTTGCCTGATTCCAATACAGATTTGTCAGTATACATATTCAGGGGATTAGAATAATTACATCCAATGTGTGGTTGTGTGTGTGTGTGTGTGTGTGTGTGTGTGTGTGTGTGTGGTCGCGCGCGTGCGTGCGTGCGTGCGTGCGTGGTGCGTGCGTGTGTGTGCGTGCGTGCGTGGTGCGTGGTGTGTGTGTGTGTGTGCGCGTGTGCGTGTGTGTGTGCGTGCGTGCATGCGTGTGTGTGTGTGAAACCCCGCACAGAGTGTGTCTTGATCTGAATGAAGTAAAGATACAGACACGTATTTCCCTCTGATAGGGAAACAAATAGTTGCATACAGGAAAAAAAAAGAAAAAAAAAAAGGGTAGGCGCTGCACTTGGGGCAACGCGCTCTGCTCTCCCCTCCCCGGGGGAGAACAGCCCGAATTTCATGCAGAGAAATCTGCTGTGACATAATAAAGTGGTACAAAATACAAAATACAAATTAATACTCCCTACTGTGTGTGAGCAGATGACACTGGAGTGGATTGGCCATCTGGATGATCTGGAGCCGGGACAAACGGAACATGACCACACCTCCATATCAGATGCCCTCGTGTCAGTACTGCTGTCGTCTTTCTGCCTGCCAGCGTCACTGACTGCCCATGTCCATGACTGTAGCCTTGCTCTCTGTCTGTCTGTCTGTCTGTCTGTCTGTCTGTCTCGTCTGTCTGTTTGTTTGTATGTCTGTGTGTCTGTCTGTCTCTGTCTATTTGTCTATGTCTGTCTGTTAATATGTCTGTCTGTCTGTCTCTGTCTGTCTCTGTCTGTTTGTATGTCTGTCTGTCTCTGTCTGTCTGTTTGTATGTCTGTCTGTCCTCTGTCTGTCTGTCTGTCTGTCTGTCTCTGTCTGTCTGTCTGTCTGTCTATCTGTCTGTCTGTCTCTGTCTGTCTATCTGTCTGTCTGTCTCTGTCTATCTGTCTGTCTGTCTGTCTGTCTGTTTGTCTGTCTCTGTCTGTCTATCTGTCTGTCTGTCTGTCTGTGTCTGTCTATCTGTCTGTCTGTCTGTCTCTGTTTGTTTGTCTGTCTCTTCTATCTGTCTGTCTCTATCTACCTGTCTGTCTGTGTCTGTCTATCTGTGTCTGTCTTCTTCTTGATGCAGTTCAGTGCGGTGTCACCCTTTGTGTGTGTGTGTGTGTGTGTTCTGTATGTGTGTGTGTGTGGTGTGTGTGTGTGTGTGTGTGTGTGTGTGTGTGTGTGTGGTGTGTGTGTGTGTGTCTTCTGTTCTTCCTTTCTTTCCTGAATGTCCTTTCCGTAACCTACCGAACACTGACATCAATGGCGGGATCTTTAACGTGCATATGTTGAACTTCCGCATGCGTGTATACACGAAGGGAATGAAAGCACTGTCAGGTCTGCACTTAAAGCTGACCCAAGAGATCATATGAAAATCTTTACCCTTAATTCACCAGATGCTGCCGAGATTCGAACTCACGACTTCATAGACTCATGGAAATTGCAGTGGAACGATCTGAACCACTCGGCCACACACTTGCATCGGATCGGAGAGTGAGATGGTGTGTTGGCAATTTCCATCGCTGTCACCCAAAAGTGCCCATGAATAAAGAAAAAGTTATCAATACTTGATATTTTGTAAGTGTGTCATGTCAAGAAAGCCAAGATCATGGCAGACGAGGTACAAATGCGTTTGGCAAGAAATTGATCACTACCTTTTTTCCGTACCTCGACTAGAGCTCCCATGTTCGCCAGTGGTGAGATTTCTGCATATACAACCGTTTTCCATGCTGTTAAGGTCACCGCATTCCGACGTCGTAGTTACATTTGGGAATGGAACCTACCAATTTGAGCCAGAACAGTCAGGAGGTACCTCCCTGCTCTTTCCGATTTCCAACTGTCATGGGTTCTTTTGACGCACAACAAGTCTGTAAACACACGGGTCCGAAACGGGTTTAGAGTCTCCTCCACAGAAAGACTGGACATTCAGTTTGACTTTCCCCGTCAAACTGGGGATGGAATCCAGAACCTCAGGGTTGACTGATGAGGCAGGTGGGCTATCTCCACACTCTCCTACCCCCCACCCCCCTCCTTCCTTCCTCAAAACGGGTCCCCTGTGTTTTCTTGCGCGTAGATTTATTTATTTATCTATTTTATTCTTTTATATCGAGGATAATGGAATAAGCACTCTTGTACTTTTTTACGTCCAGTCCCCGTGTGTATGCAGTTGTGTAAATGTCATCGGTTCCCACCGGCACACGATGGCCTACTCTTACGAAAAGCGGAACAGGATTTAACGTGTGCGCAAGATGTTCTGCGTGCGTTCACACACGGGGCCTCGGTTTAAAGTCTCAACCGAAGGTCTTTAGGGGAGAGTGGAGTCAGCACTGATGTTAACTCCAGGAGAAAAACCTCCTCGAACGGGAATCGAACCCGGGTCGTCAAATTGGGAGCGCAATGTTCTGACCACTAGGCTATCCCGTCCCCGGCGGTCATGGGGGTGTGATCATATGACGAAGGGGTGGGGGTAGGGGGCAGTGTGTGGTGATGATGATGGTGATGATGATGGTGTGATGATGATGATGATGATGATGATGATGGGTGTGCAGCGAATTCCAGGAGCACAATGAACTGGCGGTGACCGGGGAACTAGACAAGGAAACGCAACGCAAAATGCTCCTGCCCCGTTGCGGCTTTCCTGATGTGCCCAAACCCAAAGACAGAATAGTTGGCAACAACGCCGCCAGAAGCAACAGACAACGGCGCTTTGAACCCGACCCCAGCTGGTTCAGAACTTATCAAGGTCAATTGTTTTTTTTGTTTGTTGTTGTTTTTTTTTTTTTATTGGAGGGGGAGGGGGGGGGGTAGGTGTGTGTGATCAGGGCTGACCATTTCCATAGGTCAGTAATGGGGGTGGGGGTGTGACCCTTTCCACAGGTCAGTATTGGAGATGGGGTGGGGGTGTAACCATTTCCACAGGTCAGTATTGGAGATGGGGTGGGGGTGTGACCATTTCCACAGGTCAGTATTGGAGGTGGGGTGGGGGTGTGACCATTTCCACAGGTCAGTATTGGAGGTGGGGTGGGGGTGTGACCATTTCCACAGGTCAGTATTGGAGGTGAGGCAGAGGATGTCTTCTTTGACACCAGTTTGTATGGGTGCGTGTGTTTGTGTGTGTGTGTGTGTGTGTGTGTGTGTGTGTGTGTGTGTGTGTGTGTGTGTGTGTGTGTGTGTGTGCATGTGTGTGCTTGTGTGTGTGGGGGGGGGGGGGGAGAGAGAGGGAGGGGATTGGTCATATCAAGTTGTATAATGCAAAACCAGGACCCAGGATTATACGGATTTTTAAAAAAAAAGATCATCCCTAATGAGACTCAGTGTGGTGGACACTGAGGAATGTCTTATTCTGTGGATGGTTTGAGGAATGTCTTATTCTGTGGATGATTTGAGGAATGTCTTATTCTGTGGATGATTTGAGGAGTGTCTTATTCTGTGGATGATTTGAGGAGTGTCTTATTCTGTGGGTGATGTGAGGAATGTCTTAGTCTGTGGGTGATTTGAGGAATGTCTTATTCTGTGGATGATTTGAGGAATGTCTTATTCTGTGGATGATTTGAGGAATGTCTTATTTGTGGATGATTTGGAATGTCTTATTCTGTGGATGATTTGAGGAGTGTCTTATTCTGTGGATGATTTGAGGAATGTCTTATTCTGTGGGTGATTTGAGGAATGTCTTATTTTGTGGATGGTGGATGCGGCATTTCGCAACTGGTATTCTGTCCATACTCATGTGATTAACATGTCTTTAACTATCGTGAAGAGAGAGAGAGAGAGAGAGAGAGAGAGAGAGAGAGAGAGAGAGAGAGAGAGAGAGAGAGAGAGAGAGAGACGCAGACGCAGACGCAGATAGTTTATTCATATAGGCCTTAGCCCCTTATGAAGGGGAATGTGAACAATACAAAATATGGTATGATAAATATAGTGAAAAATCATTTGATCACTAAGCACACTGCCTTATGAAGTGACTATTTCTCTAAGTTTGAAAGCCTTGTACAAGAATAGAGAAAAGTTATGTATAACTTCAGGATGTGTACAAGACATTAATAAATTCAATTTAAACAGACAAGGTTCCCTAAAATACTTTGGTTGAATAAATTTTACTCTAAGGTTATGTAATTGTTGGCAGCAAAGAACAAAGTGGACTTCATCTTCCTTTGACACATTGCATAATGGACATAGCAAATCATGATCATTATGGGTTCTATATCTTAAACGATGTACATTCAGATCAGATATACCAAGTCTAAATTTTGCTGTGATGTGTTTCAATTGTCGATTCATATCAAGTTCTAAATAGCATTTCAAATCATGACCATTACAATATGTTCTATAAAAGTCAAACCTTTGGCTATTGTTAATATGATAGTTCCAGTTCTGCCACCTGCAGTCAATCAATCGTTGACGAAAGACTTTAATGAACACATGAACATCACCCACACCTTGGTTCAACCACACATCTCCGAACCCATTTTCATTTAAACAGATACGCACACTTGAAACCCAATTTTTCTTACCTATTACATCTAAATTATACAACATTTTGTATGCCTTATATGGTAATCTCAGATCTTCCATTTGTAGCAACTTAATCCAATAACGAATACAATTAACTGCAGAATTTATGTACAAAGAGGATATCTATCAGTTTCACCATAAACGATGTCATTAGGTGTACGTCTATCAACTCCTAAGTATTTCTTTATTGCGAACAAATGAACAGATTCACAATGAACTGCTGCTTTGTCCAATCCCCATAATTCTGAACCATACTGAAGAACAGGTTGAACCTGTGAGTCGAATAGCTTCATTAATAGCCCAAACGAATTATTATTAAGTGTGTACAATCTTTGCATAATATATACCAACGCATTCTTTGCCCTACTGGAAAGGTCTTTACAAGCAGCAGTGAAACTGAGACGTGTAGAAAACAATATCCCTAAGTACTTATAAACATTAACTACAGGTAGCAGATTACCATTGTATGTCCATCTTTCTCGCATACCCAAATAGCCTCCCTTACGAAACACAATGATGTTACTTTTCTTCATATTCACTTTTAATTGAAGTGAAAAAGCAGCATGATACAAATTATTTAACTGATTTTGAAGCCCCACAATAGTCTCTGACAATAGCACTACGTCATCAGCCAATAACAGAATGAACAACTCAAACGCATCATGTGACAAAACTGCACCATGTTTTCCATTATTAATTACTTGTAATGCTAATTCATTTATGAAAAGTGAAAATAAAACAGGCTGCACACATCTCCTTGCTTGACTCCGGCTGTGCATCTAATAAAATCTGTCAATTTAGAACCACATCTTACTTTACATTTTATATCTTCATACATTCTTTTTATACATGTGTGGAGCTTACCTCTAATACCGTTTTTTAACAAAATGGGCCAAAGTAAATTTCTGTTAATGGAGTCAAAGGCTTTTTCGAAATCTATAAAAGCTACATATAACTTACGGTTGCATGAAAACTGTTTCTGTATCAATGCTAATAACGTAAACATATGATCTAAAGTAGAATACCCCCTTTTAAATCCTGCCTGACACTCTCCAGTAATGTTATTTTCTTCTATCCACTCCTGTAGTCTTCTGTTAATAATGGAACTAAAAATTTTGCTACTTATATCACTAAGTGAAATACCCCTATAATTATTAGGATCATTAACGTTTCCTTTCTTATATAATGGTAAAACAATAGACTCTGTCCAATTTTCAGGGAACTGACCAGTCTCAAACAGTGTATTAAACAATTTTACAAAAAAATCCACTATATATTCATTTGAATATTTGAATAATTCACCAATAATTGCATCTGGTCCTGCTGCTTTCCGACTTTTTAGCTTTCTTATGGCAAGTAATACCTCTTCTCTTGAGATGGGACGGTTCATGTAATCATCACCACCATCGTCAATTATATCTTCATTTAGAGTATCATTACTAACATCTGTTTCTAATAAAGATTTGAAATGTTGAAACCACTTCTCAACACTAATATTAGCTCTTTTCTGTTTTCTTTTGAATGAAACTTTTCGAACATTATCCCAAAAATCTTTTTGACTCTTAACTGACGTGAGAAGTTTATCCAACATTGCAGTATTAAACTCTTTTTTTTTTCTTTTTAATAAATTTTTATACTCACGTCTTGCAACAGTGTATTTCTGCCTATCTTCATCTGTCAATGACTTTTGACTTATTCTCAATAATTTTCTCACATTCTTTTACTAACCTCACACTCTTTATCATACCAATCATTTCGAATCTTACTTTTATCACTATATATACTCTTCTTCATACACATAGCACTATCCCTTATACATTCATTAAATAACTGTAATGCACCATTAATATCAACATCAATTAAATTCATAGCACCTTCCAGTTTAGCTTGAATATTTTCCTGACACAGCATATTGTTGTATGTAGCAGCATAGTCATCACACCAGATAAATTTTTCAATCACCATACATGTATCATCTATGTTTTCATCAACACTAACTTTATTTTCATATGGAAAAACTATTTTGGCGATCACAGGCATATGATCAGAATCTATTCTTTCATCAATCAACAATTCACATGATTCAAAAACAAGACACAATAAATCATTTGAAAGAATAAAATAATCGTTGACACTACACCCTGAATCTGAAATATATGTATAGCGACCTTGAAGGTCACCCTGACATAACCCATTCAAAATACATAAGTCTAAAGTGGTGCACATGTTCAACAAAAGTTTACCATAATTATTTAAAGATGTGTTATGAGAGCATCGCTTGTATATTAATGACTGGCTTTGGCATTGCAAATCAGCAATTCCACTGACTGACGATTCCTGATACGAAATATTGGATGTTCTACTATTAAGATCCCCACACAACATAATGTAAACATCATTTGTTATTGTACAATCAATCAAACATTCTTCCAACATACTAATTCCGTTATCTATGTCAAAATGAGCATAAAAAGGTGAACACTCTGGTGGGACATAGGAACACACATACAAAACATCTTTATCTAAACCAAACAAACTTTTGTCAATAAGAAACACACAAGCATTTACATGTTCATTAATTTCCATACTTTTCAAAAAGGGAGTGAATTCATTTTTAATCAAACAAATGATACCCCCCGATCGTCTCCCCTTGACAGACAGTTTTACAGCATGTTTGCAGAATATCTTAAAACCGGGGAAAAAGTTTTGCTCACACTCATCCATAAATGTTTCAATCAAACAAACAAAGTCAAAACGAGAAACGTACGAAATAAAATCTTGATCTGCAAGTTTGGGCATTAAACCATTTACATTCCAGGCCAGGAATGAAAAAGGTTGTTTTGCTTCTGACCCAGTGTCATTCCGCACGTGCAAACTGTCGGATGAGCGCTCAGTATCCCTATCATGCTCTAAATGCGTGTGTTCCCTTACTATAGGACAAGAAGGCGGTGCCACCTTAATTTGACTCCCAGTAAAATCATTCACATGGGAACAAATAATTTCAAAAGTGGACCGGCCTCCCTCCTATTTGCTTTGTGCAGGCGACTGAAAGTCTTTCAGAAAAACTTTCTTCCCATCAATGAGAAGATGGTCAAAGACCATTGTGGCTCTTTGCCCATTCTGTCTGGCACTCTTCAGGTGAGGGGACAGCCTGTGCCTTATTTCCCTGACCCGAGTAGAGAAATCCTCCCCCACGAAAACATTGCTGCCTTGCAATTTCTTTTTTGCCTTTAAGATTGCTACTTTATCTTTATAAAAGCAGCAGCGAGCAATGATCGGGGAGTCAGGCTTGGCGCTTAGGCGGTGCACACGATCAAATTCTACATTCCTGGTCATGTCCATCTTGTCAGTTAGCAGATCATGCAACTTGCCCTCACACTCTTCATTGGTTTCATTTGGATCCCTTGACATGCCATAAAAAATCAGATTATTTCTCTTAGATCTTCCCTCTAAGTCATCTGTTTTCTTTTCAAGTTCCTCGACTCTGTCCATCAGTTCTGAGTTTTTCTTCACAAGGTCCTGGTTTTCTTTCTTAAGTATCCCCACGTCCTCCACAAGACCCTCCACAGTACCCCGTATGGAAGCACACTGCTCTGTCAGGTCCGTTATTCCCTTTTCCATTCTCTCGAACTTACTGTTCATGTCATCCAGTCTCTCCACAATACCGTCCAGAGTCAGCTGCATCGGGGAAGGGGGAGGAGGAGGAGAGGCTGCCCGTCCCTGCTGCCCACTGTCCGCACTGGTCCGG
>CM060340.1:21667642-21670142 GCA_030674155.1 Stramonita haemastoma
TGCAATGGCCTCCCTACATTACTGTGCCCGTAGCAACACCTTCCCGTGGTGCCCCCTGTTCTCATTGAGCTTGCTACGTCATGGCGCGACCGAGTACCCGGCGGTATAACTGGGTCCCGGAGGAAAGCTGGCCCCCTTAAGTGCGGCACGCATGGCCCACCGTCGTGTGGATACGCCCTGGTGCCCACGCACCAGCCTCCCAGCTATGGGCAAATAGTGAAGACTGAAATACCCTGCTGGCAGGCCTAAAGAACTGAGGGCTGGTGCATCCCTAATGGAGACCTGGAGAGGAGATTGGCGCCACCAGGGAATACCCGAAGCCCACTGAAAAGATATGAGAGACACAACCAGAGCCAACTACATGCCGGATCGGTCGAGGCCCGGACCACCAACGACCACGCTTTCCATCGACGAGCACCAGGATGGAAGCGATAAGTGTGCTGCTGGCGCTCAAGACTTAAAAACTTTAAATCTGCCATCTGAAAACACCACCGTTGGCACATGGAATGTCCGCACTCTCTACGCTTGCGGAAAAGTGAAAGAACTGGAGAACGAATTGAAACGATACAAATGGGATATAATCGGACTATCAGAGGTGAGATGGACTGGATTTGGAGAGTCAGTGACTGATGACGGACACAAGATCTGGTTCAGCGGAAGTGAAACAGTGCATGAACATGGCGTAGCCTTTATCGTACGCAAAGAAGTAGTTGGTTGCATCCTGAGCTGCACACCAATATCCAGTAGGATTATCTTCATCAGAGTGTCAGCCAGGCCAAAGAACATCACCATCTTTCAAGTGTATGCACCAACAACAGCACACGGTGAGGAAGAAGTCGAAGAGTTTTACGAAGAGCTGGAAAACACAATCAAGAAAGTTCCAAAGAAAGACCTTCTTATTGTACAAGGAGACTTCAACGCGAAAGTTGGCCCTGACGCTTACAAACAATGGGCTGGAACAGTTGGTCAGTACGGCACTGGTGAGACCAACGATAGGGGACTCAGACTCTTGGAGTTTGCAGATAGCCATCAATTAACCCTTGCAAACACCCTCTACCCACACAAGCTGTCAAGAAGAACTACGTGGCATGCGCCGAATGGGAAGATCCACAATCAGATTGACTACATCCTCACCCCACGGCGCATCAAGTCGAGCATCAACAGAGCCAAAACAAGAACATACCCCGGAGCTGATGTGGGCAGCGACCACGATCTTGTACTGCTCAACATGAAGATGAAGCTGAAGAAGAAGTACCAAGCTGCGCGCACACGTATCAAGTTTGACCTGGAGAAGTTGAGAGATCCAAAAGTTGCTGAAGTTTTCCAGGCACAGCTCGAGTGCAGGTTTGCGGCACTCAACATCTTGAACAACGACATCAACGACCTTACCAACAGCTTGAACGAGGTAGTCCGAGAAACAGCAGAGGAGGTACTTGGCCGCGAGAGAAAGAAGCACAAACCCTGGACCTCAGATGACATCCTTGACCTGTGTGACAAGAGAAGATCCTTGAAGAAAACCAAACACTCCACCCCGCAAGATGCAGCACAGTACCGTGAGACCAACAATCTGGTGAGAAAGAAAATGAGAGAGGCAAAAGAGCAATGGATCAATAAACAGTGCGAGAACATCGAGGCAGGCATGACAAAGGGGAACAGCAAACACGCCTACGACACCCTAAAGAAGCTCACAAAGGCGCAGCAAAATAAATCCTCAGTCATCGAGGATTGTTCAGGCAACCTGCTGACTGAAAGCTCAGCAGTTTTGAATAGATGGTCACAGTATTGCTCGGACCTGTACAACCACCCCTTACAGCCCGACCACAGCCTGATTGATGAGGACGCAACACCACAGAGGGAACCTTCACCACTACCAGTGCTGAAGGAAGAAGTGGAGGAAGCTATCCGTAGTTTACCAACTGGGAAGTCACCTGGAGCAGACAACATACCAGCAGAGCTGCTCAAGAATGGAGGGGAACACCTGGTCACTGTCATTACATCTCTTTGTCAGAAGATCTGGACGACAAAACAGTGGCCAGCAGAATGGACACAGTCTCTTATTATCCCCCTGCCCAAGAAAGAAACCTTCGTCAGTGCCAGAATTACAGAACGATCAGCCTCATTAGCCACACCAGCAAGATCATGTTAAGAGTGGTACTGAACAGACTCAAAAAGGAGGCGGAAGAGCACCTGGCAGAAGAACAAGCTGGGTTCAGGGCAGGAAGGAGCACAGTAGAACAAATTTTCAGTTGCCGAATCCTGATGGAGAAACATCTGCAACATCAGAGGGACTTGCTACACAACTTCATTGACTTCAAGAAGGCCTTTGACAGAGTGTGGCATGCAGGCCTTTGGCAAGTCCTCAGGAAGTTTGGCATTGAGGAGGGTCTCATCCAGATCATAGAAGCGCTGTACAACACCTCCAGCAGTGCAGTTCTCCTCAACGGCCAAGGCGCAGACTACTTCAAGACCATAGTCGGCGTCCGTCAGGGCTGCTTGCTAT
>CM060340.1:21685142-21695142 GCA_030674155.1 Stramonita haemastoma
GTAAGGTGTAAAAAAGAACAGCGAACCATGACAGAGGATAGGGGCCATTCAAACTGGTGGGTGATAATATCTAATCACCTGTTTCTACAGCCACGACTATACTCCACAACTAGGAACAAGGCTCTAGTTTTCACCCAGAAAAAAATATTGGTAGTAAACTGAACAACAGGCCTGGCCATTTAAAAAAAACAACTAAAAATCCATATAAATAAATAAGTAAATAAAAAATAAATAGGCAGACAGACAGACAGACAGACAGATATATAGACAGATAGACAGACAGACAAGACAGACAGACAGACAGACAGACAGACAGAGATAGATAGATAGATGATAGATAGATAGATAGATAGATAGACAGACAGATAAAAATACACACACGAACACTTTATCAATCCCCCAAACTATTGTTCACATGACACCCACATGTCTACAATCATACATGTGCACACCCAAAACTATTGACATAATTATGACAAGAGTCATAATTATATGGTTTCTGACTGGGGTCGGATTGTAGCTACAGTAAAGGTGGGCAAAAACGGTAGTATACACAAACATTTCACCATCGGTGAATCTCGTACCTCTTGCTGAGGAACGGGAAAAAAATATGCATGCATCCTTTTTTTTCAGTTGCCGATAGGTGCACGATATGGTATCTTATACATAGATCACGTCCCCTAACGAAGAAGTGAAAGCCAGAATTGAAAATGCCATCGGACCATATAAAGAGCTCCTCTTCAGTAAAAAACAAACAAACAAACAAACAAAAAAAAACCCAACAACAAAAAACATACAAACAAAAAACCAGTATAACGCAAAGTAAAATGGTACGGGCACGTCACACGAACATCTGGACTGGCCAAGACTGTCATACAGGGAACAGTACAAGGATGGAGACGTAGAAGAGGCAGGCAGAGAAAAAAACGAGGGGAAGACAACACCAGAGAATGGACAGACCTTGGGTAGAGCGATTTGCTACGGAAGGCAGAGGACCGCGGAGAATGGAGGAAGCTGGTTGCAAAATCTTCATCAGTGCCACTACGGCCCAAAAGACTACACAGGACAGGTGAAGGTGAAGGAAGCGTATGTGTATTCTAGTCCTCAGCCCTGATTGTTTGCACTGTAGCGTGGTGTTTGTTTATTTATTTATTTTTTAAAAATTCATCTTATTCTTTTATATCGAGGATAATGGGATAAGCACTCTTGTGCTTTTTTTTTTTTTTTTTTTTTTTTTTTTTTTTTTACATCCAGTCCCCATGTGTATGACTTTTGGAAATGTCATCTGTTCCCACCGGCACACGATGGCCTACTCTTACGAAAAGCGGAACAGGATTTAACGTGGGCGCAAGATGTTCTGGCGTGCGTTCACACACGGGACCGCGGTTTATAGTCTTATCCAGACTTCTGGGGACGAGTGGAGTCAGCACTGATGTTCACTCCAGGAGAAAACTCTCCTCGAACGGGAATCGAACCCGGGTCGTCAAATTGGGAGCGCAATGTTCTGACCACTAGGCTATCCATATCCCGTCCCTGTTCATCCTCTGTGTGTGTGTGTGTGTGTGTGTGTGTGTGTGTGTGTGTGTGTGTGTGTGTGTGTGTGTGTGTGTGTGTGTGTCCATGTCTAGAACTCTTCTGCACTTCTCCCAGTATGGGTTGTCTGAACGGAGGAAGCTGTGATTGCTCTGGAGAACGCTGTTACTGTCAGTGTACAGTAGGCTTCTATGGCGAAAGATGCGAACGACGTGAGCAGCGTAGAGATAGACTGTGATGACTTTGTTTGTTTGTTTTAGTCGAATTATAGACCTTTCCAGATTTCTCCGATATCAGGACTGTAGTCAGAAGCCAGAAAGTCAGAGGTCCCACGCATCCGCAAGTTCTCCCACTTCAGCACCTCGGGCCACCCCAAAAATGTTACAGTTCTAGAAGCAACGTCATGAGATGAAACTAGCTCGTGTGATGACTTGTAGGCAGCCTATTCTTTATATTCAATTGCTGTATACTGCGTATGTGACGCTCCACCACGAAATGAGTCTCTTAGCACATTACTCATTTAAAGGCAGGTGGGGGTCAAGTTGTCAATTTTGAGATTTTGAGCGATCATTAAACTATATCCCTTATTCTACCTTGTAATGAAATATCAAGGCCTAATTTTTTAAAAATTTCTTTTGCTTTTAAATGTGTTTTGAAAATACCCAAGCCCTCATTCTAATAAATAATAATAATGATATAATAATAATAATAATAATAATAATAATAATAATAATAATAATACATAGAATTTGTATAGCGCTATATCTTGCAAAAACAAATCAAAGCGCTTGCATTCGACCTACAGGACACACAATCAGCAACTATTTACAGTTTTGACAAATTCGAATGTACAACACACACACACACACACACCCCACACACACACACACACACACACACACACACACACACACACACACACACACACACACGCATGCACACACGCACGCACGCACGCAGCACGCGCGCGCACGCACACACACCTACAAATGTTATGCACTTTGGCAGGTGGATGTTGAAGGCAGGGACAGGTAAGAGATGGAAGCGGAAGGAGAAAAACTTAGGTTTGAAATAAGTGTGTCTTGAGGTTGGATTTAAAAGTGTCATAAGTAGGCTTTTGTCGGAGGGAGAGAGGAAGGTCGTTCCATATCGATGGACCAGAAACAGAGAAAGAGCGGCGGCCAACGGTAGATAGGTCGAATCTGGGTGTTCTTAGGGACAAAGTATCTGCCGACGAGCGGAGGGAGCGAGAAGGTATGTACAGGTGAAAACATTTACAGAGGTAGGAGGGTGCAGTATTGTGGAGACATTTGTAACAGAGGGTATTGATCTTGTAGTTTACTCTCTGTGGTACGGGCAGCCAATGAAGAGATTGCAAGAGAGGGGTAATGTGCTCAGATTTTTTCTTTCTGAGGACCAGACGAGCTGCAGAGTTTTGTATGCGTTGAAGGGAGTGGATGGATGATGCTGGCAGACCAGCCAAAAGAGAATTGCAATAGTCCAGACGTGAGAGAATAAGAGAAGTGACAAGTTTGGAAGTTGCATCAGTGGACAGGTACTTTCGAATTGCGCTAATACGCCGTAGTTGATAGTAGCATGACTGACAGGTTTGGGTAATGAATTTTTGCATGGAGAGAGTGTTATCGACAACGATTCCTAGATACTTCACAGAAGTGGATAGCGGCACTGACGTATTGCCGAATTCTATTGAAGTTATTGGAATGGAGGAGAGTTTGTGTATGGTGCCTACAAGCATGGCTTCGGTTTTATCTGCATTTAGTTGTAATTTGTTTTGTATCATCCAGTGTTGGATGTCTTGAAGGCAGCTGGTCATATTTGTCAAGAGTGAAGGAGGATTTTCAGGTGTGTCACTGCTTTGAATCTGCGAGTCATCAGCATAAAAGTGATAATTGATATGATGACGGTCTATTATATGTGACAGTGGAGCAGTATAGAGGGTAAAAAGAAGAGGGCCCAGAACTGATCCCTGAGGGACACCACATTCCAGTTTGGCAGGTGCTGATTGAATCTTGTTTACTGCAACTGTATGGACTCGGTCTGCAAGGTATGAAGCGAACCAGGTGAGGGCTGTGCCTTTAACGCCAAACATGTTCTGGAGACGGGAGAGGAGAATTGAATGGTCTATAGTGTCAAAGGCAGCAGATAAGTCGAGAAGAGTAAGAAGGGAGATTTTCCCTGAGTCAGAAGCATGGAGAAGCATATTCTGACAAGCTGTTACAAAAATAAACTTGCCCGTTTCTCACTTTGTCACACCCTGCAGTCTTTTCATTTCAATTTGTAATAACTTTGCACAGAGTTGTCCGATTTTCAATCTGTTTTTAGTATTGAATAGCCTTTTTATAGCAGATTAAAAACTTGTAAAACACCTAAAAATTGACCTCTGGTGCAATGCGACACCTTATGTGGTGGAGCGTCTCTCTCTCTCTCTCTCTCTCTCTCTCTCTCTCTCTCTCTGTCTCTGTCTCTGTCTCTGTCTCTCTCTCACACACCACACATATTATATATATATATATATATATATATATAATATATATATATATATATATGTATATATATATATGTATATATATACACATATCTCAATATATTATGAGTCACCATGATTACCAGTCCTTTAGTTAATAATACGTCAATATGATCATGACAACATTTACAAAACTGTATACAAACGGGGACTGTATGTGAAAAAAGCACATAAGTGCTTGTTCCAGTATCCTCGAAATAAAAGAATGGAATAAAATAAATAAAAGACACACATGGGGTCTGGATGTAAATATGGAAAAGAGCACATGTGTGTTTATTTCATTATCCTCGAAATAAAAGAACATATGAAAGAATAAACACGCACACTCACACACACACACACACACACACACACACACACACACACACACACACACACACACACACACACACACACACACACACACACACACACACACACACATACTTTCCTTATTAAAAAAAACAACTGTTCCATATGTACACATTATTATGCACGCATGGGACACGTCATTAGAAGATGATGAAATCTCTACTTATTCTTTCTTGTATGGATTTACTCAGATACTACAAGATGCTTGATGTGATCTTGTTTCAGATAAAGGGGGGCGAGGTGATAATCCATATTTTTGCAACCATCCAGACCTGACTTGTTTGAATGAAGGACACTGCGTTAAAAACAGATGTCGGTGTTCTAATTCCTACAGCGGCCGGAGGTGCCATACCAGTGAGTTGCTGTTTTCGCTTTGGTAACGTAACAATTTTGACAAATAGATGTACCTGTTATAATTTCTACGGGGGCGAGAGGTGCCGTACCAATGAGTTGCTGTTTTCGCTTTGGTAACGTAACAATTTTGACAAATAGATGTACCTGTTATAATTCCTACGGGGGCGAGAGGTGCCATACCAATGAGTTGCTGTTTTCGCTTTGGTAACGTAACAATTTTGACAAATAGATGTACGTATTATAATGCTTATGGGGGCGAGAGGTGCCATACTAACCATTTTGACAAATAGATGTACCTGTTATAATTCCTACCGGGGCGAGAGGTGCCATACCAGTGAGTTGCTGTTTTCGCTTTGGTAACTAACAATTTTGACAAATAGATGTACGTGTTATAATGCCTAGGGGCGCGAGAGGTGCCATACCAGTGAGTTGCTGTTTTCGTAACAATTTTGACAAATAGATGTAGTGTTATAATTCCTATGGGGGCGAGAGGTGTCAATCCAGTAAGTTGCTGTTTTCGCTTTGGTAACGTAACAATTTTGACAAAATTAATAGATGTACGTGTTATGAACCGGGGCTAGAGGTGCCAATCCAGTGAGTTGCTGTTTTCGCTTTGGTAACGTAACAATTTTGACAAATAGATGTACGTGTTATAATTCCTAAGGGGGGCGAGAGGTGCCATACTAACCATTTTGACAAATAGATGTACGTGTTATAATGCCTAGGGGCGCGAGAGGTGCCATACCAGTGAGTTGCTGTTTTTGCTTTGGTAACGTAACAATTTTGACAAATAGATGTACGTGTTATAATTCCTAAGGGGGGCGAGAGGTGCCATACCCGTGAGTTGCTGTTTTCGCTTTGGTAACTAACAATTTTGACACTCAAATCAGTGAACCTTGTTTTCCTCCACTTCATTCCTTGATCAGAAAAAAAGCTTACAGCTGGCCTCCCACTTGATCTTTCGATGAGACTATAAACCAGGCCCGTGTGCACGTTGAACCCTGTTCTGCTTTTCGTAAGAGTAGGCCATCGTATGCCGGTGGGAACAGATAACATTTACAAAACTGCATACACACGGGGACTGGATTAAAAAAAAGCACACGGGTGCTTTTTCCATTATCCTCGATATAAAAGAATGAAATATAAAATAAAGAATAAAATAAAATTTTAAAAATCACCCTGAAAACAGCCGTATTTGTTGTTGTTGTTGGTAGTGGTGGTGTGGTTACTGTTGTTGTTGTGGTTACTGTTGTTGTTGTTTGTTTGTTCTTGCTGCTGCTGTTGTTGTTGTTTGTTGTTGTTTGGTGGTGGTGGTGGTAGTGTTGCTGTTGTTGTTATTGCTGCTATTGTTGTTATTGTTGCTGATGTTGAGTTGTCGTTGTTATCATTTTTGTTGTCCAACCCCAAAAGCTTCGACACAGGCACAGAAGTGTTTGGTGAAGCCGAATCTGATGTTACCACCAAACCAGAACAGCTAGGGCCTGAATAAGGGGCAGCTTTTTTTTCATTGCATGATAACCAGTAACAATGAAGATGACGTAATGATGCTCTATGGAACTACTTATGCTTTGAGACTTCTTGACATGGTTGTACTCTACGCTTACTATCATAATATATCCAGGCATCAACCAGGCCCGATATATACAGACACCTGCAGTGTTGGTCAGGCCATTTAAGCAACACTCTTTAACTCGCATCCCAAAAGTGGATGAAGCTCGACTGTGTGGTCTCAGTCTTCCCAGTGAGTCCACAGCACGCTCACTCTAGGTTTGAGCCGGTGGGAGTCAGAGAAATCCCTATGGCTCTTATTTCAGGCTGTAACCGAAGGCGCGCTAACCACTGTGCCAAGGTGGCTGGTTGTCGGTACTGCATTGATTTTGTTTCAAAATATCTGGTGTGTGACTAACAGTCCTGTGCTTGTGTTCTCAGTGTTAAGCTGCTTGCGTGAAGAAATGTCCTGTCTGAATAGAGGCACATGTGGAGTGATGGGCTACGGATTTGGCTGTCACTGTGCGTCAGGCTTCGGTGGCATTAGATGCGAACAACGTGAGTCAACTAGACAGTTATACAATACAGTAGAAAGAAGGAGGGGAAAATAGTTACAGTAGTAGAAATAGAAGTTGTAGTGGTAGTAATAGTGGTCGTAGTATAGAATTTATATAACAATATCTGCAACACGCGGCATAAAAAACAATGTACCTGCAAAACAGTAAGGAGTGGTGGAAGCTGGTTGCAAAATCTTTGGTGGTTCACCATCAGTTTGCCAGACTACAGAATAGGTGGCATTTAGCTGGTAATTTGTAGTACTTGATCTTTTCTTATTGGTATTTTTTTTTTTTTTTTAATTTCTTTCATATTAAACCTAGTTGGTTCAGATCCAATCCAATTCAATCATGTTGTTTATAGCCCCGCCGACCAGACAGGCCATATCGGTGCTGTCACGTCGTCAAATTTAAAATTCAGATTAAAGCTGGGCAACTATATACAGATTAAAACGGGGTATAAAACCAACTTCACTGTCCTTACTTGTATGGACGCCCTCGTCAACCATAAGGGTCAGCCCAGGACGGCCACCGTGTTGTGGGAAAAACCACATCGATCACACATCAAAATGAGAGAAAACCAAAACCAGATTCCTTAAAACAGCCTTGTCCTTAGAGACCAACTATACTACTTTCACTCATATCAGACGGAAAAAGCCCGATTCTCTCGGGAAGTTAAAAATGGTGTCCGGTGGAACATCCCGACAAAGGATCTTTAGGGAGACTGCGGTAAAATGCTTGTGCCTAATACCCTGAACATCCCAACACTCCAGGAGCAGATGCTTAATAGTTACCCGCACATCACAAGTCACACACCTTGGGGTTTCCTCGCCTTTCAGCAAACGAACGTGAGTGATATGAGAATGACCCGTGTGTATCCTGGTGAGCACAGTTGCTTCCCTTCGGTTTTTAACACACAGAGGGAAAACCTCTTTCAGGTTGGGACGGATCTGAAAAAGTTTGTTGTCTGTCTGAGTGCTCCATTCCTCTTGCCAGAGGGAGTGCGCAAATTGCTCGCCTCTAGGTTTCAGATCTGTGAACGGCACCATGGACCCAGAAATCTCCTGCTCCATGGCACACCTGGCGAGTCAGTCAACTGTTTCGTTGCCCCGAATGCCCACGTGCCCTGGGATCCACACCAAAACATCATCACACCCGTCCCGTCTAAAGGAAGTATACAGTTCGTAGAATCCCTGAAGCTTAGGGTGGTTTATGTTCCTACAAGTGATAGCCTCCAGAGCCGAGAGCGAATCCGCGCAAACCAAGAAGTCTTTCTTTCCTGATCGCTGAATCAGTTTTAGGGACAAGACAAGAGCGCTAAGTTCGGCCGTGTACACCGAGGCACCCGAAGGCAGGTGCTCAGAAAGCGCCGACTCCTTGATGGCGGGACAATAGGCGGTGCAGGCCACCCCCTCCTCCGACTTGGACCCGTTTGTGAAAACCCTGGTGTATGACGGATAAGACATACATAGTTCTTGGAAAAAGACCTTATACACGGTGGAACTGGTGACATCTTTCCTATGAGCGGCAAGATCAAAACAGACAGCTGGGGTTTCCACCATCCACATAGGCGTCTCAAGGAATTTGGGGAAGTTACAGATGGTACCCAAATCAATACCCGCCCTGGAGAAGAGGAAGGATCCAAATGCCCAGAGGAGGGATGGCAGAAGATTTCTCAAACTTGGCCCGAAACCAGGGGTTGAAAACACAATCATAGGCCGGGCTATTATACTCCGAATAGAGTTTCATGCAATAGTTTAATGGCAATTTCAGACGGCAGTTTTTAAGAGAGGGTTCTCCCGCATCTGCGTAAAAAACTATACACCGATGTTGTTCAGAATGCTCCCAGACAGATTCTGAGCATCTGTTGGCCCTCCTGACGTCGCACCTCTTTGTACGGGATTCCTCCACCGCCCCACTCCGTGCCAAGTTAAAGTCTGTCCCGAGACTAAGGCTCATCAGGCCGGTGCTTATCCCGGTTTCTGTGGCGTTAAGCGACTGAGAGTCATAGACTCTCCCCTGGATAGGACGCCAGTCTATCGCAGGGTTAACCCCCAACGCAAGGTTGGTACCCCTTTTACACCTGGGTGGGGTGAGAAAATAGCCGTAAAGTGCCTTTTCCAAGGGCACAACGCCATAGCCGAAAGCTGGGATCGAACCCGCAACCTTTAGGTTACGAGTCCAACGCCCTAACCACTAGACTACAGCAGCGGCTACTCCGTGCCAAGACCACCGGAAAGTGGTCGCCGCTGTGTAGGTTCTCATGCACTTTCCACTGAAAGTCCAAAACCAACGAAGGATTGCAGACTAACAGAATCAAAGCACGACCGCATACAGTTCAACGAATGGAAGTAAATGGGAGCCTTGCCATTTAGCACACACAAGTCCTGCTCCAGAAACACCTCCTCAAGGAGGAGGCCTCTCAAGGATGACTTTTCGCTTCCCCAAAGGGGGGAATGCCCTCTGAAGTCCCCCACCAACAGAAAGGGAGGAGGCAACTGCTGCACCAGCAACACCAAGTCCGCCTTCCTTACTGCCATCGACGGAGACGGGTAGATGCTGCACACCGTGACAGTCTGGTGCAGCGTGACCCTAGCAGCCACGGCCTAAAGAGGAGTGTCAAGGATCACGAGACTGTGCAGCAAGGAATTCCCAGTTAGCAAGCTCACACCGCCGGAGGTTCCATGCTCGGTGGGCTTGGCCCTTTCATGAATGAAGCTAGGCCCAGACAAGGTGAAATCTTTCTCCTCCCTCAACTCCCTAATCTCTGTCTCTTGAGTTGCTGGACATATCCCCAACAGAAGCAGACTCCCTTCAACTTCTTTTCCAGTTTTTTTTTTTTTTTTTTTTTTACATGGAGTGTAGGCTCAGCAATGTCAGAAATACCCGGTCATCTCGGCTGAGCTGCCTTACCGAGGAAGAGGCTGCTAAATCTACCCCTATGGAAAACGCCCCGCGCGATTCCAATCGGGGCTCGTTAGCGACTGAATGACGTACAGCCAGCCATCCCCTGGCCACGTCACTCCAGCGTGGGATTACGGGTTGCTTGCGGCAACCACTCGGCAGCAGAGAAATGAAGAGCCGGGCGAAGAAGGCTTGATGGGGAGCTGATGATAGAATTAAAGATCCCATTGACAGAAGAGAACAGTCCACAGAAAAAGGGTGGGTGGGTGAG
>CM060340.1:21697642-21702642 GCA_030674155.1 Stramonita haemastoma
TAGGTAACTATAGTTCTAATTCTAAGACATAAGCATCAATTCCGGCTGTAATTCTAATTCTAATTCTTATTCATAATTGTAAGACTCCGCACTGGGCACAACAGGCTAAACCACCATATGTACACAAAGCTGAAACTTGCTTCTTCTCCCCTGTGTGCCTGTGGTACAGAAAACCAGACAGGCGAGCACATCCTCCAAAGGTGTACGGTATTCAGCGACCTGAGGAAGACAGTGTGGCCGACGGAGATAACCCTACAGACCAAGCTGTACGGCCCACGAGAGGAGCTGGAAAGGACATGCCATTATTTTTCCCAGACACATCTGACAGTGGAAAGCGAACGAGAAAAGAAGATAACTATAGCAAGATAGTTGCTGTGTAGGGGTGCTTCACTTTATTCCTTCATTAAGGCCATATATTCCGATCCCAGGGTCTGGGAGTGTAGGCGTAGCTTATCTGAGGGAAAGAAAGAGAGGCTGCCCCTTGCGCTGCTTTGTCAGTGATGTGACATCTGCTCCGGGCGTTCTCCAAGGGCGTTATTAAAAGTTATGATTAACTGTAATATAAACAAACCTTCATTACCACTGCCCAATCCAATATGCCATGCCTGTTAGTCATGTGTATCAAGATAACTTTTCACAATCGCATTTTTGATTCAGAAGCAGTTTGAGTTTGAAATAAATTTCTGAACAGCGTGAAATATTGATACATTTGCATCTATTTGCGAAACTGCAACTGACTTTCGAGGGAAAGTCAACTTTTATGTAAATTCTAGAAAGCTGGAAAATAGTAATTTTCCATGTACTGCGATGTTATTGACAGCCTTCAGTCTCGGAAGACGATGGAGTTGCGATCTAGGTGTTAATTCTAGTACACGCTCTGGTAACTGCCAGTGATCTTGATGCCAGCTGGAAAGGTTGACGCGGCTGGTGAGTGAGGATCAGGTTGAGCTGATGCCAGTGTTTGGATCGCTGGTGTCTCCAGGAGAGTCGATGCTGAAGATTCATGTTGAAGAAGATGTGACTGACACACACCCCATGATGACAGCAAAGCTCCAGCAGGCACTGGCCATTCTCGTTCATTGCTCCAGTGCTGACCTGACCCAAGCAGGTGGGCTAGGAGTTGCGGTCGACACTTACTCTGGCGTTGAAATCGTCAGAGATAAACAGTGGATCTTTGTCAGGAATCATGCTTGTAATACCACTGAGGTCGTCATAAAACGTGTCTTTTGATTCTACTGTGGATGTCAAAGTTGATGCGTAGGCACTGATTGGACTGACTGGTCCTGGGGATGTCTGGAGTGGGAGAGACAGAATACGCTCTGTTCCTTCTGCTGGTGGGGTTATGGACCCCAGCAAGCTGTTTCTAACTGTGAATCCCACGCCGTGTTCTCTGACCTCGTCTGATGGTTTGCCCTGCCAGAACAGGGTGAAGTCTCTCTCATTCACAGATCCTGTTTCTGGCAGCCTGTTTTTTTTGAAGGGCGACGATGTCCATCTACAGTCTGCTCAGTTCTCTGTAAATGACAGCTGTCTTGCCAGCATCATTTTCTTCCTGCAGGTCGTCAGAAAAGCCTCGTGTCATTGTCCTTACATTCCATGTGCCCAATTTCCGGGTGGGAGTTTTCATTTTTCTGTTGCCTGGTGCACAGTTGTCGATCCACTTGTGGGTTTTCACCCCAAACCCCACGCACCAAGTGCGGCAAAGGGACCGTGGCAGGGCAGCACTTTACTGGCTGAGGGCTGCCCAGCTTAATGTGGGCGGTAGCTGCCCAGTGAGATGCGATGACCTCTCCCACCATCGGAAGCAGCCCCTGGCGTCTGACTCTAGGCCAATTGAATATGCAGACTTCTAACCGGTAGACTGCTGCTTCCTGTATTGTGTCGACGCTGCAAAGTAAAGCTGGAGTGACCTCTCCAAAGTGAAAAGCCTGGATGGAGGGCAAGCTGCAACCCATGCAGCAGCCCTCCCCCTCTCCACGTCACTGGTATGGTCCGTTGGAAAGGCAATCGCCAATGCAATGGTATTAATGCTGTCGCAGTTGCCACAAAGTTGCTATATACAGCCTTAAACTGTCTTAGGGACTCCGATTCCCGATTTTTCCTCAGGGGTTGACTCCCGATGCCTTTCCTATAAATAGGTATAGCCACAAGGCAGGGGGGGGGGGGGGGGGGGTTGAAATCAGAGTTTTCCTTCTCCAATATGAACTGTCTTCCCAGACTGATGTGCTCCATCTACCCACTGACACAGGTAATGCTGGCTTACATGGTTACCAGAAGCAGAGGAGACGTCTGACCTGGCACACATAGACAGAAGGATGAGACAACTGCGTTGTAACGGGGACACAAAAACATACAGTATTTTTCTGTCTCGTTCCCATTACCACATGCGAAGTGGGAATCTTCAGTTAACTATCTTTTTAACAGATCATTACTCAGATTACTCATTCCAAGGAACAGGTGACATGGAAAAATGCTCTGCTTATGTCTTTCACCAAGATAATAGTAACTTGGAGGTACAACAACAGGGCCATCAGTAGAGAGGTCACTTACCAAGTTGCTAGCTTTAACAAAATCTAGAAGAGTCCCAGTGGACAGAGTAGAAAGGAGAAAAGATTTTCGATATCTTTCACTATTACATTTAACTGTACTTCTCTTCAGTGGCCTAGGTCCTTGGTATTGGTTACTTTCCAAAACAAGGACTGTAACGATATTTTGACACATTGACTGTGCCAATGACTGGTGTTCTTTTCTGTTCTGTTCCAATCGCTGGTGTTCTTTTCTTTTCACTGGTGTTCTTTTCTGTTCCGTCTCAATGACTGGTGTTCAGTTCTGTTCCAGTGACTTGTGTTCTTTTCTGTACTGTTCTTTCCAATGACTGATGTTCTGTTTTTTCTGTTCTTTTCCAATGACTGTTGTTCTTTGCCGTTCTGTTCCAATCCCTGGTGTTCTTTTCTGTTCTGTTCGAAAGACGTGTTCTTTTCTGTTCTGTTCCAGTGACTGGTGTTGTTTTCTGTCTCAATGACTGGTGCTGTTTTCTGTTCTGTCTCAATGACTGGTGTTCTTTCCTGTTCTGTCTCAATGACTGGTGTTCTTTCCTGTTCTGTCTCAATGACTGGTGTTCTTTTCTGTTCCAATGACTAGTGTTGCTTTCTGTCTCAATGACTGGTGTTTTCTGTTCTGTCTCAATGACTGGTGTTCTGTTCTTTTCTGTTCTGTCTCAATGACTGGTGTTCTTTTCTGTTCTGTCTCAATGACTGGTGTTCTTTTCTGTTCCATGTCAATGACTGCTGTTCTTTTCTTTTCTGTTCTGTCTCAGTGACTGGTGTTCTTTTCTGTCTCAATGACTGGTGTTCTTTTCTGTTTAAATCACTGGTGTTGCTTTCTGTCTCAATCACTGGTGTTCTGGTTTTTTTTTTTTGTGCCAATGACTGGTGTTCTTTTCTTTTCTGTCTCAATGACTGGTGTTCTTTTCTGTCTCAATGACTGGTGTTCTTTTCTGTTTAAAGGACTAGTGTTGCTTTCTGTCTCAATCACTGGTGTTCTGTTCTTTTCTTTTTTGTGCCAATGACTGGTGTTCTTTTCTGTTCTGTCTCAACGACTGGTGTTCTTTTCTTTTCTGTCTCAACGACTGGTGTTCTGTTCTTTTCTGTTCTGTCTCAATGACTGGTGTTCTTTTCTGTTCTGTCTCAATGACTGGTTGTTCTTTTCTGTTGTCTCAATGACTGGTTGTTCTTTTCTGTTCTGTTCTGTTCTGTCCCAATGACTGGCGGTGTTTTTTTTCATGTTTTTAAAAAAAAAGTTGTGTTTCTACCTTGCAGTCCCCGACTGCCTCACAGATGATTCACAGTGTCTGAATGGAGGGACGTGTAAAAACTTCCAGTGTATTTGCCCACCTGGATTTGGCGGCGAGAGGTGTCACCTAAGTAAGTGGCTGCAAACATTGCAGTAACTGATACCTGTAGAGTAATTCCGTGCTTGTGTGGCGTGTGGTGTGAGTGGGGGCGGGGGGAGGGAGGGGGGAAGCAATTATTACATGTGTGGGGGTGTCGTCACATCATCGAACGACGACAGACTGAAGCAATGTTAAGCTGTGTGTATCATGCCTGAGAATTTGAGTCTAAATATGGATCCACTAAGGGCGGGGGGGGGGGGGGGGGGGGGGGAGACGGGATAGGTTAGTGGTTAGGGCAGAAATTCGAATATGCACGTTAAAGATCCCGTCATTCATTTCAGCATTCGGTGGGTTAGGGAAACACAAACACACCCAGCAGCATAGGACCCCGAAGTCGGAATGCGGCTACCCCCATGGTGGGATAAAACGGTCTCGTATACAAAATCTGACCATTGGTGAACCTCGGAGCTCTAGCCGAGAAACGAAAAAAGCAAAACAAAAACACTAAAGGAAAACCTTAGGTAATGGAAAAAAGCAAAACAAAAACACAAAAGGAAAACCTTAGGTAATGGAAAAAAGCAAAACAAAAAAACACAAAGAAAACCTTAGGTAATGGAAAAAAGCAAAACAAAAAAACACAAAAGGGAAACCTTAGGTAATGGAAAAAAGCAAAACAAAAAAACAAAAGGAAACCTTAGGTAATGGAAAAAGCAAAACAAAAACACTAAAGAAAAACCTTGGATAATTGAAAAAGCAAAACAAAAACACAAAAGAAAAACCTTGGATAATTGAAAAAGCAAAACAAAAACACAAAAGAAAAACCTTGGATAATTGAAAAAGCAAAACAAAAACACAAAAGAAAAACCTTGGATGATTGAAAAAGCAAAACAAAAACACAAAAGAAAAACCTTGGATAATTGAAAAAGCAAAACAAAAACACAAAAGAAAAACCTTGGATAATTGAAAAAGCAAAACAAAAACACAAAAGAAAAACCTTAGGTAATGGAAAAAGCAAAACAAAAACACAAAAGAAAAACATTAGGTAATGGAAAAAAGCAAAACAAAAACGCAAAAGGAAAACCTTAGGTAATGGAAAAAAGCAAAACAA
>CM060340.1:21722642-21737642 GCA_030674155.1 Stramonita haemastoma
GTGGAGTAGAGTAGAGTGTCATTAGCTGGCTATGGTCATTATGATGGTCACTCGGTGCACACAGCACAGCTGTGCTGTAAATGATGATGATGAGGAGGAGGAGGAGGAAGAGGAGAGGAGGAGGAGGAGGATAAGGAGGAGGACGAGAGGAGGAGAAGGAGGAGGAAGAGGAAGAGAAGGAGGAGGAAGAGGAAGAGGAGGAGGAAGAGAGGAGGCGGAGGAGGAGGACGGTGATGATGATGATGATGATGATGATGATGATGATGATGATGATGATGATGGAAAAGAAGAAGAAAGAGGAGGAGGAGGAAGAAGAAGAGAAGGAGGAGAAGAAGATTTTTTTTTTAAAATGATGATTACGACGATGATAACCGTGGTGGTGGTGGTAGTGGTGACGGTGGTGGTGGTGGTGATGGTATGATGATGATAATGACGACGACAACGACGACGACGACGACGACGACGATAATGACAACAACGACGATGATGACACCTTTACCATGACACCACAAGCACTCACTGGGCGAGAAAACTTGTACAAAGCATGCCTCATTTCACAACAAAGTACCTGGGCCCTATAGGCAGCCGTAATCCGACTTCCGAGGATAGAGGAAGGAAAAGAGTGGTTTCTCACCTTTGAAGATGAAGAGCTGACGCCTATAGCGGTCAAAGACAGCAGCCCCGGGGGTGGAAGGAGCGCTGGGGAAAACAGACCTGGTCTTCTTGCTCTGCAGGACTCCGCGACTGTTCAGCAGATACACGCGGTTTCTCCGGAACAGGTACACGTATCCGTCTGAGTCTGCAAGCCACATCACGTCACATCACGTCACGTTACGTTACGTCACGTTACGTCACGTCACATCACAGCACAGCACATCACAGCACATTACAGCACATCACGTCACGTCACGTCACATCACATCACATTACATTACATCACATTACATCACATCACATCACATCACATCACCCCACCTCACATCACATCACATTACATTACATATACTGAGTCTGAAAGACACATCACATCACATCACATCACACCAACTGTCTGAGTATGAAAGACACATCACATCAATCACATCACATCACATTACATCACATCACATCACACCAACTGTTTGAGTCTGAAAGACACATCTCATCACACCAATTGTCGGAGTATGAAAGACCCATCTCATCAATCATCTGAAAGTGAAAACCATATCGCATCAACTATCGAAATATGAAAGTCCTGTCTAATCAAAGTGACTTGAATCAAATCAGTCGTCTGAATCTGACCTCAGCCCAATCGTCTACATCTGAAAGTCACATCAAATCAATCGTTTTTGTTTTGAAAGTGGCATCAAAATAAATTTTCTGAGTTCAATTCTTTGCTTCTTAAAGCCACATCAAATAAGGGCAACTCGAATCAAATGAACGTCTGAGTATGAAATTGGCATCCGATTATGGCAACTTGTTTCAAATTAATTGTCTGATTCTGAAAATTACCCAAAAAAAAATCAATGCAATTTAAGCCACATTATTCACTCGAATCTCAAAGTCACATCCGATCTAGATCATTTTATTCAAACCAATGGTCTCACCGTGAAAGCTACAACACATCAATGAGCTGAATCTGAAAGCCACAACTTGTTTAGGTAACTTGAATCAAACCTATTGTCTAAAACGTAAACATTACATTAGATCAATTGGCTGAATGTTAATGATACATACAATTAAGTATAAATCTCAAGATTTACATCAAATCAACTGTCTTCTTCTCTGCAAAACACTCAGATAATAACTATCATTGTCCACAAGATAACTCCGTGATAGAAAAAACAAAAAGCAAGGATTCCGAGCATGTGTGTTTTTTTGACATATAATAAACAACAACAAAAAATACTCTAAAAAGTCCACAAGATAATTCAATGATAGAAAAACAAAAAAGCAACGACTCCGAGGTTTTAATAAACGTAATTTTTATATACATTGAAATGAAAGAAACAAAAAACACGCACAAGAAAGTCTAAACTCAACGATAGAAAAACAAAAGGCAAGCACTTTGGATAATGTATTTTGACATGAGTCCACAGGAAAATTCCTCCACAGAAAAACCAAAGGCAACATTGACTCACTCTCGGCAATGGCGTCGAATTTGACGTTACAGTAGCGTCCCCTGGGAGCAGGGGTGGTGGTGGGGCGAGGTCGGGGGCGGGGGGTGGTTCTGCCGTTACCACCACCTCCACCACCCCCACCACTATTCCCGGGGCTGGACACTGACCCTCTGCCACGCCCTGGTACACACACACACACACAGACACAGACACAGACACAGACACAGACACACACACACACACACACACACAACACACACACACACACACACACACACCGGCACATAAACGTATGCATGTATGACCGCATATACGCATGTATGATATATGAATACATATCCATGCATGCATGCACAAAGGTAGGTAGATATTCACGTACGCACGCACGCACGCACGAACGCACACCACACACACACACACACACACACACACACACACACACACACACACACACACACACACACACACCACACACACACAACACACACACACACACACACACACACACACACACACACACACACACACACACACTGACCATAGAGAGACTGATTGCCGTCTGTCTGTCTGTCTGTCTGTCTGTCTGTCTGTCTCTGTCTCTCTGTCTTTCTGTCTCTCTATCTGTCTCTGTCTCTGTCTCTCTTTCTCTCTCTCTCTCTCTCCCCTCCCCATCCCTCCCCTCCTTCTCTCTGTCTCTGTCTCTCTGTCTGTCTCTGTCTGTCTGTCTGTCTGTCTGTCTGTCTCTCTCTGTACTATACTCTACCATAGAGAGACTGAATGCCACCTCTCTCTCTCTCTCTCTCTCTCTCTCTCTCTCTCTCTCTCTGTCTGTCTGTCTGTCTGTCTGTCTGTCTGTCTGTACCTCTACCCTACCCTAACCCTACCCTACCCTACCCTACCCTACCCTACCCTACCCTACCCTACCCTACCCTACCCTACCATAGAGAGACTGAATCCCACCTCTCTCTCCCTCCCTCTCTCTCCCTCTCTCTCTGTGTACCATACCACACCATACAGGGACTGAATCCCACCTCTCTCTCCCTCCCTCTCTCTCCCTCTCTCTCTCTGTACCATACCACACCATACAGGGACTGAATCCCACCTCTCTCTCCCTCCCTCTCTCTCCCTCTCTCTCTCTGTACCATACCACACCATACAGGGACTGAATCCCACCTCCCCACTCTCTCTCTCTCTCTCTCCATCCCCCTCCCTCTCTCCCCCCCTTCTCTCTCCCCCTCCCTCTCCCTCCCTCCCCCCTCCCCCCCTCTCTCTCTCCCTCCCTCTCTCCCTCCCTCCCTCCCTCTCTCTCTCTCTCTCTCTCTCTCTCTCTCTCTCTCTCTCTCTCTCTCTCTCTCTCTCTCTCTCTCTCTCTCTCTTGTACCCTACCATACCCTACCATAGAGAGACTGAATGCCGGCCACATCGTCCCTATGCAGCCCATAGTTGGCGTCGTAGCCCTGGTAGTAGGGCGCCATCAGAGCGGAGGGGATGTTGGAGTGCCCCATGCCCAGGGCGTGCCCGAACTCGTGGGCAGCCACGATCTCCAGGTTGGTGCCCTGTTCCGTGCCCAGGGTCCACTGCTCGTCGTCGTCGAAGTGAGTGTCGCCCGCCAGGGCCGTTTCCCCGGGGAAGTAGGCGTGCGCCAGAGTTCCCCCTGTTATGTGTGAGAGAGTGTGTGAGAATGGGGAGGGGTGTGGGTGGGGGGATAGGGAGGTGAGAGAGGGGGAGAGAGGGGGGAAAAGAGAGGGAGAGAGAGAGGAGGAGGGAGAGAGAAGAGAGAGAGAGAGGGGGGGGGGGGGAGAGGAGAGAGAGAGAGAGAGACAAACAGAGAGTGATAGAGAGAGAGGGGGGGGGGGCAAGTGATAGAGAAAGAGAGGGGGAGAAAGAGAGAGTGAGAGAGAGAGAGAGAACGACAGAGACAGATACAGGGGGAGAGAGACAGACAGACATAGAGAGACAGAGAGAAAGAGAGACAGAGACGGAGAGAGAAAGTGAGAGAGAGACAGACAGAGACAGACAGAAACAGAGACAGAGAAACAAATGGTAACAAAAAATGAAACAATTTCTTTCCTGTTCCATTTTTTTCCTTCAAAAACCTGGGGCATGGAGCCATGTCTTGAAATAAAGTCTTGAGGTAAACAGAACTAAATAGTTCCTTATTTTTTACCATATTGAATATCTGCCATGGAAACTAACAATAAAGAATTCTGGCAGTCTTGAGGTAAATAGAACTAAATAGTTCCTGATTTTTTACCATATTGAATGCCTGCCAGTGCTGTGCTCTGTCATACCCCATCATGGAAAGATTGAAAGATTTTTTAGTGAGCATTTTTTCCCCATTCCTTAACTAAAGCTGAGACAGCGATAGACTACGCCGTGTGTGTGTGTGTGTGTGTGTGTGTGTGTGTGTGTGTGTGTGTGTGTGTGTGGGTGTGGTGTGGGTGTGTGGGTGTGTGGGTGGGTGTGTGGGTGTGGGTGTGTGTGTGTGTGCCGGCGCAGACATGCCTACGTAACACCCCTAAACATTCCAAACTTTTCAAGGGGAACATTCCACACACAAGGAGACTTCCGAGCTTGGAACATAATACCCCTCCCCTCTCCTCCCCTCACCTCTGCCGTCAAAGGCGTTTCCAGGGCCATCACTGTGCTGTCTTCTGGCGAAGGAAATCTCGATGTCGGCGTTTCCGTTCACTTTGCGGAAGTTGAGTGGAACCACGTTGGCCCACTTCTGGAAGGCGTTCCGGAAGGCGTCACTGTGTGGGGGGGAATTATGGGATAGCTTGTTGAGAGTATGGGTGAGAAATGTGGGATAGATGAGTGAGGATATGGTGAGAAATGTGGGATAGATAGTGAGAATATGGGTGAGAAATGTGGGATAGATTGTGAAATTTGGGTGATTAATGTGGGATAGATGAGTGAGAATGTGGATCAGAAATAGTGTATAGATTGTTGAGAATATGGGTGAGAAATGTGGGATAGATTGTTGAGAATATGGGTGAGAAATGTGGGATAGATGAGTGAGAATGTGGATCAGAAATAGTGTATAGATTGCTGAGAATATGGGTGAGAAATGTGGGATAGATTGTTGAGAATATGGTGTGAGAAATGTGGGATAGATTGTGAGAATAAAGAGTGAGAAATGTGGGATAGATGATGAGATTGTGGATCAGAAATAGTGTATAGATTGTTGGAATATGGTGGAGAAATGTGGGATAGATTGTTGAGAATATGGGTGAAAAATGTGGGATAGATGTAGTGAGAATGTGGATCAGAAATAGTGTATAGATTGCTGAGAATATGGTGAGAAATGTGGGATAGATTGTTGAGAATATGGTGAGAAATGTTGGATAGACTGTTGAGAATATGGGTGAGAAATGTGGGATAGATTGTTGAGAATATGGGTGAGAAATGTGGGATAGATGAGTGAGGATATGGATGAGAAATAGTGTGTAAGATGGAAGATAGATTGTTGGGAATATGGATGAAAAATGTGGTGTAAGATGGTAGATAAATAGGTTGTTGAGAAAGTGGATGTGAAATATTAAGATTGTAGATAGATTGATTTTGAGAATATGGATTACAATATTGTGTAAGATGGAAGATGATTAGATGAATGATAATATGGATGTGCAATATTGTGTAAGATGGAAGATGGTTAGATGAGTGAGAATATGGATGTGAAATATTGTGTAAGATGGTAGATTAGTAATTGTTGAAAATATGGATGTGAAATATAAAATGGTAGATAGATTGATTGTTGAAAATAACTATAGATGAAAAAGGGAGCTCGTGAGTGCCTATTCCATTATTCTTAAAATTAAAAGAATTCAAATAAATAAGATAAGTAAACACAAAATATTGATGCCGTTTTAAGCTAAAGATGTTCGCGATTTTTGCATAGGGTTGTACGTACATTTGTTGGTTTCCGCCTAACTGTCGAGTGTAGCTCATGATCTTGTAATTCACATCTCGCTTGTCCCACTTGTAACCTGCAGATATTAAACACAAAATGCAACATTACAAGTAACGATACAACACAACATCATGATGTAAACACATGATACAACATCGTAATGCAGACATATTATGCATCATAATGTACACATATAATACACACTGTAGTGTAAACACATGATACAAAATATACTCTAAATACAGAATACACTGTGCAATATAATGCATAATCCACATCATAATCTAAACATCAATATTGAAATTGCTATGTGAGAAATTTCCCTTTTCTATCACTCTTTTTGTTTCATGTCTTTTTCTTTAACCCATCTCTCTCTCTCTCTCTCTCTCTCTCTCTCTCTCTCTCTCTCTCTCTCTCTCTCTCTCTCTCTCTCTCTCTCTCTCTCTCTCTCTCTACTCTCTCTCTCTCTCTCTCTCTCTCTCTCTCTCTCTCTCTCTCTCTCTCTAGTCCTTCGGATGAGACTTTAAACCGAGGCCCCGTGTGCGAACGCACGCAGAACATCTTGCGCACACGTTAAATCCTGTTCCGCTTTTCGTAATAGTAGGCCATCGTGTGCCGTGGGAACAGATTACATTTACAAAACTGCATACACACGGGACTGGATGTAAAAAAGCACAAGAGTGCTTATCCCATTATCCTCGATATAAAAGAATAAATCAAATCAATCAATCAAATCTCTCTCTCTCTCTCTCTCTCTCTCTCTCTCTCTCTCTCTCTCTCTCTCTCTCTCTCTCTCTCTCTCTCTCTCTCTCTCTCTCTCTCTCCTCCTCTCTCTCTCTCTCTCTCTCTCTCTCTCTCTCCTTGCTTATTTTCCGCCTTCCTAGTCTAATCTCCTACCTTTTTTCAAATAACTCTGATAACTCCACCCCTCCTCTCATCTTTTCAGACGTTATATATCTGACATTTTGTCTGTATTGTGTTTTGTTCTGGTGACCCGGTAGTGATTATTGTAAAGACTGGGAGAGACACAGTGTGTCCATTCTGCAGTGTTATCTGCCCATATGGCATTTTTTAATGAATTTTTTGTGCGTTGAAGTGTTCCTTATCCCTCTTTGGCACTTTTTTTTTAAAAAAAACCTAGGGATGATGAATTAAGCGGAGTGGCTAGCTTCCTCCTGGGTTTATTAGCTTTCAGAAATCAAATGATAAGAGTATTTTGTCCTTTGTTTTTTGTGTATTTTGTTAGGGTTTTCATCAGAACGGAGGTGGTGGTTTTGAACTTGAAGTGACTATTATTACTCGAGCCACTGAAACTGAATGAGGTGACAGCCATGATTATTGTGGCTTTCTTACTTGGTAGGGCGATAAACAACATGAAATAAGTGAACAAATAATATGGGAAAAAAAGGATAAAAATTCCAAATGAAAATTATCCATCTTGTTTACAGTCCCATGTAATCACAGTAGCTTAATAACTCTACCTGTACAGCCAAGGAAAAGTATATTTTTGGATTTCAGATGAATAAAGATTTTTGAATGGAATCTCACTGTAAGCTGTGCAAAGAAAGAGTTAAAGCAGCCACCAGACTTTGGGTTGGCCAGAGCATTGATGCATGGAATGAAAATAAAGTTGGCTTTAAACCTGGTTTTCTTCTTCATGATATAGTTGCACAGTTTTAATCTGAGATTTAAAATATAGCCAGGTGACAACCATGATATATATATATATATATATATATATATATATATATATATATATATATATATATATATATATAATACATACATACATACATACAATATTATATATACATATATATATATATATATATATATATATATATATATATATATATATATATATATATATATATATATATATATATATATATATATATGGCCTCTGTGGTCGGCAGCGCTATAAACATCAAGATTGGATTGGACCTTGACTAGACTTGACTCTCCCTTTAAATAGGTGAAGACGCTTGAAGACGAACAAAGCAAGCCCTTATGATTCACTCTGAAGCCAAGAAAGTCAGTCACTGGTTTCTTCAGCAGACATCCTAACCGGAAACACGTACTGGCCAAACACCCTAACTAAAGACAGTGGCTGTTCTCCTTGACTCCCAGCTTGACTTCCTGTTCCTATTTCCTCTTCCGGTCTCGCTCTTCCTCTTCTTTCCTGATCTCCATTTCTTCCGGTCAGTGTTGAACGTTGTGGCACTGACTGCGGCGACTGGCTCGTGTCGGATGTCCAGGGGATGGGGTCAGAGTGGTGCCAAGATGTGTGAGTCAAAGTGCACACGGGGGTCACACGAGGTAAAAAAAAAAAAATTAAAAAAGGTGAAGGAAAGGGTCAGGGTAAGGTCATGAGTGTTTTTTTGTGGTTTTTTTTTTTGGAGGGGGGGGGGTGGGGGTGGCTGTGGCTGTGGAAAGGGAATGATATGAAGGACATTTGTTTTTTTTATAATTGCTGCTGTTGTTGTTCCTGCTGATGTTGATGTTTCGTTGATGTTGTTGTTCCTGCTCATGTTGTTGTTTTTGCTGTTGTTGTTGTTGCTGTTATTTTTGTTGTTGCTGCTGGTGTAGTTGTTGCTGCTGTCATCAACATTCTCAAATTATCATGGAAGTTATGCGTTATAACCCTCCCCTCTCCCTCTCCCTCCCTCCCCCCCCCCCCTCCTCTCTCTCTCTCACACACACACACACACACACACACACACACACACACACACACACACACACACACACACACACACACACACACAGCACGCACGGACGCACACACGCACGGACGCACACTTATTTTGGGTTTGAGAGTGAGTGAATTAGTGTATGTATTTGTGCGTGCGTGCGTGGGTGCGTGCGTGCATGCGTGCGTGCATGCGTATGTGTGTGTGTGTGTTGCGTGCGTGCGTGCGTGTATGTGTGTGTGGTGTGTGTGTGTGTCTGTGTCTCTGTGACTCTGTGTCTGTCTGTGTCTGTCTGTGTATGTCTGTGTATGTGTCTGTGTCTGTGTGTCTCTGTGTGTCTGTGTCTGTATCTCTGTCTCTCTGTCTCTGTCTGTGTGTGTCTGTATGTAACCTTTACTTACCTGGGGCATAGAAAGGCACAGGCTGGTCAGGGGCAGGCTTCCCCCTGTTCCTCCCGTTCCTCCCGTTCCTCCCCCTCCCGCTCCTCCCTCTCCCTCTCTTCAGCCCCGCGGCCCTCTGGCTGGGCTTGATGACGTCAGGGAGGCCGCATCGGGGCTGCTTCATCTTCCACACGGTGGCGTTGTCCAGATGACCTGATACCTTCAGGCCGTTGAAGCGCTGGAACTCCCTGCACGTGAAACCCGGGCCTGAGGTCACTCTTTGTATTTTTTTTGTTGTATTTTGTATTACTCCGTTGACCCTGCCAAAATTCTGAAGAAAAAGCTTCTCTGATGGGAACAAATACAGTGCATCGGGGTAAGAAAAAAAAAAAAGTTAGCGCTGCACTGGGCGCGCGGTCTCCCTCCCTTATTTGGGTGGGTTTTTTAAAATATTTTGTACCACTTTATGCACAGCAGATTCTCTGCATGAAATTCGGGCTGCTCCCCTTCTCAGGGGAGGGAGGGAGAGCGCATCGCCACAAGTGCAGCGCCTACCCATTTTCTTTTTCATGTATGCAGCTGTATTTGTTTCCTATAAGGTGGCTTTTTTGTACAGAATTTTGCCAGCGGTCAACCCCCTTCTTGTTGCCGTGGGTTCTTTTACGTGCTAAATTGTGATGTGTAACACACGGGACTCAGTTTATCGTCTTCATCCGAAAGACTAGCTGCCCAGACCACCACTCAGGGTCTAATGGATGGGAAAAGTTTTTTTGCCCAAACGGGGTACTAACCACCGCACACTCCGACCCGGATTTTTTTGCATTTCTACGCAAGGCGCGTTAGCCACCTAGACCACCGATCCATCCTTGATCCACTCTTGGCTTCAGTGTGATGATTGCTGTGCTTAGAGTGTGATGATGCTGGTCTTTAGAGTGTGATGATTGCTGTGTGCTAGGTGATGTGATGATGATGCGTGTGTTGGTCTTAGAGTGTGATGATTGTCTGTGTGCTTAGAGTGTGATGATTGTCGTGTGCTTAGAGTGTGATGATTGCTGTGTGCTTAGAGTGTGATGGCTGTTGTGTGCTTAGAGTGTGATGATTGTGTGTGCTTAGAGTGTGATGATTGCTGTGTGCTTAGAGTGTGATGATTGCTTGTGCTTAGAGTGTGATATTGCTGTGTGCTTAGAGTGTGATGATTGCTGTGTGCTTAGAGTGTGATGGTGCTGTGTGCTTAGAGTGTGATGATTGTTGTGTGCTTAGAGTGTGATGATTGCTGTGTGCTTAGAGTGTGATGATTGTTGTGGTTTAGAGTGTGATGATTGTTGTGTGTTTAGAGTGTGATGATTGTGTGTGCTTAGAGTGTGATGATTGCTGTGTGCTTAGAGTGTGATGATTGCTGTGTGCTTAGAGTGGGATAATTGTTGTGTGCTTAGAGTGTGATGATTGTGTGTGCTTAGAGTGTGATGATTGTAGTGTGTTGTGATGTGTGTATTGCTGTGTGCTTAGAGTGTGATGATTGTTGTGTGTGATAGAGTGTGATGATTGTTTGTGCGTTTAGAGTGTGATGATTGTTGTGTGTTTAGAGTGTGATGATTGTTGTGTGCTTAGAGTGTGAGTGATTGTTGTGTTGAGTGTGATGATTGTCGTGTGCGTGGAGACTCGAACCTGTGCATCCAGTTACCATCTGGTCACAATTTCAAAGCTCTAACCACAGGGCTACTTTACTTTCTGCAAATGGTTGTAGTAGTCATGAATTCAATGCAGTTGTGTTGTATTGTATAGTACTGTATTACATGTCACTTTCAGTCACGACAGACGAAATTCTATGTCCTAACAAGCTTCTGGCGTAACGACCTGTACTCTCCCATGAGGAAAACCAATCCTTTGAAGGCAGAGAATGTCTGCCTGTGTGTTGAAGTACTTGGGGAAACGCGTGAATGGAGGCCTGGACTTTCTGCTAACGTCAATATCTGACAAGACGTTTTGGCTTGTGTGGTTTTCTTTCGGTTTAATGTATTATAGGTCCAGTGGAGCCATCAGATTTATGGACCGTACCGTCAAGCAACCACCACCAACCATTGCTGCTTGAGTGGGGTTTGTTGTTGTTGTTTTAATTGTATTTAACATTCCAGCGAGATTTCTGATTAAGGCACTGAATCTCATGTTTCACGAACAAATACCTGATCTTACAGAGAACATTGAGTTTATACAGATTAAATACTTGTGTTTGTTATTGTTGTTGGTTTTTTTAGGTTGTGAACTTATGAAATTCCTTCAAGATTCTATTTTCTTTAAAGGAGAAATCTGACTGGTTCATTTAAATAAAAAAAATTATCTGTAGGAGAAAAAAAAATAAATGGGGGGGGGGGGGGGGGGGGGGGGGGGGGGGGGGGGGGGGGGTGGTAAAAAGTAAGCAAAGTCTATATTTTCTCTGTCCTCCTGTCTTCACCAAAACTATAGCCAAAGGCTGGTAATTTTGACACGTTTCCGGTATGTCGGGTATAGGTACATGTATGTGAATTTTAAATTAACGGGAATCCCAGAGGACTATGACTAAACTGGGTTTTTCCAGTCAGAACCTGAATGACTCATTGATGTCCAACAGTGTTGTTTGTGTCTTAGCTGACGGTCAGAGAATATCGCATTATTCAACAACATCACTGGTCCAATGAACAGATTATGTCGCTACACTTGAGACATTGGCTAATTGTATACAGAAACCTTATAAGTATAGAGGCATATCTATGTCAAAAACTCCCATTCCGTAAATGTATAGACATATCTGTGTCAAAACTCCGATTCTGTAAATGTATAGAGGCATATGTGTGTCAAAAACCTGACTCCTTAAATGTATAGAAACATGCTACTGTTAAAAGCTAGGCACATTCTCTCTTTTTTCTGTTTTGTTTGTTTCTCGGTTAGCTTTTTGGTCTTGTTTTTCATATTTACTTACATGTGTTTTCCTGCTGCTCTTTGTCAGATGCGTTCCTTTGAACTGGGTACCCATATCAGTAGCAACAGCAGCAGCAGCAGCAGCAGCAGCAGTAGTAGTAGTAGTAGTAGTAGTAGTAGTAGTAGTAGTAGTAGCAGCAGCAGCAGCAGCAGCAGCAGCAGCAGCAGCAGCGGCAGCAGCAGAAGCAGCAGCAATAGCAGTAGTAGAAATAGCAGCAGCAGCAGCAGCAGCAGCAGCAGCAGCAGTAGTAGTAGTAGTAGTAGTAGTAGTAGTAGTAGTAGTAGTAGTAGTAGTAGTAGTAGTAGTAGTAGTAGTAGTAGTAGCAGTAGCAGCAGCAGTAGCAGCAGCAGCAGCAAAAGCAGCAGCAGCAGCAGTAATAGTAGTAGTAAAAGCAGCAGCAGCAGCCGCAACAACAACAATAACAACAGTAGCAACAACCACAGCAGCACCACCACCAACAACAACAGCACCACCACCACCATCACCAACAGCAACAATAACAGCAGCAACAATAGCAGAAGCAACAGCAGGATGAGAACTTTTGGTAGTAGAAATAGTTGTTATTGTAGTAGTAATAGTGGTACCGGCATCAGTAGTAGTAGTAGTAGTGGTGGTGGTAGCACTAGCAGTAACAGTAGCAGCAGCCGCAGCAGCAGCAGCAGCAGCAGCAGCAGCAGTAGTAGTAGTAGTAGTAGTAGTAGTAGTAGTAGTAGTAGTAGTAGTAGTTAGTAGTAGTAGTAGCATCAGTAGCAAAGTAGCAGCAGCAGCAGCAGCAGCAGCAGCAGCAGCAGCAGCAGCAGTAGTAGTAGTAGTAGTAGTAGTAGTAGTAGTAGTAGTAGTAGTAGTAGTAGTAGTAGTGGTGGTGGTGGTGGTGATAACATAAACAGCAATAGCAGCAGCAGTAGCAACAACACCACTATCACCCATCTCCACCACCACAACCCACCACCACCCACTGACAGCCCAACCACCACAACCCACAACCACCAACCACCACCACCACCACCAACCACCACCACCACAACACAACCACCACCACAACCACCACCACCACCACCCTCCACCCCAACCTCAGCCTAGAGCGATCAGAGACAGAAAGGCACGGACTTGATGGCGTCATTGGTGGAGCTTTCACTGTGGCCTGACTGTCCTGGGCCCAGGTCATCCAGATAGCCGAAGTGCTCCAGAAAGTTCTGCACAGTACAGCACAACACAACACAACAGCGGTCAGTCTAGGCAGAAAAGCAGGCAGGCTGGCAGGCAGGAAGGCAGGAAGGAAGGCAGGAAGTAAATTACTCAGTCAGTCAGTCAGTTAGTCAGTCAGTTAGTCAGGCAGTTAATCAGGCAGATAGTCAGGCAGTTAGTCAGTCAGGCAGGCCGTCAGTCAGTCAGTCAGTCAGTCAGTCAGTCAGTCAGTCAGGCAGGCAGGCAGTCAAGCTGGCAGTCAGTTGGTCAGTCAGTCAATTAGTCAGACAGTCAGGCAGGCAGGCAGTAAATTAGTCAGTCATTCAGTCAATCACACAGTTAGTCAGTCAGTTAGTCAGTCAATCAGTCAGTCAATCAGACAGTCAGTCAAGCAGACAGTCAGTCGGTCAGTCAGTCAGGCAGGCAGGCTGGCAGTCAGTCATTCAGTCACAATGAGTACTGACAACAAAGCAGCAATCACGACAGCAGCTGTAGTGGTCACAAGAAGAAGAAGAAGAAGACGAAGAAGAAGAAGAAGACGAAGAAGAAGAAGACGACGAAGAAGAAGAAGAAGAAGAAGAAGAAGAGAGAAGAAGAAGAAGAAGAAGAAGAAGAAGAAGAAGAAGAAGAAGAAGAAGAAGAAGAAGAAGAAGAAGAAAGAGGAGGAGGAGGAGGAGGAGGAGGAGGAGGAGGAGGAGGAGGAGGAGGAGAGGAGGAGGAGGAGGAGGAGGAGATATAATGTGCAATAAGGCACACATATTCTGCCTTCAGTGTTACACAGAGTTTGTTTAAAATTGGCTGAATACAACATTGAAAATGGAAATGTAGCTTTAACAAAAATCGAAGGACAGAAAATAGAACAACAGCAACAACAACAACAACAACAACAACAACAACAACAACAACACACACATATTTTGACTGACTGACTTTGACTTGACTTTGACTCTCTCTCTCTCTCTCTCTCTCTCTCTCTCTCTCTCTCTCTCTCTCTCTCTCTCTCTCTCTCTCTCTCTCTCTCTCTCCTCTCTCTCTCCACACACACACACACACACACACACACACACACACACACACACACACACACACACACACACACACACACACACACACACACACACACACAACTTACCACAGCATCAAATCTTCCTCTTTTCCCCAAGACACCAAGCGCGCAGAGCCCCACAAGGCAACACACAATGTGTACTGCAAGGCCCGCCATTCTTCACGGATTGTCAAAAACACACAGTCTGGATTTTTCTTTTTCGTCAGAGCTGCCCTCTTCTATCAGTTTCTACAAAAAAAGAGAAAAAAAACACGTTTTATTTGATTACAAAAATATATATAATTAGTTTTTAATAGTTTTCAATCCATTTTTTCTTTATAAAGTTTTTCGAGAGAAAATATTCAAGTTTTTATTATATTTCTTAAGATTTCAACAGTTTTTTTTCCAGAATTATTCAATCACAGAGTTGAACCAATTTAGTTGTAGACTCTAGCCAATCTTTTGACAGATAAACACAGTACCAACCAGTCTCTAAACAAAAGACATCAAACAATAATAATAACACAGTAGATTCTACGAAATGCGTCTCCACACACACACACACTCTCAACTAATACAGGACCGAAGTTGCTCTTCACTATTTTACTCTTTGGAAATTCTTGAACGCAGGATTAATCACGTAGGCAGGCAGGCAGGCAGGCAGACACACAGACGAACGCATGCACGGAATGACTGTGGAGACTGGGTGTGAAGGACACTAAGGCAGCTGTG
>CM060340.1:21742642-21772642 GCA_030674155.1 Stramonita haemastoma
TGCCTTGCCTTGCCTTGCCTTGCCTTGCCTTCTCTCTCTCTCTCTCTCTCTCTCTCTCTCTCTCTCTCTCTCTCTCTCTCTCTCTCTCTCTCTCTCTCTCTCTCTCTCTCTCTCTGCGTCAGGAAAGTGAAACAGGAAAAGGAAGATGACTTCTTGCCCCTCCTCTGTGACGTCATAGCGGTATGAGGTCATGGTTGAGGGGTGATATTCGCATGAGGAGCAAGTTCACAGGGAAAAAATATTAAAGGGTAAGGTCTGTCTTCAGTACTTATTGTTTGATTGATTGATTGACTGATTGATTAATTGATCGATCGATTGATCGATCGATCGATTGATTGATTGATAGTCTTTACTCTCAATGGTTACAGCTTTTTAGGTTGGGCCTGTCTTCAGTACTTATTGATTGATCCATTCATTGATTTATTGATTCATTGATTCATTCATTTATTGATAATCTCTTTTTCAAACGGTTGTAGATAAGTATTTACAGATCTTTTGTTTTATTTTGACCTTTGCCCTGAGGTAGGACTATCATTAGAGAGAGAGAGAGAGAGAGAGGAGAGGGGGGGGGGGGGGGGGAAGAGAGGTAGAGAGAAGGAGGGAGAGGGAGTGAGTGAGAGAGAGGGAGGAGGTTGGGGAGAGAGAGGGTTGTGTGTGGGGACATGCGTTCGTGCGTGCGTTCGTGCGCGCGCGCGCGCGCGCGCGCGTGCGTGTTGTGTGTGTGTGTGTGTGTGTGTGTGTGTGTGTGTGTGTGTGTGTGTGTGTGTGTGTGTCTTCCTTTTAACGTCTATCCACTAAAAAGTGATTTTAGACAAATAATTGGAGGGGGGGGGGGGAATTGTTGGTGTGTTTGTGTGGACAGGTGAATGGAGGATATGGAGGTGAATGGAGGTGTGTGTGTGTGTGTGTGTGTGTGTGTGTGTGTGTGTGTGTGTGTGTGTGTGTGTGTGTGTGTGTGTGTGTACGCATTGTGCTTCCATGGTTTCTTGTGTACACCCTGATCACACACAAAAGTTGTTTCCTGTCTTTCTTAACAAGAAGTTAACATCAGGGCAGCGCTCTGTCAAACTTGTCCTTGTACATAATGTAACATCAATATCAGCAGCAACAACAATAGCATCGTGAGCAGCATCAGAAGCAGCAACAACAACAATAGCATCATCATCATAACCAGCAGCAGCAACAGCAATAGCATCAGCATCATAATCAGCAGCAACAACAATAGGATCATCATCATAATCAGCAGCAGCAGCAACAAAAACAACAATAGAAGCAGCATCATAATCAGCAGCAACAACAATAGCATCAGCAGCAGCAGCAACATCAACAATAATAGCATCAGCAGCAGTAGCAGTAACAACAACAAAAATAGCAGCAGCAGCAACAACAACAACACCAGCATCAGCAGCAGTAGCAACAACAACACCAGCATCAGCAGCAGTAGCAACAACAACACCAGCATCAGCAGCAGTAGCAGCAGCAATAACAGCAGCGACAACAGCAGTAGCAGCAGCAGTAACATCAGCAAAAGCGACAACAGCAGTAGCAGCAGCAGTAACATCAGCAAAAGCGACATCAGCAGTAGCAGCAGCAGTAACATCAGCAAAAGCGACATCAGCAGTAGCAGCAGCAGCAGCAAAAGCGACATCAGCAGTAGCAGCAGCAACATCATCATCATCATCATCATCATCATCATCATCATCATCATCATCATCATCATCATCATCATCCAGTATTGACCCACCATCAAGGCAGCCGCATTCTGACTTAGAGGCTAATCATATTAACTGAATGGAGCTGTGCATCCTATCAGTCTGTTGGAGCTCTCAGCATCCCGCTGGTAGCTAATAGGGTGAGAGATAAGAAGGGGAGAGGGAATTCCAAAAAGGTGGGCGATAATTTTACTCATCGTGACCCGGATGTGATCTCAATGGGCAAAGTAGGATGACTGGATGGGTGAACTGTAAACGGGAAAGAACTCATAGGACAGGATGTACCGTCCTCACTCCGTGTGACGTCATGGCATGAGATGACGTCAGTTGATGACGAAGGCTGGTGGGAACAGTCGGGATTCGAACCGGGAGGTAGGGTAGAAAGGTTTTGAACTTGAACCTTGTGGGAGATGACGCCGTCTGTGTTTTTAATTTGGTGTCTGTCTGTTTGTTTGCATTTTGATTTTGTTGCTTTACAAGATTCATCGCTATGTAAATTCCATTCATTGTATGTGGATGGATGGATGGATGGATGGATGGATGTTATGGTATTAATTAATGTATGTATGTATGTATGTATGTATGTATGTATGTATGTATGTATGTATGTATGTATGTATGTATGTATGTATGTATGTACTCAGTGTGTATTGATGTGTTGTGTGTATGTATGTTGTGTGTTGTATGTGTATGTATGTATGTATGTTGTATGTTGTTGTATGTTGTATGTATGTATGTAATGTTATGTATGTTAGTGTATTGACACACGGGAAAGTGAGTATTGTGTGTGTGTGTGTGTTGTTTTGTGTGTGTGTGTGTGTGTGTGTGTGTGTGTTGTGTGTGTGTGTGTGTGTGTGTGTGTGTGTGTGTCTGTGTGTCTGTTGTGTTGTGTGTGTGTGTGCATGTGTGTGATGTGTCAGTGTGTGGCTGTTGTGTTTGATTGTGTGTGTTTGTGTTGTGTTGTGTGGTGTGTGTGTGTGTGTGAGTGTGTGAGTGTGTGTGTGTGTGTGTGTGTGTGTGTGTGTGTGTGTGTGTGTGTGTGTGTGTGTGTGTGTGTGTGTGTGTGTGTGTGTGTGTGTGTGTGAGAGTAACAAAAAGCGAAACGTCATTACCGATTTTACAGTCAAAGGGAATGTGTGTGTGTGTGTGTGTGTGTGTGTGTGTGTGTGGGTGTGGGTGTGGGGTGTGTGTGGTGTGTGTGGTTTTGTAGTAACAAAAAGCGAAACGTCATTACCGACTTTACAGTCAAAGGGAATAAAACTCCTACATAAATATATTGAACTGGTTGGTAAATGAGTGCTTTCCCTTGAACTGAACTTGTCTTTTGATGATGATGATGATGATGATGATGATGATGATGATTTTTTTCTTCTTTATATCATCATCATCATCATCATCATCATCATCATCATCATCATCATCATATCTTTTTTTTTTGCTGCCTCGTCTTCTATGACGTCCCGTCTTGTTGCTCCCACACCGCTCATTTCAATCTCCCCGCCACAGCCAACTCAGATTCGTTGTGTCTCATCCCCGGGATCGGAGTCCACGTTAGGGAAGCCCATCAATGTTAGGCCAACGTGGGGCCACCAGCCAGAGGGGCCCTGCACTTCTGCTGAGTCACTTTGGTGGTGCCTGTTCTGAGCTAACATACGCAGGACACTACCTTCTAAGCCCCCTACTAACGACAGTATTAGTTCAGTGCGGAGCCAGACTGAGTGAGTTCCCCACCTGAGGTGGCGACCACCACAGCTCCCTCCAACGACCGTCTCCCGGCGAACGTTCAACCCCAAAGGCTTTGACACAAACTCACCACAGGTACAGAAGTGTAGCCTATGGGTAAACCAAATTTGAGGTCACCATGAGACCAGAGCAACGGGGACCACCGAATCAGAGGCTTTTTTTGTGTATTTTATTGCATGATAATCAATGGAAATGAGGATGATGTAATGGCGCTGTTGTAGAAGTTGGTCTTGAATTTTACATCTGTTCACATAACAGTGATATTAGTTGTAGAAGTGCATCCACTCTGAGACTACTTAATGGGGTTGTACTCTACGCTTACTATCAGGCGTCAACCGGGCCCGAGAGATACAGACACCTGCAGTGTTGGTCAGGTACTTTGAGCAACACTCTCAAATTCTCATCCGTAAAGCTGATGAAGCTCGACTGTGTGGTTCCAGTCTTCTAACTGAGCCCACAGCACACTCACTCTTGGTAGGAGCCGGCCGGAGTCGAAAAATCCCTATGGGTCTATGGAATGTACCGCGACCTTCGTCGAAATCCAAGGCGTTCCACTGCGCCATGGCGGCTGGGCATCATCATCATCATCATCATATCATTCATCATCTCTCATTCATATTTCATCATTTATTGCAGTGCAGTAGCAGCAGTCAGCACACTGCAGAGATGATGTAGTATGTAGTGTAGTGTTAGTTAGTATAGTTAGTGTATGTAGTTGTATACATCATTCATCATCATACATATCATTATATTTATTATATCATCACTAATCATCTTATGACAAGATCAAAAGGACTTGCAAAAACAATACTGCAAAGCACTGTCCAAGGAGGAAGACAAAGGGCAGACAAGGAAGAGATGGGAGGACAACACCAGCGAATGGACAGGCCTTAGAACTCAACCAAATTTTGAGAAAGGCAGAACAGAGAGAGGAATGGAGGAAACTGGTTGTCAAGTCCTCAGGGGTGTCCCCACGGTAGCCAGACTAATATAGTTAATAGTAGTCAGATAGATAGATAGATAGATAGATAGATAGATAGATAGATATAGATAGATAGATAGATAGATAGATAGATAGATAGATAGATAGATAGATAGATAGATAGATAGGCAGGCCTACTGAAGTTGTAATAGTGATGTAGTTCAATCAAACAGATTCGAACCATCATCCTAGTCATAGCTATACTTCATCAGGCACACACGACTTCAATAGACCCGTTTACGGTTTGAGTCGTTAAATGGGAAGAAAGAAATAGACTAGGCCTACAGCTCCGAGACATCATGTCTTTTGCTTTGTATAAGCCTGCGAATTCTATTCCTGCCCATGCATCGTTTATGTGAATGAACTTCAAAGCAGATAAAACTAATGTAGCCTAATTGCTCTGTGGTTTTCATTTCTTGATAGGAGAAAGTTCAAACCCACAATCGATTTGCAAGGGGTTATTTTTTCTCTCTTCTTTTTATGTTTGTTTTAGTAACCTAGATGAGGGGGGGGGGGGGGGTGGGGGGGGTTCTTGCTAAACGGTTTTTCCAATACTACTCACTCAACTGCCTCAACTCATCTCAATCTCACTCATTTCATTCACTCATGAGATTACGCCCGTGTGCGAAGCACGCAGAACATCTTGCGCACACGTTAAATCCTGTTCCGCTTTTCGTAAGAGTAGGCCATCGTGTGCCGGTGGGAACAGATGACAATATTTACAAAACTGCATACACACGGGGACCGATTAAAAAAAGCAAAATGATTGCTTATTCCGTTATCCTCGATTATAAAAGAATAAAGGAAAAAAAGAAGAAAAAAAACACATAAAAAGTTCACTCAGTCCGTGTGCGAAGCACGCAGAACATCTTGCACACACGTTAAATCCTGTTCCGCTTTTCGTAAGAGTAGGCCATCGTGTGCCGGTGGGAACAGATGACAATATTGACAAAACTGCATACACACGGGGACCGGATTGAAAAAAAGCACATGATTGCTTATTCTGTTATCCTCGATATAAAGAATAAAATAAAAAATAATAATAAAATTTAAAAAGTCCCATTTCCCAAAGGACGATGGGGGACATGAGAGAAGACGCAACAGAGATCTTTTTCCATGCTTCACGATCCTGTGTGGCTAGTGGAGGTGTTGCAGGGGTTTCTTGCTAAACGGTTTTTCCAACTCTCACTCACTCACTCAGTCCCATGTCCCAAAGGACGTAGGGGGGACATGAGAGAAGACGGAACAGAGATCTTTTTCCATTGCTTTCAATCGGGCGATCCATGTTGTCCGGCTAGTAGGTGCTGGTGCAAGGGTTGGGCGGTCCAGTCTTTGATGTTGTCAACCCATGATTTCTTTGGGCGCCTCTTCTTCTCTTGCCTTCGACTGTTCCTTGCAAGATGATTTTTGCTAGGGTGTTGTGTCTTGTGGTGTGACCAAACCACATCAGCTTTCTCCTCTTTGTGGTGGAGAGCAAAGGCTCCCGGGGACCCACACGCTTTTTGATTTCTTCTTTCACATAGTTATTGGTCTTGTGTTCTTTGTATGATATTTTGAGGAGTCTTCTGTGGCACTTGTTCTCGAATGCTTGGATTCTCCTCTAGGCACTGGTATTTCACAATTGTCCTTGCGTAGCCTACTTTAGAGCATTGGATGGCGAATCAGGAGTGTCGTTTCCGATTCGTAGTTTCGGAGTACCGTTTTTGTTTGTTGTTGTGTTGTTGTTGTGCTTTGGTAATATCACAGTCCCAGAAGAACTATCCGATTTAGGGATTGTTGTAATGGTAAGTCATTCCACTTTGGTGCCGGGGGGCACCCTAAAAATATACGCCCAATGATGGCCGTGGTACAATTCTAAAGCAATGCAGTGCTATTGCAAGGGCTGTCATATTAGGGAGGGGGGGGGATGTCAGTGCAGTATATATTATATTATATATATCTATATATATATATCTATATATATATACTATATATATATATATATATATATATATATATATATATATTATATATATATATAATTATATAATACAAACGTCAGGGTCACTGTGTTGCTATCCTGAGAATAAACTGAACAGTTTTGTGATTACCTGCTTTCAGATAATATGAGGAAAATAGCAAGTATCTGACACATAAGGTAATGCAGTTTCATTACTGGTTGGGCGTTTTTCTTTTCCCCTAAACTGATTTGGTTTGACTTTATTAGAGTCCAGGCGGAGCCATCCGATTTAGAAACTGTAGGCTACTATCAACCAAACCCTTAGGAACGTGTTCTTGATTTTCGGTTTTTGTAAGATCTTTTGGTTCTTTTCTTTTAGTACATACAAGAATGTTCATGAAGCCAGCAAAACTCCTGCCTACTCATTGCAAATAGCTAAAAAAAAAAAACACCTAAATAAATTGATAAATAAAATAGAATTATTTCATCCGGTTTCCGCCCGCCCAAGGTCGAGAGAGTTTTAGTAGGATTTGCGCTTCTGGGCTAAAACTTACACCATGAGCAGCGACAAATAATTATTGTGAGTTATTTTTTATTGATCAGGTAATATGTAGAATTATAGCTTAAAGGTATGTGTGCATTAAGAAATTGCAATGTGTAAATTTATTTATTTATTTGCGAATTTCCCCCAATCAGTTCTGCATGCACTGAGCCTCGACATTAATCCCGCAGCAAACGGTGTGTGTACAGAAGAGAATCATGGAAGGGAATAATCAGCGAAGTTGGAAAAGCAGGTATGACTGCAAGAATGCGTAATAATAAGTATGATGCTTTTAATGCTTTTGATCAGAGGCTTGCTTGCCCTTTATTGCATAGAGTGTTTGCACTTGATGCATATTTATTAGATGGACAGTTTTCATTGAAGTAGGGCCATGCTTTTTCCTTTCAAACGTTGTCAACCATTCAGCTCTCACGAGTAGTCGATATGAATAGTCGAGTTTTCGTTTCCGCAATGTGTCCATTCATCGATCATTGCAAAAGCAATGCACTGAGATTTGGGAAGGTACTGCTGAATTACGGGCAGCTATTTTTAGTCATTGGCTAAGGAAAGAAGACAGTTTTTTTTCTTGACAGCTTTACTTTTGCAGTACTTATTCGATTGTACTAGGCCTATTTACAACAGGTTGGAATTCGCAGGATGCATAAAGGTAGCCTACATCGAGTCACGTGTAAGGGGTACGAGAGACCAGTATTGACAGCTTTCAGCTGTGAGTTCATTGCAGGGTTGTAATCTGTAGCTTTTAAAAGTATGATGCCTGCAGGTTGCTTGAAACTTTACATTTTTTGTTTCACTTTCTCAAACCAGTCAAGGAAGTATGAAAATTGAAAATAGTCATTCAGCAGTACTAATTTTTCAGCAAGTTTCAAAAATGTGAAGTTAACAGATGGTTAATGACCTCTCACATCAATGCATAGGCAAGCCTTGCGTTCTGCATTCTATGATCAGTTTGTGATCTTCAGTTGCTTGTGATTATATTTGTATAATGTGTGTAACATTTTTTAAAAGGCATGATTTTCATTTTAGCATGTGTACCATGTGCCTTGGCCTCAGGCCTTTGGGTTTGTCACAGTTTTTGATAATTTAACCTTGGACACTTTACAGCTTAGTAAAGTAGTATGTAGTGATTGACTCTGACTCTCTAAGTCTAAGAGGCTTGACTTGTGCAGCCCTTATAATGTAATAATATATTTTTACTAGTATATTTTTTCATGTTGTCAGAGGATGAGGAGCTAGGTGTTTTTAAATCATGTGCTTTTGAAGCAGAAGGAATAAAAATTCTGCTCTACTACTTCAGTGTAAGGTAGAGGAAAGCCTAAATTAGTTTTATAAATTATAATCAGTTGAAATCTCAAAATTGACATGATCCCACTTGCGTGAAATGGCTCCTAGCAGAAAAGTGGGTCTGTCAGGTGCTGCACTGTGCAATATGACTATTTCTGTGACAGACCTGGTCAAAGTCAGATGTAATGTTATTTGTGATGTCTTGTACTTTGATTTAAATCAATTATCTGCATAGATTTTTTTTCATTGTTTTTATGTTGTTCATTTTTCTGCATATGAATTTATACCTTGCTTCATTGTTTATATTTTTTGTTGACCAGTTTGCAATTTCTATAATTTCATCTGTTTAAATTAATACTGCTTGCATGCTCTTTAGTAAATTATATGTTGGTTACTTTAAGTCTTCAACTGCTACGAATAGGAAAGTTGGTGTGATTGTGATAACATGAACTGATGAAGGCGATAATAATGATGATTTCGTCATGGTATTGACAATTTTGCATACTTGCAAAGGTAATTATTTTCAGACATCAGGATTCACACCGACAGAGCAAGAAGTTGGAGGACATACACACAGCACAAGGGGCTAGGACCGGATCTCAGGGCTCCCTTGTGTCTTCTTCCATCGCCGCCGCTCCAGAAGTGAAGTTTGTGAGTGCTGACATTTTCCACCACCGTTACTCACCCGTGAGCACCGCTGAGAAAACTGCGGCCTCCTCCCTGACAGCTGGCCCGGCCTCCACGCAGGTGAAAATGCAGCGCGGGACCGCGACAGTGTTCCCCCCGGCCATGGCGGGCCAGGTGGTGATGGTGAAGGAGATGGTGACAGAAGCCTTCAGCCCTTCCGCCGAGTCCCTCCCCATCCCCTCCCACACCACCAAGAGCTCCTCCCTCAGTCGCGACATCTCTCCCTCGCGGATCACGGCTCAGGTGGTGTCGGCCATGTCGGAGAGTTCTCAGCCCCTGCTGCTGTCGGCACTGACAGGTAAGATGCCAGCACCCGTCATGTTGGGCAGCATGCCCCGACCTGAGCCCGCCCCGGACGGCAAGTCGCCGAAAGGGGAGGTGACTGTGCGTGGAAGCTCTCCCTACCATGCGCCGCCCGAACGCCGCCCCTCGCCATTGCATGCCGATGGTGGGGTGCTGCCGGAAGGGAAGGTGATCAAGGGGAACCACCCTGCATCTTCTAGCTTGCCCCTTGAAAGTTTGATGCGGGCGGGCAGCGTTGGCGAAAGCGCAAGAGCTGCATGGACGATCGTCACCTGTCCGTCTGCCTGTACACCCGCAGCAGCAAGGTGATTCGGCACTGTGCTATGTGTGGCTGTGTCGGTTGTGTGTGTGTGTGTGTGTGTGTGTGTGTGTGTGTGTGTGTGTGTGTGTGTGTGTGTGTGTGTGTGTGGTTGATTTGATGTCAGAATGGCAGTCTGAGTCAGAATATTTTTGCCATCATCAGCAGCTGAATTTCCTGAAACCAGTGGTAAGAGCATTGCAGAACTATGAAACTGGAGATCAAGAACATGTCTTTAAAAGAAAAAGTAGAAGCAATTGCCAAATGTTTCATGAAAGACACCATGTGTGGTTTCTTGCAAGAGCTAACAAGTTGACTGCATGTGTCTTGGCAATTTTTCCAGATGGTAAAATTAGATTGCTCTTGCCTGTTGACAAGCCTGTATGTGTTTGGGGGGAAAAAAAAAAAGAGGTGGGGTGGGGGAAGCAAAAGTCTGCCTTTTTTTCCCCCATTTTAGAATGCCTTTTGATTGACACTATAGCCGAGTGGTTAAAATATTAAGATATTAAGAGAGACACAGAATTAACCCTAGTACAGTAGTAGCACTAAATTTACATCAGCGGGCTGTGATGCTGCCTGAATTAACATTGGCCAGTGTTTTGAAGCAGGGTGGGATCAAACAACCCTTGATATTGATATGGTGTGTAAAGCTGTAAATCGCAGGAAAGGTTAGAAAATAAGCTTTTATATGAGTGTACTTTTACAGCAGCATGGACAGCGTTTAGGATTATGTAAAAAATAATAATAATAATTGCGTGTGCACTAAGGATCACTTAGGGCTCTGGATTGATTTAAACACGATGAGCAATGTTGCTGCAGCACAAAAATGTCATGATTAGGTAAATACCATCTCTTGACATTAGTTTTTAAATTTAAAAAAAAAAAAAAAATTTAAGTTCGTGTCGCTTTATCAATCATCAAATACTCAGAAAAGTCCAGCAAAATAATCAACCTTATTGCAATCGTCATGGCAGTGAACACTCATTTTGTGCTAAGTGTAACTGTTGGCTTTCTATGACAAAAATACGATGATTGGTTGATTTTGTGTGATGCAAAGTACTCAGCAGCATTGATTTGATCAGACAATTATTTCGTAGCCTTGTTGCATTATAATAAAGTAAAACAATCTGTGACATTGAAATTGCCAAGTAGTGAAGAAGAGCACCCTGCAAAACTAGGGCCGCTTGATTTAGTTGGATCACAATCAATTTTTACCAAGTTTTCCAAAAAGTATTCCACAATTCATACCTCACTGTCTCTGTCATTGTTTAATTCAACCAAATCTAGCCTGTAAAACAACTGTCACTGTCAGTATAGTAAAGAAACTCTCAAAATGCTTAAAAAAGAATTCTGGCGCAAATGCTGGCCACCATTTTTCTTAAGATGATCGCGACTGGTTGCATCTGTTGAATGACCTTCGATCCTTTTTGCGGCCTTAGGCTACAGTGGCTTTAACATTCATTGGGTGACCTTTGAAAGTGGAAGTGAGACTTCCGATATGATCACCTATGTCATCCTGGAACATTCCGGGATCGGCTGTGTGGCTTTAAAAGGTTGTTTTGGAATGTTCCAGGAAATGTGCTATTAGGGTTAAAGGAAGAGCCTAGTTAGTATTCATCTTTTTTTTTTTAGCCTGATAAATGTGAAAAATGTTAATATATTTTTTGATTACACAAAGTTCCATGCCCTCAAGTGCATCTCAGCTTGGCAGCTGAACACTATCAGGCTACAAAAAGTAGAAAATGCCAGAAAAGTCGGTGATGTCAAATCTTTCTGGAAAAAAGCCCTGTATAAATCCATCACTATAAACCACTGTATACAATTGACCAAGGTGATGATGTGACAAAAATGTGTTATCTGTTCAGTGTCAGTACACAGTGAAGGAAGGACTAGGACTCCGTCACCAAAGTCCACATCCATCTCCACTGCACGATCTCCTCAACGCCATGGTGGGGTTCAAGGTCATAGAAGGTCACCAGTCAGCACTGGGTCAAGGCCATCACCTGCTCCAAGTCCTGTACAAGAAGGGGTGGTGTTTTCTTCCACAGCGACGTTGTCAGGAGGACTGATTGTAAGATTTCGTATGCTGCACTTAGAACTGCCTTTGTTAACTTCCAGTACTCGGTTCACTTATGTTTAGCACTATCGATAGATCTATCTTGCATGGCCAGGATTTAAAAAAAAAATTAAATTCCTTCCTTGGCTAGAGGTTTGAGATAATCAAATGGCAAGATTTTTGGCATGTGACCATTTTTGCCCACCATTAAGGTAGCTGCATTCCAGCTTCGGGGATGATGTCTAAACATGACACCAGCATGTATGCATTTAAAAAAAATTGTCATCTGGTCTTACCAGCACAAAAGACCTCTTCCAGAAGGTAGAACCAGTTTTACTGTGCGTGCAAGATGTTCTGCATGCATTTGCACATGGGAGCTTGGTCTGTAGTCTTATCCCAAGAACTTTTAGGGGAAGTGGAGTCAGTACAGACGTTAAATCTAGGGGGGAAAATCTCCTTCAACGGGCATCTTGGTAGTGGTTCAAACTTGGGCTTCAATCCCAGTATGTCAAATTGTGAGTGCAATGCTCTAATAGCTAGGCTATCCCACCTCCTATATTTAAGATAGGGTCTTTCTGTAGGTACAAAATGGTGTGTGATTGATTTGAAATATATGAATGAAAATCTTAACAAAAATGTTGGTCAGATATGGAGGAATAAACCATCCTTGTTGGAAAAGGGAGAACATTATCAGAAGTGATTTAAGGAAAACTTAGAAATAGAGTTTAAAAAGAAACAAACTATTGTTGTTTTATTGTAATAATTGCATAATTATTTTCAAGATAGGCTTCATTTATGCATGATTATTTTTTCTTTTTTTGTGTGTGTGTTTTATCATTGTTGTGAGTGGGTGTAGGTGTACATTTGACTTTTTTTTTCTCGTTGAGTTTGTCCTGTTTGTACAGCTCATGCAGTCTTCTATACTAAAGATGAGAGAAGATGGGCACTGTGCTTTGCATTACCATGATCTGTTGAGGGCTCCGTTGATCGATCTGCTCACGTGTCTGTCCTCCCTCCCACAGATCCCCTTGCAGCAGATGGGGCTGGTGCAGCAGCACTTACTGGCAGCTACGTTAGCATCCTCGTCCACCACCGCCATCACCACCACCACCACCACCATACCTCCATCAACGCTCACAGCAGGTCTGTCTCCTCCTCCTCCACTCCCTCCCCCCACCATGGCAGGACAGGTACATCCGCCCACGTCGCCACCTGTGCTGCATCAGCACCTTCTGTCACACACAACCAGCCAGGAGTTCACCTGGCGGCCGTTCCTGTTGACCTGTCAACAGCCTCCTCGCCCCCGAAAGGTCGCAGTGTGAAAAACTCCCATGTGATATCGGTCGGCACGGGAACGGACCTCAAACAGTACGCCAGTCATGGCGCCCAGACCAAGCTGAAACTGGACGAGGTGGCCGCAGCAGGTGGGAGGTCGAAGCGTGACGAAAACAACGCTGTCACCTTGGCGCGCGTCCTTCAGACTCGCAAGAAGGACGAATGTTCGAAAAAGGTCGTGGACGGGATGGACAGTGTGATTTTTTGTTCCGCCCCCTTGTCTTCCGCTGGTGTTGTTAGCCGATCGACAGACGGTGGTGGTGGTGCTCAGGGAGGGGTGTGTGTCCTGGCGGCCGGGTGCCGAGGTCAGACTGTGAGTGACCCCATGACCTTCACAGAGGTCAGGACATCGTTGGGCAGGAGTTGCAGCACGGCCTCGTCCTTCACCCCCTTGTCCGCTTCCAGCCTTCACCTTGGGGGTGGCAGTCTGAGTCTGAGTTTGAACCAGACAGGCAAAGAACCGAGCAAGTGGCACGTGCCTATACCCACCGCCGCCCACGGCAACAAACCCATACCCGCCCCTCCGGCCACGGCCACGCTCACGTCCACCTCCACCCTCCACCCCCTTCCACCTCCTCCATCCCCCTCTCCAGACCCATCGCCTCTGTGCCGGTGTCCTTGACCCGGCCTCCGGTGGTCCCGGTGACCTCGGCCAGCCCGGTGACGATGACAGGTGAATGCGGTGTCCTCGGCCCCCCCCCTCACCCAGCCCACCCCCAGCCTGTCGCGCGTCCCCATTGCCACCACGCGTGTGCAGCCCCTGCCCTTGTCGTCGTCGACGATGGAGGCGGCGGTGTTGTTGCAGGCGGTGTCGCGGGCGCAGCTGGCAACGGTGGCGGTGTGTTCGTCAGGGCAGACGGTGAGCGCGGCACAGTACCAGCCTCACCTGCACCACTGCCAGCAGAACAGCCCCCCCGCCCAGACAGTCACCAGTCAGACCAGCAAAGCCGCAGGCCCCGTGGTCAAAGACTTCATCCCCGTCTTGGGGCCCCGGAGCCCCCGCCCTACCACCGACCCCCTTTGCCCTCCCACATCAACCCCTTCACCTTCCCCACCTCGGGGGTCAAAGTGCACGATGCGGTGGATGACGGTCCTGCCTACTCTCTCATCAAGCGGGATACGGATTCAGAGGCGACGGTGAAGAAGGAGGTGGACTGTAAAGCTCCTCCTCCTCCGCCCAAACAGGAGCACCTCTTGACTTCTTCGCACAAGTCCGTGTCTGACATTTCCGGTTTTCACCGAGTGCCGGACTTTTCTCGGTCGGAGCGTCAGGAGATGCCGCGCCTGACCCCGGAGGGTTGTCTGCCCATCAAGTCAGAGGTCAGGAGCGCGGCGGAGAGCTTGAACCATGTGGACGCCATGTCTGTCGACGCCAAGGAACAGTTGGTGAGTTTTTGTTTGTTTTGTTGTTGTTACTTTTAAAACATCGCAGAATGTGATTTTAGTGTAGTCATTTTCAGTGTGTCCCAGCTCCATCCGTTTTGAGTGTGTTGTGTTGAAAAGCGGCTGTTGTTGTAAAGTGGGCAGGTTCATCGGAAGTAAGGTCTCTTCCCCAAGTTAGGAAGCTTCCTGTGGAAATTTGGCTTTTCCTTTCCTTCACCTGTGGGCTGTCAATGCATGGACTGCAAATTCAAGATGAATGATTTTGTGTGTGACAATTCCTGTTGTCTTTGTGTGTGTGCGAATCTGGTAAAACAATAGATTTTCGCAGGAAAGTTTGTTTTGGCTGAGATTTTGTTTATAACTGTAATATATTTTAATTGCCATTATTTTTGGTCATGTTTTTCTGTGGGTTATCTTCTGATATCGCTAGGCAGTTAAAAAAATTTCTGTTATGTTTGGACTGGATCATGGAACCGATAATGATGTTTCGACCTTGGTTGATATTCATTTTAAAATGTTTTTGTTGTTCTTCAGCTAGAGTCTGCGACACACCAATGGTGAGATTTCGTGAATGCAACCGTTTTTAACCACCATTTTAGGTAGCTGTATTCTGACTTAAGGGATGATTTTCCTATCAGAAAACTGTGTTGTGATGACTCTGTGTGTGTGTGTGTGTTACAGATAAATCCCTTCAATCAGCGCCTGCAGAACCTGAACAATTTTCCCTCCATGGCGACGGCGTACCGCTCGGCCTACCGATCCCAGTCTGTAGCCATGCAGAGAGCCAAGTCAGTAGTCTTGATGATCAACAGTGTCTAGCTTTCTGCTTTGCTTTGTCAGTCTTTCTCACATCTCTCTCCTCTTCTCTCTCTCTCTTGTCTGTCTCTCTGTCTCTGTCTCTCTCTCTCTCTCTCTCTCTCCCCCTCTCTCCCCCTCCCCCTCCCCCTTTCCCCTTCCCCCCCTTTGTGTGTCTCCCAGTCTCTTGAGCAGCCTCAGGATGGCGCTGTTTGGGAATCATATCCTCTTAGGTTAGTTTTGTTTTGTGGATATGATGTATTGAGAAAATTTTTGACATGTCAACAGGTACTTTCTTTGTCCTCTTTTCTTTCCTTTTTTGGTTCTGTTCTCTTTTCCTCTGTTATCATTTGCTGTGTTCACACCTCTTTTTGTTTGTGTTCTCTTTTGTCTGTATTCTCTTTCTTTTTTTCTTCTTCTGTCTTTGCCCTAATTATATTCCCCGTGTTCTTGGAATTTAAAAAAAAATTGTCAAAAGAACTATGGAGTATGTAGAATGTTTGTTCTAAGCACTTTATCATTATAATAATCTTTCCTTTTCTTTAAGTGTAGTGCAGAACTGAGAAAAGTGTCATGTTGTGTATGATGATGACGATGGCATTGATTATGTCCCCCAGAGCGGGAATAATCATGGGGTCGGCCAAGACTCTGGACATTCTGCGACAGAACCTTCAGAAAAGCATCAACAAAGAGCTGGACCAGACAGTGCGCCGATTTGTGGAGGTGAGAGGGTGATGGGAGCTTTCTGTGTGATCCTGCCTGCTTTATGAGTGTTTCTGCCTTTTGATAGGCAATAAAGATAAATGACGAATGAAAGTTTAGTGTGTGTTTGTGTGTTTGATTTGATTTGATTTATTCTTTTATATCGAGGATAATGGAATAAGCACTCTTGTGCTTTTTTACATCCAGTCCCCGTGTGTATGCAGTTTTGTAAATGTCATCTGTTCCATGTTGTGTGTGTGTGTGTGTGTGTGTGTGTGTGTGTGTGTGTGTGTGTGTGTGTGTGTGTGTGTGTGTGCGTGAGGTGTGTGTGTGTGTGTGTGTGTGTGTGTGTGTGTGTGTTTTGAATCTGCATTGTATTGCATGGTAAACCACTGAAAGTCACGGCAGATTTGTCTTGCGTGAAATTTGGGCTGCTCTCCCTAGGGAGAGATCGTCACCACAAGAGGGATGGGCTCCATCAGGTTCAGCTTGCCCCAACACATTGCCTGAAAAAAATTCAGTGCAGTGCCCCAATGATTTCTCAGGGACTTAAGGGAGAAGTCAAGCCATTTATGCATGCCTGTATGCCATGGATGTGAGACCCGGAGGCAGATTTGTTACACATGTGTGTGCTGCCTGTGTTTGTGTGCAGACTTTTTTCAAACCGGCAGCGGAAAACATTCGGCAGAACAACGGCACTGATTCTGTCAGCGAAGAACACATCAACACCGTGTGTCGTCAGATCTTGGAAGAGGTGGGAGAATTTGTGTGTGTGTGGGGGTGGGTGGGGGGGGGGTAAATGTATGTGTGAGAACGTGGTTGGGAGTGTGTGTGTGTGTGTTTCCACTGTGTGAGTGAGGTAGAAGAGTTGGGTCGGGAGAGAAATAGTGCGCTTGTGTGTTCATGTTCTGGCTTGTCTGTCTCTGTGAGAAAAGTATGAGAGAGAGAGAAATTGTGTACATTTTTGTGCATGTTTATGTATACAAATATGTGTGAGAATAGTATGTTGAAGAGAGAGAGAAAGAATTCATTGGAAGAGAGAGAGAGAGAGAGAGAGAGAGAGAGAGAGAGAGAGAGAGAGAGAGAGAGAGAGAGATTCATTGGGAGACAGAGAGATAGAGAGAAGAAGTTGTAGTATTAAAATAGGAAAAATAGGACTGATTTGCCATTAAAGGATTCCCTGGTCGTATTACAGGCTAAGAGAATGTACAGCACAGAGACTCGGCGGAGCCTCACTCCCATCACTGACTTCCCTGACAACGTGTCAGACACTGGCAGTCTGAACGGCAGAAGGGTCTCCCCGGTCAGTTCTCTCCCCTGTCTAGTGTGTGTGTGTGTGTGTGTGTTTGTGTGTGTGTGTGTGTGTGTGTGTGTGTGTGTGTGTGTGTGTGTGTGTGTGTGTAGTACTTGGGATTCATAGTTGGTGGTGGTTCTTGTGGTGTGTGTTTATTGTTTTGTGTGGTATGACGGTTTGTTTGTTGGATATTTGCAGTTTCTTCTTCTTTGTCGTAGAATGCTCAGACAGCAAGTGTCTTGTCTGTCATATTCATGAGCAAAAATGTGTCATGCAGTGGTTAAGTCGGGCCCAGCCCCTCCAACTTTTGTAGTTTGATGTCTTATGATTATGTGTTTTGTGTGATTGTAGTTGTTAACTGTTTAATGTTAAGATTGTTGTTGATGGGTTTTTCTTGTTGCTTGGCTAGAATTTTGATATTGAGTAATGGTAAAATTTGTTTATATGACGATTTTTACCCACCATGAAGGTAGCTGCATTCTGACTTCAGGGATTGTGTCTAAACATGACACCTGTGTGCATGTGTTTAAAAAAAAAAAAAGGATATGTATATGGAAGTGATGTATGAACGCTCATTGTTTTCTGATGGTGCAGAGTAATATTGTTGTTGATATTGTGTTGCAGACCCCCTTGTCCAAACGGTTGAAGGCCTCTGACAGTGACTCAGAAAAGGGCAGCGATGGGGGTGTACCCAAGAAAGTACCCAGGGTAAGACAGAAGGTGTGACGATGGTAGAAAAGCTGCTTTTGAAAATCCTCTTTGAACTCTTTCACCGCCATAGGCGACTTTTGTGACTCCGCAGGTCATGTTAAAAAGGACCGTTTTTCATACAGTAACAAAGTTTCACACCTCAATTAACTTATGTGTGGGATAGCAGACATGTTGTTCTTCATCCCTGACCCAGTTTTAAATGGGAAAACCTACCTTGTTGCTCTGACACAGACTGAAAGTCAGGAATTGGGTAACAGTGCTGAAAAAACTTGATGCTGAAGAGAGTTCTTCTTCAGTCAGAAACTTGGCAGCGAAAGAGTTATTTAAGTTGGTCATCTAAGATGCATCATGTTGATCCTTCTGTTTATTGTTATGATTATGTAGGGTATCATTTTTGCCATAGGCAAAATATCACAGCTACATTTCAATTTTGTTGTTTTTAGTTATGCATATCTGAAATTAGAAGTTTTTGGCTTGTGTAAACACGATATAAATGTCTGTAATATGACATATATATTATAATTTGTGTGTGTGTGTGTGTGTGTGTGGTGTGGTGTGTGTGTTTGAATGAGTTAGAGAGAGACAGAAAGAGAGGCAGAGAGAGAGAGGGAGAATGAAGTACTGTGTGTTAGTGTGTGTGTGTGTGTGTGCATGCGCGTACACTCACACAAGGAAAAGAGACACAGACAAACAGACAGACGATAAATCAGGGATGGATATATGTATGTGTGCCTAAAAAGACCACCATGCCCAAAGACATAATAGCAGCTCTTTAAGAGGAGTAAACTTAATAAAAGGTGAAGATGGAAAAGGGGAGGAGGCAGGAATGAGAGACAGAGGAAGACAGAGAAAGACAGAGAAAGACAGTAAGAGAGCAAACGGTGTTTTGTATTAATACTAATGTCCACACTTTTCATTGGTTTCAGAGGAAAGGCCGACCTCCACTGAATTCTTCAGGGTAAAAATTTTCTTGTCTTTTTTTGTTGTTGAATTTTGGGGTTTTTTTGCGGTCATATGTATGTATTCAGTATGTGTGTATGTGCACTTGCGTGTGTGTGTGTGTGATTTTGTGTGTGTGTGTGTGTGTGTGTGTGTGTGTGTGTGTGTGTTTTTGTGTGTTGAATTTTTCAGTGACTGGTGTAGATTTAAAAAAAAAATCAAATGTTGAAAAAAATATGCTCCTATGGGTGAACAGTTAAGTAATGAGTGACACTTTCAAAAAATGAATGGAGTAAACTTTTGTTGTAGAAATGAGAGAAGAGCTTTAAAGACTGAGTGCAGGGTAGCATAAAAATTATCTCTCTTCCCCCCCCCCTCTCTGTGTTTCTTTATTTCTCTCCCTCTTTAGTCTCAATCCTCCCTGCTCCCTCTCTTCTCTATCTCCCCTTCCTCTCCCCCACCCCCCTCTCTATCTCCCTGTCATACTGCAGTGAATCAGTGTGTTCCTTCTTCTTCAGTCAATGACTAACGATGTTTCCCCTGCATAATGCAGAAAATATGTTCGCAGACGCAGCACACCTCTGAAACCGGCGATGAAGGCGGACTGTATAAGAGAAGGACCTAAGGTATGGACGCTGCTCTTAATTTGCTTTCTTTTTCGTTCTGTGCAGGTTAAGGAACAAATTTCAGAAATAAATTGTAAAAAAAAAAGAAGAAAACTGAAAAAGGCAACCAAAAAAATTCTGTTACAACAGGCATGCACATTTACAGATAGAAACAAGAGATGATTTGTGCAGATAAAAAAATAAAGATAAAAATAGAAGAATAGTGATTTCAACATTTGTACAAAAATCCGGCAGCTGGCTTTCAACTTTGATTTTCTACCTACATATCAACAATAAATCCTAAATAATTCATGTACTTGTGTTCAGTATCTTTAAAGTTATTATTATTTTTTTTTTTTTAATCAACACAAACAGCTAGTATACAGAAATACACATAGTAAAAATTGGCTGGTAGGGAGTGAGTTAAAAAGACTTTAAAAAATTTATAAATTTTTAAAAAACCTACGACATTGTCTACATGTTGTTACTGGTGGTATTTTCAGTGGGACCCAGAAAGGATCAAGTCGGATACGCTGTTCATCATGGGAGCTCGAGCCAACAAGTGAGTATCATAGAGTTCTATCTTTGCAGTTTCCTCCCTGTCTTTGTCTCTTCCATTTGAGTCGAAGACACCTAACCCCTCATCCTGACTACCAATAACGATCCAAAATTCGTCAATATCTCATTTTGTCTCTTCCTGGAGGCAAGCATTCAGTATGTAATAACTTTTCATACAGTTGTCCGATTTTCTTTATTGAGTAGGCTTTAAAATTTTCAAATTTTCTAGCAGATTGATAGCATGTTAACAGTGAAAAATTGACCTCTGATGCAATGTGACTCGGTTTGTGGTTGAGGGTCACATTGTGATGCTTCGCCAATATAATGAGTCGCATTGCGCTGGAGGTCACATGTTGATAATCTGGAATAAAAAAGCTATTCAATACAAAAAACATATTGAAAATTTAACGATTCCATGAAAAGGTATTACAGATTGAAATGGTAGACTGCAGAAAGTGACAAAATGAGAAATAGACAAGTTTTGCAACGTAATAAGTGGTCAGAGTGAGGGCTTGGGTGTGGGTTTTTTTTTAAAAGCGAAAGGAGACACAATTATGCTTTGATACTGTCACATATGGCCTCTGTGGTCAGTTGGAATATACACATCATTGGATTGGATTGTTGATGATGTTATTGTAGTGGAATGGTCATAACAAGCTTTGCTTTGGGCTGTTTTTTCTCTGTGATGTGAATCAACACAGGAACTGTATTGTTGGTTTTGTGTTTCAGAGCTCTGGGTTTTTTCTCTGTGATGTGAATCAACACAGGAACTATATTGTTGGTTTTGTGTTTCAGAGCTCTGGGGTTTTTTCTCTGTGATGTGAATCAACACAGGAACTATATTGTTGGTTGTGTGTTTCAGAGCTCTGGGTTTTTTCTCTGTGATGTGAATCAACACAGGAACTATATTGTTGGTTGTGTGTTTCAGAGCTCTGGGTTTTTTTCTCTGTGATGTGAATCAACACAGGAACTATATTGTTGGCTGTGTGTTTCAGAGCTCTGGGTTTGGGCAACACCAGAGGGCGGCTGTACATCCGACATCAAGATGTGTTTAAGGTCAGTCTCCTTGTGATCTCTGTTTATTGCTTATATTTTAGGGGTTTTTTTGTTTTTGTTCCTTGGCTAGAACTTCAAGGTTCACCTGATATTTTGCGTATGCAACAGTTTTTTTACCCTCCATGACGGTAGCCATATTCAGCCTTTGGAGATGTATGGTGGGTACGTTTGTGTTTCTGTAACCCATCAAACACTGACATGAATTATGGGATCACATAAATTATGGGATCATTGCTGTGCATATTTCATCTTCTGCATGTGTATATATATGCGTAGGGAATAAAGAGACTGGCAGGTCTGCATTTGAAGTTGACATGGGAGATCATAAAAATCCCCACCCTTAATTCACCAGACGCCGCTACCGACATTCAAACCCAGGGACCCATGGGATTGAAGTTGAATGATCTTAGCTATAGCATCCAGAGTAAACGTGTACAGTTAATTTTGTATAATGAAGCAAGGGGGTGTCGAAGGCTGAAGAAATCTGAAGTGTTGGTGTGGTGTGGTGTGGTGTATGCAGTACTCGGGTGACCCTGAAGACAAAGTGTGGCTGCACGACCAGAAACTGCTGCCGGCCACGGGGGGCAAGGCGTACCTGCTGATCATGGAGGACATCATCGACCTCAGCAAGACTGACGAGTACAAGTAGGTCCTCCACCATTGCCTCTGCTGTTCCTGCTAGTGTTACTGCTGCTGCTGCTGCTGCTGTTGCTATTGCTACATATTTGCTTACTTTTCTTTCCTTTCTTCCTTCCTTCTTTCTTTCTACTGTTGCTGTGATGAAGACGACGACTACTACTGCTACTACTACTACTACTACTACTACTACTACTACTACTACTACAACTACTACTACTACTACTACTACTACTACTACTACTACTACTACTACTACTACTACTGCTGCTGCTGCTGCTACTACAACTACTATTATGAGGACTGCTACGATTTCTACTACTACGATTATTATGACTTCGACTACTTCTACTTTTACTTCTACTTCGACTATTACTACTATCATTTACGTCTGCTGCTACTGCTACTACTGCTCGTAGTAGTACTACTGCTACTACCAGTACTACTGATATTGTTAGTACTACTACTGCATTTGTTAGTATTACCGCTACTTCTACTGCTAGTACCACTAGTACTGTTAGTTCCACTACTACTATTGCTAGTACCACTACTACTGTTGGTAGTACCACTACCACTACTACTGTTGCTAGTACTACTACTATTGCTAGTACCACTACTACTGTTGGTAGTACCACTACCACTACTACTGTTGCTAGTACTACTACTATTGCTAGTACCACTACTACTGTTGGTAGTACCACTACCACTACTACTGTTGCTAGTACTACTACTATTGCTAGTACCACTACTACTGTTGGTAGTACCACTACCACTACTACTGTTGCTAGTACTACTACTATTGCTAGTACCAGTACTACTGTTGGTAGTACCACTACCACTACTACTGTTGCTAGTACTACTACTATTGCTAGTACCAGTACTACTGTTGGTAGTACCACTACCACTACTACTGTTGCTAGTACTACTACTATTGCTAGTACCAGTACTACTGTTGGTAGTACCACTACCACTACTACTGTTGCTAGTACTACTACTATTGCTAGTACCACTACTACTGTTGGTAGTACCACTACCACTACTACTGTTGCTAGTACTACTACTATTGCTAGTACCACTACTACTGTTGGTAGTACCACTACCACTACTACTGTTGCTAGTACTACTACTATTGCTAGTACCACTACTACTGTTGGTAGTACCACTACCACTACTACTGTTGCTAGTACTACTACTATTGCTAGTACCAGTACTACTGTTGGTAGTACCACTACTACTGTTGGTAGTACCACTACCACTACCACTACTACTGTTGCTAGTACTACTACTATTGCTAGTACCACTACTACTGTTGGTAGTACCACTACCACTACCACTACTACTGTTGCTAGTACTACTACTATTGCTAGTACCACTACTACTGTTGGTAGTACCACTACCACTACTACTGTTGCTAGTATTACTACTATTGCTAGTACCACTACTACTGTTGCTAGTACCACTACTACTGTTGCTTAGTACTACTACTGCCACTGCTTCAATGATGACAGGGATTGAAGTTGAATAGTCTTAACCACTCAGCTATAGTATCTGTTGATGAAGGGGATGATTGTGGGTGTGGTAGTAGTGATTGTGGCAGTTGTGGGGTGGTGGTAATGATGAAAATGATGTGTATGTTGTGCAGAGATTGCCCCCATGTGAAGAAGTGCCAGCATTTTAATTTTACAATGATAATTATGACAGTGATGATGATAATGGTTTTGTTTTTGATTTTTCACAGACAGTCCCAGACTGATAAGGCACGAGTGTCGGAGGTTTGAGGTGACAATGATGACCATGACAATAATGATGACGACAATGATAATGATGACACTGAGGATGATTTTTTTTGGTTTTGGGGTGTTTTTTTTTACAGAGAGGGTCCCACACTGATGATACCTGAGTTTGGGGGGGTTCAAGGTGACAATGATGATGACAATAATGACAACAGTGATGAAGATTTTTTTTGGATTTTTTACAGATACAGTCTCACACTGATAATGCATGAGTGTCAGGGGTTTGAGGTGACAAAAGTGATAATGATGACAGTGATAATGATGATAACGATGACAGTGATAATGACTATGATTTTTTTTTTTTACAAAGACATTCCCGCGTTGATGATGCATGAGTGTCAGGGGTTTGAGGTGACAATGGTAATGATGATAATGATAACACTGATGATAACTTGATTTTTTTTTTTTAAACAGAGACAGTCCCACACTGATGATGCACGAATGTCGGGGGTTCGAGGTTCCCGAGTTCATGAGAATCAAGATCAAGGAAGCCATGAGGACTGTGAGATCCGACAGCAAACGCAGCCGCTCACGATCCCCTCTGGGCGTATGTGATACTCTTTTTTCCCCTTTTATTTGTTTGTTTGATTATTTGTTGCTCTGCACAATGCTGAATTCTAATTTATGATTTGTTTTGTGCTTTTTTGTTTTTTTAGGGGGGGAGGGGAGGGGTCCTCTGTTAGAGCTCTGAAGTTCACCATTGGTGAGATTTTGTGTATATGATTTTTTTTTTTAACCAACCCTTAAGATAGCTGCATTCCAATTTGTGGGATGGTACCTAAGCATGACACCTGTGTGCATGCATCTTAAACAAATTTTGTTAACCGTTCTTGCCGGCATGAAATGGCCTACTTTTTCGAAAGGCAGAACTGGATAATAATACGTGCACAAATTGTTCTGCATACGTTGGCCTGCAAGGTCTGGGTTTACAGTATCATCCAGAGGACTGTTTCAACCGTGATAAGTAAATAGAGGTAATATTTTTGTGGGGAGGGGAGTGGGAGGAGGGGGATGGGGTTGGGAGGGAGAGAGGGTGATGAGATTGGGTATAACTCGTGCTCTGAGCGTAGCTTGGGTTGTGGGAAGGTGATGCTGAGATGCTCATTGGTGACAATTTATCCCGTGGGGTTGACTGGTTCCTGCTCTATTCCCCTGCTTGTTTGATTTATTTATCTGTGTATTTATTCCTCGGCTACAGCTCTGATGTGAGATTTTTTATGTACGCAACACTTTTTTGTCCACCATTAAGATAGATGTGTTCTGACTTTTAGCAATGATGTCAAAACACAACACTAGTGTGTGTGCATTTTTTTCTTTGTCATCTTTCATGTAATGGCCTACTCATCCCGAAGGCAGAACAAGGGTTCAGCATGTGCGCAAGATGTTCTTCTGTGTGTGTTCAACAGGGGGCCTCGGTTTATTGTCTCATCCGAAAATCTTTGGGGGATAATATACCTTCCCTGTCCCCCCCCCCCCCCTCTCTCTCTCTTCTCTCTCTCTTCTCTCTCTCTCTCTCTCCTCTCTCTCTCTCTCTTCTCTCTCTCTCTCTCTCTCTCTCTCTCTCTCTCTCTCTTCTCTCTCTCTCTCCTGCCTTCTCTCTTCTCTTTTTTCTTCTTGATCTTGTCTGGCCTTTCTCTTTCTTTCTCTTATTTTTTTCATTATCTATTTTAGTATGACTGTCTAGATAGGTCTTCATTTTTGCTATGCAATTACTTGGCTTAAAAACCTCCTTTGGGTTTAAGGAATGACTGGTAGTCATTCTTGAGAGATTATCTTAAGGAAGAAATTGCGTAGTATGGAGAACTGAAATTAGTTGAAGTAGAGGCTTTTTTACAGGCTAGAATTGCTGAAAACCTTCAGCTTTAAGGAGCATGGGCTCTGCCCCTTGACCCCAACAGGAAGCAATGCCCCCCTGGACCCCCAATCCATTTGAAGGAAGAAATGCTTTTCCTCCAGTACCATGCCTGAATACTCTGTTAACAAAGTATTCACTTTGTACAATACACGTACAATATGTACATGCACCTACAAACGCACTGCATTGACCCTTTTTCCCCTCATTGTGTCAGGAACGTCCGGAGCCTCCCAAGAGTTTGCCATTCGCCAGTTTCTCTGACACAGCATCCAACAATGATGTGGACAGCAATGGCAATAAGAACAGTCTGCAGGTAAGGGGGGGAGGGGAGGGGGGGGCTGGCTGGATGGAGGGCTGGCTGGATGGGTGGGTGGTTGGTTTGATGGATGGATGGGGTTGGTTTGATGGATGGGTTGCTGGTCTGATGGTTGGGTGGGAGGTTTGATGGATGGGTGGTTTGCTGAATGGGTGGATGGAGTAGGTGATGTGGTTGGGATGGTGACCTTCTGTTCTTCTGATTGTGTCTTCTGTCAGACCTTGTATGTGACCCTCCACCATGAAATGAGACACATTGCACCTGACCCACTTTTCCTCTGGGAGCCATTTTTGGCAGGTGGGGATCAGGTTGTCAGTTTAATGATTAACGGCAGTTTGTAACACACTTTCCTAGCAGTTGTTGTTGTTGTTCCCCAGCTTAACACTCTGGGGGGTCACCCAGAATGTGCACTCTGACTCACTAATCCCACCTGGGAATCACTGTGAGATTGAAATTGCACACACTGAATGAGAAGTCGCCATGTAACTAACAATGACAACGATCTCATTGCAGCCCTCCCCGGCAGACACAGAAGAGATGGAGATCCTCTCGGCAATGGACAATGACGACACCCAACCCTCCGACATTTCCTCCTTCAAGATGTCGGGCGGTTTCGAGGACACATCGTCGCACTCCCCCTGTCCCGCAGAATCCCTAGACGATGAGCCGTCATCGACCATGACCATGACCCCCTGCACACAGTGACCTTCCCTGCCAGCCAGGACTGGACACGTCTTCAGAGAAGCAGCTCCCCCGGTCTAGCGACGAAAATCAGTCCCTCAGAGCTATGCCTTGCTCCCAGGCTGTGTTGTTTGTGTACCCCTCCTCACCTTCATGTCTTCAGCATCTACACCAAGCAGACTCTCTCGCCTTCCTTTCCGTGCTCCAGAGGCTTTGGGTGAAGATTCCTTTACGTGGGGTTTGGATTCCGTTGATAGAGAATCCAACCTCGCAAGGTTTGTTCTCCAGCTCTTCACACAAGTGACTCGCATGTTCACCGAGTTTTTCTGTTACCCAAGCCCCCAGCTTGTATTGAAGATAAAAAAAACCTCGTTGGTTGACTCATAGCTGTGAAGGATGTCAGCTTGCGTTTAGTATATCTTCCAAACCATGAAGTGTTGAAACCGTCTAGGGATAGATAGACCTCAGACCCTTCAGCTCCAGTGTAAGTTGGTAGCATCTACATTCCAACTATCCTAGAAAACAACAACCCATAACCAAAACAGGAGGCAGGCTGGGCTTGGCTTGTACATCAAAGTAGAAACCTGTGTGCTGATTTCTCGAAGAGCGGAGGATAGATAGACTGTGGTGACGACAGACTTAGCTGTGGTTTTGTCGTTGTTGTTCATCGTCATTGTTGTTGGTGGTGTAGTGCTTTCCTTTTGCGTTGTCGATGACCTGCTGACTGGGAATGTCTGTGATGCCTTCAGTGCAAGAGAAACACAGCTTTTAATTTTTTTTTTTTTTTTTATCGTTGTTACAGCGCTGGCTGATTGTTGTTGTGTGAGTGAGGATTTGTTGCTCACATTGTGTGTGTGCGTAGAGGAAGACTCAAATGCAGGGGACTGACGACGCAAAGGTGTGGAGATGGCTTTGTTTTAGGAACAGAACAAAATCTTGAGAGGGAAACGTTTACGGACAGAGCAGTAGCCTGTTTGTGCTAAGATTCGGATTTGGTTTGAGATTACTTCCAACAGAAAGAAAAGTACTTTCACACATACAGGTATACATGCTCACATATATTCTTACACACACTTACTTACACACACACACACACACACACACCCACTCACTCACTCACTCACTCACTCACTCACTCACTCACTCACTCACTCACTCACTCACTCACTCACTCATCCAGGCTAACATAAGTGATACACGCTGACTGTAACTACCCCATGAGTCACAAAGCTATCTCGACATCATCATCTCTGTAAAATACCTACACACATGGGCTTTGCAGTAACAACTGTGTTACCTTGACACATTGTTTACTCACAAAGGACATAATGTACCCACAAACGTAAAACAAACAAAAAAAGTCAATTTAGACTTTTTAGAAAAGAAAACTTTTTAAAACTTTTTTTAATAAGTGACTTTGATCTTAAACTTATCTTACACCTCACTGTGTTGTTGTTCTTCCCCCAGTCAGCTGAGAGAGGATAAATTCTACAAAAAAGAACCCATTTTAAGATCATACTAAGCAATGTTGAAAAGAGCTTTTTACCATACAGTGTTTGAAGATTACGATAACCTTTATTCCAGCTGCTTGTCAGAACAGAAAAATATCATGAGCAGCAGTGATGGCTGCAACTGCATAAACGAACAAAGGTGTGGGTGCACACACACGCTCACAACACACACAACACACACCACCACACACACACACACACACACACACACACACACACACACACACACCCTCTCCCTTTCTCTCGCATCATCTCCTCCGCTCATTCCCCGCATCGTGCACACTCCCATAATTTACGCCTACATGCGCACTGCAGCACCAGCGGAACTGACGTGGAAACGTGTCGAGTTTTGTACGCCGATGTTTTTGTTTCTGCACAATGATATGTGTAAAGAAAGATGGACCTATTGTATTATATTATAGTTTGTTAACCACCATTGAGGACATCGATTCGCCGTAATGGCGGAGTGCAAAGTGACGGACCCTATGTGGTCTGCAAGGGACCGCATCGTACACCTAATTGCTGCGCATACTTACCTACCAGTGATAAAAGAACCATGTGGAACCATTGGTGTAATGTGGTGGATAATGTGATGTGGAGAATACTATGTAATGTGGTGTGTGTGATTTCGAGATATGTGTGATGTTGAGAATGTGGTGTGTGTGTGATGTTGAGAATGTGGTATGTCGTAGACGGAAGAAAGAATGTATACTTACTGTTTTCTGGTTGGTTGAAGTGCCATGCATGTGTGTGGCTGTGTTTGGTAGTGTGTGTTTGTGTATGAATATGTGTGTGCGTGCGCGGGTTAAGTATTGTGTGGCTAGGGTTTTGTGTTTTTTTGTTATGTGCATGCACATGTTGCATTTGAGCATGGGTCTTGTGTGTTAGTGACAGTGGTACCATACAACTTGTTTAATCACATGTGTGTGATAGTCATGGGTTTATTCATCCGTTGTATACGCGCATTTGGGTGTGGTGTCTATTTATGTACGTGTACACAGGTATGTGAAATACATATATCGTGGTCATGACTGCTGAACATGTTAAATATCACAACAGTACTCATTCTTTTTGGCAGTTAGGTTTGTATTAGAATTGAACGGAAAGACTTTACACTATTAGGACAGAGAGATTTAGAATGCTCAGCATCAAAAGTGTTTTCATACCATCATTCGTTTAAGGAGAAGAGAACAGGCTGCTTTTTTTTTTTTTTAGGAAAAAAAGAGGATGTTTACAGACAGTTCCAGTCAAATATAGAAATCATTTATGATATAGGATTTTTGTACCTTTTTCCATTGTCGTCAAACGCTCAGACAGCAACTATTGTTGTCTGTCATATGAGCGAAAATGCTTGCTTTGCCGTTAAGCAGCTGACAAGTCAGACCCAGTGCATTGTGTGAGAATACTGTTGATCTGTTAAGTCTTTCTGGAAAATAGGCAGGAGAATGGTCCAAACACAGAAGGAGACAGAGAAAAACAAAACAAAAGAGGGACAGAAAGCCACATCATTCACATTGTGATTTTTAACACTGGGGGGGAGGGGGGCAGGCCACATCCATATGATTTCAATGCATATATGCTGTAGTGGAATAGGCAATACCTGTATGCTGACTTTCTGCTGCTGCCTGGTATTTTTCCTGCCTAGCCTGGGTCCGTAACCAGACCCTCAGGATTTTTTAGTATATTTCATGGTCTTAGAATGTTCAAGAAAGCAGAACTTGTTTGGTTTTCAGACAAACTATGGGAGAGCAGACAAAAGAGCTCTTACCGTGACACAGCAAGTAGTGATGTTGTCAAGAATCTGAGTTGTGCGGTAGTTTCTAGTGTGTGGGAACCAGTGCAGCCAAGTACTCGGATCAGTTTTTGGCTAAATTCAGATTTCAGGCTCAGCATTGTTGTTTTTTTTATTACAAGAATTCCTATTCTATTTTAGCTCACATTTATAACCAAGTCACATAGAAAAGTAAACATGTTTAATTTTTAACTGTGCTGGAGTTCTTCATGAAACTAAAAAAAAAGGAAAAGTTAACCATGAAATATTGTTCTTGTTAAACAAGCTTTTTAAAGATATCTAAAAATCTTGTCATTGTTTTTGTTTTTCATTTAGATAGGAAATGTGTTATCATTTGTGATTGGTTGTAATAATATTTTTAAGGGGGTAAAACTGCTGTGGGAAAAAAATTACAGTTTAAACACTTTATGGAGCTTCATTGATAGTGATTCGTTGATTTTGTGAAAAGGTTTCTTTTAGGGCCTTTTGCTCAATA
>CM060340.1:21777642-21792642 GCA_030674155.1 Stramonita haemastoma
GGGGGTTTGTAAGATATGATGTGTTAGTACCCTATCTTGTTTGTTTGCTCATAGTCATTCTCAAGGTATGAATGAAGCATCATCAGAAATCCCCATACGTTATGTGTCATAATATATCTGCTGCTGCATGTTAATTTTTTTTTTGTAGATGTTCTGCCTGTTTCCCTTAGTAATAAATATATTGTGCTCATGAAAAAAGTCGTTAAGCATGATAAAACATGTAACATGAAATGGAATACAAATCGTTTGAAAAAAAAAAAAGCTGAAGTTGAATGTGCTGGGCCTGACTTGTCAGGCGCTAAATGGCAGCACAACACATTTTCACTCCTATGACTGACAACAATAGTTGATGTCTGTGCGTTCAATGAAGAAAAATTAGAAAACATGTAGGTTTTCCATGTTTTCTGTACTAAATACACTAAACTGGTAACAAAAATCATTTTGTTATAATGAATAGCAGTGCAAAACTGATGAATCAAAATATATTGTTCTAGAAAAAAAATATTGTAATCTTCAATACACTCTGATCCAAAAACTCTGACCAATACAGATGTTACAATTTGAATGTGAATAGCAGCTTTGAAATAAGAGTAAACTTTAAAAAAAAAACAAAAATGATAAAAGTTATACGTGCAATATTTTTTTGGGGGGGGGGGGGGTGGAAGGGTTGTTGATATTCCTTATTACAGTTTGAGAATTTCTGGAAAATAAATGTTACTGGAAAACTTTGTTTAAAGCTAAAAACAGGATTGAAGAAAGTTTGACAAGTTCAACTAGTTTTATGATTTTTGGCAGATATCTTTTTGTGTGTGATTCGCAATTCATCAGCTTACAGAAGAAATAGCTTCTTCTTCTTCTTTGTTGTCAAAGCTCAGAGAGCAACTATTGTTGTCTGTCATATGAACGAAAATGTGGTGTGCTCCGTGAAGCGCCTGACAAGTCAGGTTCAGCACATCGACTTCGCATGAAAGAAATAGAATTGAATTTAGACGTGACCAGTAAGGCTTTGATCTCATTCCATCGTTCCATTCGCAGGCCATGTATAAAACAAAAAAAAAACCCAGTGTTACTATCATCCGAGTCATTATCGTTGTCATTATCATCAGTTCTGTGTGTTTTCAATTCGGTGTACTTCAGTTCAGAATATTTTAGTCATCCTATGGAGGGCAATTACACAATCTCTGAATTGTGCAACTAACTAACATAGTTGTTAGAGTCATCCAACTTAGCAGTGTTTTGTTTCAGTATTTATTGTGTGATTGATTACTAGCTGTGGACAGAACTACATAGGTGTGTACATAATGAAGAATGACATAAATATGTACATGATGATATATACTCCTTGCTGGCACTTGGGTTAATAATAATGTGGAAAAAAAGAAACTGTGTTGCGTCTTTGTATAGCTTCGCTGTGAGAGAAATTCAAATCGCATGACCCTGCATTTTTATTATCATAATATGAAGGATGATGTTCTAAAGGCCTGTTGAGATGGAGCCAGCAATATGAAAAGTTGTTATCATCAGCTACATACACCATTATGTACAAAAGATTCATAGTAAGCACTGGCGTTTTTGTAGTTATAATCTGTGACCTTTATCGACCCTCTGTGACGTTGGTGTTGTTACTGCTGCTGTTCTGTTGTTTGTTTGTATGTTTGTTGCTGTTGTTTGTGATATGTCCTGGTAGAGTTTGGACCATAGCTGTGTCGATATTATTGTTTGTGTGAGGTGAGAATTTTATGGTGACTGAAAACTTTTTTTTTTTTTTGAGCAGGGGGAAAAATGGATGAGACTTCTGGTTAAATTGAGATTTTGTGTGTGATGATATGCATACCATCTTTGGTAATTTGTGTGTGTGTGTGTGTTCTGCGAATAGAGCCATGGAGTTCACCAAAGGTGAAATTTTACCATATGCGAGCTTATCCCACACCCTCCCACCATTGAGATAGCCACATTCTGACTTCAGGAACCGGTACATGTTCAAAACCCATTTGTCTTTGGTAAAATTGCAGGCCAACTATGGCCGGTGGTATGGATAACCCAAACATACCCAGCATGCAGCCTAGAGAGGAATGGGCTCTCTCAGGTTGTTGGGGGTTTTTTCAGTGTGTCTCTGCTAGAGGTCAGAGGTTAACCAATGGGGAAATTTTGCATACACGACCGTTTTTGCCTACCATGAAGGTAACCGCATTCTGACCAGGGATGTGTGCTGGGTATGTTCGTGTTTCTGTAACCCACTGAATGCTAGCATGAATTATGAGATGTTTAGCGTGCACATTACATCTTCTGCAATATGAACCTTAGGCTTGATATGGTTTGCATGGTGTGTGTGTGTGTGTGTGTGTGTGTGTGTGTGTGGGGTGTGAGTGAGAGAGACTCTGACTCTCTGTGTGTATGTGTGTGCGTGTGTGTACATAATGTTCATATGAATGATGTAATACATAATATTGATATGTACATAGAAAGAAGTATATTATTGTTTTTGTACAGTTGCATGCCATTCTGTTGTATTCACTGATAAAACAATTATGTGTACAATAATTCAGAGTATTGAGAGAGAGAATAGACTATATAATCATGCCCACACATTGTGTGTGTGTGTGTGTGTGTGTGTGTGTGTGTGTGTGTGTGTGTGTGTGTGTGTGTGTGTGTGTGTGTGTCTACGCACTATGATTTCTATCTATAAGGAGCGGTGCGTAAATGAAGTCACAAAGTTGATTATATTATATTTCATGCTGTTTTTGAATGTGATTTGTTATGAATTTATATTATATTAGAAAACCATTTTGAGAAACATTCTCTATGATGACTTAAAGACAGCTTTTTTTGTATGAGATATCTTGACAGAAGATTTGAAAGATACCTTCACAGTTAATTGAAAGATAACCTATACAGATAATTTGTAAGATAAAAATTAAAGATTTGGGTGGGGTGGGGGTAGTGTGAGAAGATTGTACAGTTACAATTTTTTTTTTTTTGGGGGGGGGGGGGGGTAAGGGAGCTGATTAATTAAACTTCCGTTGTGTGTGTGTGTGTGTGTGTGCGTGCGTGCGTGCGTGTGCGTGTGTGGTGCGTGCGTGCTGGTGTGTGTGTGTGTTATTTTTGGGGTGTTTTTTTTTCAGAAGTGTATAATTTTAATTATAGACAAGCATATATACATTTTCTTTTGTGTGTGTGTGTCTGTACTGTGTGTCTTGCAAATTATGTCGTTGATTGAGGGAATTGTGCTTTATCTTGGTGAGTAGTGACCGGAATAGTAGTGTGTGCACGCACGCGCAGTGTGTGCGCATATGTGTGTGTGTATGGGGGTGGGGGGTGCGTACATGTATGCGCTCACACTCATGTGCAAACGTGAGCAGACATACTCCTGTAAGTTTTTTTCAGTTGTATTCTATGTCCAAAGTCATCATCCATCGCCATTTTCTCCAAGCAGCTGTCTATGTATGGTCCATTATATTTTCTTCAGTGTCCAGTGGGTGTTAAGAACTATATCCGACAGGATGCAATGGCCATATGTCCCAGGTTTTAGGTGTCCTGCCCCGTGTCTTAGTTTTTAGCTTGTCCCAGATCCTAGATGTCCAGAGTTGTATGTGTCCCAGATGTCCGGGGTTTTGTATGTGTCCCAGGTTCTTAGTGGCATGGATTCTAGGCATCCCAAATGTCCTGAGTTTTGTGTGTCCCAGATTCTTTATGGCAAGGATTTTAGGCATCCTAAATGACTTGGGTTGTGTGCGTGTCCGATGTTCTTAGTGGCATGGGTTTTAGGTGTCCCAGGTTTCAAATGGCATAGGATTTTGAGTATCTCAAAATGTCCTTGATTCTAGGTGTTGCAGGTTCTAAATGTCATGGGTTTTAGAAGTCGCAGATTCCAGGTGTTTTTTTTTTAAGTGTCCCAAGTCCTAGGACTTGGGTTTTAGGTGTCCCTGATCCCCAAATATCCTGAACTTAAGATGTCTTGTCTTTGGTGGTTTGGTTTTTTTTTCAAAGTGGTCCTGGTTTTAGTTGTCCTAAATGACCTGTGTTTTATGTGTTCCGGTTTTAGGTGTCCTAAATGACCTGGGCTTTAGGTGTTCCAAATGACCTGAGTTTTAGGTGTCCTGGTTTTTGTGTCCCAAATGACTTGGGTTTTTGGTGTCCCAAATGACCTGGATTTTAGGTGTCGCAAATGACATGGGGTTTTGGTGTCCCAAATGACCTGGGTTTTTAGGTGTCCCGTTTTTTTGTGTCCGAAATTGACACTGGGTTTTAGGTGTCCAAATTGCCTCGGTTTTAGGTGTCTCGGTTTTAGAGGTTCCAAATGACCTGGGTTTTAGGTGTCCCAAATGACCTGGGGTTTATGTTCCTGGTTTTTGGGTGTCCCAAATGACCTATGTTTTAGGTGCCCCAATAAATTGACATGGATTTTAGGTATCCCAAATGACCTGGGGTTTAGGTGTCCCGGTTTTAGGTGTCCCAAATGACCTGGATTTTAGGTGTTCCAAATGACCTGGATTTTAGATGTCCCAAATGACCTTGGGTTTAGGTGTCCCAAATGACCTGGGTGTTAGGTGTCCCATTTTTTTGGTGGCCCAAATGACCTAGGTTATAGGTGTCCTGGTTTCCAGTGTCCCAAATGACATGGGCTTTAGGTATCCCAAATGACCTGGGTTTTAAGTGTCCCAGATCCCAAAATGTGACTTTAAGGTAAGACCTTTTGAAAATGCCGTGGGATTTTATCAAGTGCCATGGGTTTTAGGTGTTCCAAATGTTCTGGGCTTTAAAGTGCCATGGGTTTTAGGTTCCCCAAACGTCATGGGTACTAGTTGCCCCAAAATGCCATGACTATTAGGATTCCCCCCAAATGTCAGTTTTTATGTGTCCCAGGTCCTAAGTGTTCTGGGTTAAGGTGTCTTTTATTCCAAAATGTCCGGAGTTTTAGGTGTCCACGTCCCCAGTGCTTTAGGGACTGTTTCTCCCCTAAGGCAGGACAAACTTTTCCTATTTGTCTGAACATGAACTTCAAACATTTCATATTAAAATTGACGTCAGTACTGCTAACTGAGGTGACTCTATGATTTTGATTTTAGTGTTAATAAGCATGGCATAACTCTGACATATATATATATATATATATATATATAATATATATATATATATATATATATACATACATACATACATACATACATACATACATACTTATGTATTATTTATTACATCAGTTTGAAGAAGAAAGGGTAGGGGGAGAGAAAGGAAATGTCGGGCAGGGACTTAAAAGGTTAAGAAGGTCAGTACTATTTGTATATTTTGCCTTATATGGATCAGAACCATGTTTTGGGGTAACTGTGATGAGTGTTTTGTGAACTCCAGCATTTATCATGCCATCTTTGCAATCAGTAGGATGCTCTATATGAAAAGACTGTTAGAAAAAAATGGAATTGGCGCACACCAGTTTTTACCCTACTTCCTCAGATTGGCAAACCTCTCCCTATACATGTACCCTCTTTTCCCGTTTCTTCTTGTCGTGTTCTGCTCTTTTTCTCTTGATGGTCATATTTCATTTATTGGTGCTTGTTTGTACTTTTTTTTTTTTTTTGTTGGTCTTCATTGTTTTGGGTCTATCGTCATACTGTTATGAAATGTGACTTGACTGAAGATGCATTCTTGCTAAAGATGATTAAAAAAAGGAAACACATTGCTGTGTTGAATTATTAAAAGAAAATGGTGTTCTGGTGACTTTTTGGTTTGTGTGCAATTAAAAAAATCTATAGGATGATTTCCCCCTCCTGGAAATACCAGGGATGGAGGCTTCAGTATAAAATAGCATCTCCACCCTCTGTGCTAGAAATTCCCCCATTTCTGTCACTCGCTTTTTTTCTGTCTTCTCACCTTCCTATCCTCTCCCTCCTCATGCCTATTTTCTGCCTACCCAGTCCATTCTCCTGCCTTTTTTATGCAAATCTGAAAATTGTTTCTTCTAAACTTTCTGATGAGCTGCCCTGAAGTCGGAACGTGTGGGCTGAGGCCAGCGGGTAGACCTCCTACTGTCACAGAAACAGGATAAGACCAGGCAGTACAGTACATTCTGGACTACCCAGTATGGTATATGGCTGGCAACCTGTGTCATTTTCTCTGTGCTTTTTGTCAGCCTGTTTTTCTCTGGAGTCCAAACTTAGTGAAATAATGAATGGCTTGATACAGGCAAAACAAGTACATTCGAGAGCTTTCACACACATTTGCATGCATACATGCGCTTGTGCTCGCGCGCGCACGCGCACACACACACACACACACACACAGAGCACACAACACAACACAACAACAACACACACACAAAACATGTTGTTATCGTCAGTCATCGCTGACGTTGTATTGCCCACACAGACTGTGCATCAGCAGTGGTAGACTTACACTAGTCAGGGAAACGTCATAGATCCGTAGAATGATGTCGTCAGAGAAGGCCAGGTGAAGGGGTTAGCTAGACAATGGGGTAGGTGGCAAGGGTGGCAATGCCACACTGGTTGCCTCTGTTTCGGGCCATCATCATGTAGCCGTTGATGCCCCAGTCAGGGCCCCAGCTGAAACAGGAAGTCACGTGACGGATGACCTCACACTTCAGGGAGATACTTATATACTTTTTTTAAAAGTTACACATAAGGGTAAGATGAGTCAAGTAGTATTCTGTATAGAGTGCATGTCAGAAACATGTTAGCTGATTTTCACAGATTTTTTTAAACTATGAAAAAATGCGCCGAGTACTCGTTTTTAGTGTTGAGGTCACATATTTAGACCAGGTAGTGATGAGACACAACACCCTAGCAAAAACCATCTTGCAAGGAACAGTCGAGGGCAAGAGAAGAAGAGGCCGCCAAAAGAAATCATGGGTTGACAACATCAAAGACTGGACTGCCCAACCCCTGCAACGCCTCCTACTAGCCACACAGGATCGTGAAGCATGGAAAAAGATCTCCGTTGCGTCTTCTCTCATGTCCCTCCTACGTCCTTTGGGACATGGGACTGAGTGAGTGATGAGAAAGGGGGAAATGATCATCAAAATTAATGAGGATTGCTTCTGTTTGTAGTGTTCACCTCGCCCATGCATATTGGGGTGAGGCTGCTAGCAGACTACAAAGGACTGAGAGGATTCAGTGTTTGCTGGACAAAATAAAAAGGTTCAAACCTACCAGATTTATGCGTATTGTACTGAGTTTTGAGTCAAGGGTAGTCTTTCACACAAAAAAAGCAGTTTTTATTTATGTGGATGCATTAGTACGTGCCGTACGAATGTAAGAGTCATATACAAAAATAGAAGGAAAAGTGCCATAATCTAACCTTGGTGTGCACCCTTAATCACGCACTCACTCACTCACTTGCACACACGCACGTATGTAGGCACGCACACGCACGCACGCACACACACAATTATATTTATGTACGCAAGCACGCACGCATACACACACATTCTCTGTCTCTCTTAGTCTCTCTCTCTGTCTGTCTGTCTGTCCCCCCCCCCCCCCCCTCCTCTCTCTCTCTCTCTCTCTCCTCTCTGTCTGTGGTTACCTGTTTTTCAGCAGCCAGTAATCCTGGCCCTGGTAAGTGCCATAGCCCACCACCAGCATACCATGGTTCCTATAATAGCGTGTCGCTATACACCTGGGGTCATAGTACACACCTGTAACACACCCGTTTTCACACGTTTCACACACACACACACACACACACACACACACACACACACACACACACACACACACACACAACACACACACACACACACACACAACACTTGCTGTTACATAATGCTTGTGTGTGTGTGTATGTATGTGTGTGTGTGTCAAGTCAAGTCAAGTCAAAATTTTATTTCCAGATGGTACATTGAGTAAGCATTGCTTTTTTTCATCAAGCCATCTATCTAAGGAAAAAAACAAAAACAAAACATCAAAAAAATGAAAATAAAAAAAATGTGTGTGTGTTGACTTTTGAATTTGTTAAAGCAATGATTTGTAAGTGGTTGCATGTGAAAGAGTGGGTTAAATGCAAGCGCTTTGATTTGTTTTTGCAAGGTATGGATGGTGCTATGCAAATTCCATTAGTAGTAGTAGCAGTAGTATCATCAACATCCTGCGAACACCCTGGACTCAGTACACAGAGACGCGCATAAGGTGTTACATGTCTTACAAACACATTTGACTCACTACGCATGCACAACACACCAGGTATTATAATTAAGTCTTACAAACACGTTTGACTGTACACACGTGTTGTAAGGCATCAGGTATTACATGTCCTATAACATATCATTTGACTTAAGTACACACCAGAACACACTACAGTGAATCTGTGTTCTAGAGGTAAAGCACCTGTCTAAATATCAAGAAGTCTTGGGTTTGAACCCGACCCCCCCCCCCCCCCCCCCACCACACACACACACACACACTGCCCTCTACCACCTCCGGTCCCCAACATCACCAGACTTTGAGTGGTGATCTAGGTGCTAGTCTCGGATGAGACAGTAAATCTAGGTCCCGATTTTGACAAACATTCAGTGCACATAAATAAAACCCACTGCAACAAGAGTTGTCCCTAATGATGATGATGGTGGTGGTGGTGGTGGTGGTGGTGGGATGATGATAATGGTGGTGTTGATGATGGTGATGATGATGGCGCGCGATGATGATTATTATGATGATGATGTCAACGATAATGGTGGTGGTGGTGGTGATGATAATGATGATGATGATGGCTGTGATGATGATGGTGGCTGTGATGTCAACGATGATGATAATGATGATACTGGTGGCTCTACTGGTGATTATTGTGGTCGTAATGATTATTCTATTTTATTTATTTTTTTTTTATTTTTTTTTTTACCTTGCATTGCAGGTTATATTCACTCATAAAGCACATACATCTTCATCAATACAGGACGTTCATTTATCATCCAATATCATTTAAAGTGGAAGATGTTAAAGCGAAAACAAACAATAAAATGTTCAATGCCAATACAGTGTGTAGCCTTCTGACATTATGATTGTGTTACACATATCAATATTTCAATTATCTTGCAAGGGATTTTGTTTTGTTTTGGAAAAAAAAAACGGTGTAGATTTACATTTATCTTGAGTATCTTCATTAATACTAAAACAGAGGTAACAGAATAGCAATAACGACAAAAATCAAGTTTAACAGAAAAAAGTATATAAAAAGAGTTTTGTTACAGATGAAGCAAGGCCTCAAAAAAGATGTATTAAACCAAGTATAGAGTGAATGTGTACAGCTACTTTAATATTTTATGTGGGAAAGCAAATGCATGTTATATGCAACATCCCCTTTCCTCCCCGAGTCACACTTCTAGATTATCTTTTTTTTTTTTTTTTTTTTTCAATAAATAGCAGTGTTTCCATTTTCCACAAGGTTTGCGTATGGAAACCATTTTATTTCGAATGCAGTTGGTCTCATTTCTAGACAATGCATATATTTTTCTAACTTGTATCTGTATTTCAGTTCCTGCATGAAACTATTGATGGCAGGTTTTATTTTGTTAAGTCGACATTTATAGAGAAAGTATTTCCCTAGTATCAATAACAAATCTAGAATCTCATCAGTTTTTGTTTTCTGATCTTCTCCAAATAGAACTAGTTCCTGGTTAAGTGTTAATTGTGTACAATGTTGGCATTTACTTTCCAATAAATGTGTAAATTCTCTCCAGAAATCCTGAGAATATTGACAGTCCCAAAGATAGTGGTATATTGTATCTTTTTCAGTATTGCAAAAATTACACATGTCACTGTTAACAACCTGCATTTTTTTTAAAATGCCATTTGTCACCAGGATTCTATGACATATTTTGATCTGGAACCATTTTAGCTTTATTTCTTTAATTCTGGTAGTTTTTTTCAAAACATCTCCCCATTCAATTTTATTGTTTAAAAAATTGTTCCATTTTACGAACGCTTTGATGTCAGAAACTTCATTTTTTTCTATCATAACATTGTAGTAAGACTTTGATCCCTTATTTACCGATGCTATTTTATTTAATGCTTTTGTTCTTTCTTTGCTAATGTTAGTATCTATTGTTATATTACTTTTCGTTGCGTATTTTTTTATCGATCTTATACAACTCATATATTCTAAAAAGTTTATCGTAAATCCTAATTTTTGAGACAACTCTTCTTGACTTAAAAAGTCACCATTTTCGTTTAATAAGTGTTTTACTAAGAACACGTCACCTTGCATCCATTTCTTGTAGTAGAATGATCTATTGCCAACTTTAAATTTTTCGTTGTAAAATATTGGTTCAGCTGCTAGTTCTTGACTTTCTTTTAGGTCGATTTGTTTACAAAAAAGTTCGTATGAGCAAAACACATCTTTCCAAAAGGTGTTTACTCTCTTTCCTACAAAGTGTTTTGGACCATAACTACCTAGTGAGTCAATATCAGGACAAAAGTAACGTATTATTTTCCCCCATTTGCCTTTCTGGAAGTACAATTTTCTTATCCATGATATTTTTAGGGACTGAAGATATGTTTTTATGTGTGGAATCCCCAGGCCACCATTTAGAGTGTTTTGCACTGAGTATTTTCTTTGGATTTTGTCTGTTTTATTATCCCATACAAACCGATAGCACATTTGTTGTAACTGGTTTATTCTTATGTCTGGGGGGTTTGGCAGCAGAATCCACAGATACACCAGTTTTGATAATATCAGTGATTTAAGCACTGCCACTCTTCCTAACGGCGTAACCATTCTTTGACACCATATATTAAATAGTATTTTTATTTCTGAAAGTTTCTCATTTGTATTGATTTCTGTCATGTCAGCAAGATTATTTGTAAACCAGAGACCTAAGAGTTTGAATCGGTTTGGATTCCATTCCATTTTTTTTGACTGCAAGTAAACAACGGGGGAGTTTCTTTTTTCCCCAAGCCAAACATTCATTGTTTTTTCATAATTTAATTTTAAGCCTGATAGATATTCAAATGCTTCAAGTATTTGGAATAACCTTGTATACGATCTACTGTCACCCTCTAGAGTGAATGAAGTATCATCTGCATATTGACATACCTTAAATTCAGTGTCTGCTACTTTTATCCCTTTAATTTCTTTATCTTCTCTAATTTTACAAGCTAATAGTTCGGCACATAGAACAAAAAGATAAGGTGATATTGGGTCGCCTTGGCGACATCCTCTTTCTATACAAAAACTCGATGATACCTTTCCATTGACTGTAACATATGATTGTATTCTATTGTAGAAGGACGAGACCCATCTCTGTATTGCCTTTCCAAAACCAAATTCCTGAAGCACCTTGTGCATATAAGTCCAGCGGACAGAATCGAACGCCTTCTCGAAGTCAATTGAAATTAACAGCCCTGGCAAATTCTTAGCTTCCAAATAATCTATTACATCATATATTGTTCTCAAACTATCTCCTATATATCTCCCTTTAATAAATCCTGACTGATCTTCGTTAATTAAAATTGGTAATACAGTCTTTATTCTATTTGCAATATATGCTGTCCCTATCTTGTATGTAACATTTAACAGAGAAATCGGTCGCCAATTCTTTAAATACTCTCTAGGTTTATCTCCTTTAGGTATACAAATTATGATGCCTTCTTTTTGTGTTAAGGACATTTCTCCTTTATAGAAACCTTCATTTAAAGATCTAACTACAAACTGACCTAGCTGCTTCCAAAAGAATTTGAAAAAGTTTACTGTTATACCATCCGTTCCTGGGCTTTTATCATTGTCCATCTTTTTTAAAACCTCAGATGCCTCTTTTAGGGTAATTAGTCCTTCAAGCTGTTCTGACTCTTCTTTACTGAGTTTGGGCAAGTTGTTTTTAAAACTGTCTAAATTACAGTCACCTATTGATCTTTTAGAGTACAGTTTCTTATAGTATGTTTTGGTTTCTTCTAAAATATCCCCCGAGTCAGTTAAGACAGATTCTTGATCTGTTTTTAATTTTAACATTTGTTTGCTTACAAAATTTCTTTTCTCCAAGGAGCAGAAATATTTTGTTACCTTTTCTCCCTGAGCAGCCCACCTCGCCCTAGATCTTAGGAGAATACCATCTATTTTGGTTTTTCTAAGTCTGCTGAGTTCTTCTTTTTTCTCCATGATGACTTTCATATCTTCTTCATTTAAGTTCAATTTTTGTTCTAAATTTTGAATGTCGTTTTCCAGCTTTACTTCGTTAATATTCTTGTCTTTATTTTTTCTGATAGCGTAAGATATTGTGTCTGCTCTTATTTCCATAATCAATGTGTCTAAAAATAGTTGATCTGAAACTGATAATTGAATTTGGTCATTAGGTATTTCGTCTATGGCCTCTCGATCATAAGGAAGTAGTGCGTACTGCCTCTTTACTCTTTCGATCGTATGGTTAACTTGTTTAACATAGTCTTTGTCTTTGAGTAAGGATGAGTTAAATTTCCAGAAGCCTTTTTTCTTTTCTTGTTTTTTAATAGCAATATCCAACGTTATCATCGAATGATCGCTCCTATATCCAAACAGGATGTCTGTATCTTTCACTTTATTAATAAGAGTGTCAGATACTAGAAAAAAATCCAGTCGGCTTTGCTGCAATGGGGTTGGTCTTCTCCATGTGTACCTAGTTATTTCCTGGTTTAGCATTCTCCAAATATCGACTAATTCAAGTTTGGACATCATTCCCAAAACCGTTTCTTGTGATTTAACATTATTAATATGTTTATAATTGTAATAATCAAGGTTTGGATTTAGAACCAGGTTCCAGTCCCCTGCTATTATTATGTTAGGAATTGTAAGTTCTTCTATCTTTGTTTGTATATTTTGAAAAAAGACTGGTTCATCTCTGTTTGGTCCATATACATTTACCAACACTAACTCTATTCCCATGGTATTTAACACTAAGATAATGTAATTTCCCTGATAATCTTTAATTATTTTCCTTATTTTAAATTCAAAATTGTTATTAAGGAGAATGGCTACACCTCGTGATCTAGAGTTATTACATGCAAAAATACATTCATATCCCCATTCAGCTCTTATCTGACGTTCTGTTTTTTGTGTGAAGTGAGTATCTTGCAGTAAATATATTGAGTGTTGTTTTTGTCTTAGAAATTGGAAAACATCTTTACGCTTATGAAAGTTTCCAAGGCCTTGGCAGTTCAAGGATGAAATAATTATATCAGCCATGCTTGTCATGCGAGTTTAACATAGTATTTTCTGCTTGTTTGCTAATGCTATGTGCCCACCTTTCTTCATAGCAAATTATACTCCTCTGCTGTGAGTTACCTCCATGTAAAGAATCCAAACATGTACACAAACACCCTTGTACAAAAATGTCCATATCAGTTCAGAAAAAAAAGACTAACAATCGAAGAAAAAATCCCCACACAAACTATAAAACAGATTAAAACGAAAAACCCACAAAACAAAACCAAAAAACCCACCAAAATCAAAACCAACCAACCAAACAAAAACAAACAATCAGTGAAGTACTTGTTGTTGACTATCGGGCCAGGATCACGGGACATGTACATGTCATGCTCCCAAAAAGAGAGAGGGGGGGAGGGGGGGGGGGGGGGGAGAGGGGGGGGACCGCAAAAGCAGGGTTGCTGCGAACCATACTAACAGTCAGGAAGAGCCAAGTCTCTTTCTATCACTGCAGCGCGAACACCTTTTCTTCAAAGAATGCTTGTTTATATTCAGCTTAAATTTGTGTGAAAAGCATATGTGTCCTAGTGTATATATTTCTTTTCTTTTCATTTTTTTCTGTTTGTGTCAGTGTATGCCTACTCGCACACAGGCACACACCCATCAGTGCGTTTATCTACGTTCATGCAGCCGATACAGGTGGTAATACACCCTAGTCTTTCCCTTCCTTCCCTTTAAATTGGCAAAAGTTGAAAGCATAATGATGAAATAATTCAAAAAGGTATTATATATCAAATTGGGGAAAAGCATAAAAAATCACACCAATATTCGTCCTAATTCCAATATCCAACAGGCACCCATCCCCTCAAAATATGAATCGCTGTCCTTAAAAAAAAAGACTTTCAAAAGTGTGTCAGTTCAACATTCAACTCACTCATCCCCCAGAGCAAAACCAAAAACATGCTGTACCGGAGGTGTCAGCCATCTTGTCCAATTCATCGTTTCTATACAACCACAAAAAAGAAAACAGGACAGCAAAAATAGAAAGATGACAGGCCGAAACCCACAAAGAATGCCACCTGGATAAGTCTCATCACAGCATCGGGCCCTGTGCCCACTCCAGTATCCCCAGTTTTACCATCACACACACACACACACACACACACACACACACACACACACACACACACACACACACACACACACACACACACCACACATACACTACACATACACACACACACACACCACACACACACACACACACACACACACACACACAGATACACACACATATACGCGCGCACGCGCGCAACACACACACACATACACACGTACACGGACACACACACATACACGCTCACTTTACACCAGCAATATTCTCATTTCAATCGATACTATTTGCAGCCCTGCCCATAACTAAGGAGACCCCTTATCGATTTAAACTTTGCTCCTATAATCACATATAATTGAGACACACACACAGATACACACACACACACACACACACACACACACACACACACACACACACACACATACGCGCGCGCGCGCAACACGCACACATACACACGTACACGGACACACACACATACACGTGCACTTTACACCAGCAATATTCTTATTTCAATTGATACTATTTGCAGCCCTGCCCATAACTAAGGAGACCCCTTATCGAGTTAAACTTTGCTCCTATAATCACATATAATTGAGACTGATAAACACCAATTCGCATTCAAATCGGAAAAAGGACAGCCCGAAAAAAGCAGAAATAGAAGGTATACATACTAGTAAGTATTACGTAAACAATATGAAAAAGACAATATAACCCTTTCAAGTACGACCACAACCATAATATTGTTTATAGCCTACCAACCA
>CM060340.1:21797642-21817642 GCA_030674155.1 Stramonita haemastoma
CATAGATAGGGAAATAAAATATGGGAAGGCAAGGCAAGGATGTAGAAGCCATGGCAAGGCAAGGGAAAGCAAATCAAGGCAAGGCAAGACAAGGCAAGACAATGCAAATCAGGACAGGGTAAACATTTCACCCTAAATAAATAATAACACCCTGTAAAAAGGCGGACGATCACAAGCCACTGGTCACAAACAACTTTCCTGTTACATACCATCCACATCATGAAATGATTAATGCCCCAGACGGCACTATGCACAACACTAATGCAACATATCACAAGGTTATACACAGATAAAAAAAAAATTAAAAAACCAGCAACAACAACATCCGCACAGCACAGGCTATACAACTTTCCCCTTGTGAAGTACCCCCACCCATCCATTCACCCACCCACAAACTACCCCACCACCCACCCAACCAGCCACCCACCCACCCATCTACACAACCAACCAACCAGCCATCCACCCAGTCAACCAACCAACCAACCAATCAACCAACCAACTATCCAACCAACCACCTACCCAACCAACCACCTACCCACCCATCCACACAACCAACCACCCAACCAACCATCCACCAACCAACCACCAACCAGCCACCCTCCCATCCACCTAACTACCCATCCACCAACCCACCTACCCACCAACCATCCATTCACCCACCCAACAAACCGCCCACATATCTACCACCCAACCAACCACCTACCAACCACCCACCCACGCACCCACCCACTAACTCCACCCATCCACCCATCCACCCACCACCCACCCACCCAACCATCCACCAACCCATTTACCCACCCAACTACCCATCCACCCACCCACTCACCCCACCCACCCACCCACCCCATCCATCCATCCAAAACACAAAAACCAAACACAAAAAAAACTCACGGCACTGAAGGCCCAGCCAGACCTGCAGAGTCCTTGGTCCTGTACCGGGGTGACATAGCCTTTAGTTCTCCAGTCCACAGAGGCTGGCAGTGTCTGCTGTGCACCGTAGTCCACTAGGATGCAGCGCTGGGAGCTCTGGTTGGCTGGCACTATGTGATTGTAGAAGATGAGTTCTTCCACCGTCTGAAAAATTGAATGAGGGATAAGATGAGTAAGTGAACGAATAAACGAATCGGTGGATATATATAGAGAGAGATATATAAAATGTTTATAGACATCATCCCCGAAGTCTGAATGTGGATACCTTAAAGGTGGGCAAAAAAACAGTCAGATGTACGTAAAAAATCTCTGAAGGAGCTCTCGTAGAGAGGATCGAGAAATCTCTCTCTCTCTCTCTCTCTCTCTCTCTCTCTCCTCTCTCTCTCTCTCTCTCTCTCTCTTCTCTCTCTCTCTCTCCTCTCTCTCTCTGTGTGTGTGTGTGTTGTGTGTGTGTGTGTGTGTGTGTGTGTGTGTGTGTGTGTGTGTGTGGTGTGTGTGTGTGTATTATTTCTGTGTGTGCACGTGAGTGTGTGTGGTGTAGTTATGTGTGTGTGTGCGCGCACACGCGCGCGCGTGTGTGTGTGTGTATTATATCTGTGTGTGCGCGTGATGATGAGTGAGTGAGTGAGTGTGTGTGTGTGTGTGTGTGTGTGTGTGTGTGTTGTGTGTGTGTGTGTGTGTGTGTGTGTGTGTGTGGTGTGAATGGATAAATGAATAAGATTTTTTTTCGTCGACTAACGCTCAGACAGCGACTACTGTTGTCTATCATACGAGTAAAATGTGTTGCACTGCCTTAAAGTGCCTGACAAGTCAGGCTCAGTGCATCTGACTTCGGCATGGGAGAGAATTAGGTTTTAAGTCTTTCTGGACAAAAAAGGGAGGGAAATGGACCAAGACGGTTAATAATAGACAAGATGGGGGTAACCGGAAGAAAAGGAACAAGGCAGATACAAAAAGAGGGATAGAAAAGAGGAAAGCTCTAGCACAGAATTTGCAGAAGGTGAAGATGTGTTTTATACTGACAGGCTCCAGCATTCCCATGGGGGAAATACATAAACAGACAAATACATAAAAAATAAGTTAACAAAAGATTTTTTGGGGGCAAGAGTTCGTAGATTCACCAATGGTGAGATTTTGTGTATGCGACCACTTTTGCCCACCATGAAGGTAGCCGCATTACGACTTCAAGGATTCATGCAGGGGTATGTTCGTGTTTTTGCAACCCACCGAACGCTCGCATGAAAGACGGGCTTTTTTAAAAAAAATCATGCATTGTTGATCTTCTGCATGTGTATATACACGAAAGGAATTAAGGTGCTGGCCCTTTGAGTTGGGCAGGGAGATTGTAAAACTCTTCACCCTTGATAAGTTAATTCACCAGACACCACCAAGGTACGAACCCACGACTTCATGGACTCATGGGATTGCAATCGAACGGTGTTAACCACGGCTATTGCGTCTGTGAGTTACAGTTTGATTTTTCTGGGTTTTGTAATGACCACTTTGATTAGTCTTAAGGCATTGGAATATTTTGTAAAATAAAAACATTTTAGCCGTGTCTCATTTCGATATATTTTGTTTTGTGTAGTGATCAATGTAATGAATCCCATGGCAATACGCATTTGTCATGCACAAACAAAACCAGAACATCACAGACCATTTTCCCTGAAGTCGAAATGCGGCTACTACCTTTATGGTAAATGTAAAGGTAAAGGGTAAAGGTATCCCATAATCTGTGTGGTCGTAGGGGACTGAGGCGTCAGAAACCTCAGCTTCTCTAGGGGCCAGCATATTGAGGGCGGCGCCCATCTCCTCTCCCTCGCTGCTTTACCTTCCCTGACCCTAAAGAGGGAAGGTACCCATTTACAGCTGGGTGAACTGGGGGACTGTACTGAAGCCAAGGCGCGCAAACGGTCACCCATCCACATGGTAACCACGCTCAACGCTGCTGAACTTGACTGGGGGAAGTGAGCGCTCTGACCACTTAGCTATCCCGTCCCCTACCTTCATGATGGGCACCAAAAAAAAAAAGGTCGCACACGCAAAATCCTCATCATGGGTGAACCTCTGAGGTATATCTGATGAACAAAAATATAAAAGAAAAGGAAAGTTATTTGATGCTTTATCATGCAATGAACGAAAAATAAAACGAAAAAAACATATCTGATATCTTCTCATGGAATAAATAAATATCTGACTCACAATTAATACATTCACTGTATGATGAAATATCCCAGTATCTTTTCATCTTTCTTTTCTTTTCTTTTTCTTTCGTTCCTCGGGTATAACTCAGAAATTAACAAATCTGCTAGAATTTCCCTCTTTTCTATTCCTCTCTTTGAATATGCCTTGTTCTTTTTCTTTTTTCCCCTGGTTACCTCTTTCTGGTTTTATTTGTTTGTTGCCCTCCTGGATCCATAATTCCACGCTGAAGTCGGATATGCAGGGCCTGACTCGTCAGGCACTTCGGATGAGACTATAAACCGAGGCCCCGTGTGCGAACGCATGCAGAACATCTTGCGCACACGTTAAATCCTGCTCCGCTTTTCGTAAGAGTAGGCCATCGTGTGCCGGTGGGAACACATGACACGATTTACAAAAACTGCATACACACGGGGACTGGCTGTAAAAACAAAAGCACATGAGTGCTTATTCCACTATCCTCGATATAAAATAAATAAATAAATGAATAAAGGCAGCGCACTGCATTTTTGCTGATTTGACAGAGAAGAAGAAGAAGAAGAAGAAGAAAGAAGAAGAAGATGATGATGATGATGATGATGATGATGATGATGATGATGATGAAGAAGAAGAAGAAGAAGAAGAAGAAGAAGAAGAAGAAGAAGAACAAGAACAAGAAGAACAAGAACAAGAACAAGAACAAGAAGAACAAGAAGAAGAAGAACAAGAAGAAGAAGAGCAAGAAGAAGAAGAACAAGAAGAAGAAGAACAAGAAGATGAAGAACAAGAACAAGAACAAGAGCGAAGAAGAACCAAGAAGAACAAGAACAAGAACAACAACAACAACAACAACAATAACAACAACAACAACAACAAGTCTTGTCATATCTAAGCAAAGCCACACTGACCACTGACCATATCGGAGAACTGGTTGAGACCTTGAATGAAGGACACGGACATAGGGTACTTGGCATTGTGATTGACAGCGGTCCTCAGGTTCATCAGAAACGCTCGCCGACGACGAAATTCCTCGCGAGGACCATACCGTTTACCTGTTTACACCATATTATACCATATCACACCACCTCACACCACATCACATCACACTACACCACACCACACTACACCCCATCATATTATACGCCACCACACCACATCACAGCACACCACACCTCAACACACTACACCACACTACACCACACACCATATTACACTACACTATAGCACAGCACAGCACTCCACTCCACACCACACCACACCACACCATATTACACTACACTATAGCACAGCACTCCACTCCACACCATACCACACTACACCACACCATATTACACTACACTATAGCACAGCACTCCACTCCACACCACACCACACCACACCATATTACACTACACTATAGCACAGCACTCCACTCCACACCACACCACACCACACCACACCATATTACACTACACTATAGCACAGCACTCCACTCCACACCATACCACACTACACCACACCACACCACACCATATTACACTACACTATAGCACAGCACAGCACTCCACACCACACTACACCACACCACACCACACTACACCATATTACACTACACTATAGCACAGCACAGAACACTACACTACACTACACTACACTACACCACACCACACCACACCACACCACACCACACCACACCACACCACACCACACCACACCACACCACACCACACCGTATTACACTACACTATAGCACACCACAACCTCACCACACCACACCACGCCATACCATACCATACCATACCATACCATACCACACCACACCACATCACACCACATATTACATTACACTATAGCACGGCACCCCACACCACACCACACCACACCACACCACACCACACCACACCACACCACACCACACCACACAACCCAAACCAACACTACACTACACTACATCACACCACACCACACTACACTAACACCACACCACACCACACCACACCACACCACACCACACCACACCACACCACACTCCACACCACACCACACCACACCACATCACACCAAACCCCACCACACACCCCACCCCACCCCACCCCACCCCGGACCACACAACACCACACACCACCCCACCACACCACATCACACCCCACCAAACCCCATCACACAACCCAACACTATACCACACCACACCACACCACACCACCCCACACCAAACCCCACAACACAACCCAACACCACACCACACCACACCTCACCAAACCCCACCCCACACCCCACCACACCAAACCACACCCCACCACACAACCCAACACAACACAACCCAATCCAATCCACTACAATACAATACAATGGCTTGGCTTGACCAGCAAAACTGACCATGGGTCTGCTTCCACTGTCTCCACAAGAGCAGCTCCCTAACGGTCGTTCGGGAGGGGCGGCGGGGGGTAATCCAACCCTCTGCCCTCTGTTGTGTCACCCCCACCATCACCCCCACCACCACACAACACAGCAGCAACACCACCTCTTTCTGAAACAGACATCAGGGATGATGAAGGTAAAATCTCCATCGTCGGAATACAGCAGTTACCTTCATGGTGGGCCAAATCGGTCGCATTGTTTTTTTTACGCAAAATTTCACCATTGATGAACCTCCGAGTTCTAGCTGAGGAACGAAAAGAAGGGGGAAAAAGAATAAGAGAAGAAGAAGAATGTAAAGAAGAAGAATGCAAAGGGAAAAAATGCAAAGAAGATGAATGCAAAGAAGAAGAAGAATGCAAAGAAGAGGAATCCAAAGAAGGAGGAGAAGAATTGCGAGGAGGAAGAATTGCAAAGAAGAACTGTGAAGAAGAAGAAGAATAGCGAAGAAGAAGAAGAATAGCGAAGAAGAATTGCGAAGGAAGAATTGCGAAGAAGAATTAAGAAGAAGAAGAATTAAGAAGAAGAAGAAGAAGAAGAAGAAGAAGAAGAAGAAGAAGAAGAAGAAGAAGAAGAAGAAGAAGAAGAAGAAGAAGAAGAAGAAGAAGAAGAAGTGCGAATTGCAAATTGCAAATTGCGAAGAAGAAGAAAAGAAGAAGAAAGAAGAAGAAGAAGAAGAAGAAGAAGAAGAAGAAGAAGAAGAAGAAGAGAAAAGAAGAAGAAGAACAGAGAAGAAGAACAAGAAGAAGAACAAGAACAAGAACAAGAACAAGAACACGAAGAACAAGAACAAGAACAAGAAGAACAAGAAGAACAAGAGAACAAGAAGAACAAGAAGAACAAGAACAAGAATTGCGGATATTTTGTTGTTACTGTTGTTGTTGCTGTTGTTGTTGTAATTGTAGTTGTTGCTATTGTTGTTTAGATTGTATGTACGCCTCAGCGGACATTAATTGCGTATAACAAAACGAAAAGAAGAATGAGAATTGCGCAGAAGAACTGCAAAGAAGAATACAAAGAATCAAGAATAAGAAGAGTGTAAAGAAGAAGAATATAAAAAGAAGAATGCAAAGAAGAAGAATATAAAGAAAAAGAATGTAACAAAGAAGAATTGCGAAGGAGATGAAGAACTGCGAAGAAATTGAATAGCAAAGAAGAAGAATAGCTAAGAATTGCGAAGAAGAAGAAGAAGAATTGCGAAGAAAAAGAAGAAGATGAAGAAAAAAGAAAGAAAGAAAGAAAAGAAGAAAGAAAGAAAGAAAGAAAACAATACAATACTATGTCAAACTAAACTTTTTTTTCTAAAAAAAACAACAACACAAGAACTTGACAAAACTTTCTGTCAACACACACACACACACACACACACACACACACACACACACACACACACACACACACACACACACACACACACACACACACACACACACACACACTCACCATGTTCACAACAGTGACTGCAGCACTAAAACAAAACCCATACAGGTTCTGGACCCCTGTTTTATTTATCCCTGTTCTTGGCCAAGAGACACGTGACTACATCATGCCAACCCCCCACCCCCACCCCCCTACCCTACCCACGTACACCAACTATGTCATGCAGTGCAATGCAATATATAACAACTTACACAATATTTATTTGATGTCACTGTTTGCTTCCTCCCTGTTAACCCCGGAAGAAAGGCAAACGCCATAAAAGCCCCCACCCCTACCCCACCCCCCTTTAACCTAAGTCCTTCGGATGAGACTATGAACCGAGGTCCCGTGTGTGAACGCACGCAGAACATCTTTCCCACACGCGTTAAATCCTGTTCCGCTTTTCGAAGGCGTAGGCCATTGTGTACCGGTGGGAACAGATGACAAAATTTACAAAATTGCATAGGCCTACACACGGGGACTGGATGTAAAAAAACACTTCAGTGCGTATTCCGTTATCCTCGATATGAAAGAACAGATAAAGAAATATTTTCTTTAGAAATATATATAAAATATTTTTGCCACTTTTTTTTCTGTTTCTCTATATTATCACACTTGCATTCATACCACACGTAGTAAGGCATCAACAGAAATTATATGGAGAAAAAACAAAATAAAACTCAAACACTTTTTTGTGAAAAAGTTAGCTTCTGGTTCAAAACTGATGGGATTTTGCACAAATTTGGTCAGTTTAAATCTTTTAAAATTATTTTTTCTTCCAGCGAACCCCCCCCCCCCCCCCCCTCCTCCCCTTTCAGTTTTTTTGTCGTCTGCTAGCAAAATGCATGTGCGGGGTTTCAATACTGTAGGAACACAAGCTATCCTCTATTGAGGATCACTTCTAACTTTCTCGTGACTACCTGGTATTGCTCTATGTCCTCGCTTTTCGGAAGAGTAGGCAATTGTGTGCCGGTGGGAACGATGACAAAATTGACAAAACTGCAAACACACAGGGACTGGGTGCATTAAAAAAAAAAAAAGCGCTGGAGTGCTTATTCCATCATCCTCGAAATAAAAGAGTAAGATAAAAATAAAACAAAATATCATAATATATATATATATATATATATATATATATATATATATATATATATATATATATATATATATATATATATATATATTAAAAAGTACACAATGCATTTTTTCTTTCTTTAAAAAAATGTGAAAATCAGCAGAAAACTTTCCAACTAGTACTCTATATAGAAGGTACTACATGAGCCGGAAGCAAAAGGTGGAGCGTAGCATGTATAAAAAAAAAAAAAAAAAAAAAAAAAACCTTCAAATCTAGCGTGCCGCCGCTGTAGTCTAGTGGTTAGGGCGTTGGACTCGTAACCTAAAGGATGCGGGTTCGATCCCAGCTTTCGGCTATGGCGTTGTGCCCTTGGAAAAGGCACTTTACGGCTATTTTCTCACCCCACCCAGGTGTAAAAGGGGTACCAACCTTGTGTTGGGGGTTAACCCTGCGATAGACTGGCGTCCTATCCAGGGGGGAGTCTATGACTCTCAGTCGCTTCACGCCACAGAAACCGGATAAGCACCGGCCTGATGAGCCTTAGGCTCGGGTCAGACTTTAACTTTAACTTAAATCTAGCGTAATAATAGGTGTTTGGTCAAATTGGGTGAGATGCATAGTGCCTAGTCTTCTCCTATTCTTTCACGTCTACAGGAGGTCTGCTCGCCGGCCTCTGCCAACACATTTCGACTTCAGGGAAGCTCGTTAAAAGTTCCAACGAAAATAAGAATTTCAGATCTGCTTGAAAAAATCCAGGAAAATGGTCTGGGTAGGCAGAAAAGGAGAGAGAGAGAGAGAGAGAGAGAGAGAGAGAGAGAGAGAGAGAGAGAGAGAGAGAGAGAGAGAGAGAGAGAGAGCAGATACGAAGGGAGTGATCGAAAAGGGGAAATATCTAGTACAGAATGTCCAGAAAGTGGGGATACTATTTATACTGAAAGTTCTCCTCCAGCATCCCCACAGGGGAATAAAGACGTGATTATTATTGTTGTCGTTGTTGTTGTCACGCGAGCCTGAGCTTAATACCTTGCTGTCACCCACAACATCCACTTTAAATTCGGAATGTGGCTACCTAAGATGAGTTAAAAACGGTCGCATATACAGATTCTCACCATTGGTAAACCTCAGAGCTCTAGCCGAGGAACAGGCCGAAATAAATCCACTTTGACTCACTTATCCCACTAGTGAACCACTATGGGAGTATAGTACACACTTGAACAGTTTTACATGTATGGCTCATGCAAAAATGCCTTGCCACATAGGAAACCATACTCCGCCTTCAAAGGTTTTTTTTTCTCATCTCCTTTAATGCAGAGTACAGGGTGGGATGCTAAGAGCTTCTCATGGCTGAAGATATTCTCAACATAACGTTTTAACAACATGTGTAGGCCTTGGGACTTTGCTCACTACACGACCTTCGTCCTGAAGATTTTACGACCAGCTTCCTCCACTCCTCGCAGTTCTCAACTTTCCGTATAGCAAATCATTTCACTCAAGGCCAGTCCACTCTCTGATGTTGACTTCCCATCGTTTACTCTGTCTGCCTTTTCGTCTCCCTCCTTTTACTGTTCCCTGAAGAACAGTCTTGGCTAGTCACAGATGTTCGAGTGACGTGCCTGTACTACTTCAGTTTGCGGGGGATTTTTTTTTTCATTTAAGTCAGGAGCTCTTCATATGGTCTGATGGCGTTTTCTATTTTGGTGTTCATTTCCTCGTTAGTAAATAGTACATCAATAACTGACAACAGATTCTTGGCTTTAAGGGAAGTTTGGTGTTATGTGACTTGGTGTTAAGGCCTGTGAATCCCGTATGTTCCAAACATTGTCAGAGGTAGCGTCCTAACTGGCGTGATTTCTGTCCAGACAAGATGATGGCTGTGTCTGAAGGAATTGCCCTGTTGTCATCGCTGTCCAAACATCAGGCTGAGGTAACATCCTCCTCCACTCAAAACCCATAAACTGATCACAGGTTGAATGATGAGACTGGAACATACATAACCCTCTCCTTCCCTCCCCAACCCACACATCTTTTCTCCTTCGCCTTCACCTCTCCCGTAATCCTGTAGACCGTGGGGGCACCACTGAAAATTTTGCAACCAGCTTCCTCCACTCCTCGCTGTCCTCTGCTTTCTGTAGCTAAACGTTCAACTCAAGGCCAGTCCACTCTCTGATGTCTTCCTGCCTTTTCTCATTCACAACCAAATCTATGAAAGATTAGGACAGTCTTTACGGCCTTTCTTGTCTATTTGCTTGACAACAGATGCTAGTTCAGCAGTTTTTTCCCTTCTGTTCCTCAGCTAGAGTGCGAGGTTCAACCACGGTCAGATTTTAGTGTATGCAACCAATCCCCACACCACCCCCTCCCCAATTTAAGTACTTGCATTCCGATTTCGGGGATGTTTTTTAATTTGTCATCCATGCCTACCGGCACAAAATTACCTACTCTTGTGAAAACCGGAGCAGTTTTTTAACGTTTACGTTTTTTAACGTTTATGTTCTGCGTTGCATTCACACACGGGAGTCTAGGTTTATAGTCTCATACGAAATATTTGGACATTCAGTTCAAATTTTTTTCGTCAAACTGGAAAGAAAGGGCGAGGCTGGGGATGGAACCGAGGATCTCACAGGTTTACTTGTTAGGTAGGTGAATGTCTCAACCGTCCTGCCACCTTCCTTCTCAGAGTAAAGCCGTGATAAGCTTGAAGATCGCTTCCATAGTAATGTGCCCACTGCACACACTGGTGTTGTATAATCCAGTTTTATAAGCACCAAGAGACTCTAGTCAAGGATCATAATAAGAGCAAGTATTGTAAAGTGGAGACGGGATAGCTCAGTGGTCAGAGCACTCGCTTTCCCCAAGCAAAGATTAAGCAGAATTGAGCGTGATTACCATGTGGATGGGTGACCGTTTGCGCGCCTTGGCTTCAGTACAGCCCCCGCCAGTTCACCCAGCTGTCAATGGGTACCTTGGACAAAGAAGGTAAAGCAGTGAGGGAGAGGAGATGGGCGCCGCCCTCAATACGCTTGTCCCTAGATAAGCTGAGATCTCTGACACATCGCTCTCCCCCAACGACTGCATAGGCTATGGGAACACCTTTACCTGCGGATTTTATTGCTAAGTTCAAAGTCTGGATACAGTATCGACACCCAGACGCAGTATCAGTCAAGTAGTGAAGTGTACAGAGATAGATGGTTTTACAGCACATAGCTGGATGTAGCAAAGGTGCTGAACGGAAGACTTAACCCATAAATCTGCTGTGGTACCTACATCGGGCACTTAGTGAAGCAAATTTGTGATGTGTCCTACACACGCCACCACAACACACACACATACACGTGCACGCACGCACACACACACACATACACGGGCACGCACGCACACACATACACGTACGTACATGAACGCACGCACGCACGCACACACACACACGTACGCACGCACGCACGCACGCACACAGATGACAGATGTAGTTCTTATTCCATTATCCTCGATATAAAAGATTAAAATAAATAAGAAAGAAAGAAATAGATACATATATATGTGCATATATTATATATTGTGAAGACCAGGTTTTTGCAATTGAAGGTCTTACTCCAGCTAGGGACAGAAAACACATTTAGCGACACAACACACACGTGCCAATCGTGTCTCTGTTGCGTTCCCGTGAGTTGATTTGTTTGTTTCTTTTTTTTTTTTTCTCTTGCCATTTCAAACGGCCTGACATCTGCATGCAGTGTGGACCACTTGAACAGCTGGGAAAGCAAAATGTGGGATTTTGAACATCATCGTTTTTGCCTTTGTCTTTTTTATAGAAAGACTATGATGAAGAGCAGCACTGGTGAGTAATTTTTATTTAGAAGTAGCGACTTAGTAAGTAGGCCATTAGGTATCATAGTGGTAAGAAACTCGCGTAGAGCATGGCAGCAGAGGAGAAGCCCCCTTCAAACAAGTGTTTCGGGCCTTTAATCTTCCTTATTTATTTTAAAACTTAGGGGGAAATCCTGCTTTGTGAATTCCATGACAACTGCTGCCAAGAAATGTTAATCTTGAGTGCAGCAGTGATTTGGCGCATTCACAAGGACCAGGGCTGAGAGTCTGATCTAGTGTAGTTGTCATAAACCAACCAGGCCTATTCCGTGGTTTTGAAAACTGATTGAAACAGCTGTGTCGTGAACCAAAATGGTTTGGTACTGTCACGAATAAGCATCCTTCAACACACACACACACACACACACACACACACACACACACACACACACACACACACACACACACACACACACACACACATCCAGACTTTCAAGGCAAGATTGTTTTTGATTAGGACGTTAAAGCAAAATGTTAAGGGAAGGGTTTTTAGTGTGAGCTTAAGATCTTAACCCCTCCCCAACCCCCCTCCCCCCCTAAAAAAAGCGTAAACCCTTACTCATAATTATGTTAATGCTTGAAATGGGAAAGATGTCGAGATGCTCCCCTTCTTACAGCTGATTTATTTTTTCTTTTTCAATATTGTCAAATAGTGCTGTAGAATTGAGAAATAGACAAAGAAAGATATTTTGGATAAACGATCCTAATATTAAATGGTAGACAGGCAAGCATCTTTACATCAACATCTTGTGTTTTAAGACATGTTTATGCATTTTCTTGCTGAAAGTTTTAGCAGAGCAGTTTTGATGTGATCACAAGAGAACTGACAATAATGTTAAATGGAACGATGTGGTTCTTTGCCTGTGGTAATTGTGAATTTTATCATCTTTACAATTTTTTTTCGTTCCGAGGTTCACGCTCCGAGGTTGACTGAAGATGAAATTTTGCATATGTGACCATTTTTGCTCACCGCTAAGGTTGTCGCTTTCCGACTTGAAGAATGATGTCTAAACACACCTGTGTGCATGCGGGTTTTTTTTTGTGTGTTGTGTTTTTTTTTTTTAATATCATCCGTTCCTTCCGCCACAGAACGGCCTACTCTTCCCGAAGACGGAACAAGTTTTAACGTGTTGTGTTATTGTAGTTAATTTTTGCACTTGCTGATATGAAATATTTTTGTCAGCGCAGTTACGTTTGCTTGACTCTACATTTATGAGTTGGGTTTGGCTTTATCTTGACAGAAAAATGTGGACAATAAGTAAATACGTAAATAATTTGATATCTGAATATAAAAACGTTGCATGTCATTATTCGTGTGTTAGAGACTGGAGGATATGAATCTTTTACTACAGCTCCTATCAATGATGTCATTAATGTTGTCCATTACTGGTAATTGGGAGGATCGATGGTCTAGAGATTGATCCCCGTTTATTGCCCGAAACTTTATCCCGTCCACTAGACTGAGAGTGGTGGCCTGCATACAAGTCTTTCGGAACAGATGGTGAACAAGGTCCTGCATGCAGCACACATTCAGCGCACATAAAAGAACCCACGACACCAAGAAAGAGATATCCAGCAAAATTCTGTAGAATAAAGCCCTTCTCATAGGGAAACTAATACACTTTAAAAAAGAATTTTTTTTTGGAGTGGTACTGCTCTTGTGGCAACGCACTCACCCCTGAGAGAGAAGCCCAAATTGCCGGCAGATAAATATGCTGTGACTGGAAGTGGTATTCAATTCAATTTTCAATTTATTTGAATTCAGTTCAGTTGTGAAGTTATTTTACACTGCTTTAGAATAGAAACGAGTAAAACTGTCATAGTCATAACATGGGTGTAAATTTTCATACTTTGAGATTAAAAAAATATATATATCGCTGTATAATTTTTCACCTAATTTATGAACTTACGTGGTTTTTTTGTTCAGGTAAAACTGGGTGGCCAGGCGACCTGCCATGGCAACCTATCCTAACCAACGTTACAAGTGAGGGAGGCTGACATCACAGACACCAGAGGAAGAGTTGGGTTTGCAACAAGAAAGACCAGACAAACCTCAACATCAAGGACCACACAAACCTCAACATAGACCACACAAACTTCAACATCAAGGACCACACAAACTTCAACATAGACCACACAAACCTCAACATCAAGGACCACACAAACCTCAACATCAAGGACCACATAAACCTCAATATAGACCACACAAACCTCAACATAGACCACACAAACCTCAACATCAAGGACCACACAAACCTCAACATCAAGGACCACACAAACCTCAACACGGAACGGACAAACCTCAACATCAAGGGCCACACAAACCTCAACATGAAATGCCTGCAGCAGCATCCCCTGAGGGAGGAAGATCAGCACTCTGCTCTTCAGTCTCCCTTCCCTACCATCATCATGGCCACAGATTCCAGAGAAAAGGTATGTAAAACAATGTGGTGTAGCTTACGGGAAAAAATGTCTTCCCAATTCTGTAAAAAATGAAAAAAAGGAAAAATATCAACATTTTTTCATATGGTTACTTGTAGTTTTATTTCAGTTACTGGCTGTGTTTCTGAAACGGCATTTAAAAGGTACACGTATTTCTTCAGCAGACAGGGCCGAAGAAAATTTACAAAAACTGCATACACACGGCGACTGGATGTAAAAAAAAAAGTACGAGTGCTTATTTCATTATCCTTGACATAAAAGAAAACATAAGTAAAGAGTAGCTCAGAATTATTTTAAAATGGTAAAGAAACAATCTGGGCAATCTCATAAATGTAAACCCATTTTTCATTTTGTTTTGGTTGTGATACAGTACTGCATGACCTAACTTTTACATCAGAGGAGTGCTGTTGTTTATTTACTACCACGAGTATAATTATTGGTTAGATTTCCAACAGTTGTAAAGTTGTCTTTGAAAATCGTGTTAAGACACTATATCGTAACAATGAATGTCTGAAACCAGTACCCTACTTGTTCGTTACAAAAAAAATGTCTGAAAGGTAACGCAAGTATCTTTCTGTCGAAAATGAGTACTGGGAAATGTAGAGATCAAAAACATTTTTTGAAGAAAAAAAATTGTTTCAACTGAGGGAGGGATATCTATAATGCATGCTAATGTATTTTTTGAATTTTATTTATTCTTTTATATCGAGGATAATGGATTAAGCACTCGTGTGCTTTTTTACATCCAGCCCCCGTGTGTATGCAGCTTTGTAAATCTTGTCATCTGTTACCACCGGCACACGATGGCCTACTCTTGCGAAAAGCGGAACAGGATTTAACGTGTGCGCAAGATATCTGCGTGCGTTCCCACACGGGGCCTCGGTTTATAGTCTCATCGGAAGGACTTTTGTGGAGGGTGGAGTCGGCACTGATGTTAACTCCAGGGGAAAAATCCCCTCGACCAGGATTCGAACCCGGTTGCGAGCGCAATATTTCTCTTCGTATAATTTAATTTTTAACGCTAAAACCACAATCCTAGATAGAAGGCAATGAGGTGCTCATGGCTGTAGTCTATGATCTGTACCATATTGGTTTTCTATTTAATTTTATTCTGTTTTCATTTTATTTATCTTGCACACACGCCAGAAGGCCTTTTCATAGAACATCTTACACATATGTCAGATGATTAAAAAAACAACAACACTGGATTATCTTACAAACACACATGTCAAAAGACCTTTTGGTAGGACATCTTGCACTCACGTCAGAAAACTTTTTTCATATTTCCAAAGGATCCGCCAAAATAGAAAATAAAAAGACAGGATCATAGAACTAAGTGTAGATAATAAAAAAACAAACCATAATCATTAAAAAAAAAAAATCAGCGACCTCTCAAAAGTTTTGCCATGGATATTGTGATATGGATCTGTAGTAGCCAGTTGCTCATGGTTTCTTTCCCCAGGTCATCTCCACTCTCCTGGATCTGTCTGTCCACTGCAGGTTGTGAAGACACCAGCAGCACGATGCTGGAGCACAGGGCCCAGTGGACTTGTCCTCACCCACATGACTTGACTTGACCTATGTAAGACTGATAGGGAGGACGGGTAACAACCGAAGACAAGGAGCAATGCTTGAACACAGCCCTGAAGGGTTGAGCTTCTGAAGGGCAAAGTCTGGAAAAACGAGCCCCTAAAGGGCTGCATTGCCGCCGCTGTAGTCTAGTGGTTAGGGCGTTGGACTCGTAATCTAAAGGTTGCGGGTTCGATCCCAGCTTTCGGCTATGGCGTTGTGCCCTTGGAAAAGGCACTTTACGGCTATTTTCTCACCCCACCCAGGTGTAAAAGGGGTACCAACCTTGTGTTGGGGGTTAACCCTGCGATAGACTGGCGTTCTATCCAGGGGGGAGTCTATGACTCTCAGTCGCTTAACGCCACAGAAACCGGGATAAGCACCGGCCTGATGAGCCTTAGGCTCGTGACAGATTTTAACTAAAGGGCTGCATCATGCAAGACAAGCCCCCCGAATGACAGCACCCTGCAAGACAAGCCCCTGAAGGACAAATCCCGTATGCAAAACAGGTCCCTGAAGGGCAAAATCCTCCATGCAAAACAGGCCCCTGAAGGGCAAAATCCTGCATGCAAAACAGTCCCCTGAAGGGCAAATCCTGCATGCAAAACAGACCCCTGAAGGGCAACATGCAAAATAAGCCCCTGAAGGGCAAAATCCTGCATGCAAAACAGGCCCCTAATGGGCAAAATCCCGAAAGAACTGCCCCTCAAGGGCAAACTCCCAAAGACCAACTCCTGAAGGGCACACTCTTGAAAGACCAGCCCCTGAATGGCAAACTCCTGAAAGACCAGCCCCTGAAGGGCACACTCCTGAAAGACCAGCCCCTCAAGGGCACACTCCTGAAAGACCAGCCCCTCAAGGGCACACTCCTGAAAGACCAGCCCCTGAAGGGCACACTCCTCAAAGACCAGCCCCTGAAGGGCAAACTCCTGAAAGACCAGCCCCTCAAGGGCACACTCCTGAAAGACCAGCCCCTCAAGGGCACACTCCTCAAAGACCAGCCCCTGAAGGGCACACTCCTCAAAGACCAGCCCCTGAAGGGCAAACTCCTCAAAGACCAGCCCCTGAAGGGCAAACTCCTGATAGACCAGCCCCTGAAGGGCACACTCCTGAAAGACCAGCCCCTCAAGGGCAAACTCCTGAAAGACCAGCCCCTCAAGGGCAAACTCCTGAAAGACCAGCCCCTGAAGGGCGAATCCAGTGCAGGCCTGGCATTGTTGCCCGGGATCTAGGATCAGATCCCACTAGGCTGAAGAGCAAAGTTGATAGAAGTTTGGGGGCTTTCGCATCATGTCTGCATGACCTCGTATCTCTGAAACAATTCAGGGATCAAATGCGATGAGAGCAGTGAGGACTGGGGTCTCTGTGGTCAAAGGACATTCGACATGCAGCAGCATGTGAAAGGTAAGAATTGCAAAGCCTCCTTCCATGAAAGGGCTACCTTGCATTCTTCGCAGGTATCTTTGTACCGAGTACAACCTGTCTATGCCTGCGTGCATCATGTTCACACGTGTACCTCAGTCTTTCACATTTCCCAAATCAAATTTGCCCCTGGAGTTTTCGGTAAGGCTCAACGATCGCGGATTTCAGAACTTCATCAGGAGCCTTTGAACCTTACTCTGTGATCACAAAGACTGGCAGACTAGGCGTCGACATTGGGTTTGGTGTCCTAAACTGGCACAGCCAGTAAAACCCTTGCACACAGTGCTCAAGGGGAAAGGACACATCCAGCCCCCAGACTTTGTTCAAGCATTTGCTCGACCTTCAGGGTCTCTCCCATCTCGCCCTGATTCCTTAAAAGTCTTAGCATAGATGTCAAAAAGTCATGTGGGTCATCTTAGTTCTCTGGCCCTGTCTCTGACGTCGTGATTGTCACACGTATCAAGACCTCACAGAGGTAAGTACACGTGCAATGTTTTCTTCTTTTTTGTGCTTTTGTTTTTCGAGGTACCACTGCGAAGTTTTAAGAGTTATGTTGAATATTCCCGTGTTTCCATAACTTACCGAAAGAGACAAAACTTCCAGACCTTTATGGGGCCTTTTTGATATTCCGCATGCCTGTATACACGAATGAAAGTAAAGCACCAGCAAGCATGAATAGAAGTTATGAAAGTTGATGACAAAATGTCCCCCTGATGTGTTGAGCACTGTCAAGATTAAATCTGGGTATCAAAGATTTTATAATTGTAACAATTAGAAATTCGACAGACCAAACAAATCGCCAGCAGTTGATGTGAAGAAAAGCTTACCCTTATCTCTCTCCTCTCTCTCTCTCTCTCTCTCTCTCTCTCTCTCTCTTCTCTCTCCATCTCTCTCTCTCTCTCTCTCTCTCTCTCTCTCTCTCTCCCCTCTGCCCTCCCTCCCCCCCTCTCTCTCTCCCCCCTCTCTGTCTCTCCCTCCCTTCCTCGCTCTCTCTCTCTCTCTCCATTTATATATATATATAATATATATAGAGAGAGAGAGAGAGAGAGAGAGAGAGAGAGTGGTGTGTGTGTGTGTGTGTGGCGCGCGCGCGCCCCGTGTGCAGGCATTACGTTTTGAAATGTCTCAATTTTTTGTGTACAAATCCTTCCGTCATCAAGGCTGTTTCCGTCCTAGGTACTTCAATGCCTGAGGACACGGCACGAGCAAGTGGAAACACCCAATAAGGTATAGGCCCCTACCCGTGTGTCATCTTGTTGTAGTTGCTGTAATTGTTGTTTTTGTTGGGTGTTTCCGTTGCATCGTATCTTGTGTTGTATAATATTGTATCGTATTGTACTGTATTGTTTACTACCATTGTGTTGTATCCTATCGTATTGCATTTGTTTAACTCTGTCATATCGTGTGGTGTGGTGCTGATATGTGACTTTTTTTTTTTCCAATTCCCTATCTCCAGACAAACTGGGTTCGAATCTAGGAAAACTCTAATAGCCTTCTTCAGTGCTAACTTTGTTGTTCTGGCATCAGTGTTATTCTCTCTCTCCCTGTCTCTTTGTCTCTGTCTCTCACTCTGTCTGTCTGTCTCTTTGTCTCTGTCTCTGTCTGTCTGTCTCTTTGTCTCTGTCTCTCACTCTGTCTGTCTGTCTGTCTGTCTGTGTGGTGTGTGTGTCTCTCTCTCTCTCTCTCCTCTCTCATCTCTCTCTCTCTCTCCTCTCTCTCTCTCTCTCTCTCTCTCTCTCTCTCTCTCTCTCTCTCTCTCTCTCTCGCTCGCTCGCTCGCTCGCTCGCTCTCTGTCGCTCGCTTGCACGAGCCCGCGCTCCATTCCCCTCTCTGTATATAAATACATCCCCCCAGAATATAATATAATATAATATAATATAATATAATATAATATAATATAATATAATATAATATAATATAATATAATATAATATAATATAATATAATATAATATAATATAATTCTCTCTCTTTGTCTCTCTGTCTCTGTCTCTCTCTGTGTCTCTGTCTCTGTCTGTCTCTGTCTCTGTCTCTGTCTGTCTCTGTCTCTGTCTCTCTCTCTCTCTCTCCATCTCTCTCTCTCTCCCCTCTCTCCATCTCCCTCTCTCTCTCTCTGTCTCTCTCTCCCTCTCTTCTCTCCTCTCCTCTGTCTGTCTGTCTGTCTGTCTGTCTGTCTCTCTCTCTCTCTCTCTCCTCTCTCTCTCTCTCTCTCTCTCTCTCTCTCTCTCTCTAGGTAGCTTCCCTTGCTTGGATACCAGCAGGAAGGAATTTGAACAGTGTCTGGATAATTTGTGTGTTTTTTGCAAGAAAGGCCTGAAATATGCCCGTAATAGGACTGCCGTCTCGTTTGGAACGTGTCTTGAACACTTTTCTGCAAGAAATGTGTCTTACTTCCTTTAAAATCGACGGCAGAGAGGACCAGACAGTGATAGTGCTGCGTTTGTCACCCACTGACCAGCCTTCTACTCCTCAACATCAAACAACACACAGTGACACTGTCGTGTACAAAAGAAAATCTCTGGCACAGGTGGCCAGGGACAAGAGAAGGACAGAGACACACAGGGCCACTCTGCAACAAAAGAAGGTAAATTCTATTTCGTCTCCTTCTGGCTTATTTTTACCAACGCCACCCAGTTTATTTTACAATACTGAAAATGCCACTGCTGTTGATACTTTCGGCAAGCCCACTGACACTGCAGGCTGTG
>CM060340.1:21825142-21835142 GCA_030674155.1 Stramonita haemastoma
CCTGGTGGGGTGAGAAAATAGCCGTAAAGTGCCTTTTCCAAGGGCACAACGCCATAGCCGAAAGCTGGGATCGAACCTGCAACCTTTAGATTACGAGTCCAACGCCCTAACCACTAGACTATAGCGGCGGCTCCACAGCATGATGATCTTGTTAAATTAAAATCAATTGTTTTATATGTGTTCTTACGCACTGCTCTTCCTTTTCAGGCCTGCTAATCTACATGGAAAACTACACCGCAGTGGACTACACCATACAACGCTGCACCACGGAACACTTCACCACGGAACACTTCACCGCGGAACACTTCACCGCGGAACACTTCACCATGGAACACTTCACCGCGGAACACGTCATCGTGGAACACTGCACTGCCCAGTGACTCGCTGTGGGATTTCTGCCACATTCTTGCATGTCAGAAATGGAACTACACAACTCCAGTAAGTAGGCCTATTATTTTTTCCGTCTTACCGTTGTGGTGTGTCGTGTTGTGCCGTGCCTTGCCGCGCCGTGTGGGGTTGGGTCGCGTCGTGTAGCGTCGCGTCGTGTCGGGTCGGGTCAGGTCGCTTGCCATGTCTGGTCGCGTCGCGTCGCGTCGTGTCGGGTCGGGTCGAGACAGTCCGGGGTCGGGTGCATGCGTGCCGTGCCGTTCCGCATCGCATCACATCACATCGCATAGTGTAGTTTGTTATGGTAAATTTCTCTGAGCGAAATTCAAGCTGACCTCCAAAGGGAGAGCACATCGCCACCAGAGCATTACCTCCCATTACTTAAAAAAATAATTACTTTCTGCATGTGCATTTGTTTCCCTATAAATGTGACTCTCTCTCTCTCTCTCTCTCCTCTCTCTCTCTCTCTCTCTCTCTCTCTCTCTCTCCTCCTCTCTCTCTCTCTCTCTCTCTCTCTCTCTCTCTCTCTCTCTCTCTCTCCCCACTCTCACCAAAAGTCCGTCTGATGAGACTTTAAACCGAGGCCCCGTGTGCGAACGCATGCAGAACATCTTGCACACAACGTTAAATCCTGTTCCGCTTTTCGTTAGAGTAGGCCATTGTGTGCCAGTAGGAACAGATGACAAAATTTACAAAACTGCATACACACGGGACTGTGCATTTTCTGAAATGTAGAGAATACACAACATATATAATAATCAATCTCTCTCTCTCTCTCTCTCTCTCTCTCTCTCTCTCTCCTCTCTCTCTCTCTTCTCTCTCTCTCTCTCTCTCTCTCTCTCTCTCTCTCTCTCTCTCACTCCCCCTCTGCTCTCCCTCCCCCTCTCTGTCCCTCCCCCTCTCTGTCCCTCCCTCCCTTCCTGCTCCCTCTCTCTCTCTCTCTCCAATATATATATATATATATATATAATATATATATATATATATATATATATTATAAATGAGAGAGAGAGAGAGAGAGGTGTGTGTGTGTGTGTGTGTGTGTGTGTGTGTGTGTGGTGTGTGTGTGTGTGTGCCCCGTGTGCAGGCATTACCTTTTGAAATGTCTCAATTTTTTGTGTAGAAATCCTTCCGTCATCAAGGCTGTTCCCGTCCTAGATACTTCAATGCCTGAGGACGCGGCACGAGCAAGTGGAAACACCCAATAAGATATAGGCCCCTACCCGTGTGTCACCTTGTTGTAGTTGCTGTAATTGTTGTTTTTGTTGGGCGTTTCCGTTGCATCCTATCTTGTGTTGTATAATATTGTATCGTATTGTACTGTATTGTTTACTACTATTGTGTTGTATCCTATCGTATTGCATTTGTTTAACTCTGTCATATCGAGTGGTGTGGTACTGATATGTGACTTTTTTTTCCAATTCCCTACCCTATCTCCAGACAAACTGGGTTCGAATCTAGGAAAATTCTTATAGCCTTCTTCAGTGCTAATTTTGTTGTTCTGGCATCAGTGTTATTCTCTCTCCCTGTCTCTTTGTCTCTGTCTCTCACTCTGTCTGTCTCTTTGTCTCTGTCTCTCACTCTGTCTGTCTGTCTCTTTGTCTCTGTCTCTCACTCTGTCTGTCTGTCTGTCTGTCTGTCTGTCTGTCTGTCTCTCTCTCTCTCTCTCCTCTCTCTCTCTCTCTCTCTCGCTCTCTCGCTGGATCGCTCACTCGCTCGCTTGCTCGCTCGCGTGAGCCGCGCTCCATTCCCCTCTCTGTATATAAATACATCCCCCCAGAATATATGCATATATTATATATATATATAATATAATATATATGTATATAATATATATAATTCTCTCTCTGTGTGTCTCTGTCTCTGTCTCTGTCTCTCTGTCTCTGTCTCTCTCTCTCTCTCTCTCTCTCTCTCTCTCTCTCTCCTCTCTCTCTCTCTCTCTCTCTCTCTCTCTCTCTCTCTCTCTCAATCTCCCTCTCTCTCTCTCTTCTCTCTCTCCCCCTCTCTCTCTCTCCTCTCCTCTCCTCTCTCTTTCCTCTCTGTCTCTGTCTCTGTCTCTGTCTCTCTCTCTCCTCTCTCTCTCTCTCTCTCTCTCTCTCTCTCTCTCTCTCTCTCTCTCTCTCTCTCTCTTTCTCTCTCTCTCTTCTTGTTGTGTATGTGTATGGCCACGCACTTTGTGTGTGCACGTGCGTGCGTGCGTGCGTGTATGTGTGCGTGTGTGCGTGCGTGCATGCGTGCAAGCATTCGAGTTCAAAATATCTTGATTTCCTTTTCCTAGAATCATTCTGTCATCGCCATGCCGAAGTCGGAAGCGCTGGACCTGACTTGTCGGACGCTTAATGGCGATCGCAACGCAATTTTGCTCATGGGACAGACACAGGCTGCTGTCAGAGCGTTCCACGAAGAAGAAGAATCCTTTTGTCATCAAGACTGTTCCCGTCCTAGGTACTTCAATGCCTGAGGATGCGGCACGAGCTAGTGGAAGCACCCATAAAGGTAATACCAGTATGTGATCTGTTGTTGTTGGCCGTTCTATAGCTTAACCTTCTGAGAGTACTGAAGAACATGTACTCTGTTTCGCACATCATACTTAGGAATATCACTGAGATTAGAAAAAATATTATAAGAAGTTTGCGTATATTGCCGGTTTGGGTTTTTTTTCAAGTGCTTTACTATATAGGCAGCTGTACTCTGTCTTCAGAAGATTTTTAAAAATCCTTTTATGGAGTGTAAAGCTCATACTAAGAGTATGTAATGGAGGAAGACAATCTTTACATAGTTTAAAGCATAACATTTTAATATTGGCATTTAAACTTTGTTTACACCAATGACCCACAAAATAATAATAATAATAATAATAATAATAATAATAATAATAATAATGATAATAATAATAATAATAATATAATAGGCACCCATCAGTCTCGAAAGACTATGGAGCTGCACTGTAGTCTTTAGAGACTAATGATAATAATGATAAGAATAAGAAAAATGATGATAATAATAATGATTATAAAATTTTAAAAAATAATGATGATGATGATGATGATGATGATGATAACGAAAATACTACTAAAGATGATAATGATAATAATCCTAAAAACAGTGATATTATTCTTTGTACAAAATTCGGAGTAAATGTAATCTATCGTGAAATAGCCCGGAGTCAAAGTTTATTTTTAGGCCCAAAAAATATCAAGTGTATAAACACTGCACAATATTGTGTGCAACAACAGGGTGTTTGTTTTAGGGCTAGTGAACTAAAAAATGATCAAGGATGCGCTCTCCAGGGAAAAAAATATTTCCGATTTCTGTGGTATTTTATTTCACTGAGACAGGCTCCAGTTCCCAGTGTACCTCTCAAAGTTCTGCATTGTCCACTGTGATCAGCTCTCCAGTGCTGTGGAGGGGACTTCTCTCTCAACTCCTCCATGAGTCGGTGGGGCACTGGATTTTGTTTTTCAGACAGTGTTTCCGGGGATAATGTGTACCTGGCAGAGCCTGTCTGTTTTCCAGGTAGCAGGGTGCAGGCTGGTTAGGTTTGATCAGGTATACGGTACTGCTGACCTGGTTGGCTGTAGCAGGCCTGCATTCTAGCACAAAGGGATAGTTGGTAATGCGAGGGCAAGATGTTCACTTTAGCAGGGGAGCCCCACAGACATTTCAGTGGTGCCAAGAGAATGGCTGGAATGTTGTCCACAGCATGATTAAAGTTAAAGTCTGTCCCGAGCATTAAGGCTCATCAGGCCGGTGCTTATCCCGGTTTCTGTGGCGTTAAGCGACTGAGAGTCATAGACTCCCCCCTGGATAGGACGCCAGTCTATCGCAGGGTTAACCCCCAACACAAGGTTGGTACCCCTTTTACACCTGGGTGGGGTGAGAAAATAGCCGTAAAGTGCCTTTTCCAAGGGCACAACGCCATAGCCGAAAGCTGGGATCGAACCCGCAACCTTTAGATTACGAGTCCAACGCCCTAACCACTAGACTATAGCGGCGGCTCCACAGCATGATGATCTTGTTAAATTAAAATCAATTGTTTTATATGTGTTCTTACGCACTGCTCTTCCTTTTCAGGCCCGCTAATCTACATGGAAAACTACACCGCAGTGGACTACACCATACAACGCTGCACCACGGAACACTTCACCACGGAACACTTCACCGCGGAACACTTCACCGCGGAACACTTCACCATGGAACACTTCACCGCGGAACACGTCATCGTGGAACACTGCACTGCCCAGTGACTCGCTGTGGGATTTCTGCCACATTCTTGCATGTCAGAAATGGAACTACACAACTCCAGTAAGTAGGCCTATTATTTTTTCCGTCTTACCGTTGTGGTGTGTCGTGTTGTGCCGTGCCTTGCCGCGCCGTGTGGGGTTGGGTCGCGTCGTGTAGCGTCGCGTCGTGTCGGGTCGGGTCAGGTCGCTTGCCATGTCTGGTCGCGTCGCGTCGCGTCGGGTCGGGTCGGGTCGAGACACTCCGGGGTCGGGTGCATGCGTGCCGTGCCGTGCCGTTCCGCATCGCATCACATCACATCACATCGCATAGTGTAGTTTGTTATGGTAAATTTCTCTGAGCGAAATTCAAGCTGACCTCCAAAGGGAGAGCACATCGCCACCAGAGCATTACCTCCCATTACTTAAAAAAATAATTACTTTCTGCATGTGCATTTGTTTCCCTATAAATGTGACTCCTCTCTCTCTCTCTCTCTCTCTCTCTCTCTCTCTCTCTCTCTCTCTCTCTCTCTCTCTCTCTCTCTCTCTCTCTCTCTCTCTCTCTCTCTCTCACACCAAAAGTCCGTCTGATGAGACTTTAAACCGAGGCCCCGTGTGCGAACGCATGCAGAACATCTTACACACACGTTAAATCCTGTTCCGCTTTTCGTTAGAGTAGGCCATTGTGTGCCAGTAGGAACAGATGACAAAATTTACAAAACTGCATACACACGGGGACTGGATGAAAAAAAGCACATGAATGCATATTCCATTATCCTCGATATAAAAAAAAGACTTCAACTTGACTCTCTCTCTCTCTCTCCTCTCTCTCTCTTCTCTCTCTATCCATCTCTATCTCTCTCTATCTCTCTCTATCTCTCTCTCTATCTCTATCTCTATCTATCTATCTATCTATATATATATATATATATATATATATATATATATATATATATATATATATATATATATATATATATATATATATATAATAATGTGCACGCATTTAATCTTGAATGTCAGTTTTTTCTGTGCAGAATCCTTCCGTCATCATAGCTGGTGTCCGCATATTAAGTTTTTTTTCTTCACATTGAGCTAGTAGTAAACAAAGGATGAAGTCTCGTTCCTTTCCTTCATGTTGGGTCAGTTGGAATCAAAGTATAAACTGTTTTTATGGTATTTAGCTCGCTGGAATCAAGGTAAAAAAATTGCCCCTAATACATAATCTAGTATCAATGTTATTTCCTTCTTACTGAGTTTGTATTAAAACTATACCATCTTCCCTTCATATTGAACCAGGGGGTATGAAAGTATAGAAATATTTCCTTCATTTTTGGTTAGATGGCTTCAAGGCATAAAAATCTTTCCTTCATATCGAGTGAGTTGGCATCGGTGTAAAGTTTTCATCCTCCCATCGGGCTAGATTGTATGTAAGTATAAACTTCTTTCCTATTATGGTGAGTGAGTTTTTATTCAAGGAAGAGGCCATTTCGTCAGTTAACTGGTATCAAAGTACAAGTTTTTTTCCCCTTAATATTAAAGTTAATTTTTTTATCAGGTTTGTTAGAATGAAAGCAAAAGCTGTTTCCTCCATGTCAAATAAGCATATTACGAAGTATACAGTTATTTCACATTGTTTTATTACTGTCAGAATGTAGAGTTCCTTACTCCTTGTCTAGTTAGGTGATATCAAGGTGTAAAGCTCTTTCCCCAATATCCAGTTAGCTGCTTACCATATGCATGAAGGTCTTTTATTTTTGTTCCATCATTTTTCATAAAAATTTTATTTAGCTTACATTTGAGTAGTTGGTATCAAAGTATAAACATATGTCTTTCACATTTATTTTGTATCCAAGTTTTCTTTTCATTGAATATTTTTCTACATGCTGAGTTATTTGGTATGGGAGTATAAAATTCCTTCATTTGTATTATTAAGTTGGCATCAAAGTCCAAAGCCTTTTCTTTTATATTGAGGTAGTTTTAAATTTTGTGTTTTTCCCCTTCCTATTCAGTTTGTGTAAAGGTATGATAGTCTCCCCTTCATAGTGATTGTTAGCATCAAATCATAAAGTAAGTTTTTTGGAGGAGTTATTTGGTGTCCAAGCATAAAGTTTCTTTCGTTCCTAATAAGTTAGCTGGTATCAATTTATAACATTCTTTCTTGTATATTGAATTAGTTCGTGTAAAAATTAGGGAAAAAAACCTTTTGTATTGAGTTATTGCTATCAAAGTATAAAGTTTTTTCTTTACCTTTTTAGTTGATACCAAAGGTGTCGAAGTATAAAGATCTTCCTCCATGTTGAAATAGTTCCTAAGTATTTTCTTTCTTGAATATTTTGCTACTACATGTATTATATTTTTCTTTCTATTTAATCTTTCGGTTCCAAAGTAAAAGGTCATTTTCTTCATATCCCAGCTTGTGGTAATATGAGGACGTTTTTCTTATACTGAGATAGGGCGAGGATTAGATCCCAAACACAATAGGCACACACACACACACACACACACACACACACACACACACACACACACACACACACACACACCACACACACACCACAATACACACACACACACACACACCACAACACACACACACACACCACAACACACGCACACGCACACGCACACGCACACGCACACACACAGCGCGCGCGCGCGCACACACACACACACACACACACACACACACAACACCACACACACACACAACACACACACACACACACACACACACACCACAGGCGCGCACTCAATTTTCTATTTTGATTGCTTTTGAAAGAACATTGTAAAGCTTTTACTGGCTTACAACGTCGTTTTGTTTTGGCGCCAAAAATGCTCAAAATTCTAAATAGGATTTCGGATCAGAAGTACAAAACAGAGACGAAATGAAAACTCCTGGAAATGTACACTCGCTTCAGACGTTTGTTGTGATGCAAATCTTTGCCATAGTCATTACTGGTATAGCATCGCCTATTTCACAGAAACAAATCATTTTACCTCGACTTTGCGGGATCAGCTTAAGAGATAAAAACTATGCACAAGCTGAGTGCAGGATGTTTGAAGAAAGAGCAGTACTTTTCCCGATACTTCGTTTTCCCTGTAGTGCTGTTTCCTTGAGCTGTCAACACTCCACTCTAACCCTAGTTCTTACCCCAAGCCGCAAACCCTAACACTTAACCAGTTTGATCCTAACTATTAACTCTTTGACACAGATTCCTTAACTCTGACTCAGTTCTGCGGTATGGGGAAACAGCTGTATAAGGGAACAGCAGCACAGGGAAAGAGGGCTTTGGGAGTACTGACCGCTTGGAAATATTTTATTCCGGAGAATACCGTGATAGAGACATGATTTGCAAAAGAGATGATATGCAGAAAAATAAATAATGATTATAACATCCTTATGCTTGCATAGCACTGATGCTTCAAGAATTGTTCTATTTTTAGTTTTCTGCAGGACCAAAGTAGGATGGCTTGCGACCACAGTCCATAAATCGGATATCTTCGCTGGAGCTATATAACAACAGAAAAAAACAGTGTTCTGATAACCTTTGAAAATAACGGCAATACTGAAAAAGTGCTTAATGTATGAGAGTTACACGGTTTTACCTCAATAGCTTGACACGTAGTTTTGACTTCAAATTCTACTGGTTATCAAGTATAAGGTTGGTTTTTTTCTTTTACATTAAGTCACTTGGTTGGTTAGTGTAGATCTCTTTCCTTCCTCTTGAGTTGTCACTAAGTTTGGGTGGTGGTTTTTTTCATTCCATGAAATAAGTTAGTGTCATAGAATAGAATTATCCCCTTGCTATTGAACAAGTTGGCTCAAAGAATAAAGTTCCAAGCTTGGTATCAAGATAGTTATCAAACTGTAAACTTTTTTCTTCAGATTCAGTTATTACAAAAGTATAGAGCTCCACCTTTCATATTTCTTTGTTTTTTGTATCAGAGTATAAAGTTTTCCCCTCCATATTCATTTAGTTGGTGTTAGCAGGCTCTTCCCTTTATATTGAGTTAGTTCTTTCAAAGCAAAAAGTTCTTTCCTTCAGGTTGAGTTCGCTGGTACACGTGTAAAAGGTTATTTTCTTAATATGGGTTGGTGTCAAAAAAAGTAAAATTGTTCCTTGGAATGAGTTGGTTGATATCAAAGAAGTTATTTCCTTTATCCTAGTTGTTATTAGGTAGTTGTTATTGAGCCAGGTGTTATTAGGCATAAAACTCTTTCCTTCATATTGAGTTGTTGCCAACCTAGTTACCTTCACATTGATTGCATTGCTTGGAACAACAGTTGCATGAGAGAACAACACTAAAGGGAAAGAGGGGTTTGACTTACTGGCTAGCAGAAAATACTTTATTCCTCAGAAAACGGTATAAGCGCTATATAAATCCCATATATCATCATCATTATTAGTGTTTCTATTTGTGCAAGAGAAAAGACATGCAGACGAATGCTTTTTGTTGTTGTTTTTAAAAAAATATATTATTATTTTTGTTATTAATTTTTTTAGACAAATGTTAGTTTAAAGCTAAAGCTAACTCTTGATAGTTATAGTACTGGGGAAAAGGGCCTGCTGTAGTGTATGGAGTCCAAGCCCTGTTTCATCTCTGTCACTTTCCACGTGTAGATTTTGATTCAGATTAATCTAGTTCTTTTCAAGGTTTACAGTTCTTCCCTGTGTAGTAAGTTGGTGTTGTATGAAGCTTTTCCCTTCCTATTGAACTAGTTGGTATGAAGTATTAACTTTCATTCCTATTGAGTTGGTGTCATGAAATAAGGTTCCTCCCTTTATACTGAAGAGTTGATCACCATGTAATGTTCCAAAATTTTCTGTTGTTTATACATAGGTTTCTTTCAAGATTTTTTTCTTATAAAGGTGTTGAAAAAAATATTAAAGATACTCTTATAATAATTATTGTTATAAACAGATTTCTTTTTTCAATTCCAAAAGTTTTCGTAATCCTATAAATGATCATTGCTAAAAAAAAAATAATAAAAATAAAGTTTTCCTTTTTTCTATTTCCTCAATCTGTTGAAAAGTGCTTGGATGCCCTAATAGTTTTGTTAGGTTTATTGTTATAAATTACGAGTTTCCTCTCGTTTTATTCTGGTGGTATGATTATAAAGCTGTATATTTTTTAAAAATCCTTAGATGGTTTGATATAAGCTGGGCTAGAGATTATTTGAGGGCTTGTTTCCCCAATTTTCTGATTGGATAATGGCTTTCAAATGATTTTTTTTTAGTGTTTGCAAAACTCCAGAGGGTTTTTTTGGCGCTGTTTTGTGAATTCAAATGAAGTATTTGTCCCTATGCATTTAATTCATAGTCCCATTGTGAACCTTGTTATACAGTCCCTGATATCAGGTCATCTCTAGCTCTATTTTCCCTGAATGC
>CM060340.1:21840142-21852642 GCA_030674155.1 Stramonita haemastoma
GCACGCACACACACACACACACACACACACACACACACACACACACACACACACACACACACACACACACACACACACACACACACACACAACACACACACACTTACTTTTTCAATCTTAAATAGACGCAATTCTGAAATTCAATTGATGTACTTTTATTGAGCACCTTTTTTTTTTTCTACATTTCGTAAATATAACTACATACATAATTGCATTCCTTTCACCCAGCAAGCAAACATTAAAAACACACAGTTCCCGAAGTCGGACTGCGGCTACCTTCATGGTAGGCAAGAATGGTGGCATGGGCAAAATTTCTCCATTGATGAACCCTGGAACTCTAGCTGAGGAACGGGAGGATGGGACTTCACATATTGACTAAAAGGTAGGTAAAGGGGTCCCATAACCTGTGTGGTCGTAGGGGAGCGAGGCATCAAAGACCTCAGCTTCTCTAGGGGCCAGCTTGCTGCATCTCTTCTCCCTCGCTGCTTTACCTTCCCTGATCCTAAAGAGGGCAGGTACCCATTTACAGCTGGGGGAACTGAGGGAATTGTACTGAAGCCAAGGCACGCAAACGGTCACCCATCCAATTGGTAACCACACTCCACGCTGCTTAACATTGGCTGGGGGAAAGCAAGCGCTCTGACCACTGAACTATCCCGCCCCACATGTTGACTATATATTGACATACTGATTATGTCTGAAAATCCCAGCAGAAGTTTTCAAGGTGCACACCAAATAAACTAAACAAGAAAACATAAAAAAACATTATATCGAACATGGTTGGGCTTATCCAATACATGATTCACGTGTGACATCTTCATGGACTAATTTCTTACAATGCTTAATCCCTTAATGGAAAGATCTTAGCCATTGAAACTTCTTCACAAGAAGGTTGGTGATGACATAACGTTGTTTTTTTCTTTTGACACATGTGAACCTTCACCATGAAACGAGTCAAGAGTCCCCTGCACCTGACCCACTTTTCTGCTAGGAGCCCTTCTGGCAGGTGAGAGTCGGATTGTCTGTTTTAATGATTCCATTCACTGTAAGGGTTCTTCTGCCTTGTACTGAAGTATTAAGGCAGAAAAAAGTATTGAGGCAGAATTTTCTTTTCTCTTTTTTTTGTGCTTAAAAAACGCGTTTAAAAACACTCAACCCCTCATCCTTACCACCATTTACGATCCTAATTAACGTGTGAATTTCTCATTTTGTGTCTTCCTGGAGTCTAGCATCTCAGTTGGTAACGACTTTTTATAATATTATTCGAGTTTTAATCTGTGTTTTGCATCGAATAGCTTTTTAAAAAAAATGGAATATATTATTGCAGGTTGATAGCAAGTTCACAGCTAAAAATTGAAACCCGGGTGCAATGTGTCTCATTGTGAGGTGGAGAGTCACATATTTCTTAACAGTAGCTAGGGCAAGGAGCATCCCAAAAGTTAACATGAGGCAAAAAAGTCTCAACTATCTACCAGGTAATGCTTACCTTGTATTTGAGGCTGTGAGCAGGTTAAAAACAAGCTCTGGATGTAAAATCCTAAACAGAGAGTTTGATAGAAACCTCAGATGGGGGTCTAACACTAGCACCTTGAGATTCTGATAGGTTAAGAGCAACTTTGTATTGGTGCTTTTTTTTCAATGTCAACATTCTGCAGCCAGAATTGCTCTTAATGGTGGACAAGATACTGCATAGTAAAAGTTAAGTCTTCTGAGCTATGCTCATCCGTGCTATCCGTTCTGTGGTAAGCGCTGAGAGTCAAACATCCCTGATGACGCCGTCATGCAGGGTAACCCAACAGTTGTCCCCTTTTACACCTGGTGGTGAAAATACGTAAATGCTTTTCAAGGCAACGCATACCGAAGCTGATCGAACCCGCACCTTAGTCGTCAACGCCTGACCACAGACTACAGCGCGAAAGTCACTGCATACACACACAAATCTCACCATTGACAACAGAGCTCTTGCAGAGAGAAACGAAACAAAAAGCCCAATCATATCACTTCTAGATTAAACATTCTTGGAAAGGCACAGAGCATTTAAGAAATGGTTGTTTCAATATTGTATGTGTTTTTTTTTGTTGTTGTTGTTATATCTTTCAATCTCTTGCTCTTTTACTAAGACAGTCACACTTTTGTGGTAGAGCTCGGTTAAGAGATCACTACAAAATTAAACTATCTCAACTCGAACATCCTAGGAGCTCCACACAATCCACCAGGGTTCACCATCTCTCTCTCTCTCTCTCTCTCTCTCTCTCTCTCTCTCTCTCTCTCTCTCTCTCTCTCTCTCCTCTCTCTCTCTCTCTCTCTCTCTGTCTCTAATGAGTTCTACAATCTCCTGTAGCCCCCTCCCCCAACCCCTCCACATCACAGATCTCATGATGTTAGCAATGTAAGATGCTGGTTGTCTGTCTCTTTTTCCTTCTGCCCTCAACAGTCCTCATCAGGATTTGTCTGTGTGTTTCTGTTTGCCCAAACTTTATCCAGACTTAAAACTTTTTTTTTTTTTTACAGTATACTTTGGTGCTTTTGCGTTTTTATAAAAGTGGAATGAAGGAAAATTTATATAAGCAAATAAAATGTACAAATCCAAATATTAAAAACATACAAAGCCACTGTGGATAATTACGAAACAATACACCATCATAATCCATCATTGATCCCATAACATTAGCCAGCCCAGCCAAGAATTGCCCCAAATCACGTGGTGTCAGACAGGAGAGAATCCAACCCTGACAGGGGTCATGGTCAAGGTCAAAGGTCAGGCGATGTGGCAAGGGGGTACGAAGCCATACTGGCAATTCCCAGTTATTGCCCCTGTTTCTGGACATCATGATGTAGCCATTCAATCCCCAGTGCTTGCCCCAGCTGAAACAGCAGGTGAGGTTTGAGATGGTACATAGGGAATAAATTATTGTGATGAAGGCTGCACTCTACCTTTAGTATCCAGGTCATGTCGTATCTTCTATAGAGCACTAGTCTGAACAAAAATCTGTTGATTTTCACAAGTATGAAAAAAATGCACTGTGTACTTGTTTTGGTAAATTGAGGACATATAGAGCAATATCAGGTACACACCAAAATGTTGGAAATGATCATCATATGAGGATTGCTTGTGTGGTGAGTGTCACAAAGGTAAGTTTGTTACATTCTGAACATAATAAACTTCTGAGCATATAGAAGGCATCTGGTAGTTGTAAATTTTGTGTTCTCTAATTGTTTTTCATGTGAAATAAGAATAATTATTAAGAAGACTTCGGAGGTTTCTGTATGATTCTTGGGTAGTCTTCAGTTTGTCTGCTGTCTTCAACACAGCAGGACATGGCTGTTTATCAGAAAGCTCCATTCTCCTCTGGGTTGAGAATGTTCTTCTGGCCCAGTTTTGTTGTGCTGGAGTAAGTGGCTTGAAACAGTACAATTGTCAATGAAGGATAACTGAAGGATTGTGTAATGAATTATTAGTAGTGCAGCATTGTGAATCATAAATCAGTTTTCCTGTCTTTTATAAATGGTTATATTATTGTCGTGTCAACATAGGTTGGTAGTTTAAAGCTTTACATTTTTGTGGTTTGAAAAGGAACCAATTGTGGAATAGATTTTGTTGTTGTTTTTTTTTACAGATAAAACTGCTGAGAATTTCTTTTAAAAAAAAACATTATTCAATTATTGTTATTTATGTTGAATGTTATTTGGTGATACTTGATATTTGAGGGTTTTGAGGGTGCTTTGGTGGTGTGAAATAGAGCTTCAAGCTGAATGTTATCCAGTTGCTGAGTGTTGTAACTATAGTCACAGCTCTGGTATGGGTGGCCTTCCTGTTTGGGGGAGCTAAGATGTGAAATGAAATATATCCTGGCTTTATGCTGGAGACTTTTGAGTATGGGTATGTGAATATGCACACTGTTACCTTACCTGGCGAAGGTGTAGGTAGGCTGAAATGTATTTTGTATCTGAAAACGTTGATACCATTTGTAGGCATAGACTTGAACAGTTCTATGTACAGTTCCAGTGCAGACAGCTGGTAGCGTTGGGGAGGTTCACGCCTTTTCTGTGAGTCTGCAGCATCCAGAGGCTGAATCCAGCGATAGGCTTAAGAGGGTCCGGGTTCGTTGTTGTGGACGGACGTTCCTCATCGTGACTGGTCGTTGTTGTTGCTGTGTCACCTGTCATTGGTAGTGGTGACTATGGTGTGGTTGTTGTGTAGTGAAGCCACTTCTAGGTAGCCTGAGTGCAGCTGCACTGGATGTTGTAGAACCTCTTTGTGTTAACTTATTTATTTATTTGCTTCATTCTTTTATTTCGAGGATAAAAAAATAAGCACTTATGTGTTGTTGTTTTTTACATCCAGTCCCGGTGTGTGTGCAGTTTTGTCAATGTTGTCATCTGTTTGAGTTCATTTGTAGTGTGTGAAGCTGTATGATGCTACTTCGTTCTTGGAGGCTGAGCTAAAGATGTGACTGCACTCTGACCTGTATTTGGTGTAGGAAGTGTGGTTCAGTGTGGTGTCATTCCCGCCTTACAGTGTCTTCTCCGGTCATCTATGTCATCATCGTTATTATCTATGCTGTGGTGAACCATCAGTCTGTATATGTACGAGTGCTTGAATTGTGTGGATGTTATGGTCTTTTTCATCCTTCAGAAGTGTAATTTATTTACACTACGTTTTGGAGTTTGTGTCTTTCATTTGCGAGAAAGGAGCAGAAAAGAGTGTGTATTTTTGTTTGTGGAGTTATGTGAGCTTGCATAATCCCGTGTGTGACAGACAGGTCAGCCAGCCATACAGAGAGACAGAGAGACACACAGAGACACACAGAGACACACAGAGATACACAGAGAGACACACAGAGAGACACACAGAGACATACAGAGACACACAGAGACACACAGAGACACACAGAGAGACACAGAGACGGACTGTTACATAACGTACCTGTTTTTGACCAGCCAGTAGTCTTGCCCTTGGTATGTCCCGTACCCCACCGCCAGCACTGCGTGATCCAGCAGTACAGTGTTGCACTTCGGTTCATAGTACACACCTGCAACATCGTGGGTGACACGGTCAGTCACAACACGTCTGTGACAGTCACATAGCCATACCCGTGACTGCGTCACGATATGTCCGTGACACAGTCACGACACGTCTGTGACACAGTCACTACACGTCTGTAACACAGTCACAACTCGTGTCGGTGACATTCACAACAGGTCTGTGATGCAGTCACAACTTGTCTGTGACACGGTCGCAACACATCTGTGACACAATCGCTACACGTCTGTGACGCAGTCACAACATACCCGTGACGCAGTCACAATATTATGTCTGTGACAGTCACAACACGTCTGTGACAGTCACGACACGTCTGTGACACAGTCGTGACACGTCTGAAACACATATGATGATCAAAAGGACATAGAGAAATGGATACAGTGGTGTTATTGATAAAGATCGTGATTGCGAGGATGATGATTGTCACGGTTGGCAATTTTCTTTTAGATCATTTTTACGTGTGTAGTGGCTAGTTTGTCCAGTGCGTGCATTTTTGCACTTTCTTCTGTGTGTATAAGCTGTCTATGTTAATTCCCTTTTTCCGTGCTATAAGCGAGGTCTCTCGAGAAGTTCCAGGCCAGAGTAGATCTAGGCTAATGGTTAGATCAGCGGAGCGACTGCAGGCTTAGGCTAAGCAGAAGAATGTGGTCGCCATTCCAGTTTTTGCTGTTGGGCGCCATGTAGACCTAGTTTTGTCTCCGTTGGAGAAGCAGGAGAGAGCCTACCCCTCGTAGGAGGTTTCACTCTCCAGGTCCTGTCTTGTTGCTGTTTGTCGCTTGTTCGTCTGGTCAGGTCCGTTGGGGTGCAGGAGTGCGCCATACCAGTTCCAGTTACGGGTTCCTGTTTGCCTCCAGTTGTCAAGTCACGTCCTGCCTTGTACCTTGTCTCCAGCAAGTCTTCATCGTATTGTCGTCACAGTTCAGGAAAGGGATTTCTTTTGGTGTGTGTTGTTTTTTTCTTTATTAATTTTTTGGACTTTGCTTCAAAGACTGCTTTAGAAAAAAAAAAAAAAAAAGGAGTGAGAAATACAGGACCTTAAGTTAGAGTTTATATGTAAGATTTAGATTAGAGTGGGGTTGTATGTGTGTGTGAAACTTGTATATTTTTTGCACGTGATTTTTGCATTGTTTTTTGTTGTTGTTTACAATATAAGCTTTTTTGTGAGCGTGAGGAAGTGCGTTTTGGTGCGTTGTTTTTGCCTTGTTATTTTTCATTGTTGATTTTCATTATCATCATTGAAGTTGAACAGTAAAGTTTGGAAATTTCTTCTCTGTGTTCTGTGTTTGTTGTTGTCGGAAGTTAGATAGAGTGAGTATGAGTGGGGTTATATTCACACTCCCTTAAGGAGGTGACAATGATGATGATGACTTGACTTATGCCTGTGGATTCCTGTGGGAACATAGGGCCACAACAACACTCCTCCAACGGACTCGGTTCTGGGAGATCCTCTTCAGCTCGGCCCACGTCATTCCGGCTGCCTTCGTCTCTGCTTCAATGCTTCTGCGCCAAGTCTGTTTTGGTCGACCTACTTTCTGCTTCCCTTGTGGGTTCCAGTCGAGGGCCTGCCTGGTGACATCTGAAGCAGGCTTGCGGAGCGTATGGCCGATCCATCCCCATTTCCTTTTCTTGATCTCCGTCTCGATTGGAGCGTGTCTGGTCCTGTCCCACAGTTCTTCGTTTGAGATGACTTCTGGCCACCTGATACCAAAGATGTTCCTAAGACATCTGTTGGTAAATGTCTGGAGTTTGTGGGTGTTGGTCTTTGTTACCCGCCAGGTTTCTGAGCCATACAGTAGGACCGACGACATTGGTGTTGAATATCCGGATCGATGATGATGATGATGTGATGATAACGACGACGACGACGACGACGACAACGATGATGATGATGATGATTGTGATTGTGATGATTGATGATGCTGTTGCTACTGCTGCTGCTAATGATGATGATGGTGGTGGTGGCGATGATGATGATGATGATGATGATGATGATGATGATGATGATTGGTGATTGATGATGGTGGTGGTGGAGGTGGTGATTGTGATGATGACGATGACGATGTTGGATGTTGAAAATGATAGTTATGACAACGAGAAGAAGAAGAACAAGAAGAAGAAAAGAACAAGAACAAGAACAAGAAAGAAGAAATAGCAAGAATAATAATGATAATGATGATTATGATAACAAACAGCTACTCACCCCCGTGGTAAGATGCGAAGGAAGGTTGACTGACGTCAATGGCTACAGAGACAGGTCCTACCGAGGCCACAGCCCATTTCAAGGCTTGTTCGTCGCCCTCAGGCAAATCATTGCAGGTGACGATGTAAGCCTTCTCTAGGGAGGTCTTGGTTGAGCAGTTGCCCTGTGTTGTTACCCATGAATAGATTCATAAAGATGATTCCCGACAGTATATATATATATATATATAGAGAGAGGAGAGAGAGAGAGAGAGAGAGAGAGAGAGAGAGAGAGAGAGAGAGAGAGAGAGAGAGAGAGAGAGAGAGAGAGAGAGAGATTTGATTGATTTGATTTGATTGATTTATTCTTTTATATCGAGGATAATGGGATAACACTCTTGTGCTTTTTTACATCCAGTCCCCGTGTATATGCAGTTTTGTAAATGTCATCTGTTCCCACCGGCACACGATGGCCTACTCTTACGAAAAGCGAACAGGATTTAACGTGTGCGCAAGATGTTCTGCGTGCGTTCGCACACGGGGCCTCGGTTTAAAGTCTCATCCGAAAGGACTTGTGGGGAGAGTGGAGTCAGCACTGATGTTAACTCCAGGAGAAAAATCTCCTCGACCAGATTCGAACCCGGGTCTTCAAATTGCCACGCAATGTTCTGACCACTAGGCTATCCGTCCCCCTAGAGAGAGAGAGAGAGAGAGAGAGAGAGAGAGAGAGAGAGAGAGAGAGAGAGAGAGAGAGAGAGAGAGAGAGAGAGAGAGATGATGATGATGATGATGTGACCCTCCGCGACGAAATAAGTCGCATCACATCTGCATGATTGACTTTTCCCCAGGAGTTATTTAAGGCAGTAAGAAGGGTCAGGTTGTTGATTTGAGAATTTCATTGGTTATAAAAGCATAAGACTTGTTCTACCTTGTACAAGGAATCAATTGATTTTAAAACTGTAAGCTTTTTTGTACCATGTTTTGAAGTTGTTGTTGTTGTTGCTGTTGTTCCCCAGCTTAACACTCGGGGGGGGGGGGGGGGGGGGTCACCCAGAATGTGCACTCTGACTCACTCATCCCACCTGGGAATCACTGTGAGATTGAAATTGCACACTGAATGAGAAGTTTGCGTGTATGACTATTTTCAAGTACCTCGCCATATAGGCAGCCATACTCCGACTTCAGAGGATTTATTCTCCTTTGAAGGAGAGTGCAGGTTGTTCTGTTAAGAGCTTGTCATGGCAGAAGGCAATCTCAACACAACATTTTACAACACAACATTTTAGTGTAGGCCTTGGCAATGAGCTGTCATCAATAACTGACAAAGCTTTTGGCCTAGGCCAGATGTTTTGAAGTATTCGGGTGTAATATTTTTCCTTTTGCTTTAAAAGATTGTTTTAAAAAAACAAAAACGAACAAACAAAAAACCCGAACATCACCTCTCTCATCCTGACCACCCATTACAATGCTAAAATTGTAAATGTTCTTAGTTTGTCACTTTATGGAGTCTAGCAGTTCAGTTTCAAATAACTTTTCACAGAGTTGTCCGATTTTCAATCTGCTTTTCGTATTCAATGGTTTATTCATTGCAGATTGCCATGTTGACGAGTTAAAATTGATCTCTGGTGCAATATTATTCATTATGTGGGGGGGGGGGGGGTCACATGATATATTTGATCATGAACAAAACAGCTTTAATAGCCATGCACTATTTTAAATGAATACCCAGAGGTCAATGACAAGTTGAATAAATAGCAAAGGTGTTAATTAAGTCACCATAGCACCCTTTGTGTGTTAAATGAGATACTCCCCCCTTAGACGGTCAAAGGAGTAACGCCACACAAGTACCTTTTAACCTTGGGTAGATACTAAATAGGCAACCAAAGGATGGCTTGATTATATAATCCTTCTTATTAAGTTTGAATGTAGCTACCTTAATGGCAGGTAGAAAACGGCCACACAAGCAAAATCTCACTTTTAATGAACCTCAAAGCTGTATCTGAGGAAGGAATCCAAAATCTTTTTTTTTCTTTTTTTTTTTTAATAAAGATAAGACCACAGCGGCTCAAACCCACCAAGATGCCCGTTCAAGGGGATTTCCCCCTTGGTGTTAACATCAGCACCGACTCCACTTCCCCCGAAAGTCTTTTGGATGATTTGTTTGCTTTTTATTTAAAGTCTGTTCACTCAGGGCGTGGTTAGGCTTAAACAAGAAGTAAAAGCAGCTAAAAACAAGCCCAACATTTAAAATAATTAAATTCAAAAGAAAACCTATAACAGAACATTAATGCAGACCGAGAAATAACTCTAGCAATGTCAACAATTTCTGGTCTACCAGTAAAGTAAACTCACAGATTCCCTTTTCAGATCTATGATACCAGAATTTTTGTATAGTGATGTCAAGATATGTCAATCAAAAAGAATGTGTTCACAGAATAAAGACTGAGAACAAGCACATACCACATTTTGGGAGTAGGCCTACTTTGTTTTCCGGAGTTTAAACGCAGCTTATATAATTTATTTAAAATGTGTCTTGAGCAAGAACCCAGTTCTGAATTTTCTCGTAGATATAGTGTATGCTTATGATTCACTAATAGTGAATTAATTTCATGAAAATCAAGTTTTAATGTACTTTCTGCTCTATTTCTCTTCGCGCCTTGTTTTGCCAATTTATCTGCTGTTTCGTTCCAAAACATACAACAATGTGAAAGAATCCAGCAAAATAGCCTACTATTTCAATACCTCTTGACATAATGTTGTATATCAAGTATCTTATAACAAACTATAGATCTTTCCTGATCTTTTAGTTCCACTCTAGTAAACTGTTTAAAACTGATTTGGAGTCAACACAGAAAACAGTATCAACCTTTGCCTGATGCCAGTCACATAAAAATACTAGTGCCATAGAAAATTAAGCCCGATCTTGCACTTGATCCATACACTGAACCGTCAGTGAAGACTTTTAAATGGTTTGAATTAGTTTCAAGATTTTCTTTTAACGTTGCAAGTTAGAATGTCAATATTGTAGTCTTTTTGGACATGGTATATAGTAGTAGTAGGCACTCATCAGTCTCGGAAGACTATGGAGTTGCGTTCTAGTCTTTAGAGCGCAAAGCCTGGGCAAGTATGTATGGAGGGCAAGCTGTTACCCATGCAGCAGACCCCCCCTCTCCACGGCACTGGAATGATCCATTGGAAGGGCATTGACCGATACGAATGGTTCCAGTACCGTCGCAGGAGCCACCAGAACGTTGCCATATACCTACAGCCCCGAGCCGCTCTGGGACTCCAACTCCCCGATTTTTCCTCAGGGATGGTGTCTAAACACGACACCTGTGTGCATGCTGGTTTGTTATAATTTTGTCATCCGCTCCTACCGGCACACGATGGCCTACTCTTCCGAAAGGTGGAACGGGGTTTTAACGTGTGCGCAAGATGTTCTGCGTGCATTCGCACACGGGGCCTCGGTTTCGAGTCTCATCCGAATGACTTTGACATTCAGTTCGATTTTTTCGTCAAACTGGGAAGAAAGGGCGAGGCTGGGTACGAACTCAGAAACTCACGATTTACATATTGGCAGGCGAACGTCTTAGCCATCCTGCCACCGTCCTTCCAGGTAAATGATATAGTCGATATCAAATGTAGCAGTTTTGTGTTCCCATTGAGGTATCTATCTGATCTTCCTTTCCTGTGAATAGACCCCCTGCCAGGTCTCCAAGGGGTCTCTCCCAAAAGAGGTGGTGAATAAGTCTTCCCAGGTTTCCTGCAAGGATGCTGGTACCTCTGTCTGAAGGATGGATGGCATCTCTCATGAGCCTACTGTTTCTGACGTTCAAATTCTCATGTGATAAAATGGAAACCTGATGTTGTGGGAGCTCAGCAATTAAACAAGCACTGAAGAGTTTTCTTTGTACCTCAAGAGCTGCATCATTTACAGGAGCTGTTCTGCTGACAAGGACTTTTCGCTTTTGGAAGCTTGTTTTTAAATAGATCTACCAACAGCAACCATATGTTTTGATGCAGTTTTCAGGTCAGTCCCTTTTATGTCGTTGATGCCAGGATGTATGACTACACAGTCAATGTCATCTTCTGAATCAATGTTGTCAACTTGCTGTCGGCAGTCTGCTATCACAAACGCTTTCTTTGATGAGACTGAAAAGCCCTAGGAAACACTTTCCATTGACTTTTGTCAATAGTGCAAAAACAGAACACGAGGAAACGACTCCATACTTTTGACGTCATCTGCACACTGACGGGTTTTGAGATAACGTCATTAGTTGCCCGTTGTTTTTCTTTTGTATCAGTTGCAGGTTTTAACTTTCCTTTGGGACTTGGACTTGGAAAGGATGGGAGAGCTTGACCAGCTGCAGATAATTTTGTTACCTTGGCATAGGATGGAACGTTGCAAGGTGAGGGCCTTATTTTTGTGTCTATCTGGGTAACCACAGAACAAACACTTGAGTTGTAGTTTCCTCCTTGGTTTTTGCCAGCCTGGCCACCATTTGTTCCAGATCCTGGATTCCATTGCACAAATTGTGGATAGTTTTTTTTTCAATGAAGATATTGAAATGCTTGCTAATGTGAAATGTTCAATATCCTTTGTTGTCCCGTCCCTGGTAGCAAAGTCTTTTCTATTGTGAGTAGTTAAACTGTTGTCATATTGGTCCTCCAAACTAGCTGGTAAAATGTACCCTCTCCTTGTAGTCGCACACCATTGCCTTGATTTCGTCATTATTCCTTTTTAAATTACTCAGTGACTACATTTGTGGAAAACTTGAAATCTATTTCCATTGTAGATCGCCATCTTGGTGCAGGAATCTCTTTCAGGTGAGACTATAAATCGATGCCCTGTGTGCGAGTGCAAACGAAACACCTTGCGCACACATTACAACCCATTCCGCCTTTGAGAAGGGCAGGCCAGTGTGTGCTAGTTGGAACGAATAAGAAAATTTATAAAACTGTATGTACATGGGGACTGGATGAAATAAGATAAAAGCACATGAGTGCTTATTCCTTTGTCCGCAAAATAAAATATCTTTTTAAAAAAATAGAATAAATGCAAGTCATTGAGTTCTAAATGAGTTTTCAAAGTAAAGGAACAAGGGGGAAAAATCCACTTATTTCAAGATCTTGTTGCCAGACACACCTCTAAATAGCTTTTCTATTCTACAGAAAATAATTATACAGTCCTAAGATTTGTTGTGATACTCATTTCAGTCCAAAGACTGAAAAGCAGAATCTCTGAATCGGCTGTCTGTCTGCTCTATCTGTCTCTCTG
>CM060340.1:21857642-21907642 GCA_030674155.1 Stramonita haemastoma
CTTTCAGAAGACAAAAATCAAAAGTAACAATAAAAAAATTTTGATTATGGAAAAAAAGAAAAGCGTTAGTAGATAAGGAGCAAACAAGAGAACAAAATTAAATAAACAACCGAAAACATCAATCCACCACTATCTATCAAAAATTGTACATGTAATATAAATCATACATTTGGATAAAAGGGGATTTTTTTTAAAAAACTAGCATCCTTATTGAGGGGGGGGGGGGGAGACATACTACCAATAAAATTATAATAAAAAAAGAAAAGAAAAAAAAACAACATAAAACATCCTAAATGTTTCAAAAAAATAGGCATATCATTTTTTTCAATCGGATAATGTTTTACACACACTCACACTCACTCACGCACAGACACACACACAGACATACACAGACACACAACACACTCTCACGCACACATACACACACAAACATACACTCACACTCACACACACACACACTCACACACACAGACACACAAACACACTCTCACACACACATATACACACAAACATATACTCACACACACCACACACACACACACTCACACACAAACACACACATACACACACACTCACACACACAAACTCACACATACACACACACACACATACACACTCACACACACACATACACACACGCACGCTCGCACACACACACACACACACACATACACACACTCTCACACACACACGCACGCACACACACACACACACACACACACACACACACACACACACACACACACACACACATTTTCACCGGTTCTGATACATTTCATCAATAAACTGCATTCTAAGGAAAATATATGCCTTAAATTCTGAGTAAAATCATAAAGGATACACGAATACTCTATCCGCTGTCAGGCACATATTTTGGGATATATATACCCTAATATCATATCAATCTTATGATTACATCATAAAATTTATGTTTTTAATTATATATGTGGTAATGGACAAAGTTATTCAAGTTTTTTTGGGTTGTTTTTTTTAACAATCATTAATTAAAATTTTACATAAAATCAATTACATTCGTCACACGTGATTATCAAAAAGGAAGTACAAAATATGACTAAAAATGGATGGTAATAGGTGAGACATTCGGAGAGAGAGAGAGAGGGAGAGAGAGAGAGAGAGAGAGAGAGAGAGAGAGAGAGAGAGAGAGAGAGAGAGAGATTGTAAGTGTAGGCTACTGATAAGGATGCTAGATATCTTTATTATATAACAAGTGGATAGTGAAACTCAGTCTTAAAAATCAGCTACAATGATACAATGGTAAGATACATGTGAAACATTTAAACGCACACACACACACACACACACACACACACACACACACACACACACACACACACACACACACACACACACACAAACACACACAGAGGGGGGGAGAGGGGAGAGTGTGGTTTGTTATTTTTGATGTTTTAAGTGGTTTAGGAGGTGATTTTTGAAGGTTGTTAATGATTGGTGCTGTTTAATTGAATCAGGAAGGGAGTTCCACAGGGTAGGACCTGAGTATAGTAAACTAGATTTGAACATGTCTATTCTTGGGATTGGGACTCTTGGCTTTTCCATATTTCTGGAATGATTTATTGGGAAATTATCTTTTAAGGGTGTGGGAACATTTCCTGTCATTATCTTAAACATCATGATGCCTTTGTTATATTTTAGTCGTTGGTGTAGGGGAAGAATATTCAACTGATTATAGTCCACTTCTTGCAAGGTTGTTTTCTTCAATAGACCAGTTTAAGACCACGTTTATACAGGCTAAGTAACGGTTTCATGGTATTTGCACTGGCAGAATCCCACAGGGTTGCTGCATAGTCTATTGAGGATTGTATATAAGCTTGAAAGAACAGTTTCCTTGAGTTGAAGTCAAGAAAGTGTTTAATTTTAGTCAACTGGTAAACTTTTGGGACAAGTGTGGCTCTGAGTTAGATTTTTGAAGAGGTGATGGATACTGCACAGAGAGAGGAATGGAGAGAAGTGGTTGTCAAGTCTTCAGGGGTGCCCCCACTGTCGCCAGACTAAGGGATAGATAGATAGAGATATTTAGATGGATACTGCATTTTGTTCACAGTCTGCTGAAAGAATTGGCATTACTTAGACCATCATAGCTACAGCAGAGGACCAGTCTGATGACTTTGGTTTGCTGGGTGGGCACTAAAGCTCTGTATTCTTCACAGGTTGAAATATGGCTGGTACTGCATGGAAACCCTGAAGTACACCCATTGTCTAAAAAGTTCGTCTGCTAGGTTGTTTAAGAGCTATCTTCTGTTGAAGTTTTTGTATAGCTCTTTCATTTTCTGAAATGATTTTCTTCATAATTATGTTGATTTTTTTTTTTTACGTCAAAGCACAATCAACTGTGTCAGAGACCCAGTCAAATGCCTTTTAGAAATCAGTGAAGTTATTGTAAGGCATATTGTAACTATTATAATTGCTTTGTAAAGACATATACCGTTTAAGATAATACGTTATGGCTGTGTGTGTGGATTTTTTTTTTATAAATATATTTTATCCATTTACTCTTTCATTTCGAGAATAACGTAATAAGCACTCATATACTTTTCTTTTTACATCCAGACCCCGTGTGTGTGTGTGTGTGTGTGTGTGTGTGTGTGTGTGTGTGTGTGTGTGTGTGTGTTCAGTTGTTGGACCCTTTGTTCATTCTTTAACATCTTTTCCATAGTTGTGTGTGTGTGTACGCGCACGTGGTACATATGTATGTGCATGCGCGCGTGCATGCGTGCGTGTGGTTGTGTATGCCAGCGAGCATGCATGAGTGTATTTCCCACTGACCATATCAGAGAACTGGTTGACGCCCCGGGTAAAGGACACAGTCTCGGGAAAGCGGGCATTGTGACGCAAAGCGTCCCGCATATTCTCGATGAAAAATACTGCGACGATAATTTTCCTCCATGGGGCTGCTGTACCTCTTTGCCTGGCCACAGAACACACAAAAAAAAAATCTGGTACAGTGGTTTGCCTAGGGGTAATGGGCCAGATTGTGGTGTTGGTTGAAACAGAATCTACCCCAGAAAAAGCGCCATAAAATTAATACACAAGCAGAATAATTGAGAGTACATCAAGTCACACTTATCAGAGTCCTGTCATCATTGGCATAAACTCACATTATAATGGACGACTTCGCAGTGTTTTGAAAAAGATGACTGATTCATAACCCAACCATCAACAATTGTAGATTGATGCTTACAGGCCAACACAATACATAACAGCACAGTGAAATATAAAAACAATGGTGGAAATATACATTAACAAGAAGAGAAGATAAGGTATTAGTATTTGCATAGGAAGTATCTTGTAATATGTGAGTGGCAATGTTTGCATAAAATGTTGTGTTGTTTTTTTTTTCTGTGATAAATGTTTTTTCCTACTTACTATATTTTTTGATAGAAGACTTGTAACCCAATATAAATTTAACCTGTTTATGAGATAATAATGTTTTAGAACTGAATTGAATTAAAGATGAAAACTGACCAAAACGTCCTCTTCCAATTGTGTCCAGGCTCTTTGGTTTCTTCTGCAATCTTGAAAGCGTCAGAACCTGCGGAATCCTCTCCTTAGTGCCGTCAGAGGTACTACCAACACATATCAACCACCCCACCACCACCCACCACCACACAGCGCCATAAATTCCCACACCACCTTTTCTGAAACCATAACAAAGAGTATAATAGTTCTGTGTCAAAGTTCAAGAAATCAAACTTTGGTTTCGAGAAGGTAGTATACTGAAAAGTAGTGCAATGTTTTGTTTTTTCGTCAAGCTATTCATCTAAAAAAAAAATTTTTAAACCCTACCCAAATCATTTATTTTATTCTTTTATTGAGGATAAAGGAATAAGCATTCATATGCTTTTTTCATCCCATTCCCCGTGTGTATGCAGTTGTGTAAATATTTTTCATCTGTTCCCACCGGCACACATTGGCCTACTCTTACGAAAAGCGAAACCGGATTTAACGTGTGGCGCAAGATGTTCTGCGTGCGTTCGCACACAGGGCCTCGGTTTAACAGTCCTCATCCAAAAGACCTTTGGGGAGAATGGAGTCAGCAACTGATGTTAACTCCAGGAGAAAAATCCCCCTCCACCCCAGTGGTGTGTCTGTGTGTGTGTGTGTGTGGTGTGATGTGTGTGTGTGTGTGTGTGAGTGTGGGTGTGTGTGGTTTTGTGTGTGGTGTGTGGTGTGTGGTTCCTCAGTTTAAAGCTCCCAGGTTCACTTATAGTGAGATGTTCGCGTACAGCATACATGAAAAAGTTTGCCAACCATTAGTTTAAGCTGGCTTTCTTACTTCGGGAGTGATATATAAAACACAACATCAACGTACATGCGGATTTTTTTAGTGTCATCTGTGTCCTACTTCCACACAATAACCTACACAAATGAAATTATGCAAAAGGTTATGGAAGAAGAAGAATGCAAAGAAGGAGAATACAAAGAAGAAGATTACAAAGAAGGAGAATACAAAGGAGAGGAAGAATGCAAAGAAGAATACAAAGAAGGGAGAATGCAAAGAAAAATAAGAATGCTAATAACACAAAGAAGAAGATAGTAAAGAAGAAAAAACAAAGAAGTTAAAAATGCAAGGAAACAAGAAATGCAAAGAAGAAAAAGAATGGCAAAGAAGAAGAATGCAAAAAAGAAGCATGCAAACAAAAAGGAGAATTGTAAAGAAGAGGAAAATTGCAAAAAAGAAAAAATAGTAAAGAAGAAGAAGAACAATAAGAATTGCAAAGAATAAGAAGGAAAATTGTGAAGAAGAAGAATTGCAAAGAAGTAGAAGAAGAAGAATTGTGAAGAAGGAGAAGAAGAAAACTAATAAGAGTTGAAAAAAATCTTTCCACCATGGTGAACAAAGAATTGTAGATCACCAGGTCCACAGAAGAAGAATGGCTGGCAAACACACTCAGAAATACCAAAGCCCCAAAATAAGAACACATGTTCCCCACCATCCTCTCTCCCTTTTATACATGTTCTGGCCAGGAAACACGTGACTGCACCAGGTCACCTCAACTAACCTTCACCTTCGGCCTATCCTGTAGTCTATAGACTGTTAAAGCAGACAGAAGATTTTGCAACCATTGCACACAAATAAGACGTAACTTATGATCCTCCTTATTTGAGACAGATAACAGGAGTTGTAAAAAAAATTTCAAAGTGAAAATAAGCATTCTTACCAAAAGGGGTTGGGTCACTACAGTTGCCCATGGTCATCATCAGTGTGTGAGCCCTGTGCTCTCAATGCCCTGTGGTCATTCCACAGACATCAGACTCAACTGATAAGTCAGTCTCCACTCAGAAATAAATTCAAAGATAGGTGGGTTTTGTGGAAGGGGTAAATTTGAATAATCCCCAGCCAGAACTTTTTTCTGTTTTGTTCTTTTTCTTCCTGTCACCTTTTATTTTCTGCCCTCATTGGTCCATTCTCTTGCCTTTTTTTCTCCCCAGAAAGACTAAAACATAACATATCCCCTCCTGGGGCCAAAGCGGGATGCACTAGGCCTGACTTGTCAGCCCTTAATAATTAAAGGCAGTTCTCACGTATTTTCTGTCTTATGACAGACAAACAATAGTTCTGTCTGAGTATATAACAACAAAGAAGGACAAGTCTACCCATCTTTGTATTATTGCTGTCTTGTTCCTCAATGACTGTTCAAAAGCTGTGTGGGAAAATCTAAATTGCTGAGTCTGTAGGCGAAGTATTGGTCCAATGTTTGCACAAAATTTAAATATCCTCACAGTATTGTTCTTCATCTTCATTGAATACTCAGACCAGCAACTATTGTTGTTTGTTAAAATGAGCAAAACTGCCTTTGGGGCTGCCATTTTAGCGCCTGACAATCGGGTCCAGTGCATCCCACAGGGGAGAGAATTGTTATCTTTTAAGTCTTTCTGGAAAAAAAAAGGTAGGAGAATGAACTAAAAAAAAAAAAAAAAAGCAAAAATAGACAAGAAAGGGTGGTAAGGAAGAAAAGGAACAAGCAGAAACAAAGAGATGGATAGAAAAGAAAAAATTCCTGGCACAGAGTTTCCAGAATGCGGAAATAGCTATTTTATACTGACAGGCCCCTGGTAGCCACATGGGTGAACAGTATTGTATTGTATTGCATTGTATTGTGTTGTACACCACTTTTTGGTCTTGACAGATTTCTCTGCCTGAGATTGGGGCTGTGTTCTTCGGAGAGCCCGTCACCACAAGAGCGGAGCCACCCTTTATTTCTTTCTTTCTTTTCCTTTCTGCATGTGTATGCTTTCCTATGAATATGGCTTTTTTCTACAGAATTTTGTCATGAACAACTCTGTTGCTAGCCGTGGGTGGGTTCTTTTACGTGCACTAAAAAGGGGTCTTGCACGCAGGATCCTCGGTTTTAATCGTCTTAACCCCCAAAGACTAGCGCCCCAGACTACAGCTTGCAGTCTAGTGGATAGTGGGGGGGGATGGGGGGGGGAGTTGGAGTTGTGGGCACAAACAGGGAACGGGGATGAAACCTGGACCAGGATCAAACTAGGACTTTTTTTTTTTTTTTTTTAATTCTTTTATATCGAGGATAACAGAATAAGCAATCACTTTTTTTTTCATCCGGTCCCCGTGTGTATGCAGTTTTTGTAAATATTGTCATCTGTTTTGTTTTTTTAGGCAGGTGCGTTACCTCTAGCTAGGGACCCGCAGTATCAATATAGCTTGCTTTCCACAAACTTTTCAGCATTTGCACTTAGGAAACGTTTGACCACTTTAGACCTTTGACCATTGTCCGAGACTTGACGCCTAGGGTCAAGTTTATGATGAGGGTGCTTCCCATGGACCCCCCCCCCTCCCTCCTTTCCCTCTCTCCGTCTGCCTGTCTCTCTTTCTTGATCTTGTTTTTCTCTCTCTCTCTCTTCACCTCTCACATCTCCTCTCTCTCTCCTCTCTCCTCTCTCTCTCATCTCTCACTCCTCTGTCCTCTCTCTCTCTCGTCCTCTCTCTCTCTCTCTTCTCTGTCTCTCTCTCCCTCCTGTCTCTCTCCTCTCTCTCTCTCTCTTCTCTCTGTCTCTCTGTCTCTCTGTCTCTCTGTCTCTTCTCTTCTCTTCTCTCATCTCTCTCTCCTCCTCTCTCTCTCTCTTCTCTCTCTCTCCTCTCTCTCTCTCTCCCTTGATATGGCGACTGTAGGGCACCCCTGAAGACTTGACATTCATTTTTTTCCATTTCTCTCTCCAGTCTCTGTTCTGCTTTTCTCAAAGTTTTGTTGAGTTCTAGGCCTGTCCATTCGCTGATGTCCCCCCCATCTCTCTTCCTTGGTCTGCCTCTTTTTCTTCCTCCTTGGACAGTGCCTTTTCAGTATTGTTTTTGAAAGTCCATTTGACATTGTGACATGCCCGTACCATTTAAGTTTACGCTTCATTACATTGATAGATTTTCGTAGGGACCAATGGTTTGCTGGATTCTCTTATGCACTTCTTCGTTGCTTATGTGGTCTGTGTAGGTGATGCCAAGGAGTCTCTTGAAACATCTCATCTCTACCACCTTTACTCTTCTCTCCAAATCAGTAGTCAGGGTACACGATTCAATGCCTGTGAATCGTGGACCCTCAGGTTACTATTGATAGCAATATTTTCTGGCCAGAGATATTTTGTATCAGAGTTTTAATAGATAGGCCTACTATTTATCCAGATGATTATACAACCTGTAGATGTACTCTGTCTCTCTGTCTCTGTCTCCTGTCTCTCCTCTCTCTCTCTCTCTCCCTCTCTCTCTCTCTCTGTATATATATATATATATATATATATATATATAATAATATATATATAACACATATAATATGTTGTATTCATATATATATATATATATATGGGGGGGGGGGGTACATCTTGCTCCCCTCCTCTCTGTCTTTCTCCCTCCCTCTGTGTCTCTCTTTCTTCCCCTGCTGTGTCTTTTCTTTTCGGTATTCCCCTGATCCATATAATATATTTTTATATGAATATTTTGGATTATACAGATTTTGATATCTTGTTTACTGTTGTCCTAAATACATACAATATTGTTTTTCATCTTCAGTCAGTACACTATGCCTACTGAGTGAGTGTTAGCTGGTTTGTCTAAAAATTGTTTATTTTAATGCTGTGTTGGTGAATTTATTAAGATTGTTTTATATCAGGCTCTTTGGCATTTTGAGACTTCATACGTTTCATTGATAGTATTGTTTTGCATAAGGTTTTAGTGTGGATGTTTTGTCAGATTTTGTTCTCTGGTTTGTTTTAGTAATTATGTAACCTGAAAATACTTTCTGTCTCTTCTCTGTCTCTTTTTCTCTTCTCTCTCCTCTTCCCTTTCTTCCTATCTTCCGTCAACATGAGGACAGTGCTGTTCTCTTCCTCACATGTATGCTACATTCTTCAGAATTGTATTGGATTTGGGGGAGGGGGGGGGGGGTCGGTGTTTGTTTTTTTTAAAATTATTATTCAGAATTGTCAAAACACACCTGTGTGCAAGCCTTTGGTTTGGGTTTTGGTTTTGTTTGGGGGTGTTTGGTTTTTGGCTGGATTTTTTTTTTTTTTTTTTTTTTTAACAATACTGTCATCCATTCCACCTACACCAAATACTCAACTCTTCCAAAGGCGGAACAGGCTTTTAACGAGTGCACAAGATTTTCTGCGTGCATTCACACACTGGGCCTCAGTTTGTAATCTTATCTGACGGACTGTGACATTCAGTTCGATTTCCTCGTTTAAAAACTACGAAGAAAGGTCAAGACCGGGAATCGAACCCAGAACCTCACGGTTCTTGTTAGTTAGGTGAATGTCTTAACCATCGTGCCACCTCCCTTCTTGTGCTACATTTGATAGTTTAGTGCTACATAGGATAGTTTGGATCTTTGCTGTTGATTCTTGATTAAGACATACAGCTATCTGAACCTGTCATATATTTTTCAAACCCATGAAAATACTTTATAATAGACAGTGTCAAGTCTGGAATTAAATTTGAAGTTGTCTGAAGGTGTGGGCCCCCAAGAGCCTTTGCTCTCCACCAAAAGAGGAGAAAGCTGATGTGGTTTGGTCACACCACAAGACACAACACCCTAGCAAAAACCATCCTGCAAGGAACAGTCGAGGGCAAGAGAAGAAGAGGCCCCCAAAAGAAATCATGGGTTGACAACATCAAAGACTGGACCGCCCAACCCCTGCAACACCTCCTACTAGCCACCAGGATCGTGAAGCATGGAAAAAGATCTCTGTTTGCGTCTTCTCTCATGCCCCCCTACGTCCTTTGGACAGTGGACTGATTGAGTGAAGTGAGTGAAGGTGATAGAACTGTTAAAATCGGCACAGAAATGTTTTGCTTTGAGACGAAAACGGACTTTCAATGTTAGGAAAAATGCATGTAGTTCATGCATATTATACAAACTTATATGTATATTAATTCTTCTTTCCAACAGGAAACAGTGTCTTTGTCGACAAAGATTAAGGAAGTAAAGAAAAATGCATGAATATCGATTTCATACTGTATTTAAGCTGTCATACTTTCAGATACCTTAAAAATTGTTTGATTTTAAAACAGTTTTGCCTATTTCACAGTTCGGAGCTGAGATTTACAAGACTTCATTCTAGATCTCAAGTTCAGACGTTTGTCTATTTTTTCCTTTAAGAATTTTGTATGTCATTTAAATATTGTCAAATAATCATTTTTTATAAGATGAGTCCTTGTCCATGAAAACTTTTTTTTTAATGTTTAGTGGACCCGTTCTCCTTCAAACTGACTAACTAGGATGGCAAAATCACGCCGAAGTCGTATGCACTGGACCTGACTTGTCAGACGCTTAAACGGCAGCGCATGGCGTTTTTCGCTCCTATTTATATTTATTTATTTATTTATTTATTTTCTTTTAATATCGAGGATAACAGAATAAGCAATCATGTGCTTTTTTTTCATCTGGTCCCCGTGTGTATGCAGTTTTTGTAAATATTGTCATCTGTTTCCCACCGGCACACGATGGCCTACTCTTACGAAAAGCGGAACAGGATTTAACGTGTGCGCAAGATGTTCTGCGTGCGTTCGCACACGGGCATGCTGGGTATGTACGTGTCATCCATTCCCACTGACCAGAGCAGGCCTACTGTTCTTACACGAAAAGTGGATTGACTTTTGATGGTTTGCAAGATGCTATGTGTGTGTTTGCACACTGACCCTTGGTTTCTTTTTCTTTTCTTTTTTTTTTCTTTTTTTTTGCTGCCTCGTCTATCTGGGACCCGTCCCCGTCCTGTTGCTCCCACGCCGCTCATTTCAATCTCCCCGCCACAGCCATACCCAATTCGTTGTGTCTCACCCCGGGGTCGGGAGTCCACAGGGAGCCCATTAATATTAGACCGCCGCGTGTCCACCAGCCAGAGTGGCCCTGCACTTCTGTGGGTCACTTTGGTGGTGTTCAGTGGTGCCTGTTCTGAGCTAACATACGCAGGACACCACCTATTAAGCCCCCTACTAACGACAGTAATAGCTCAGTCGCGGAGCCAGACTGAGTGAGCCACCCACCCGAGGTGGTCGACCACCACAACGTCCCTCCATACGACCGCCTCCCCGCGAACCTCCAACCCTAAAGGCTTTGACACAAACTCACACAGGCCAGAAGCGTATGGGGAAACCGAATCTGAGGTCACCATGAGACCAGAGCAACCGGGCCCACGGAATAGAGGCAATTTTTTTTATTGCATGATGATCAATGAGGATGAGATGATGTAATGATGCTGCTGTGGAAGCGCATCCGCTTTGAGACTACTTGACAGGGTTGTACTCTACACTTACTATCGTAATATATCCCGGCGTCAACCAGGCCCGAGAGATACAGACACCTGCAGTGTTGGTCAGGTAATTTGAGCAACACTCTCAAAATCGCATCCGTAAAGTGGATGAAGCTCGACTGTGTGGTCCCAGTCTACCCACTGAGCCCACAGCACACTCACTCTGGGTATGACCGGCCGGAGCCCGAAAAATCCCTATGACTCATGGAATCGAACCCGCGACCTTCCAGTCCGGAATCCAAGGTGCTAACACTGCGCCATGGCGGCTGGTTGACCCTTGGTTTATAGTCTTATATTATTCATGCAAAGAACTGTCGGGGCTAGTGTGTGTTTTATTTTGTGCTGTCCAGTTTTGCGGGGCAAGATAGCTCAGTGGTCAGAGCACTCGCTTTCCCAAATTCAAAGTTAAGCAGCATCGAGCGTGGTTACCAGTTGGATGGGTGATCGTTTGCGCGCCTTGGCTTCAGTACAGTCCCCCCAGTTCACCCAGCTGTAAATGGGTACCTGCCCTCTTTGGGGTCAGGGAAGGTAAAGCAGCGAGGGAGAGGAGATGGGCGCCGCCCTCAATATGGTATCCCTAGAGAGGCTGAGGTCTCTGATGCCTCGCTACCCTACGACCACATGCGTTATGGGAAGCCTTTACCTTTTACCAGTTTTGTAGGCATTGCACGATGATTTCATTAATGCGATTGAAATTCATCCAAGTGTATTTCAGAAATAGATGTAAGACGGGGTGAAGATTTCATGTATATTTATACCCATTCGTGCCTTTTTCGTCTGAGAGATGCTGCACGGGCTCATCTTTTGTAGGTAATCTTCCTACCTACAGGTTAAGATGCGTGCTGCAAGCACACATCTCCTCTGAGAGAGAGACAGACAGACAGACAGACAAGACAGGACAGACAGAGACAGAGACAGAGACAGACAGAGAGCAACAGACAGGAGGCAGAAAGCGCAGACAGATACAGGATAGTAACAGAGACACGAAAACAGAGAGTAGAGAGGGAGACAGGGACAGACAAAACAGACAAAACCTAGAACACACACACACACACACACACACACACACACTCACACACACACACACACACACACACACACACACACACACACACACACACACACACACACACACTTTTTTTCCAATTTAAACAGACACAATTCTGAAATTCAATTCATGTGCTTTTATTGAGCAACTTTTTTTCTTCTACATTTTCAATACATAACTGCATACCTATCAACCAGCAAAACATTAAAACACACACTCCCCGAAGTCGGACTGCGGTTACCTTCATGGTAGGCAAGAATGGTGGCATGGGCAAAATCTCACCATTGGTGAACCCTGGAACACTAGGGGGGGGGGGGGGGGGGGGGGGCTTCACATATTGACAATGTCTGAAAATCCAAGCAGAACTTTTCTAGGTACACACCAAATAAACCAAACAAGAAAACATAAAAACATTATATCGAACATGGTAGGGCTTATCCAATACATGATTCACGTGTGACCATCTTTATGGACTAATTTCTTACAATGCTTAATGGCTTGGTGGAAAGATCTTATCCACTGAAACTTCTTCACAAGAACGGTTGGTGATGACATAATGTGTGTTTTTTTGTTTTTTTTTTTTTTTACACCTGTGACCCTCCACCACAAAACGAGTCAGGAGTCCCCTGCACCTGACCCACTTTCTGCTAGGAGCCGTTTGGCAGGTGAGAGTCAATTGTCTGTTTTAATGATTCCATTCACTGTAAGGGTTCTTCTGGCTTGTACTAAAGTATTAACGCTTATTTTTTTTTTTTTGCTTAAAAAACACGTTTCAAAACACCTGACCCCTCACCTTTACCGTCCAAATTTTGTGAATTTCTCATTTTGTGACTTCCTGGAGTCTAGCATTTCAATTTGTAGCAATTTTCTTTTCTTTTTTTTTTTTTTTTTTTTTTTACTATATTGTTCGAGTTTCAATCTGTGTTGTGTATAGAATAGCTTTTAAAAAAAAAAAAAACTTTATTGCAGATTATAGCATGTTCACAGCTAAAAATTGAAACCGGGGTGCAATGCGTGACTGGTTGTGAGGTGGAGGGTCACATATTTCTTAACAGTTGCTAGGGCAAGGAGCATTGGGGCAAAAGTCTCAGATATCTTTATTTGAGGCTGTGAGCAGGCTAAAAACGAGCTCTGCTTGTGAAGACCTTCTAACCAGAGAGTTTGAAAGAAACTCAGATGGGGGTCTAAGGCTAGCACCTTGAGCTTCTCTATTGGTGTTGTAGCAGCAAAAGTTGTTTTGGTTATTGTTTATGCTCTTTTTTTTCCAATGTGAAACATTCTCTGGAGCCAGAATGCGGCTACCTTACTGGTGGACAAAGATCATTGCATACACAAAAATCTCACCATTGACAACTTCAGAGCTTCTGCCGAGAAACAGAAAGAAACAAAAAACCCCAATCAAACATCACTTCTGGATCAAACATTCTCAAAAGGCACAAACGCATTTTTGAAATGATTACTTCAATGTTTTGTGCTTTTTTTTTTGTCTTATAGCTTCCAATCTCTTTTTCTTTTGCAGTTACATTTTTGTGGTAGAGTTTGATAGAGAGATCACTACAAAATTAAACTATTTCCATAGGAGCTCAACACAATGGATCAGGGTTCGCAATCTTTCTCTGTCTCTGCTGAGGTCTGTGATCTCCTGTATCCCCCCCCCCCCCCCCCATATCACAGATCTCAGTGATGTTGGCAATGTAGGAGGAAATGGTTGTCTGTCTCTTTTGCCTTCTGCCCCCAACAGTCTTCATCAGGATTTGTCCCTGTGTGTTTCTGTTTGCACAAACTTTATCCAGACTAAAACTTGTTTTTTAAAGTATACTTGTTGGTGCTTTTGCGTTTTTATAATAGTGGAATGAAGGAAATTTTAAAATAAACAAATAAAATGTACAAATCAAAAGATTATGAAAGATACAAAACCACTATGGATAATTACGAAACAATACACCATCATAATCCATCATTGATCCCATAACATTAGCCAGCCCAGCCAAGAATTCCCCAAATCACGTGGTGTCAGACAGGAGAGAATCCAACCCTAAGACAGGGATCAAGGTCACGGTCAAAGTCCAGAGACTGTGGAAAGGGGTAGGAAGCCTTGCTGGCAGTCCCACAGTTATTGCCCCTGTTCCTGGTCATCATGATGTAGCCCTTCAGTCCCCAGTCCGTGCCCCACTGAAACAGGAAGTGAGGTGAGGTTTGAGATAGGGAATAAATTATTGTGATGAAGGCTGCACTCCACCTTTAGTATCCAGGTCATGTAGTATCTTCTATAGAGCGCTAGTCTGAAAAGAAATTCTGCCAATTTTTTCAGAAGTATATATATATATATATATATATATATATATATATATATATATATATATATATATATATATATATATATATATATATATAACATGCACTGTGTACTTGTTTTTGCGGGATTGAGGACATATAGAGCAATATCAGGTAGTCAACAAAATGTTGGCTGTTACCTTACCTGGTGAAGGCGAAGGTAGGCTGAAATATATTTCGTAAGTGAAAAGTCAATCATGTAACACAGACTAAACAGCTTAGTACATTTCGTAAAAACACCAGACTAGACAGTGCTTTGTACAGTTCCAGCGCAGGGAGCTGGTGTGTTCGGGAGGTTCAACCTTTTCTTGGAGTCTGCAGCACCCAGAGGCTGAATCCCCCCCCCCCCACCCCCCCTACCTCTGGTGGAGGGAGGTTCCTGGCTGTGACTGGTCCAGGTGGACAGAGGTTCCTCACTGTGACTGGTCATCATTTATTTATTTTTTATTCATTATTCTTTTATATCGAGGATGTTGGAATAAGCACTCATGTGCTTTTTTTACATCCAAGTCCCCGTTGTATGCAGTTTTGTAAATGTCATCTGTTCCCACCGGTACACGATGGCCTACTCTTACGAAAAGCGGAACATTAACAGGATTTACGTGTGCACAAGATGTTCTGCATGCTTTCGCACACGGAGCATCCGAAGGACTTGGGTGAGAGTGGAGTCAGCACTGATGTTAGTTAAAGTCTGTCCCGAGCCTAAGGCTCATCAGGCCGGTGCTTATCCCGGTTTCTGTGGCGTTAAGCGACTGAGAGTCATAGACTCCCCCCTGGATAGGACGCCAGTCTATCGCAGGGTTAACCCCCAACACAAGGTTGGTACCCCTTTTACACCTGGGTGGGGTGAGAAAATAGTTGTAAAGTGCCTTTTCCAAGGGCACAACGCCATAGCGGAAAACTGGGATCGAACCCGCAACCTTTAGTTACGAGTCCAACGCCCTAACCACTAGACTACAGCGGCGGCTAGCACTGATGCAAACTCCATAAGAAAAATCCCCTCATTGTTGCTGTGTCACCTGTCATTGGTAGTCGTGACTATGGTGTGTGGTTGTGTAGTGAAGCCACTTCTAGGTAGCCTGAGTGCAGCTGCACTGGATGTTGTAGACCTCTTTGTGTTTACTTATTTATTTATTTGTTTATTTATTCTATTTTGTTCTTTTATTTTGAGGTTAATGGAATAAGCACTCATGTCTTTTTTAACACCCAATCCCCCTGTGTTTGTAGTTTTGTCAATGTTGTCATCCATTTGAGTTTTTGTGTAGTGTGTGAAGCTGTATGATGCTACTTCGCTCTTGGAGACTGAGCTTCAGATGTGACTTGCACTCTGACTGTGTACTGGTGTAGGAAGTGTGCTTCAGTGCGGTGTCATTCCCGCCTTGGTACAGTGTCTTCTCCCTCATCATCGTTATCATCGTTATCACCTGTGCTGCAGTAAACTGTTCATTCTGTGTGTGTGTGTACAAGTGCTTGAATTGTGTCGACATTGGTTTTACTTTTTCATCCTTTAAAAGTGTAATTTATTTACACTACGTTTTGGAGTTTAAGTCTTTTATTTGAGAGAAAGGAGCATAAAAGAGTGTGTATTTTTGTTTGTGGAGTTAGTTATGTGAGCCTGCATAATCCCGTGTGTGACAGACAGGTCAGCCAGCCATACAGAGAGACACAAAGAGAGACACACAGAGATACAGACTGTTACATAACGTACCTGTTTTTGACCAGCCAGTAGTCTTGCCCTTGGTATGTCCCGTACCCCACCACCAGCACTGCTAAATTCACCACTGTACTGCTGCAGAACCGGTCAAAGTACACACCTGCAACATAGTGACATGGTCAGTCACAACACATCTGTGACACAGTCACAACACGTCCGTGACACAGTTACAACACACCTGCGACACAGTCACTACCCGTCTGTTTGATACAGTCACATCACACCTGCGACACAGTCACTACCCGTCTGTTTGATACAGTCACAACACGTCTGTGACACAGTCACAACACGTCTGTGACACAGTCACAACATGTCTGTGATACAGTCCATAACACGTCCGTGACACAATCATAACACATCAGAGGTATATCAAGAGAATGAATGTAGAGATATATCAAGCAATATTACTGTGACTTCTGATAATTAAAGGATATAAAGAGATGGATACAATGCTGTTATTGATAAAGATCGTGATGACGATGATGGAAATGATGATGATGATAATGATGATGACGATAATGATGATAGATGATGATGATTGATGATGTGTGCTGCTGCTGTTGTTGTTGTTTCTGCTGCTTGCTGCTGCTGCTGCTGCTGCTGTGTGCTGCTGTATATGTGTGATGGTGTGCTGCTGCATGTGTGCTGCTGATGAATGAGATGTAGATCGTGTAGTCGATGTGTTGATGATGACGATGATGATGAGAAATGAAGAAGATGAAAAAGATCGATGATAGTCGATGATGTTGATAATAATAATAATGACAAAAGAGAAAAAAAAGAAACAGGAAGCAGAAAAACAGTAATAATAATATAATAATAATAATATATAATATAATATATATATGATGATGATGATGATGATGATGATGATGATGATGATGATGATGATACTGATGATGACACTGATAACAAACAGCTACTCACCGCCGTTGTAAGATTGGAAGGAAGGTTGGCTGGCGTCAATGCCTACAGAGATAGGTCCTACCGTGGCCACAGCCCATTTCAGGGCTTGTTCGTTGCCCTCAGGCAAATCGTAACAGGACCTGATTTGGGCCCTCTCCTTGGACGTCTTGGCTGTGCAGTTGTCCTGTGTGGTGTTACCCATCAATAGATTCATGAAGATGATTCCCAGCTATATATATATATATATATATATAATATATATATATATATATATATATATATATATATATATTATATATATATATATATATATATTTTTATAATTGAAAAATATAGTAAAAAACAATGCATTAACATTACACTTCATTCTCATATAAATATGATTTTTTAAATTAGAAAAAAAAAAAAAACAAAAAAACCACACCATCTCATATACAGATTCAAAAGTTTAGCAAGCAGCATTGAAAACTAACTGCGTAAGAGAAACAGTCTTTGAAGGCTGTTTGTGGGGAATGTATTGAGTAGGACGTGTGTGGTGTGGTGTGTGTGTGTGTGTGTGGGTGGTGGGTGTGGGTGTTGTGTGTGTGTGTGTGTGTGTGTGTGTGTGTGTGTGTGTGTGTGTGTGTGTGTGTGTGTGTGACGTGACCCTCCACGACGAAATAAGTCGCATTACATCTGCATGATCCACTTTTCCGCTAGGAGATATTTGAGGCAGGACAAGAGGTCAGGTTGTTGATTTTGATAATTTGATTGGTTATTAAAGAATAAACATTGTTCCATCTTGTACCTGAGTATCAAGAGATTTTTTTTTTTAAACTGTAAGCTTTTTTTGTACTATGATGTTTTGAAGTATTAAGGTGTAATGTTGTTTCATTTCGCTTTTTTTTTTTTTTTAAGTGTGTTAAAAAAAAATCACACCACGCCCACGCCCCCCCCCCCCCCCCCCCCCCCTCTTCCTGACCACCCATTACAATGCTAAATTTGTAAATGTTCTTAGTTTGTCACTTTATGGAGTCTAGCATTTCAGTTTGAAATGACTTTTCGTAGAGTTGTCCGATTTTTTAAATCTGCTTTTCGTATTCAAAAGTTTATTCATTGTAGATGGATATGTTGACAAGTTAAAATTGACCTCGGTGCAATAGTACTCATTATGTGGGAGAGGGGGGGGGGGTCATAAGATATTTTATCATCAAACAGCTTGAATAGCCCATGCACTATTTTACATGAATACACCTAGTAGTCAATGACAGAGTTTGAATAAAGAGCAAAAGGACTGATTATGTATCCTCAAAGTCAGAATGTAGTTAGCTACCTTAATGGCGGGTACAAAAAAACGGCCACACAAGCAAAATTTCACATTTGGTGAACCTGAAGGTCTAGCCGAGGAATAATTATAAAAAATATATAAATAAGACCATATTCCGGGTTTGAGACACCACCGAGACGCCCGTTCAAGGTTATTTCCCCTGGTGTTAACATCAGTGCCGACTCCACTTCCACAAAGTCCTTCGGATGAGATAAAATCCGAGGCTCTGTGTGAGAGTGCATGCGAAACATCTTGTGCACACATTAAAATCAGTTCCCCCTTTCGAAAGGGTAGGCAAGTATGTACCAGTTGGAACAGATCAGAAAATTTACAAAACTGCATCCACAAAGGGACTGGACTAAATAAGAGAAAAGCACATAAGTGTTCATTCCTTTATCCTCAAAATAAAGGAGTAGAGAAAAATAAAATGAATCAATCCCCGAGCTCTGAATAAATTATCAAATTAAAGGAGCAAGGGTGGAAATTCAGTTATTTCAAAGAAGATATTGTTGCTATAAATACTTGTAAATGGCTTTTCTATTCTCCGAATTATGACAAAAATAGCGCAAGATTTTCTGCGTGCGTTCACACACGCGGCCTCGGTTTCAAGTCTCATCCGAAGAACTTTGGGGGAGAGTGAGTGGAGTCAGCACTGATGTTAACTCCAGGAGAAAAATCTCCTCGATCGAACGGGAATCGAACCCAGCCCGGGTCGTCCAAATTGCGAGCGCAATGTTCTGACCACTATTCTGTCCCGTCCCCCTAATAAGAAAAAAGCACAGTAGAAGCAGGAAGGCCACTAACAGTTTGGGCAGTGTAGGGGTAGACTTCCTCGGTCTCCAGTCCTTGTGTGCGGTAAATGATGTAGGAGAAAGCTCCGTCCATCCAACCCCCATCACAGCCTACGTCATTCTGCGCCCGTCAAAACAAACGAGCAAAAAAAAAAACCAAAAAGATTATCAGCGTGAGGGTAGTCAAAGTCAAAGTCAAAAATTTTATTTCCAGATGGTTACATTAAGTAAGCTATAAATTTGCTTCTTTTTTTTTCATCAAGCCATCTATCTAGTAAAAAAACAACAACAACCCCAACACAAAACAAAACACAAAATCCCCCCCCCCCCCCCCCCCAATAACCACCTACAACAAAAACCAACCAAAGCCAGACAAACAAACAAAAATGAAAGAGCAAGCAAACAAGCAGAGTACAACCAAGAAAACCCCCCCAAAAAAAATATTTAGCTACACCATTGTTACAACTCATAACAACAACAAAAAACTGAAAAGGAACTAAAGGAAATATAATGATAATATAACAATAATAACAACAATTTTGGGGACGGGATAGCTCAGTGGTCAGAGCGCTCGCTTTCCCCCTGCCAGGTTAAGCAGCGTCGAGCTTAGTTGCCAATTGGATGGGTGACCTTTTGCCCACCTTGGCTTCTGTACAGTCCCCCCAGTTCACCTAGCTGTAAATGGGTAGGCCTACCTGCCCTCTTTAGGGTCAGGGAAGGAAAAGCAGCGTGGGAGAGGAGATGGGCGCCGCCCTCAAATCCTGGCTCCTAGAGAAGCTGAGGTCTCTGACCCTCGCTCCCCTACGACCTCACAGGTTATGGGACACCTTTACCTTTTACCCGTTTTACTTAATAACAACAACAATAGTAATAACATAGGAGGGCATGGATGGGTGGAGAGAGTCTAGCCGATAGAGCCTTTGCGCTCCTGATTTCACTATCCCCGGATACGAGCCATCACTGAGCTGCCATTTTCAGGAATTTTTTTAAACATTGGAATTAACATCAGTACTGATCCACTCCCTAAAAAATTTTGGATGAGACTTATAAACCGAGCCTCCCCATCCCCCACCCCACCCTTGTCCCAACCCGGGTGAGAATGCTTGTAGAACATTTTGCATGCTCGTTAAAAACATTTTTCTCCGATTTTTTTGTAAAAGTAGGCCATTTCGAGACTGTAGGAATGGTTGAGAAGGTTTGAAAAAAAAGAAGATAAAGAAGCACACACACTGTGTTTAAACACTATCTTTATCCTCCTCATCATCGTCATTAATGTCGTCGTCGTCGTCGTCATCCATCATCATCATCATCATCATCATCATCATCATCATCATCATCATCATCATCATCATCATCATCAACGCTATTGTCATTTTCATGATCTGTGTAAGACATAAGCTGAATTTGTTCATCTTTTGATTATTTTTTTTATTCATCATGAGACAGTATTGAAGAAGTTCGTACAATGGGGATTTCAAAATAAACTTGAAGACAAGTTTTGTCTTGTTGTCCCATTGCTTTTAAAACAATGGAGGATTTCAGTACCAAGCTAAGGTTAAGCAGCATTCAGCGTGGTTACCACAGTGGATGGGTGGCCGTTCGTTTGCCTTGGCTTCAATACAGTCCCCCCGTTCACCCAGCTGTCAATGGGTACCTGCCCTCTTTAGGGTCAGGAAAGTGAGGCAGCGATGGAATGGACACAGGCACCGCCCTCAATATGTCGGCCCCTGGAGAAGCTGAAGTCTCTGACACCTTGCTCCCCATGGGATACCTTTACCTTTTTGATGATTTCAAAGTGGTTTGTCTTTTCTGTGTTGTAAAATGAAAGAAAAATAAACACTTTCTATTGAACCGCCTGTGTGCGCGAGTGTGTACATGTGTAAATGCGTACGTGCGTGCGTGCGTGTGTGCGTGCGTGCTTGTGTGTGTGTGTGCTTGTGTGTGTGTGTGTGTTGTGTGTTGGTGTGTGTGTGTGTGTGTGTGTGTGGTGTGTGTGTTGCACGCAGTGCTTACCAGTGAGCAATCGATAAGTTGTTGTTCCGACAGAGGTATGAGTTCATTAGTCTGGTTAAAGTGTTGACCTTCCACTGCCCCCGTCTGCCCACACCATACATAATAATAATAATAATATAATAATAATAATAATAATAATAATAATAATAATAATAATAATAATAAATAATAACAATAATGGAGGCTTATATAGCGCGAATTCCCAAAAAACATGGGCTCACCGCGCTGTACAATCAAATCAATTTAAATAGGTTACATATGAACGTGAAAAGTTTGACTAGCACAAAAAAATAAGGAAAAATGCATGCAGATACAATACACAGCATATTACATGGCCAGACAATAAAAGTAAAATAAAAGCAATATCACACATCATGACAATCATGACATATGCCATCATCACTTTATGGCACACGCTAAACACACAAAATCAGTTCATGGCACACCACACATGAACACAGCAACATGACAAGGTAAAATACCATGATTAATCTCCTCTTCCTCCTTTGTCTTCGAACGTAGTAGGCCTATTAAAAAAAAAAACAACTCATATGCAGTATTCTAGGGGACAGAATAGCTCAGTGATCAGACCACTCGCTTTCCCCCAGCCAATGTTAATTAAGCAGCATCTAGAGTGGTTACCAGTTGGATGGGTGACCGTTTGTGCGCCTTGGCTTCAGTACAGATCCCCCAGTTCACCCAGCTGTAAATGGGTACCTGCCCTCTTTAGCGTCAGGGAAGGTAAAGCAGCGAGGGAGAGGAAATGGGCCCGCCCTCAATATGCTGGCCCCTAGAGAAGCTGAGGTCTCTGATGCCTTTGCTCCCCTACGACCACATAGGTTATGGGACATCTTTACCTTATCTATGTAGATGCATTCTCTCTCTCTCTCTCTCTCTCTCCTCTCCTCTCTCTCCTCTCTCTCTCTCTCACTCTCTCTCTCTCTCTCTCTCTCTCTCTCTCTCTCTCTCTCTCTCTCATGATGATGGCATATGTCATGATTGTCATGAACAAGATCTCCAGTGTACTTTTTGCCACAGCGCGATAGAAACAGAACTGCACTTTCTCTTGTATTGCAATGTCCCAAGTGACCTACGAGTAAAATTTATCCCCCCAAAATATCGTATGTATCCATCGCTAACTTCATTCTATAGATTAATGCAAGATGATACGTGTGTCCATGATCTGGGCAGATTTATTTATCATTCCAACAAACGCCGATAATGTCATCATGAAATCTTGTGCTATGTTCTTCGAGTAACTGATGCTGATTTCAAAATATCCTTTTGTATTAATATAATGCTCTATTCAAAGTATCCAATCATACATGATTACTTATGGATTTGTAACGGGTTGAATTGCCTATACAATTAAATTCTTGAGTTCTTGAGTTCTTGAGTTCTCTCTCTCTCCTCTCTCTCTCTCTCTCTCTCTCTCTCTTTTCTCTCTCTCTCTCTCTTCTCTCTCTCTCTCTCTCTCTCTCTCTCTCTCTCTCTCTCTGCCGTGGGAACAGATGACAAGATTCACATAACTGCATACACACTGGACTGGATGTAAAAAAAAAAGCACATGAATGCTTATTCCATCGATAAAAAAGAATGGAAGAACGGTGGCAGGATGGAAGGAAGGACGGTGGCAGGATGGTTAAGACGTTCGCCTGCCAATATGTAAACCGCGAGTTTCTGGGTTCGTACCCAGCTCGCCCTTTCTTCCCAGTTTGACGAAAAAATCGAACTGAATGTCAAAGTTATTCGATGAGACTATAAACCAAGGTCCCGTGTGCAAACGCACGCAGAACATCTTGCGCACACGTTAAAACCCTGTTCCGCCTTTCGGAAGAGCAGGTCATCGTGTGCCGGTAGGAGCGGATGACAAAATTATTAAAATAAAAAAAAAACAGCATGCACACAGGTGTCGTGTTTATACACCATCCCCGAGGGGAAAAAAATAATGGATAGGCGCTGCACTTGCGGTGACACGCTCTCCCCGGGAAGAGCAGCCCGAATTTCACGCAGAGAAATCTGCTGTGACATAAAGTGGTATAGAATACACGCACACACACACACACGACTAACACTACACACACACACACACACACACACACACACACACACACACACACACACACACACACACACACCACACACACTACACACACACACACACACACACACACACACACACACACACACACACACACACACACACACACACACACACACACACACACACACACACACACACACAACACAACACACCACACAAACACACACACACACACACACACACACACACACACACACACAACACACACACACACACACACACACACGTGGCTAATACTCACAGTGCTGAAGGCCCAAGAAGCTGAGCACTCTTTTTGGTTCTTGACCGCAGTGACGTAGCCCTTGGTCCTCCAGTCCACACTGTCCGGCAAGCTCTCGTAGTCTTGGTGGTCAATATTCGCCGACTTACAGTAGCTCTGACCCCAGTCGCTCGTAGGCTGTAGACGGTTGTAGTCCCTGTATTCTTGTAGCGTCTGAAAACAAAAATTCCACCGAAATCATGCAGAACCCCCCCCCCCCCCTAATCTATGTGGAAAGAAATCCCATTCACCCATGTATATATGTGGAAAGAAATCCCACAAATGCACGTGGAAAGAAATTCCACTCATGCATGTGGAAAGAAATCCCATTCATCCATGTGGAACCAATCCTTGATGGGCATTTACTTCTTTGTGCTGCGTTAAAGAAGTTTTTTTTCTGGAAAGAAATAATCATCAAATCAATAGCCTAACCCAGTGTAGAGAAGGACGGCTACCATCATCTCAAAAGAGAAACAGGTCATCATTCTAAGTCTCCTCACTAGGCGCAACAGCTAAATCACCACATGTCCACAAAGCTGAAGCTCGTTCCTTCTCCCCTGTGGTACAGAAACGCAGAGGCGAGCACATCTTTTAAAGATGCGTTCAAAGGAAGATGGTGTGGCCTACGGAGATAACCCTGCAAACCAACCTGCCTGACTCCAAGAGAGGAGCTGGAAAGAACATGCCATGAACTTTTCCCAGACATGTCTGACAGTGTAAAACGTACGAGTGAAGAAGAAGAAGAAGAAGCAGGAATGTTTTGGAAATGTGTGGCTCTGAGTTAGATTTTTTATAGAGGTGATGGATACTGCCTTGTTCAGGTGATCTGTTAGGCTGACATGCTCTTGTTCTGATCCTGCTAGTCCGTCAATGTAATCTGCGAAGCGGAAGTTTGTAATCGTTCTGCCACCAATGCTGACTGATCCCTTATGGTGTTCCAGTGCATCAGCCATGATTCCCTCTAGGAAGATGTTGAAAAGAGAGGATGAGAGTAGACAGCTCTGCCTTACTCCGACTGTTGTTCGAAACCACTCTCCAATATTGCTGTTGTAGCACGCTGCACTTGTGGCCTTGTTGTACAGCTCTTTGATGACTGTGATCAGGTTTGCATTGATGCTGTACAAATTCATGGTTGCTAAAAAAAAGCTGCATGCCAAGGAAAGAGAAATATTTCACTCAACTCCAAGAACAGACTAATGCGCTCCCTTGTCATATCCATATTCCTGCAGGCCTGTAAATCGTGGACCTTGACTGCTGATTTGGAGAGAAGAGTTCAGGCGGCAGAGATGAGATGCTTTCAGAGACTCCTTGGCATCTCCTATAGAGACCACATAAGCAACAAAGAAGAGCATAACAGAATCCAGCAAACCATTGGTCCCTACGAAAACCCTCTATCAACCGTAAAGAAGAGTAAACTTAAATGGTAGGGGCATGTCACAAGATCAAAAGGACTTTCAAGAACAATACTGCAAGGCACTGTCCAAGGAGGAAGAAAAAGAGGCAGACCTAGGAAGAGATGGGAGGACAACATCAGCGAATGGACAGGCCTAGAACTCAACAAAGCTTTGAGAAAGGCAGAACAGAGAGAGGAATGGAGGGAACTGGTTGTAAAATCTTCAGGGTGTCACCACAGTCGCCAGACTAAGGGAAGGATAGATAGATAGATAGATAGATAGATAGATAGATAGATAGATAGATAGATAGATAGATAGATAGATAGATAGATAGATAGATAGATAGATAGATAGATAGATACTGCATTTTATTCACAGTCTGCTGAAAGAATAGGCATTACTTAGACCATCATAGCTACAGCAGAGGACCAGTCTGATGACTTTGGTTTGCTGGGTGGGCACTAAAGCTCTGTATTCTTCACAGGTTGAAATATCGCTGGTACTGCATGGAAACCTGAAGTACACCCATTGTCTAAAAAGTTCGTCTGCTAGGTTGTTAAAGAGCTATCTTCTGTTGAAGTTTTTGTACAGTCCTTTCATTATCTTAAATGATTTTCTTGATAAATACGTCAAAGCACAATCAACTGTGTCAGAGACCCAGTCAAATGCCTTTTAGAAATCAGTGAAGTTATAAGGCGTATTGTAAAGATCATAGGTTATGGTTGTGTGTTGTGCTTTTTTAAAAATATATTTTATCTATTTATCCTTTCATTTCGAGAAGAATGGAATAAACACTCATGTGCTTTTCTTTTTTACATCCAGACCCCATGTGTGTGTGTTGTGTGTGTGTGTGTGTGTGTGTGTGTGTGTGTGTGTGTGTGTGTGTGTGTGTGTGTGTGTGTGTTGGTTCTTTTGGTTTGTTGGTTCTTCTTTTGTTCTTTAATTTAACATACTTCCCATCGTTGTGTGTGTGTGTGTGTGTGTGTGTGTGTGTGTGTGTGTGTGCGCGCGCGCGCGCCATGCGAGCGCACGCGCCTACATATATATGTGCATGCCTGTGCATGCATGCGTGCTTGCGTGCGTGTGTGTGTGCATGTGTATTTGTATGCACGCGTGCGTGCATGTGTGTATTTCCCACTGACCATATCAGAGAACTGGTTGACGCCCCGGGTAAAGGACACAGTCTCGGGAAAGCGGGCATTGTGACGCAAAGTGTCCCGCATATTCTCGATGAAAATACCACGACGATAACTTTCCTCCATGGGGCTTCTGTACTCTTTGCCTGGCCACAGAACACACAAAATAGGTGGATCGGTGGTCCAGAGGTAACGCGCCTGTCTAGAAAGTGAAAATTCCCGGTTGTAGTGTGTGGTGGTTCGAATCCCGTTTGGGCCCCAAACTTTTCCCCCATCCATTAGACTATGAGTGGTGGTCTGGGTGCTAGTCTTTTGGATGAGAGGATAAACCGAGGTCCTGTGAGTTACACATCACTATTAGCTCACGTAAAAGAACCCAAGGCAACAAGAGAGTTGTCCCTGGCAAAATTCTGTAGAAAAAAGCCACTCTGATATGGAAACAAATACAGTTGCAGACATGAAAAATAAGAATAAATGATAATGGGTAGTGCTGCATTTTTGGCAATGCCTTCTCCCCAGGGAGAGCAGCCCGAATTTCACATTCAGAGAAATCTGCTGTGACATAAAGTGATATAAAAACATAATTTAAAAATAAAATAAAATGTCTGGTAGATTGTTTGTCTAGGGGTAATGGGCCATATTGGTGGTGTTGGTTGAAACAGAATCTACCCAAGAAAAGCATAATCTTGAGAGGACAAGTCAAATAACCACAGTGCTGTCATCATTGATATAAACGCAGACTATAAGGGATGACTTCGCAGTGTTTGCAAACAGACGACTGATTCATAACCAACGGTCAAAAATTGCATATTGATGGTGTAGAGCTTACAGGCCAACAAAATGTATAACAGCACAGTGCAATACAATACAATGTAGTATGTACATTACAAAAACGAGAAGTAAAGTGCTGGTATTGGCATTTGTATATGAATTATCTTGTAATGTGTGCAATTGCAATGTTTGTATACAATGGTGTGTTGTTGTTTTTCTGTGATGAAGATTTTTCCTACTTGCTTTTGTTTTTTGTTGTTTTGTTGTTGTTTTTTTTTATAGAAGACTTGTAACCCATATGAATTTCTCTTTTGGTGAGATAATAAAGTTTCAGAACTGAATATGGAAGGAAGGTGGCAGGATGGTTACGACGTTCGCCTGCCAACAAGTAAACTGTGAGGTTTTGGGTTCGTACCCAGCTTCCCCCTTTCTTCCCAGTTTGACGAAAAATCGAACTGAATGTCAAAGTCATTCGGATGAGACTATAAACCAAGTCCCCGTGTGAGAACGCACCCAGAACATCTTGCGCACACGTTAAAATCCCATTCCGCCTTTCGGAAGAGCAGGCCATCGTGTGCCGGTAGGAGCGGATGACAAAATTATAACCAAAAAAACCCAGCATGCACACTGGTGTCGTGTTTAGACACCATCCCTGTGGAAAAAAAATAATGGGTAGGCGCAGCACTTGTGCAACGCGCTCTCCCTGGAGAACAGCCCGAATTTCACGCAGAGAAATCTGCTGTGACATAAAGTGGTATAAGCCGCCGCTGTAGCCTAGTGGTTAGGGGTTGGACTCGTATCTAAAGTTGCGGTTCGATCCAGCTTTCGGCTATGGCGTTGTGCCCTTGGAAAAGCACTTTACGGCATTTTCTCACCCCACCCAGGTTAAAAGGTACCAACCTTGTGTTGGGGGTTAACCCTGCGATAGACTGGCGTCCTATCCAGGGGGATCTATGACTCTCAGTCGCTTAACGCCACAGAAACCGGATAAGCACCGGCTTGATGAGCCTTAGGCTGGACAGACTTTAACTAACTTAATAAGTGTATAAAATATATAATGAAAAAAAATAAAAATAGCATTAAAAGATGAAAACTGACCAAACGTCCTCTTCCATTGTGTCCAAGCTCTTTCGTTTCTTCTTGCAATCCTGTTAGCGTAAGAGCTGCGGAAAATTCTCTGTTGTCTTCTCTGTTGTGCCGTCAGAGGTACCATCATCACCACCCCACCACCACCACTACACAGCACCACAACCTTACCCCACCATTCTGAAACCATAACAAAGAGTATAATAGTGATGTGTCCAAGGCAACGTCAAAATCAAACTTTAGTTTCTAGATGGCAGTATATCGAATAAGTAGTGCAATTGTTTGGTTTGATTTAGTTTTTTGTTTGTCAAGGTATTCATCTAATTCAAAAATCATAGCAGCCCAGTCAGTGTGCCTGCATGTGTGTGTGTGTGTGTGTGTGTGTGTGTGTGTGTGTGTGTGTGTGTGTGTGTGTGTGTTGTGTGTGTGTGTGTGTGTGTGTGTGTGTGTGTGTGTGTGTGTGTGTGTGTGTGTGTGTGTGTGTGTGTGTGTGTGAGTGAGTGAGTGGTGGGTGGGTGGTCAAGCCATCCATCAAAGCCTGTGTGTGTGTGTGTGTGGGTGCTGTGTGTGTGTGCGTGCATGAGTGATGTGTGTGTGTGTGTGTGTGTTGTGTGTGTGTGTGTGTGTGTGTGTGTGTGTGTGTGTGTGTGTGTGTGTTTGTTCCTCAGCTAAAGCTCCCAGGTTCACTTATGGTGAGATCTTTGCATTAAATGAGAATGTTTAACAACCATTAAGTTAGCTGCTTTCTTACTTCGAGGTGATATATAAACACAACATCAAGTACATGGTGTTGGTTTTTTTTAAGTGTCATCTGTGTCTACTTCCACACAATAACCTACTCTTATGAAATTATAGCAAAGGTTATGGAAGAAGAATAATGCAAAGAAGGAGAAAACAAAGAAGAAGATTACAAAGAAGAACACAAAGAATAAAAGTGTAAAGAAGAAGAATACAAAGAGGAAAAATGCAAAGAACAATGATGCAAACAAAAAGAAAAATTGCAAAGAAAAAGAATGCAAAGAAGAAGAATTGCAAAGAAGAAAGCCAAGAAGAAGAATTGCAAAGAACAAGAATGCAAATAAGAAAAATGCAAAGAAAAAGAATGCAAAGAAAGGGAAAATTGTAAAGAAACAATTGCAAGCAAAGAGAAGAATTGTAAAGGAGAAGAATTGCAAAGAAATACGAATTGCAAAGAATACGAATTGCAAAGAAGAAGAAGAAGAACAAAACAACAACAACAACAACAAGAATTGCAAAGAAGAAGAAGAATGGTGAAGAAGAAGAATTATTGGAAGAAGAATTGAAAAAAGAATTACAGAGAAGAAGATTTGCAAAGAAGAAGTAAAAGAAGAATGAGAAAGAGAAGAATTGTGAAGGAGAAGAAGAAGAAGAAGAATTGTGAGAAGGAGAAGAAGAAGAAGATGGAGAAGAAGAATTGAAGAAGAAGAAGAAGAAAAAGAAGAAGAAGAGAAGAAGAAGAAGAAGAAAGAAGAAGAAGAAAGAAGAAGAAGAAGAAGAAGAAGAAAACTAATAAAGAGTTGACAAAATCACCCCACCATGGTGAACAAAGAAATGTAGACCACCAGGTCCACAGCAGAAGAAGAGAATGGCTGGCAAACACAACCCAGAAATACAGAAGCCCCAAAACAAGAAACATGTTCCCACCATCCTCTCTCCTTTTATACATGTTCTGGCTAGGAAACACGTGACTGCACCAGGTCACCTCAACTAACCTTCACCTTCGCCTATCCCGTAGTCTAGTAGACTGTTGAAGCAAGACTGGAGATTTTGCAACCATTGCACACAAATAAGACGTAACTTATGATCCTCCATAATAGGGACAGATAAGTGAGTTGTAAAAGAATTTCAAAGGGAAAGTAAGCATTATTACCAGAGGGTTCGTCACTACAGTTGACATGGTCATCATCAGTGTGTGAGCCCTGTGCATCTCATTGCCCTGTGGTCATTCCAGGGACATCAGACTCAACTGATAAGTCAGTTTCCACTCAGAGATCATAAAGAGATGGTGAATGGTCCCCAGCCAACTTTTCTCACCCATATGCTTGGAAAAGCCCCCCTCCCCCCCCCCCCCCCCCCCCCCCCCCCACCTGTTGAGATGCCCCAGGGGCATGTTAGTACAAATAGTATCCCTCTCACCTTATGTGCTGATAAGAACACCTGTGAAGAACAACAAAACCGACTTTTCCTGGGTGCTTGCACCCACACCAGCTTGTCCCTAAAGGCTATATTATTGCCATGAGGACGTTAAACTCACCCTTTTCACCATCTGAGCTAAACTTCCTTCTTTTCTATCCCTCTCTTTTTTTAAAAATCATTTTCTGCTTTGTTCCTTTTTTCCCTGTCACCTTTATTTTCTGCCTTCTTGGTCCTTTCTCTTACTTTTTTTTTTTTTTTTTTTTTACTCCTCAGAAAGACTTAAAAGATAACATATCTCTCCCAGACTTGTCAAGTGCTTAATCAAAGGCAGTGGGATACATTTTCGGTTGTATGACAGACAACAATAGTTGCTGTCTGCCTGTATAAGGACAAAGAAGAAGGCTGGAAAAGTCTACCCATCTTTGTCTTATTGCTGTCTTGTTCCTCAATGGCTGTTGAAAAGCAGTGTGGAAATCTAACCTTGCTGAGTCTATAGGCGAGGTATTGGTCCAATGTTGTTTATATATCTTCACAATATTGTTCTTCTTCTTCATCAAATTCTCAGACAGCAACTGTTGTCATTTGTTATATGAGCAAAACTGTGTTGCACTGCCATTTAGCGCCTGACAAGTCGGTCCAGTGCATCTCACATGGGAGAGAATTGTTATCTTTTTAGTCTTTCTGGGAAAAAAAAGGTAGGAGAATAAACTACAAAAAAAAGCAGAAAATAGACAAGAAGTGGGTGATGGGAGGAAAAGGAACGATGCAGAAACAAAGAGAGGGATAGAAAAGAGGAAATTTCTAACACAGAATTTCCAGAATGTGGGAATGCTATTTATACTGACAGGCCCCAGGCATCCCCAGAAGTGAACAATATTGTATTGTATTGTACTGTATTGTACTGTATTTATTGTATTGTATTATATTGTATTGTACTGTATTGTATTTATTGTATTGTATTGTATGCCACTTTTAATCACGGCAGATATCTCTGCGTGAAATTGGGGCTGCTCTCCCTAGAGAGTGCACATCACCGCAAGATCAATACAGCTCACTTTCACAGACTATTATGCATTTGCACTTAGAAACATTTGACACTGTAGGCTTTGACCAATGTCGAGTCTTGACACAAGGGTCAAGTTTATGATGAGGGTCTTTTATTACCTTCCAGTTTGACTTGACTCCCCTCCCTCCCTCCCTCTGTCTGTCTGCTTGTCTCTCTTGATCTTGTTCTTCTCTATGGCCCAAGGCCGAAGTTCATTAAATTTCAGAGTTTCAGAGTCTCTCTCTCTCTCTCTCATTACCATTGATAGAAATATTTTAGATATTTCGAGTCCAGCTTTTATAGATTGGCCTACTATTTATCAAGATAATCATACAACATGTAGACGTACTCTCTCCCTCTCTGTATGTATGTATGTATGTATGTATGTATGTATATATGTGACGCTCCACCACGAAATGAGTCGCTTAGCACATTACCCAATTTTGCTCTAGGAGCCATTAAAGGCAGGTGGGGGTCAAGTTGTCAATTTTGAGATTTTGATTAATTATTGAACTATATCCGTTTATCTACCTTATAATGAAATATCAAGGCATAATTGTTATCCCTTTTGCTTTTAAATGTGTTTTGAAAATACCCAAGCCCTCATTCTGACAACGTGTTACGAAAATAAACTTGTCCGTTTCTCATTTTGCCACTTCCTGTAGTCTATCATTTCAACTTGTAATAACTTTGCACATAATTGTCCGATTTTCAATCTGTTTTTTGTATTTGATAGCCACTTTATTGCACATTAATAACATGTCAATAACTAAAAATTGACCTCATGTGCACTCCGTCTCATTATGTGGTGGAGCGTCACATATATAGTATGTATGTATGTATGTATGTATGTATGTATGTATGTATGTATGTATGTATGTATTATATATATATATATATATATATATATATATATATATATATATTATATATATATGTATGTATATATATGTATGTATATATATATATATATATATATATATATTATATATATAAAATATAATATATATATATATATATATATATATATATATTATACCACTTTATTTCACAGCAGATTTCTCTGCGTGAAATTCGGGCTGCTCTCCCTGGGGAGAGTGCGTAGCCACAAGTGCAGCGCCTACCCATTACTCTTTTTTTTTTTCCTGTCTGCAACTGTATTTGTTTCCCTAACAAAGTAGCTTTTTTTTTTTTTTTTTTTTACAGAATTTTGCCATGGACAACCGCCTTGTTGCCTTGGGTTCTTTTACGTGTGCTAAATAATGATGTGTAACACACAGGACCTCGGTTTATCATCTTATCCGAAAGACTAGCACCCAATCACCACTCATGGTCTAATGGATGGGGAAAAAGTTTTGGGCCCAAACGTGATTCGAACCACCGCACACTCCGACCCGGACTTTTCGCTTTCTAGGCAAGGTGCGTTACCTCAAGGTCCTAGACCACCGATCCACCAAGACAGTGTGCTGTATGTGATTGTGTGTGTGCACGCGCACCCCCCACCCCACCCCACCCCACCCCTTTTTTTTTTAGCCATAGACAACAGTGACAGCTACTGTGGTATTGTCACAACTTACATTCTGAGCACAGAACGCTAGATGAAGAGCTTTAGTACAGGGACACAGTGATAATGAACTGCTTATCATTTTCATTGTTGTGGAAGATGCCAGCTGTGGCTGGTGGTAGGGATAGTACAGACATGCCCAGCATGCACACACGGACTTGGAGAAGGATGGACTCCATCAGGTTCAAATTTTCCCCCAGACACGCTGCCTGATTAGTGCGGTGCCCGCAACTGCTGAAGAAATTAAAGAAGTCAGTTGGTATGACAGTGAGTGTCAGTCTTTATGAAAGAAGTCAGTTGGTATGACAGTGACAGTGTCAGTCTTTATGAAAGAAGTCAGTTGGTATGACAGTCTTTATGAAAGAAGTCAGTTGGTATGACAGTCTTTAGGAAAGAAGTCCAGTTGGTATGACAGTCTTTAGGAAAGAAGTCAGTTGGTATGAATGACAGTGTCAGTCTTTAGGAAAGATGTCACGTGGTATGACAGTCTTTAGAAAGAAGTCAGTTGGTATGACAGTTTTATGAAAGAAGTCAGTTGGTATGACAGTCTTATGAAAGAAGTCAGTTGGTACGACAGTCTTTATGAAAGAAGGAAGGTGGCAGGATGGTTAAGACGTTCGCCTGCCAATATGTAAACCGTGAGTTTCTGGGTTCGTACCCAGCCTCGCCCTCTTTTCCCAGTTTGACGAAAAAATCGAACTGAATGTCAAAGTCATTTGGATGAGACTATAAACCGAGGCCCCGTGTGCAAAGCACACAGAACATCTTGCACAACACGTTAAAACCCCATTCCGCCTTTCGGAAGAGCAGGCCATCGTGTGCCGGTAGGAGCGATGACAATTTTTAAAAAAACCCCAAAAACCAGCATGCACACAGATGTCGTGTTTAGACACTATCCCCGAGGGGGAGAAAAAAAAAAAAAAGGGTAGGCGCTGCACTTGTGGCGACACACTCTCCTGGGCGAATTTCACGCAGAGAAATCTGCTGTGACATGAAGTGGTATAAAAAGAAGTCAGTTGGTAGAAGGTCTTTAGGAAAGAAGTCATTTGGTATGACAGTCTTTAGGAAAGAAGTCAGTTGGTATGACAGTCTTTAGGAAAGAAGTCAGTTGGTATGACAAAGTCTTTACGAATGAAGTGAGTTGGTATGACAGCTTTAGGAAAGAAGTCAGTTGGTATGACAGTCTTTAGGAAAGAAGTCAGTTGGTATGACAGTCTTTGGGAAAGAAAGTCAGATATTGGTATGACAGTCTTTAGAAAAGAAGTCAGTTGGTATGACAGTCTTTAGAAAAGAAGTCAGTTGGTATGACAGTCTTTAGAAAAGAAGTCAGTTGATATGAAGGTCTTTAGGAAAGAAGACAGTAATGTTAGTCCTTAGGAAAGAAGTCAGTTAGTAATGTTAGTCTTTAGGAAAGAAGTCAGTTGGTATGACAGTTTTTAGAAAAGAAGTCAGTTGGTATGAAGGTCTTTGGGAAAGAAGTCAGTTGGTATGAAGGTCTTTGGGAAAGAAGTCAGAAGTCAGTTGGTATGAAGGTCTTTGGGAAAGAAGTCAGTTGGTATGAAGGTCTTTAGGAAAGAAGTCAGTAGGTGTGACAGTCTTTAGAAAAGAAGTCAGTTAGTATAACAGTCTTTAGAAAAGAAGTCAGTTGGTATGAAGGTCTATGCAATATATTGCAGTGCAACACAGTGCAATGACAGTTCAATATGCACGCGCACATACATGCATATAAACACATATGCAAAGAAGTCATACTGGACGTCCTTTTGCATGAAAGAAGTTTCTCATCTTACAGATTCAACAAGGCTTGGATAAAGTTAAAACAGATTTGTTTTTAAAATGGGACATTTCTGCCATCTTGCCCAATTAGATTTGATTAAAATAAATATCCATCAGACATTGAAAAAGCAGAAACTTTTGTTAATCTTTTTGTTCAGAACAGCAGGCTTGAGGGTTTGTCTTCAATAATTTTGTCAAGAATTACAGAGAACAGGAATCCAAGGCTCGCTAACCATCACCCATCCAATTGGTAACCACACCTGATGCTGCTTAAACTGGTTGGGGGAAAGCCAGCGCTCTGACAGCTGAGCTATCCCGCCCCCTTTGTTTAAACATATGTAAAAAAGACCTTTACATCTCCAACACTCTGATGCATCTAAACAATGCACACAGAGAGAATGACAATGACAACAATTTATTCTTTGTGGTAAGCTTTCAAGCCCATTCACAAGGGAACAATGGGAAGGGGACTGGGCACAAACACATAGTCTAACTGACCAAGAATAAAAAAGACAATTCACAACAGCCCTGATAATCATAAAAACATGGATTCCAACATCATAGTTTAACAGCTGCAACAACACACAGGTATTGAAAACTGTGATCACTGTACTTTTAGCAGAGAAAGAGAACAATGTGTAAAATCTATTCCTGTTAAAATTTTACAAGCCTTTTAATAGAGTGTCACCCGATTCACTGATAGTCTACACGTGAGGGTTTTTTTTTTGGTTGTTGTTTATCGAATTACGGTCATGTAGCAAACCAACTGTGACGATAAACTTGACTTGGAAACCATATCGGTGCACTTTGAGTTTAAAGAGACCTAGAGTAAAAGAGTACAGCTGGTGGACAGATAAACTCTGTTCCACAGTCACTCACAATTGTATCACAGGACACCCCTCCACTGCTCCAATATATCACACTCACACCACACTCCATCAACAGGTGAAGTCAACAAGACCATTCAGCACCAGTGCACAAACACCCTACCCTACACAACCCTACCCTACCTTACCATACATACCCTACTTACTCTACATGACATTACCCTACACTACCCTTCCAGACCTACCTTATTCTACCCTACCTACCTACTCCCTACTACTCTACCCTACTCTACCCTATTACCTTAAACCCCTACCCTATATGCCAACCTACCTATACCTACCCAAATACCCTACCCTTACCCTACCACACCTACCTACCTACCCTACCTACACTACCCTACTCTACCCTACTCTAGCCTACCCTACACTTCACTACACTATGCTACCCTGCCCTGCCCTGCCCTGCCCACACTACACTACTATACTGCACTACAACATCATCACTACACTGCACTACATTACACTACACTGCCACTACACTGCACTACACTACCCTACCTACCCTACCCTACCCTACCTACCCTACCTTCCCCTCCCCTCCCCTACCTTTTTAAAAAAAATAAAATAAATTTACACTTCTACATCTTTACTTCATACCACGCTGCAATACACTTCAATTTCTTTCTTTTTTTTTCTTTTCTTTTTTTATTTATTTTTTTTTTTTTTACACTTCTACATCTTTACTTCATAACACACTACAATACACTGCTATACACTTCTACATCTTTACTTTTTTTCTCTTCTTTTTTTTTAATCAAACTTCAATAATTTACTGCAGTTGTGTTTTACACTCATTTTTCGTTGTTTACTGATTTATTTTTTTCATGATAGAGTTGGGGTTTTTTCATGTTCTTTGTTTCATTTTTCGTCTTATATTCTTTCATGTTCTGTCATCAACCCTACCTTACCTTACCTTACCCTACCCTGCCCTACCCTGCCATACACAGCCCCCCACTACCCTCCCCTCCCTTACCCTACCCTCCACTACTCTACCCTACCCTGCCCCTCACTACCCATCCTCCCTTACCCTACCCTCCCCTACTCTACCCTCCCCTCGCCCACTCTACCCTCCCCCCCCCACCCTACCCTGCCCCACACACCCTACCCTCCCCTCCCCAACCCTACCCCTCCCCACCCCCTCCCCCACCCCACCCTCCCTCCTCCTCCCCTACTCCTCCCCTCCCCTACTCCTCCCCTCCCCCTGCCCAACACTAAGACTACACCAGCATCAAACAGGACTGCTCTCATTATGCGGCGGATGTCGCTGGGAGAGGAGGAGGACTGTTCCGGGACGAGAACCTGGGCACCCTTCTCCACCACATGGTGCTGCTGCTCCTGTCGGCTCCACACCTGGCCACTGCTGCTGCACCTGCTCCTCCAGCACCTGCCTGTCTGAGGTGTGCAGGTTGATGCTGCAGGTGTCGTCCGCGTGTTCCCCTACAGCCCCTGCGTCCAGTTGGATGCAGCACCAGGCGTTTGTATACCCCATTTCTGGCGATGAGTTCGTCGTGCGTGCCCATCTCTGCGATGGTGCCTTTGTCGATGACGATGACCTGATGTGCGCGTGCAAAGACACAGACACAGACACACAGAGAGAGGTTTGTTTGTTGTTGTGTTGTTGTTGTGTTGTTGTTGTTGTTGGAGTTTGATTTTAAAGTCTGTTCACGCTTGGTGATATTAGACCCAGCACCAGAGATACAGACACAGAGACACACACACAGAGATACACACACACAGCACACACACAGAGATACAGACACACATACACACACAGATTCACACACACACACCTCACACACAATCAAACACAAACACACACACACACAACACACACACACACACCAGAACACACACACAGATACAGACTCAGACACACAGATACAGACACAGAAACACAGATTGTCTAAATCACCTTGTAGTGAATGGACATTAAACCAATGAGAATAAGAAGAACAAGAAACACACACACACACACACACACACACACACACACACACACACACACACACACACACACACACACACAAGAGGCATGTTCTGAATTCTATCATCATGTTCTTCACAAGTCTGTACCACAAAGGGGATACTTTCTTTGTTGGGATTCATCTTCATGAGTTGTAGCACAGAAGAGATGCTATCTTTGTTCTGAATTCTGTCTTCAATGCTCTTCATGAGTTTGGAGCACAGAAGAGATGCTTTCTTTGTTGAGTCTATCTTCAATGAACACCCACTATCAGATCACACATTTTGACACTCTAATTTGCTACGTGGATAATAGCCCAACCCTTCCACTCAGGCATTTCTGACAGCAAACAAAGAACCTTGAGGCATTTCTGACAGTGAACAAAGAACTTTGAGGCATTTCTGACAGTGAACAAAGAAACTTGAGGCATTTCTGACAGTGAACAAAGAACCTTGAGGCATTTCTGACAGTGGAGAAACAAAGACAATCAGGGTATTATACCTTGGAGGCTTTTCTGATAGTAGACAAACAAAGACTATACCTTGGAGGCATTTCTGACAGTGGAGAAACAAAGACAGACAGACAGTGTGAATATACCTTGGAGGCATTTCTGACAGTGGAAAAACAAAGACAGACAGGTGTAATATACCCTCTGACAGCGGAGAAACAAAGACAGACAGGTTATCATACATACCTTGGAGGCATTTCTGATGGTGCAGAAACAAAGACAGACAGGTGTAATATACCTTGGAGGCATTTCTGACATGAAGAAACAAAGACAGACAGACAGGTGTACTATACCTTGGAGGCATTTCTGACAGTGGAGAAACAAGACAGACAGGTGCAATATAGCTTGGAGGCATTTCTGACAGTAGACAAAGACAGGTGTACTATACCTTGGAGGCATTTCTGACAGTGGAGAGACAAAGACAGACAGACAGACAGTGTGTACTATACCTTGGAAGCATTTCTGACAATAGACAAACAACGACAGGTGTATATACCTTGGAGACATTTCTGACAATAGACAAACAAGACAGGTGTACTATACCTTGGAGGCATTTCTGACCATGAAGAAAACACAGACAAGACAGGTGCAATATACCTTGGAGGCATTTCTGACGGTGGACAAACAATGACAGGTGTACTATACCTTGGAGGCATTTCTGACGGTGGACAAGCGATGAGCGATGACAATGACAGTACGGCCCTTCATGGCGCGGTCAATGGCCTCCTTCACCAGATGTTCACTTTCAGCATCAAGAGCACTGGTGGCCTGTCCACCCCCCCACAGCAGTGTTAGTATTATTGGTTAATGTTATTACTATTAGCACTGTTGCTGTTTTTATCATTATTATTATCATCATCTTTATCTTTGTTGTTGTTCTTCTTCTTCTCCTGATGATCATGATGATGAGGAGGAGAAGGAGGAAGAAGATGATGATGATTTACAATATTATTATCATACATTATTATCATTATTATATTATTATTATTATTATTATATTATTATTTATTATTATTATTATTATTGTTGTTGTTGTTGTTGTGTTGTTATTCTATTACTACTACTACTACTACTACTACTACTACTACTACTACTACTACTATCATCATCATCATCATCATCATCATCATCATCATCATCATCATCATTATTATTATTATTATTATTATTGTTATTTTTTATTATAATTGGGGGGTTGTTACAATTATTGTTGTTGTTCTTCTATTATTATATTTTTATATTATTATTGTTATTATTTTTAATGTTATTATTATTATTATTATTTATTATTATTATTATTATTATTATTATTATTATTATTATTATCATCATCATTATACTATCATTATTATTATTATTACTATCATTATTATTATTGCTAAGCACGTTGATTTGTAAGCTTTACAAGATTAAGCGTTAAATAAATCCCATATTATCACTATTATTACTATCATTATTATTACTATCTTTACTATTCCCAAGGTGACCTAAACCCCAGGACCACAGCAGCTCACCTCATCCAGCAGCAGCACCACAGGGTTCATGATCAGGGCTCCGGGCGATGGCGATGCGCTGTTTCTGGCCCCCAGACAGTCGTATGCCCCTCTCCCCCACCTGGGCGTTGTAACCTTCTTCAAACTCCGAGATGAAGGAATGGGCGTTGGCCTGTTTGGCAGCCTCGATCACCTGAACAGCAACCACACTACATTGCCACGGTCACAACGTTCGTTTTGGACCCAATATCCACACAGAAATAGGTGTTAGCCCAAACATCCACACTGAAATAGGTTTTAGCTCAAACATCCACACAGAAATCGTTGTAGCACAGAATAGGTTTTGGCCCAAACATCCACACTGAAATAGGTTTTAGCCCAAATATCCACAAAGTAAAAGCTTTTAGCCCAAACATCCACAAAGAATTTGGCTTTAGCCCAAACATCCACACAGAAATAGGTTTTAGCCCAAACATCCACATAGAAACGGTTAGCCAAACCATCATCCATCACAGAAATGGTTTTAGACCCAACATCCACATAGAAATAGGTTTTAGCCCAAACATCACAAGAAATAGGTTTTGGCCCAAACATCCACACAGAAATAGGTTTTGCAACTCCACGAAATATAGCCACACCACAAGAAATAGGTTTAGCCCAAACATCCACACAGAAATAGGTTGTTAGCACCAAACATCCCACACAGAAATAGGTTTTAGCCCAAACATCCCACACAGAAATAGGTTTAGCCAAACATCCACACAGAAATAGGTTTTAGCCCAAACATCCACACAGAAATAGGTTTTAGCCCAAACATCCACACAGAAATAGGTTTTAGCCCAATCCACATGAATAGGTTTTAGCCCAAACATCCACACAGAAATAGGTTTTAGCCCAAACATCCACACAGAAAAGTTTTAGCCCAAACATCCACAAGAATAGGTTTAGCCAAACACCACACAGAAATGGTGTTAGCCCAAAACATCCAAAAACAATAGGTTTTAGCCCAAATCATCCACACAGAAATAGGTTTTAGCCCAAACATCCACACAGAAATAGGTTTTAGCCCAAACATCCACACAGAAATAGGTTTTAGCCCAAACATTCACACAGAAATAGGTTTTAGCCCAAACATCCACACAGAAATAGGTTTTAGCCCAAACATCCACACAAATAGGTTTTAGCCCAAACATCACACAGAAATAGGTTTAGCCCAAACATCCACACGAAATAGGTTTTAGCCAAAATCCACACAGAAATAGGTTTTAGCCCAACATCCACACAGAAATAGGTTTAGCCAAACATCCACACAGAAATAGGTTTTACCCAAAATCCACAAGAAATAGGTTTGCCAACATCCACAAGAAATAGGTTTAGCCCAAATCCACACAGAAATAGGTTTTAGCCCAAACATCCAACAGAAAAGGTTTTAGCCCAAACATCCACAAGAAATAGGTTTTAGCCAAAATCACACAGAAATAGGTTTTAGCAACATCCACACAGAAATAGGTTTTAGCCCAAACATCCACACAGAAATAGGTTTTTAGCCAAACATCCACACAGAAATAGGTCTTAGCCCAAACATCCACACAGAAATAGGTTTAGCAAAATCCACACAGAAATAGGTTTAGCCCAAACATCCACACAGAAATAGGTTTGACCAAAATCCCAAACATCCACAGAAATAGGTCTTAGCCCAAACATCCACACAGAAATAGGTCTTAGCCAAACATCCACACAGAAATAGGTTCTTAGCCAAACATCCAACAGAAAAGTCTTAGTCCAAACATCCACACAAGTGACAAACACTACATGTACAAACAGAACAGTACAACAACAATGTACAAAACAACTGTAGGTCACACACATTACAAACTGTAACAACACACATGTACAAACTGTGATCACACACATGTACAAACTGTAACAACACACATGTACAAACTGTACAACACATGTACAAACTGTAACAACACACATGTACAAACTGTACACACACATGTACAAACTGTAACAACACACATGTACAAACTGCACAACACACATGTACAAACTGTAACAACACACATGTACAAACTGTAACAACACCATGACAAACACTGATCACAAACATATACAAACTATAACCACACACATATACAAACAGTAACCTCCTCCTCAGAGACTGAGGTTTTCACCACTCACCTCCTCATCCGAGGCCTCACGGCCGTAGGTGATGTTTTCGCGGATGGAGAAGGCGAAGAGGGTGGGCTCCTGGCTGACCATGCCCATTTTGCCACGTAGCCAGCTGGCGTCCAGGCACTTCAGGTCATGTCCATCTGGGGAAGAAGCAACCCAATGAGGTATGTTAAAAATTTTATTTATTTATTTATTCTTTTATTTCCTGGATAATGGAATTTTGCCACGTAACCAGCTGGCCTCCAACGATTTCAGGTCATGCCCGTCTGGGGAGGAAGCAATCCAATGAGGTAGCTCAATTTATTTTGTTTATTTATTTATTCTTTTATATTGAGGAAAATGGAATAAGCACTCACGTGCTTTTTTACATCCAGTCCCCGTGTGTATGCAGTTTTGTAAATTTTGTCATCTATTCCCACGGGTACACAACGGCCTACTCTTACGAAATGCGGAACAGGATTTAACATGTGTGCAGGATGTTCTGCATGCTTTCGCACATGGAGCCTCGGTTTATAGTCTCATCCGAAGGACTTTTGGGGAGAGTGGAGTCAGCACTGATGTTAACTCCAGGGGAAAAAAACCCTTGAATGGGAATTGAACCCGGGTCGTCAAATTGCGAGAGTAATATTCTGACTACTAGGCTATCCCATCCCCCATATGTATATGTGTGTGCGTGTGTGTGCGTGTGTGTGTGTGTGTGTGTGTGTGTGTGTGTGTGTGTGTGTGTGTGTGTGTGTGTGTGTGTGTGTGTGTGTGTGCGCGTGTGCGTGTGTGTTTTCGTACATATGAAAGCAATTTTATAGTTACGTTTGTATGGTTGGTTTTTATATCATCAGAAGGCACAGAGACAGAAAAGTCTCTTTGAAATGTGGCCTATGGGTGATGAAGGACCTATAATGTTAACGCACAAAGTCAAGAATGGCATGTGGGCAAAGGTTAAAATGAAAACTTAAACATGCACACTCATGTACAAACAGTAACAGTCACATGTACAAACTGTAACCAGTCACATGTATAAACTCTCATCAGTCATAAAAACAATGGCACACAGCTGAACAGAACAACTCATGCTTACACTCTTATACTGTACACAACACAGCATACATGTGCATACTTTTTCTCATACTCGCAGATATGCCTGTGTCTCTCTCTCTCTCTCTCTCTCTCTCTCTCTCTCTCTCTCTCTCTCTCTCACATCCATTCACACACACACACACACACACACACACACACACACACACACACACACACACACACACACACACACACACACACACACACACACACCTCCGTCACGAAACACACCACTATACACGTTGAAAGGGGAAAACAGAGAAACCCAAAAAACATACTAATCAACAAACGACCTTGACCCACCAAGGTAGATAATGCCGGAGTCTGGGTCATAGAATCGCTCAATGAGGCTGACAATGGTGGACTTGCCTCCCCCTGAAGGCCCCACCAACGCAACCATCTCTCCTGGCTCCACACAGAAGGACAGACCCTGCACACATAGCAGCAACATGTACACAGTGTCATCATACAGGGGGCGGGATAGCTCTGTGGTCAGAGTGCTTGCTTTCCACCAGTCAAGTTAGGCAGCGTCGAGCGTGGTTACCAGTTGGATGGGTGACCGTTTGCGCACCTTGGCTTCAGTACAGTCCCTCCAGTTCACCCAGCTGTAAATGGGTACCTGCCCTCTTTAGGGTCAGGGAAGGTAAAGCAGCGAGGGAGAGGAGATGGGCGCTGCCCTAAATATGCTGGCCCCTAGAGAAGCTGAGGTCTCTGACACCTTGCTCCCCTATGACCGCCTAGGTTATGGGACACCTTCACCTTTACAATCTTACACACAGTGTCATCATATAATGTTATTATACAGACAGTGTCATCATACACACAGTGTCATCATATAATGTTATTATACAGACAGTGTCATCATACACACAGTGTCATCATATAATGTTATTATACAGACAGTGTCATCATACACACAGTGTCATCATATAATGTTATTATACAGACAGTGTCATCATACACACAGTGTCATCATATAATGTTATTATACAGACAGTGTCATCATACACACAGTGTCATCATACACACAGATCCTGAAAAGACAGGGAGTGTCATTATAACAATGAATGATAATTGGAATTCATATATTATGCTGCTGCTGCTGCTGCTATTGCTGCTGCAGCTGCTGCTGCTACTGATGATGATGATCAAGTTGATGAAGACAACTATGATGAAGGGACATTACCTGTAACACCTGGGACTCAGGCCTAGAGGAGTAGCAAAACCTGACATGATGATGAAGATGAAGGCAATAATGATGAAGACAATGATGATGAAGGCGCATTACCTGTAACACCTGGGACTCAGGCCTGGAGGGGTAGCAAAACCTGACATGATGATGATGATGATGATGATGATAACAATGACAATGATATTGAAGACAACGATGATGAAGGAGCATTACCTGTAACACCTGGGACTCAGGCCTGGAGGGGTAGCAAAACCTGACATGCTTGAACTCCACAGCTGAAAACAAAAAGACAAACCATCAGGCGATGAATCCCTGCCCTGTGCTCTGCATCACTACATACCATCACTGACTTTCAATCAGCACAGCAGCCAAACCATTCCAACCACACAAAAAAAACCCATGGGGGTGCCAGGGGTCTGTCAGTATTTGTATTGGTATACCTCTTTAATGTTTGTAATTTTACTTGGGTGAGTTTACAACTGGCTGAGGTATTGCTGACTTGTGGGTGCTCTTTATACTGTGATGGGTGTGTGCTGATGTTCAGAACCTGTGTTGTGCTATACTGATGTTACTTTTACGTGATTATTGTTCTTATGTGTGGCTTGTAACCCACCGGAATTGCTCTGTTTTAGAGATAATACTTTGAATTTGAATTGAATACAAATAGCATCCCCACTTTCCAGAAATTTGTGCCAGGAAACTCCCTTTTCTTTCCTCTCTTCGTTTCTGCCTTGTTCCTTTTTTTCGGGTCACCTCCTTCTTGTCTGTCTTCTGCCTTCTTGGTCCATTCTCCTGCAGTTTTTTTCCCAGAAAGACTTTAAAGATAACAGTTCTTTCCCAGACTGAAGTCAGATGCACTGGGCCTGACTTGTCAGGCACTTAACGGCAGCACAATGCATTTTCGCTCCCATGACAGACAACAGCAGTTGCTGTCTGTGCGTTAAATGAAGAAGAAGAAACCAAACTGAAACAAACTATGACGGCATGTTGTGTCGACATTATAAAAAACAGTATGAAAAATGGCAGTCTGACTGGCAGAGAGGCCATGCTTTCCCTCCAACAAAGAGGTTGCACATCCTCTGCCTTAGCCCAGTGGTCAGAGCGCTGTATCCATGTATGGAGGAAGGCTGCAGGTTCAAACCCTGTCTGACCCTGAGTGGATTCTTCCCACTGTACCTTTGCAATGACTCCAGGTAAAGACTGGACATATCAGGCAATTGGGCATAGCATCAATGAGGTATGCATTAATATCAAGATTGGCCATAACAGGCAAATGGGAATAGCAGGCGATGAGGTCTGCAGTGGCATAAAAATGGGGCATAGCAGGCAGTTGGGCACAGCAAACAATAAGGTCTGCAGCAACATAAAAATTGGGCATAGCAGGCAATGAGGTCTGCATCACCATGGAGACTTATCTGCAGCAGTTGCAGTGATGGGTAGTAGTGCAGGACAGTGGCAAGGACAAAGCATCACTGAACACCACTGAAAACTCACAACATAGTGCAGGACCTGCTCTCTCTGGTCGCCCCCCCCCAGCACATCTTCACTTCATAGTGCCCAATAAAGTGGGCTAGGCTGAAATACACAAATTGAGAGAGAGAGTTTGTGTGTGTGTGTGTGTGTGGCTTGGCCGGTGACGTTCATGGTTTAAGTGGTTTCTACTGATTTTTGCCAGTGTTGTGATACTGACAATGTGGTATCAAGCTACATTAAAAAAAATTTCATACATATGGTATGTTTTCGATTTTTTGTTTGTTTCCTACTCCTTTGTTTCCATACAAAAAACAACAACATGCAAGCACCACTCAAACAATTGTGTTTATTGTTATTTACTAGAGATTACATCAAAATTATGGATAAAAAATAAACAAACTTCAATACATGACACTGACATGTAAGAACAATACATGACAATGACATGTAAGAACAATAATGCAACGAACGTAACAATCAAAACACACTGGCACAGACACACAGAGTCACAGAGTCACACAGACACAGACACAGACACACACTCACACAACACACACACACAACACAACACAACACACACACACACACACACACAACACACCCACACCTCACTCACAACACAACACAACACACACCCACACACACACAACACACACCCACACACACACCCACGCACCCACACACATCCCCCCTCCCACACCCACCCACACACACAACACAACACAACACAACACATCACACACACACACAACACACCCACACCTCACTCACAACACAACACACACCCACACACACACAACACACACCCACACACACACCCACGCACCCACACACATCCCCCCCACACCCACCCACACCACACCCCTCACCCACCCCCAGAGAAGTTGTCCAGCACCATCCCATCTTCACAGGGCATGGCGGGCGTCCGCTCCAGCAGAGAGAAGATTCTGAACGAGGCCCCCACCGCCTGTGTTCAATCACACCTCGTCAGACATAGCCATCATCATCATCATCATCATCATCATCATCATCATCATCATCATCATCACCATCCATGCCCCCACCGCCTGTTTGTAATCACCACACCTCGTCTGACATCATCATCATCGTTACTATCCATACAGACATTGTCATCATCACCATCCATACAGCCATTATCATCATCATCATCCACACAGACATCATCATCATCATCCATACAGTCATCATCATCCATACAGTCGTCGTCATCATCATCATCATCATCATCATCATCATCATCATCATCATCATCATCATCATCATCATCACCATCCATACGGACATTATCAAACTTATCCCACCATCCGATTTACATTACCCTACCACCATCATCAAGACAGATGTCATCACATCATCTTCATCATTGTCACCATCAGACAGACACCATCACATCATCATCATCTTCTTCATCATCATCAGACAGACATCATCATCATCATCATCTTTGTCACCACCAGACAAACATTGTCACATCATCATCATCATCATCATCACATCATCAGATGAACATAATCACTTCATCACTAAGTAACATCTTCAAAGTCACAATGCAGCTACCTAAATGGTGGAGAGAAAAAAAAACCGCATATGCATAAATCTCATCATTGGTAGACCTTGGAGCTCTAAGCCAAGGAACACACACAAAAATCAGATGACAGACATTGTGCCATCATCATCAGCCAACCAGCTAGCTAGCCAGCCAGCCAGACAGACAGACAGAAAGGCAGACCAACAACCATAACTCTGTAATGTACCTGCATGAAATCTCCATAGAGGGAAGTCAGCATGCCAAAAGCCAGTGCCACTTGTAACGTGTAGAGAACGAAGGCTGTCCAACACAGTCATATCACATTCATTATTGAAAACATTATCACTGATAATGAAGGTAATGATGATCATAACAGTGATGGTGATAATGATGAGGACATAATTTTCTTCATAAATTCATAAATTGAATTGTGCTCAGTCAAGAACAATGATGTGAGTGTGTCAATTTGGGGGTGGGGTGTTAGCATTCAGACTTCATTTAAAACAAAGCACACACAGATACTTATTATGAAAACATGTTTTTTGTAAACATTTAACACTTTGTACCCCAAGAGTGCAGCTGCACTGCAGTCTCTGTGGACCAGCCCTGCAGCAGCTGAGTGCAGTGTGCACTGGGTCATCATAGTAAAATTATCATCTTTTTTGCTTGAAGCCTATTTCTTATGAAACTACGGCATTGTGTGGGTGAATGACTGCTTATCATGTAAGTGCATTAAAGTCTATGCAGCATAAAAACAAATGTTTTAATTATGGTGTGAAATTACATAATTGCTCTGATTTTAAGTGGTAACCCCAATGATGCGCTTATGATTCTTACACAGAGCATGCAACAAATACTTGCTGGAGTTGCAAGTATTTCTCACAGAATATTCTAAGGTTGAACATTTGCCTTGTGCTCCATGCTGCTCTGAAACTTGCCTGTTCTTTGATGACCTCCTTGGTTTTTGAGGCTTTAGTCTATTCAGAAGGATTCTAAGCAGTATTTGCCACATGTCCCTTTCCAATTCTTGAAAGTCTCTGCTCCTATGTATTCCAGTCACCCTGAGCTACAATGATATCTTCCTTTGGCGTCTGTTCTATGACCTCTTGCAGTTGATTGTAGAAGCCTTAAACATCTTCATCATCTTAGTTGGAGCATAAGCTCGTATGATGGTGATGTTAAAAGGTGCAGCCCTCAGACAGACAGTAATAAGTCAGCTAGACTGGTTGACACCCCATGATGGTATTCACAGTGTCTTTGTGGATGAGGAATCCAACTTCGTGTTTATGTTTGTCTTCACTGCCACTAAAGTAAAGTTTGTGGCCACACCACACTACACCACACCACACTATATTACAACACACCATATCACACCACACCACACTGTGCCATTCCATGTCACAGTACACCCTACCCCATGACACAGTGGCACAACAGCAGCAAAAACAGCACAGCAAAGAGGAAGAAAGGTGACAGACAAAACTCACAGGTTAAAATGCTTGCAGACAGAGAGACAGAAAGGTGACAGACAAAAGGAGAAAAGTGACAGACAAAACTCACAGGTTAAAATGCCTGGAGTCAGAGAGAGAAAGGGGACAGACAAAACTCACAGGTTAAAATGCCTGGAGTCAGAGAGAGAAAGGGGACAGACAAAACTCACAGGTTAAAATGCCCGGACACAGAGAAAGACAGGGGACAGAACAACACTCAGGTTAAAATGTCTGCAGACAGAGCAGAAAAATGACAAAACTCACAGGTTAAAATGTCTGCAGACAGAGACAGAAAAATGACAAACTCACAGGTTAAAATGCCTGCAGACAGAGAGAGAGAAAGGGGACAGACAAAACTCACAGGTTAAAATGCTGCAGACAGAGAAAGAGAGAAAGGGGACAGACAAAACTCACAGGTTTTAAATGCCTGCAGACAGAGAAAGAGAGAAAGGGGACAGACAGAGACAGAAAGGTGACAGACAGAGACAGAGAAAGAAAGGGGACAGACAGAGAAAGAAAGGGGACAGACAAAACTCACAGGTTAAAATGCCCGGAGACAGTGTGCCCTCATTCACCAGCTTGCCACCATACCACAGAACAAGGCAGATGGCTCCGTAAGACAGCGTGCCAATCAGTCCGTCAAAGGCACCTGCCATTCCATGCCAAAAACAACACTGTCACTGTATCATCATAAGAAGGGGGTGGCAGGATGGTTAAGACGTTCACCTACCAACAAGTCAGTCATGAGGGTTCTGGGTTTGATTCCCAGCCTAGCCCTTTCTTCCCAGTTTGAGGAAAAAAATCAAACTGAATGTCAAAGTTCTTTGATGAGACTATAAACTGAGGCCCAATGTGAGCGTACAGAGAACATCTTGCACACACATTAAAAACCCAACTCTGCCTTTTGGAAGAGTAGGCCATTGTATCCTGTCTTATTATGTCTCATCCTGTCCTGTCTCCTGTCCTCTAGGCCTACCCTACAGGGGAGGGGGGGGGGACGGGATAGCCTAGTGGTCCGAACATTGCGCTCGCAATTTGACGACCCAGGTTCGATTCCCGTTCGAGGGGATTTTTCCCCTGGAGTTAACATCAGTGCTGACTCTACTCTCCTCAAAAGTCTTTCCGAGGCCTAGTGTGCAAATGCATGCAGAACATCTTGCACACACATTAAATCCTGTTCCACTTTTTGTAAGAGAAGGCCGTTGTGTGCCGGTAGGGACAGATGACAAGATTTACAAAACTGCGTACATATGGGGACTGGATGTAAAGAAGCACACGAGTGCTTATTCCATCATCCTTGATATAAAAGATTTTTTTTTTTTAATTAAAAAAATAAATAAATAAATAAAATGGATGGGGGGAAAAGTTTGGGGCCCAAACAGGATTCGAACCACCGCACACTCCAACCCGGACTTTTCGCTTTCTAGGCAGGCGCTTTATTAAACCTCTAGACCACCGATCCACCTTGGAGTCTTGTTTTATGTCTCCCCCTGTCCCTGTCTCCTGTCCTCTACCCTTGTCTATGTGTGTTCTGTTCTCTGCTGAGCCTCCTCCTCTTTGGCCCAGAGTACCCACCTTGAGCTAGGGCCAGCTTGGAACCCACGCGGTAGCTCTTGTCCACCTCCCCGCCGTACATGGCCTTGACCTTGTCCTCCCCGGAGAACATGCGCACGGTGCGCATGCTGGACAGGGCCTCCTCTGCCTGGGTGCCTGCGTCTGCCAGCCGGTCCTGAAACTCCTTCCGCTTCTTCTGCACAAACCTCCCTGTACAAAGAAAAACATAGCGTGGCTTAGTGTGGTGTGGGTGTGTGTGGTGTGGTGTGGTGTGGTGTGGTGTGGTGTGGTGTGGTGTGGGTGTGGTGTGGTGTGGTGTGGTATGGTATGGTATGGTATGGTATGGTATGGTATACTATATAGTATAGTATAGTATAGTATAGTATAGTATAGTATAGTATAGTATAGTATAGTATAGTATAGTATAGTATAGTATAG
>CM060340.1:21912642-21957642 GCA_030674155.1 Stramonita haemastoma
ATCCACAAGTCTCTATTACAGTCTCAAAGACACATCACACAATGTCTCTATTACAGTCTCAAAGACACATCACACTATGTCTCTATTACAGTCTCAAAGACACATCACACATCACACAATGTCTCTATTACAGTCTCAAAGACACATCACACAATGTCTCTATTACAGTCTAAAGACACATCACACAATGTCTCTATTACAGTCTAAAGACACATCACACAATGTCTCTATTACAGTCTCAAAGACACATCACACAATGTCTCTATTACAGTCTCAAAGACACATCACACAATGTCTCTATTACAGTCTCAGACACATCACACAATGTCTAAATCTCAAAGACACATCACACAATGTCTCTATTACAGTCTCAAGACACATCACACAATGTCTCTATTACAATCTCAAAGACAATCACACAATGTCTCTATTACAGTCTCAGAGACACTTCACAAACATAAAAAGGGATTGCTGTATGAAATCTCTATCTCACGAAATGGGCAGAGAAGTTACCAATATCTGAGTTTGATACATAACGACCACAATCTGGTGACCTGGATTCAATTCCCATTCGAAGGGATTTTCCCCTGGAGTTAACATCAGTGCTGACTCCACTCTCCCCAAAAGTCCTTCAGATGAGACAATAAACTGAGGCCCCCGTGTGCAAACGCATGCAGCACATCTTGCGCACATGTTAAATCCTGTTCCGCTTTTCGTAAGAGTAGGCCATTGTGTGCCTGTGGGAACAGATGACAAAAGATTTACAAACTTGCATACACACCGGGACTGGATGTAAAAAAGCACATGAGTGCTTATTCCATTATTCTCAATATAAAAGAATAAATAAATAAAATAAAATAAACAATACATGCTTCCAAATCAAGTCAGCAACACTGAAACATCAAAAGTAATAAAAAAAATAATAAATAAGCACAAAGTCCCCCCCCCCCCCCAAAAAAAGGTAAAAGGTACAGGAAAGGTAGGTACAAAGTACCCCCAAAACGAAGGTAAAGATAAGGTAGGTACAAAGTACCCCCAAAACAAAGGTAAAAGGTACAGATAAGGTAGGTACAAAGTACCCCTAAAACAAAGGTAAAGGTTAGGGAGGTACAAAGTACCCCCCCACCAAAAAAAAACCCCCCAAAAAAAACACACACAAAAAAAACCCAAGCCCAGAAGACACAGTGACACAATACACGTTGTTTGCATTGCCTCACCTGTTGACATCAAAGAAGGCGATGTCTTGACGAACGACGGAGCCAAACAAGGCCTGACGTAGGCGCGCCACCATGCGCTGTCCTGCCAGGACAAAGATCCAGGCTCGAACCATGGAGAACAAGGCACCACAGGTGTACACCCCCAGCAGGATCAGGACAGTCTTGTTCAAGTCCTCTGTCATGCAACATCCACCACCCAGGTCACTCTCACAAAGAGAAGAATACCCCCCCCCCCCTCTTCGCCATGTGTGTGGTATATTGCATATCTCCCACACCTCCCATTTTCAATTCCGTTTGCTGATAACAAGTTTTGGTACAGTTGGACATCAGGTGTGTGTTTTTTTTTGTTTTTTTTTTATATTCTTTTATATCAAGGATAATGGAATGAGCACTCGTGCTTTTTTTTTTTTTACATCCAGTTTGGTCAATCTTGTCATCTGTTCCCACCAGCACACAATGGCCTACTCTTACAAAAAGCATCCACATCCACCTACAACATCCACCACCCAGGTCACTCTCACAGAGAGAAGAACTCCCTTCCCTCCACACACCCCTTCCTCATGTGTGTGGAATATTGCATATCTCTTACACCTGTCACTTTCAATTCTGTTTGCTGATAACAAGTTTTGGTACAGTTGGACATCAGGTCTAAAAGATATGTGAACTATTCTATATCTATCTGTCTACTGCATCACTTGTGCTATGTTGATTCGGGTTTAAAGATGAATGGACTATTCTATATCTATCTATCTACTGCATTGCTTGTGCAATGTTAATTCAGGTTTAAAGATGAATGGACTATTCTATATCTATCTACTGCATTGCTTGTGCAATGTTAATTCAGGTTTAAAGATGGGTGGACTATTCTGTATCTATCTACTGCATTGCTTGTGCTATGTTAATTCAGATTTAAAGATGAATGGACTATTCTATATCTATCCTACTGCATTGCTTGTGCATGTTAATTCAGGTTTAAAGATGGTGGACTATTCTTATCTATTCTACTGCATTGCTTGTGCTATGTTAATTCAGGTTTAAAGATGGTGGACTGTTCTGTATCTATCTACTGCATTGCTTGTGCAATGTTAATTCAGGTTTAAAGATGGGTGGACTGTTCTGTATCTATCTACTGCATTGCTTGTGCTATGTTAATTCAGGTTTAAAGATGGGGACTGTTCTATATCTATCTACTGCATTGCTTGTGCTATGTTAATTCAGGTTTAAAGATGGGTGGACTGTTCTGTATCTATCTACTGCATTGCTTGTGCTATGTTAATTCAGGTTTAAAGATGGGTGGACTGTTCTATATCTATCTACTGCATCACTTGTGCTATGTTAATTCAGGTTTAAAGATGGGTGGACTGTTCTGTATCTATCTACTGCATTGCTTGTGCTCTGTTTAATTCAGGTTTAAAGATGGGTGGACTGTTCTATATCTATCTACTGCATCACTTGTGCTATGTTAATTCAGATTTAAAGATGGGTGGACTGTTCTGTATCTATCTACTGCATTGCTTGTGCTATGTTAATTCAGGTTTAAAGATGGGTGGACTGTTCTGTATCTATCTATCTATCTACTGCATCACTTGTGCTCTGCCAGAGAAGGGACACTAGGGACGGGCAGAGAGTGGGATGTCTTCACAAAAGAAGCTCGCTTCAAACAAGGGTTCATGCAGATGCAGAACATCTTGTGCACATGTTAAATCCTGTTCCTCTTTTCGTAAGAGTAGGCCATTGTGTGCCGGTGGGAACAGATGACAAGATTTACAAAACTGCATTAACACAGGGACTGGATGTAAAAAAAAAAAGCACACAATTGCTAATTCTACTATCCTCAATATAAAAGAATAAAATAAAATAAGAATTTTAATAAAATAAATGCTCTGTCAGCCTACACTCCAGGGAACAGGGCCACAGCCACAACCCAACTCATGTACAGACATCTTCTCTTATCTTGTTTTGCATTGTATCATTTTGTTTTGTATTGTTCAAATGTTCTTTTAATGAACCAGTCCACATGCAGAACCTTTATTCCACTTAAAGATGATGTTCTATTCAATTAATGAACCAGTACACATACAGAAACTTTATCCACATAAAGATGAGTTTATCAATAATGAACCATCACACACACAATCTTATTCGACATAAAGATGATGTCTATCATGAACCAGTCCACACGCAGAAACTTTATCCCACAAAGAACTAATGTTCTATTATCTCAATCAGCCAAATCAAGAGAAGGCCTGTTACTGTAATTATTTCATGGGGGGAAGATTGCAGACAACAGATGGAAGGAAATGGCAGCTAAAAGCAGATCACAGCAGCTAACAAATGAAATGAGAGACAGCTGCTGTTAAAGTATTGGCACACTGCCTGCCTGCTGACACTCATCACAAAGCCGGCTCGCTTTATGCCCAGTGTGAACAGGAAAAAACCCCAACATCTTAGCAGATGTTCTTGTTTTAATCTCTTTACTGCGCTGTTGATGAACAGCGTTCATCACAGAAACTGTTGCCAGCAATGCTCAGTTGACGATTGCTGTTTGTCATGATTCAACGCTCTCTCTGTTTCGTCCAACATGTGGCTGAGCAAAAGATGATAGCAGTGAAAGGGTTAAATACTGCATTTCCTTGAATGAATGTTGATATTAAACAGCTCTGAACACTTCAGAACAAATGTAGCACAAAAAGTTATAACACTTCAGCTCATAGTCTCTCTCACTTTGAATGAAAACAATGGCTTATATGAACGTATCTTAGATTTTAAAAAAAAGTTTTAAGCATTATAAGCCCAAATCTTTAGATAACTATAAACAGAAATAACGCAACAGATGCATTTAACTTTAGATAAAAATAGTGTAGCAGTATTATATGCATGTAACTTTAAATGGCCATATTGGGTAGAATGCGTAGTGCCTGGTCTTCTCCTGTGCTTGTAACTCTGCAGGAGGTCTGCCCACTGGCCTCAGCTGACTTCAAGGCAGCTTATTAAAAAGTTGATAACTAAAATTGTCTGTCTATAGTAGATAGACAGACAAGACAGACAAGACAAGACAGACAGAAGACAGACAGACAGAGACAGACAGACAGACAGACAGACAGAGACAGACAGACAGACAGACAGACAACAACAGACAGATAGATAGGACAGATAGGACAGATAACGTTTCCATCCCATACCCCTATACTGACCCATGGACTTGGTTGCAGCATCGACAACTTTGCCGAAGAAGAGAGGGGCAATAATCTGGGATCCGCTGGAAATCAGCATGGCTCCAAGGCCCCCCAACAGCAGCGGACTTTCCTGTGCTCCACACAAATAAATGAATTGTTATTCTTCTTCTTCTTGTTCTTCTTCTTGTATGTTACACATTTGTTTTAAAAAAAATCCTCTGATTATGGGAGTATGGCTGCATATTTGGTGAGGCACTCAAAAAGTCATGCATGCAAACTTCTCCTGCAGTCAGTGTGTACAAAGTTGCACTACAGTCTGTTATTCCCAGGTGTGCTGAGTGATGTCAACAGAATGCAGATCTATTTGAATGGCCCCTCAGTTTGGCCCCACAACACACAACACCACCACCACCACCAAACAAGCAACACAACAACAAACAACATATCCAGTCAAGTAAAAGTCTCAGTCACCAATCTGATATTCAATGAATCCTTCTTCTTCATCCAATGCTCAGACAGCTACTACTGTTGTCTGTCATATTCACGAGTAAAAATGTGTTGCACTGCTTTTAAGCGCCTGACAAGTCAGGCCCAGTGCATCTGACTTTGGCATGGGAGAGAATTGTTAGGCCTTAGTGGGGTCCCCAGCCAGAAGAGCCCTACACTGCTGCTGGCTCAGTCTAGTGTATTCAGTGGTGTCTGTTCAAAGCTAACATACACAGGACACCATCTCGGGGGGACAGGATAGCCTAGTGGTCAGAACATTGTGCTCACAATTTGATGACCTGGGTTCAATTCCCATTCGAGGGGATTTTTCCCCCTGGAGTTAACATCAGTACTGACTCCACTCTCCCCAAAAGTCCTTCTCATGAGACTATAAACCGAGACCCATGTGCGAACGCACGCAGAACTTCTTGCGCACATGTTAAGTCCTGTTCCGCTTTTCCTAAGAGTAGGCTATTGTGTGTTGGTGGAAACAGATGACAAGATTTACAAAACTGCATATACACAGGGACTAGATGCAAAAAAAGCACAGGAGCACTTATTTCATTATCCTTGATATAAAAGAATAAACAAATGAATGAATAAATAGATAAATAAATAAATGAATAAATAAATAAAAATCTCCTCAGTCCCCTACAGACAACAACAACAGCTTAGTTGCAGAGGCAGACGGAGTGAGATACCCAGCTGGAATGGTGACCACCACAAACCACCAGGTAGGTCTGCAGACACCTGCTGTATTGGCCCAAGTAATCTGAGCAACAACACTCTATAAATTACAGTCCAGGACTGTAAAGAATGTCAACCTGAATCAATCAAGATCATGTTGCAGTGACTGTTATGTTGGAGAGAAAACAGCTCCATCAGGGTGTTGGAGATGTAAACTGGACTGTGTATGGAGCACAGCATGCGTGCAGTGCCTGCTTGTTCAGAAACTGAGAGAACAGCTGTAATAGTTCAGGACTGCGGGAATATGTTATTCTAAATGTAATCTATCTATGTGAGCAGTGACTTACTTATTCTTTTATATCAAGGATAATGGAATGAGCACTTTTGTGCTTTTTTTTTTTACTTCCAGTCACCCTGTGTGTGTGTGTGTGTGTGTGTGTGTTGTGTGTGTGTGTGTGTGTGTGTGTGGTGTGTATGTGTATGTGTATGTGTGTGTGTGTGTGTATGTGTATGTGTGTGTGGGTGTGTGGTGTGTGGGTATGTGTGTGGTGTGTGGGTGTGTGTGTGTGAGTGTGTGTGTGTGTGTGGAGTGTGCGTGTGCATGTGTGTGTGCGTGCGTGCATACGTGTGTGCGTACGTGCATGTGTGTGTGTATGTGTGTTTATTTTATTTTTTTTATTTATTCTTTTCTATCGAGGATAATGGAATAAACACTCGTGTGCATTTTAACATCCAGTCCCAGTGTGTATGCAGTTTTGTAAATCTTGTCATCTGTTCCCACCAGCACCCAATGGCCTACTCTTGAATGTATGTGTGTGTGTGTGTGCATGCGTGCATGCATGCCTGCCTGCCTGCATGCATGCCTTGTGTGTGTGTACGTGACTGACCTCTTTAGCCAGAGAGAACAGCTTCAGCAGCCCAGGGCTCTTGGGGATGACCCTGCCCTCCTTGTTCAGCTCCTGGCCCTGCTCGTTGAACTGGTGCAGCACCCGCGTCCTCGATAGGCCCCGCATGGCCCCCATGCTCCACAGGCCCAGGGTCAGCTCCACCAGGGTCAGGGCCACGAAGGAGACGCACTCGGCATTGTAGGTGGCGTGCATCTTCTCCAAGCCGGGGCTGTGGATGTACTGTTCCAGGACCAGGCCCCCCTTCACCACCCCAAACACCAGGCAGCAGAAGGGGATCAGTTTGACCGCCACGTGCAGCGCTGTGGCGCGCCGTTTCCACTTTCTGTCGTAGGGAGAGTCGATGAGCTTGTAGGAGGACTCCTCCAGCTTGCTGATGGCGGGCAGCAGGGTCACGGTCTTCAGCAGAGCCAGTACGGTGATGTCGAACACGGAGCCGGTCAGCTGGAAGTGGAGGACGCTGTCCTCGAAGTACTCGCTGTCTCCACCTGTTGTCGGGTTTGATTAACAAGACCGGCAGTTTTAGTTAACCTGAAGGGCCTGCCTAGGCTACACATACAACATAACCTGATGTGCATACTTACACTTCAGATGCAACATAAACAACATACTCTGAAGTGCATGTTTACACATGCAACATAACCTGATGTGCATGCCTACACATAGAACATAACCTGAAGTGCCTGCCTAGCCTATACACACAACACAACATGAAATGCATGCTTACACATGCAACATAACCTGAAGTGCATGCCTACACATGCAACAACCTGAAGTGCATGCCTACACATGCAACATGACATAAAGTGCATGACTACAGCTACACACACAGCATAACCTGAAGTGCATACCTACACACACAACATACCCTGAAGTGCATGCTTACACATACAACAATTAACATACCCTGAAGTGCATGCTTACATAATTATATAGACAACAACCCTGAAGTGCATGCTTACACACACAACAACCTGAAATGCATGCTTACATATACAATATACCCTGAAATGCATGCTACATGTATATACAAATACCCTGAAGTGCATGCTTACATACATGAACAACATACCTGAAGTGCATGCTCTTACATGCACACAACAACCTGAAGTGCATGCCTACAAATCAACAATACCTGAAGTGCATCCTACACAGCAACAACCTGAAGTGCATGCCTACACATGCAACAACCTGAAGTGCATGCCTACACTGCAACATCTAAGTGCATGCCTACACATGCAACATCTGAATGTGCTACAATGAAACTGAATGCATGCTACATCATGCAACAACCTGAATCATCTCACATGAACTACTGAAGTCATCCTACACTGCCACATCTGTGCTGACACTATGTCTCTTTTCATCTAGTCTGTCTCTTGTTCTATATGTCTGTGTCTCTCATTACACTGACTTGGCTTTGTCTGTCTGTCTGTCTGTTCTCTGTCCGCTCGTCTCTCTCACTCACTAACTCACTCACTCACTCATTCACATATCTCTCTCTCACACACACACACACACACACACACACACACACACACACACACACACACACACACACACACACTACACACACAAAGTGCTTATTCTATTATCCTCGATATAAAACAATAAATCAATAAATAAATGAAATCAAATTAAATCAAACACACACACACACACACACACACACACACACACACACACACACACACACACAACACACACACACCACACACAACACACACACAAACTCACACACATACACACACCCACTCACACACCACACACACACACACACACACACACACACACACACACACACACACACACAGAGGAAGACTGACCGCAAAGCCACAAGATGATGGACAAGAACCCGTTGAGGGTGACGATGGCACAGAAGAGGTTGGCATAGCGTGCAGTGGGCAGAGTGTAGGTGTGGTAACTGACAGTGTGCACTGGACCCTCCTCCTCCACACTCTTTTTCTTCTCTTTCTCTCTTTCTTGCCTGTCTCCTCTCCCATGATCCTTCTGATGTCTTTCTGCAGGCATCTTGGCCACAGATTTTTGTCAAGAGCTGATGTCTTTAGCTCTAGACAAAAAAAAAAAAGACACTAAAATTTCACGAGTCAGTCACTTGAAAAAAAACAAAAAAACATGTGAAAAGAATTATGGGTTTTCACAGCAAAATAACCTGTATTTGTTGTTGATCACTTACTGAAGCAATAGGCCTATACTCCAGGCTTTTGTCTTTTCTCAAGATAAGACATAAAAAAGACTGACGGAATAGCCTAGTGGTCAGAACACTGCGCTCGCAATTTGACGACCCGGGTTCGATTCCCGTTTGAGGAGATTTTTCTCCTGGAGTTAACATCAGTGCTGACTCCTCTCTCCCCCACAGTCCTTCAGATAAGACTTTAAACCGAGGCCCCATGTGTGAACACACGCAGAACATCTTGCACACACGTTAAATCCTGTTCCGCTTTTCGTAAGAGTAGGCCATCGTGTGCCGGTGGGAACAGATGACAATATTTACAAAAACTGCATACACACGGGGACCGGATGAAAAAAAGCACATGATTGCTTATTCTGTTATCCTCGACATAAAAGAATAAATAAATAAATAAATAAATAAATCCTCGATATAAAAGAATAAAATAAAAAAATAATGATAAAAAAGAAAATTTATAAACAAGAGTTTCTTTTCACAGCAAACCTGAGTGCCTTCAAGTTACCTTTCAGGCTTCTGTCAAGTCTTTCCTCAAGCGGTGTGGTGGGTATAGCTTGCATGCATCCAGTAAAGTATTAATAAGTGCATGAGTCCAAAGCCTTATTTCACCCATTGTTTATTCAATCAGACTGGTAAATGACTGGGAGAGCTCTCATAATATATTTCTGTGTCTGTTTTCAGTAATCACTTCTTTCTGTGACCTTTAATGCCTCTCTTATTTTTCTTCTCTTCCTTTATCAGTTTATGTCCAGAATCTTTGTCACATAATGTTCCACTACAGCTGTCAGAAATGAGAAAATATAGATCTGTTAATACTGACACAGATCTATCTATACTGTATACAGCATTACAGGGCATGTGCTAACACATTTTTTACAAGATATAGCGCTATATAAATTCCATGGTTTTTTGTTGTTGTTTTTTTCTTCTTCTTCTTCTTCTTCTTCTTCTTCTTATTATTATTATTATTATTATTATTATTATCATTATAATAACAACTAAAACAATTTATTTTAAGAAAGAGGGGGGGGGGGGGGGGTTAAGGGCCAAGCTATATTTGTGGTGATGCTCTTACCCCTGGGAATGCAGTCCAAAATTAAATCAGAGAAATCTGGCTTGACTGTGTAAAAAAATGTTATAATTTTTTTAAATACTGTTATTGTTATTATTAAAATCATCATTATTATAATATTAGTTATTAATTAACAGAAAAACAAATCAAATGACAATGGTAAAGAAAACTGGCAAATAAGCAAGTAGCAAATAAAAAAAACATAGCCATTCAAACAACTGAAAACATCATGATGATCATCCCACCACCATCAATTAACAGAGAGACAGAGAGAGTGTGTGTGTGTGTGTGGGTTGGTGCGTGCACAGAAGATAATTTTGACAAATAAAACATTGATAAGAATGATCAAATACATCTGGCTAAAACATTTACATAACCAAGTATTATAACCAAGAAATCAACAAAACCTAAGCATGTTCAACGATCATTCTAGGCTACCGAATCGTCATTCATTATCTTTAGAGTAGATTACACTGATATAATGTACTGTACGACTCACTCACCAGTGTTATGGCTTGGGAAAAACTTATTGGTTCTGCAAATGATGGTCTGCAGATTCTGTCCTCTTTTTTTCTTTTTTTTTTAATCCAGTTCAGTGCATTGTAACCCTCACTTGTTTAGTTTCGATTCCAATTTCCTACCACCTCAGTCTGACTGATGAATGACGAGAGATGAGAGAAAAATTGCGTGTGCCGGCACAGACGATTTTTGCATGACTCAGGCATTTAAGAATAGCTCTTTACAAATGTACTTTTAAGGCATACGTAGGGTGACATTTTTTCCCTTTTAAAGTTTGGTTAACTCTAAGGATTTAAAGGAGTCTTGCCGGCGAACAGCGTCCTTAACAGTCATTGTTGACCATTGAGGTTGTTCGATTACACAACTGTGGGCTAGTTTATGAAAGTTATCTTTCCTTGGCAGTGACGCGATAAACAAATTCTAGCCTAAAGATCACAGGTGGATATGGGCAACAGAAAAAATAATACTGATCTTTGCAAGTCATTAAACAGGGTTTACAAATGTTTCTCTTAATCATATTTTTCCATATAGGCCTACTTGCTTTACTATATAACCAGACGCGATAGCCGAGTTGCTAAGACGGTAGGCTTCGACTTCAGTCCCATGGATCATTTATTTTATTTATTTATTTTATTCATTTATTCATTTTATTCTTTTATATCGAGGATAAGGGAATAAGCACTCTTGCCCATTTTTTATTTTTAGTCCAGTCCCCCCTCCCCCCTGTGTGTATCACTCACTCACTCAGCGGATAGCCTAGTGGTCAGAACATTGCGCTGGCAATTTGAAGACTCGGGTTCGAATCCGGTCGAGGAAATTTTCTTCCTGGAGTTAACATCAGTGCTGACTCCACTCTCCCCAAAAGTCCTTCGGAAGAGACTTTAAACCGAGGCCCCGAGTGCGAACGCACGCAGAACATCTTGCGCACACGTTAAATCCTGTTCCGCTTTTCGTAAGAGTAGGCCATCGTGTGCCGGTGGGAACAGATGACAATATTTACAAAAACTGCATACACACGGGGACCGGATGAAAAAAAGCACATGTTGCTTATTCTGTTATCATCGATATAAAAGAATAAATAAATAAATAAATAAAAGTCCCATGTCCCAAAGGACGTAGGGGGGACATGAGAGAAGACGCAACAGAGATCTTTTTCCATGCTTCACGATCCTGTGTGGCTAGTAGGAGGTGTTGCAGGGGTTGGGCGGTCCAGTCTTTGATGTTGTCAAACCATGATTTCTTTTGGCGGCCTCTTCTTCTCTTGCCCTCGACTGTTCCTTGCAAGATGGTTTTTGCTAGGGTGTTGTGACTTGTGGTGTGACCAAACCACATCAGCTTTCTCCTCTTTATGGTGGAGAGCAGAGGCTCTTGGGGGCCCACACGCTTTTTGATTTCTTCTTTCACATAGTTATTGGTCTTGTGTTCTTTGTATGATATTTTGAGGAGTCTTCTGTGGCACTTGTTCTCGAATGCTTGGATTCTCCTCTCTAACTCAGCTGTCAGAGTCCATGATTCACTGCCATATAGGAGGATAGATATCACGAGGGATTTGTAGAGGTGGTATTTGGTGCAGAAGCTGATGTTGTTGCTTCTGATGATCCTCTCGAGTCTGACTAGAGCAGATGTTGCTGTTGCAATGCGAGCTTTCACTTCATTGTTTGATGTGCCATTTTTTGTTAGGATGGAGCCTAAGTATTTGAACTGGCTCACCTCTTCCAATATTTCTCCATTCATCTTTATTTCCGTGCTGTCATTACTCGCGCTGTTGACCATGATCTTCGATTTCTCTGTACTGACCTCCATGCCGTATGCGCTCGCTCGATCTGTTAAATTGTCTGTGAGGATTTGCAGTTCTTGTTTGCTGCTGCCCATGAGGTCAATGTCATCTGCAAATCTGAGGTTGCAAAGGGGTCTTCCACCAATGGAGATGGAAGTGTGGTGGTTTTGCAGTGTCTCTGTCATGATGTTTTTGAGGAAGAGGTTGAAGAGTGCAGGTGAGAGAAGGCAGCCCTGGCGGACCCCAACCGTGGTCTTGAAGAACTCGCCCACGTGATTGTTCATGAAAACTGCACTTCTTGCATTCTCGTACAGAGCCTTGATGACTTCAATTAGGCAGTTGTCAATGTTGAAGTGCCTGAGTACTTGCCAGAGGCCGTCATGCCATACCCTGTCAAAGGCCTTTTTGAAGTCTATAAAATTGTGGTACAAGTCTTTTTGGTGTTGGAGATGCTTCTCTATCAGAATTCTCAGATTGAAAATTTGTTCCATTGTGCTGTGTTTTGGTCTAAAGCCCGCTTGTTCTTCTGCCAGGAGTTTTTCCACTTGGTTTTTAAGTCTGTTGAGGACTACCTGCAGCATGATCTTGCTAGGATGGCTTATGTGTGTATGCAGTGTTGTAAATGGCATCTGTTCCCACCAGCACAGGATGGCCTACTCTTACGAAAAGCGGAACAGGATTTAACGTGTGCGTAAGATGTTCTGCATGCGTGCAAACACGGGGCCTCGGTTTATAGTCTCATCCGAAGGCCATGAAATCATGAGCGGCATCTAGTAAATTAAAGGTGGGGATTTTTATGATCACCCCTGGAGGTCAACTTCAAGTGCAGACCTGCCAGTACCTTAATTCCCTTTGTGTGGCTTATATGCAGAAGGTCTAATATGCACGTTAAAGATCCCGTCACTCATGTCAGCGTCTGATGCTTTACGGAAACAGAAACATAGAGAATGGAAAGAAGAAAAACCACTTTTGGTCTACACAATTATTCAATTTTTTCAGTCACAAATGTTTCTATCTAATTACTATTAAAGTGTGACTTCTGCCCTCTCTAGTCTGACTTGTATTTACCTACAGTACTTGAGAGAGGGAGAGAGAGAGAGGAGAGAGAGAGAGAGAGAGAGAGAGGAGAGAGAGAGAGAGAGAGAGAGAGAGAAGAGAGAGAGAGAGAGAGAGAGAGAGAGAGAGAGAGAGAGAGAGAGAGAGAGAGAGAGAGAGAGAGAGAGAGAGAGAGAGAGAGAGAGAGAATCCACTGATGTTATTCTTGAATGATTATACTATTCTGAATGTTTTATTTTTGTTTTTTCTTATAGCCTCATCAATGTTGTTTGACTTGATGTCTTAGAATATCCACTGTTGTTATTCTGCATTTGTATTCTTGAATGATTATACTATTCTGAATTTTTTTTATTTAGTTATTCACACTTATTGGCTCATTTCTCCTATCATATGTAATATGTATATCATATCTATCTAATATTGTACACTCCGTCTCATTCCCTCCACTCTGATGCAGATACCCTGTGCTTTCCAATACCTAGATTCAACAATCCACTGTTGGCTGTCGCTCTTTCCCTATTTCTGGTCCAGTGATCTGGAACGACCTCCCTCTCTCCCTTCACCAAAAGTCTACCTATGACACTTTTAAATCCAGCCTCAAGACCTTTTTATTTAAAACCTAAGATTTTCCCCTCCTGTTTCATCTCAAATCTGTCCCTGCTTTCGACAGCTGAAATCTGCATCACCCTGCCAAAGTGTAACCTTTATGTGTGTGTGTATGTGTCTGTGTGTGTGCATGTGCGTGCGAGTCTGCACACATTGATGTTTCATGGATGCATAGTTGCGTATATTTTTTAGGTGTGTGTGTGGACACGAATGCATCAACATGTACATAATTATGCGCGTGTGTGTTTGTGTTTCTACAGACTTTGATGATGTCACCATCACCTGTAGTTATAGTGGATCTACAGATGACAGGTAGAGTGTCACAATCACCTGTAGTTATGGCAGGTGAACAGACATGCAAAGAGTCACTATCAGTGTCACCTGTCGTTATGGCAGGTGTACATATAACATAGTGTCACCATCACCTGTAGTTATAGCAGGTGAACAGACATGTAGAGTGTTGCCATCACCTGTAGTTATGGCAGGTGTATAGACATGTAGAGTGTCACCATCACCTGTAGTTATGGCAGGTGTACAGACATGTAGAGAGTCACCATCACCTGTAGTTATAGCAGGTGTACAGACATGAAGAGTGTCACCATCACCTGTAGTTATAGCAGGTGTACAGACATGTAGAGTGTCACTATCAGTGTCACCTGTAGTTATGGCAGGTGTACATATAAAATAGTGTCATCGCCTGTAGTTATAGCAGGTGTACAGACATGTAGAGTGTTACCATTACCTGTCCTTATAGCAGGTATACAGACATATAGTGTCACCATCACCTGTAGTTATGGCAGGTGTACAGACATGTAGAGTGTCACCACCACCTGTAGTTATGGCAGGTGTACAGACATGTAGAGTGTCACCATCACCTGTAGTTATGGCAGGTGTACAGACATGTAGAGTGTCACCATCACCTGTAGTTATAGCAAGTGTAGACACATAGTGTCATTGTCACCAGTAGTCAGACCTTTGGCAGGTGCACTGTTGGTCTGTGTTTGGCACTGACTTCTTTAGTGTGCGCACAAAGAGAACGCTTGCTCGCGCCAAAAGCAAGCGCAATAAAGCAAGTGCGTGTAATGAAAGCGCTTGCTTGTCGTTGAGGTGGACATACAGAAAGCCTGAAAATCGCGCTTGTGGCTGGTAGAATTTTGTCATTTGGCACCATGGCGGAATCAAGTGAAGACGAACTATTGTTGCTGGACAGTGTTTTGCCGAAAATTATCCTAGGAAAACGCAAACGAATGGGTGTTCATGAGATAAATAAAAGGAGGCAAATGGAAAGTGAATATCATCATTTGTTTCCTTTGCTTAAAGGACCCCTTCACGTTTTCAGTCCTACTTGAGAGTGAGCCAAGAGACATTCAACTAGATCTTAGAAAAAATTGAACCGGAGATAGCAAAGAACTGGTGCAACTGGCACCAACAGTCAATTCTGCCAGAGGAGCGTCTAGTTATTATACTCATTTGAGTCATCCTTAGTTGAAATGTATGTGTATATACAGTTATATATATAAGTATGAAGACACTTGCTCGCGATAAAGAATTAACTTTTGATTCTTTACGCTTCCCAAGCGTTGCTTGAAATTGCAGGCGTGATAAAGCAAGTGTGCTTTTTGTGCGGCACAAGCAAATTTTGAACAATATTACACGCGCTCGCTTTATCGCGCTCGCTTTTATCGCAAGCAAGCGTTCTCTTTGTGCGCACCCTAACAGAGGCTCCATGCCCAAAGAGAAAACTACACTAGTACCCCAGTAGGGAGAAGGGGGTTGGGGGGGGGGGGGGGGGGGATGGAGAAGAGAAATCAGGAAAGGTCATGGGGTCATTGAATGTTATATCAGGATAGCACTGGATGATTTGCATCTTTGTGAGTGAATAGGAAGTTTCACAATGTTGATGGAAATATATTGTGAACAAACTTTGCATACATTTACTAACAAACGGTGAACAACCAGAATAAATTATAAGATAATAATATATACAACTCACTCAAACTTTTTCATCCATATAGAAAAAAACAACTACACATAACACCCACAGTTGAAGCAGCTTGCTTTATTGGAAATAACAAATCTTTGAGTTGGCCATTTTGTGTTGCCAAACAAACGAAAAAACATGTTCAAAAACAAGGAACCAAAACATTTTTTCTTTTTTAGTTAATTTGTGTTGGAACAAGTTAAGTACAAAAGGCACTTTGATCCTTTATTTATCACAGGGAATTTATCATGCATGGCCACTTACACTATGACAAGTCACCTCAACAAGCAGAAAAAAGGAGGTTGTTTTTTTTTTGTTGCTACTCACGGGGAAAATATGGTGACTCGTCATACATTACAGGCTGTTCACAAAAAATTTTTCTGCAGAAACATGAGGTCATGGTGTGTCACATTTGTGTGTGTTCTGGGTATTAGTTATGCGTGATGGCAGAATAGAAAACTGCGTCGTGATGCGATCCCCCCACCCTACCCCACCCTAGCAGTTATTCCCTACACTATTGGGAATTATCTTGCCCCCTCTCCCCTTATCCCACTGCAGAGTATTTGAGGTCCCTCCTCCCCTTCCTTTTCACTACAGAGTGTTTGAGGTTTCCTCCCCTGTTACCCCCTACAGAGTGTTTGAGGTTTCCTCCCCTGTTATCCCCACTGCAGAGAATTTGAGGTTTCCTCCCCTGTTATCCCCTACAAAGTGTTTGAGGTTTCCCCCCCTCTTATCCCCTTCAAAGTGTTTGTTCCCTGTTATCCCACTGCTGAGTATTTGAGGCCACATCCCCCTCCTCCCTCCCTCCCTACCTCCATGTTATCTTACTACAGTGATTGGCCAACACTACGCCATAACATCTCCCTGAATTTTGACAAATGAACCAAACCCTCCACCCCTCCCCTTTTTTTTTTGGTTCTCGCCCAAAGTGGAATGAATGAGTGTTAGTAAGAGGGATTGGTTGAGCAGGCCTACTACATCAGGAGGAAGACATGTATACACATGCCTGACCTCCTCTGAAGTCGGAGTATGGCTGCCTATATGGCGAGGTACTTGAAAATAGTCATACACGCAAACTTCTCATTCAGTGTGCAGTTTCAAATCTCACAGTGATTCCCAGGTGGGATTAGTGAGTCAGAGTGCACATTCTGGGTGACCCCCCAGAGTGTTAAGCTGGGGAAGAACAACAACAACAACATGGCTGACAGAGACGGGGTTGATGCTCTGTGCTGGTCTGTCAACGTGTGTACAGTTATGTTGGTCAGCGTCTTGACACGTTAGTGCTGGCCAGTGGGGGATTGATCAACAGCCACTGAGAGCTGAAAGTATCCTGCAGATATTTGAATGCACAACCAAGTTTGGGTTTTTTTTAGGGGGTGCGGGGTGCAAGGGTTGTCACAAAATGACTGCACAATCGATCCAAAATGAAAATAACTTTGGTCAAAAACTCAAAACAAACCCCCCCTCCCCCCAAAAAAGAAGAGAAAATTACTTTACAATATCTAAAAAAAACCCAACCCAACAAACGAATAATTATTACCAAAAAATAATACATATATATATATATAAAAAGACTATACAATATCTACTTCTGACTAAAAGAAAGATATAATGAAGCTGCATATTGTTTTGTTTCATTGTGTTTGAACTTGAAATATGTCAGGGAAAGGAAAAGAATAGCACTGATATCCCTGAAGTCTGAATGCTGCTACTTTCTAAACGGTAAGGGGGAAAAAAACAGTTCCATACCCCAAAAATCTCACCACTGGTGAACCTCAGAGCTCTAGCTGAGGAAGGGAAAAAAAAAAAAAAAGATAGCAGCAAAACGACCGCCACCTCCTGGAATGACAAACACTCTACTTCACTCTGGTTTCTGGCTGGTCAGCGATCCCTTACCTGGGGCAAAGACATGGCGGCTGGTTGTTTGGTGTTTTTTTTGTTTTGTTGTTTCGGGAGGGGACGTTATCTTTTAAAGCCAAAGCCTGGACAATTAAAAAAGCATTTCCAAAGCTGACATGGATACGAGCTAGATTGACGTGAAAGCCACTGCGCTCTCTCTCTCTCTCTCTCTCTCTCTCTCTCTCTCTCTCTCTCTCTCTCTCTCTCTCTCTCATACACACACCACACACACGTCTGATCATAGGCATTAACCAAAAACTAGTCAGCATTCATCAACTTGAAACATTAAGAAACAGAACAAAATTCTTAGAATTAATAACAGGAAATACCCCAGATATTTTGTTTTCATCTGTATAATGTCAATCATCACTCACTCATTTTCGTTTCTATGACGTAAGTATGGCTGCCTGCCCAGTGCTATAAAAACAGTCTTGAACTAAACTCTGCATCCTCCAAGATTAAGAACAAAGATTTGTTTGGAATGCTGTGTTTTTGGACAGGGGTCTCTCACAGAAATTGACAAGAACTGACCTACTGATGTCAGCATTATGAAAGAACTGGCCTGCTGATGTCAGCATGATCAAAGAACTGGCCTGCTGATGTCAGCATTCTCAAAGAAGAGACTGCTGATGTCAGCATGATCAAAGAACTGGCTGCTGATGTCAGCATGATCAAAGAACTGGCCTGCTGATGTCAGCATGATCAAAGAAGAGGACTGCTGATGTCAGCATCATCAAAGAAGAGGACTGCTGATGTCAGCATGATCAAAGAAGAGGACTGCTGATGTCAGCATGATCAAAGAAGAGGACTGCTGGTGTCAGCATGATCAAAGAAGAGGACTGCTGATGTCAGCATGATCAAAGAAGAGGACTGCTGATGTCAGCATGATCAAAGAAGAGGACTGCTGATGTCAGCATGTGACTGAAATATCAAAGGAAGAAAGAGAATGTCATATCCTTCTTCAGCTGTCTACTGATTTTGATTTCAACTTTAAAAAAATATATTCCTTACCCACCTCTTTTCTCACTCCCAATCATGTTTATGCACTTGTAAATTCATTTGTATGCAGTAATACAAACCACAAAAAATATTCAAAATTCGCCAGCATTCAACAATGACATCCAAACAAAACAAAAAAGTTTCTGACAATTTTAAAAAAATCATACAGAAAATGAAAAGATTCACCGGAGGTCATGCACACAGCATTCCACATCTATCCAACATGCACGTACGCACGCACGCATGCACGCACGCACACGCATACACAAATCCATGACTGTGGAAGCTACAGTGAGCAATGCAATTTCAGAGCAGCTCTGGGAATGGTAATGCTTTTGAGTCTTTCCATCATGAATACATTCCTTACCGCACTACAATACACCTAATACATTCCTTACTGCACTAAAATACACCTAACTAATACATTCCTTACTGCACTACTACACACCTAATACATTCCTTACTGCACTACAATACACCTAATGCATTCCTTACTGCACTACAATACACCTAACTAATACATTCCTTACTGCACTACTATACACCTAATACATTCCTTAGTACTGCACTACAATACACCTAATACATTCCTTATACCCCTACAATACACCTAACTAATACATTCCTTATGTCACTCACACTCACTCACTCAGTCCCATGTCCCAAAGGACGTAGGGGGACATGAGAGAAGACGCAACAGAGATCTTTTTCCATGCTTCACGATCCTGTGTGGCTAGTAGGAGGTGTTGCAGGGTTGGCAGTCCAGTCTTTGATGTTGTCAACCCATGATTTCTTTTGGCGGCCTCTTCTTCTCTTGCCCTCGACTGTTCCTTGCAGGATGGTTTTTGCTAGGTGTTGTGTCTTGTGGTGTGACCAAACCACATCAGCTTCTCTCTTTATGTGGAGAGCAAAGGCTCTTGGGGCCCACACGCTTTTTGATTTCTTCTTTCACATAGTTATTGGTCTTGTGTTCTTGTATGATATTTTGAGGAGTCTTCTGTGGCACTTGTTCTCGAATGCTTGGATTCTCCTCTCTAACTCTGCTGTCAGAGTCCATGATTCACAGCCATATAGGAGGATAGATATCACGAGGGATTTGTAAAGGTGGTATTTGGTGCAGAAGCTGATGTTGTTGCTTCTGATGATCCTCTGGAGTCTGACTAGAGCAGATGTTGCTGTTGCAATGCGAGCTTTCACTTCATTGTTTGATGTGCCATCTTTTGTTAGGATGGAGCCTAAGTATTTGAATTGGCTCACCTCTTCTAGTGTTTCTCCATTCATCTTTATTTCCGTGATGTCATTACTTGCGCTGTTGACCATGATCTTTGATTTCTCTGTACTGACCTCCATGCCGTATGCGCTCGCTCGATCTGTTAAATTGTCTGTGAGGATTTGCAGTTCTTGTTTGCTGCTGCCCATGAGGTCAATGTCATCTGCAAATCTGAGGTTGCAAAGGGGTCTTCCACCAATGGAGATGGAAGTGTGGTGGTTTTGCAGTGTCTCTGTCATGATGTTTTCGAGGAAGAGGTTGAAGAGTACAGGTGAAGAAGGCAGCCCTGCGAACCCCAACCGTGGTCTTGAAGAACTCGCCCACGTGATTATTCATAAAAACTGCACTTTCTGCGTTCTCGTACAGAGCTTTGATGACTTCAATTAGACAGCTGTCAATTTGAAGTGCCTGAGTACTTGCCAGAGGCGTCATGCCATACCCTGTCAAAGGCCTTTTTGAAGTCTATGAAATTGTGTACAAGTCTTTTTGGTGTTGGAGATGCTTCTCTATCAGAATTCTCAGATGTCACTACAATAACCTAATACATTTCTTACCACATTACAAAACACCTAACTAATACATTCCTTACAGCACTACAATACAACCTAACCAATACATTCCTTATGGCACTACAACTCTTAACGACACCTAACACTATATATAGACAGCTATTGCAACACGCAAACATAATAATGATAATATAAATCCAATATCATAAAGGCTACATAAAGGAATGTAGGAATGCTTGTGATCAATAAGGCCCTACAGACATGTCACTCACATACACCTGAAGAAAATGAAACCACCTTCTATAGGCCAATCTGGACTGTCATAAAACCGAGAACACAGATGACAAGCCTCCTAACCTTGGGGAAACATGATGCCATAAACATAAAGGACATAACGGACATGTCTTCCAAAGTCAGCTAATTTCCCATCACAACTGTCATCTACCTGCAATCAGCCAATTTCCCATCACAGCTGTCATCAACAGGTCTACAATCAGCCAATTTCCCATGACACATCACAACTGTCATCTACCTACAATCAGCCAATTTCCCACCACAGCTGTCATCAACAGGTCTACAATCAGCCAATTTCCCATCACAACTGTCATCTACCTACAATCAGCCAATTTCCCTTCATCCTGACAGCTGCCTCTACTATATAGGTCTGGCCTCTATTTCTACACACAAAAAGATGCTCATTAAAAAAAAATCACCATATGACAAATCAACATAATCTTATCAGGAATAATGCATTAATAACAAAGAAGAAGAAAAAGAAATTCAACTTACAATGACTATTGTGAAAAAAATATAACTGGTTAGATATCATGATGAAAATAAAAAGTACTAGTTACAATGCAAAGCAAAAAAAAAATTGTCATATGTTCATTGGCACAAGACCTCCCTGACAGGTCATTGCAAACCAGACCTCAGGTCATTGCAAACCAGACCTCATGTCATTGCAAACCAGACCTCATGTCATTGCAAAACCAGACCTCAAGTCATTGCAAACCAGACCTCCCTGACAGGTCATTGCAAACCAGACCTCGGGTCACTGCAAACCAGACCTCAAGTCATTGCAAACCAGACCTCCCTGACAGGTCATTGCAAACCAGATCTCAGGTCATTGCAAACCAGACCTCAAGTCATTGCAAACCAGACCTCCCTGACAGGTCATTGCAAACCAGACCTGGGTCATTGCAAACCAGACCTCGGGTCATTGCAAACCAGACCTCACTGACAGGTCACTGCAAACCAGACCTCGGGTCATTGCAAACCAGACCTCACTGACAGGTCACTGCAAGCCAGACCTCGGGTCATTGCAAACCAGACCTCAGGTCATTGCAAACCAGACCTCACTGACAGGTCACTGCAAGCCAGACCTCGGGTCATTGCAAACCAGACCTCATGTCATTGCAAACCATACCCCACTGACAGGTCACTGCAATCATAGGTCATTCCAATGTTCATGGCAATAACACTGAAAAAGTGATGGTGTATAGACTAACCATGGAAACTGCTACAAACACACACACACACACACACACACACACACACACACACACACACACACACACACACACACACACCAGTCCATCTTTCAAAACACACACACCATTCCATTTATCAAAATTCACTCCATTCCAATGTTTCAATACTCGCACTCCATTCCAAGCTAAGATATTTCTTAGTCACCTGGCTGTCACCGATTTACATAGCATAACCATTTGCCTCAAACTCCAATTTGATCACAACAAAAATCACAGGTAGGTTGGTTTCATCATGAAAACATTTACTGACAACACTGAAAGCTTTTGAGTGAAACTGCTAACAAAAATCACATGTAAACTAAAGCTTAGATGACGATACCTATTGAAAACACTTATAAGCCTTTGTGTCAAACTGGAATTTGGTTACAACAAAAATCACACATAAACTAAAGCTTAGTTTTTTTATCCTAATGATAGTTAGTGGAAAGATTAAAAGCTTTTGCATCAAACAGTAATTTGGAATGAACAAAAAAATCACAGGCAAACTAAAGCTTTATTTTTTATCCTGGTGACAGACAGCAATACACACTGACACTACATTAAACAGATGCTTGGACGCAGAAGACATCTTGTCTTCTAATAATACCCCCCACCCCCCCCCCCCCCATTTCTTAGAATTCCCAAAGATGAGGACATTATTCTATGGCACTTTCTTTTAGCCTGCCTGAGACAGTTTGACGTATTTTTCAACCAATATCACAAAAATGATGTTTACTGCAAAAAGGACAACAGAAACTAACAACACTGTCACATTTTGACGCAGACAGATTGTGATGAAGCTGTGTTCATTTTGATCTCGGCTCTAAATATCGTGTCATGGTTATGGATGTTGGAGGCCACAGTTTGTGATGGCACAACTTTAGCTGCTGACAGACCAAATAACTCACTCTATTTTCCATCCAACTTTTACACAGATTTGGCATGGCGTATAAGGAATTTTGCACACACAATGACATGTTTGCAAGCCGAAACAGAAACTCAGTTTGACTGAACATAAGAAAATGCATGCTGCTGTCATACAATCTAATGCACAAACTACTAAAACTTCACTGAAAATCAAGATGCTACACAACCATCCTACAACAAAATGCACATGCTATGTTTCCACATCCAGTGATGTCAAACTCCTCCTTTTAGTGATCAAAAGTTCAGCCAAATGTCATGACACATGCACAGAAAATCAGTTAATTCATTCAATTATCATTAGAGGTGAACATAATACTAAACAAACTGATGCACATAGAGAAAACACCACAGACTGCAAAGGAATGGAATGTTTCACAGAGGTGTTCTCTAACAAGTATAATCCTGGTATGGAAAAATGAACAATCTGATAGAGGTGTTATCTGACAGGCATAAATCCTGGTATGGAAAAATGAACAATCTGACAGAGGTGTTATCTGACAGGCATAATCCTGGTATGGAAAAATGAACAATCTGACAGAGGTGTTATCTTACAGGCATAATGCTGATAAAGAAAAATGAACAATCTGACATGTAGGAATCAATCAGTAATACAGAACAGAAGAATCAACAACAGAATCAGTAATACAAAACAGAAGAATCAACAACAGAATCAGTGATACAGAACTGAAGAATCAACAACAGAATCAGTTATACAGAACTGAAGAATCAATAACAGAATCGGTGATACACAACGAAAGAATCAACAACAGAATCAGTGATACAGAACAGAAGAATCAACGACAGAATCAGTGATACACAACAGAAGAATCAACGACAGAGTTTAAGTAATTTTGTTATCAGTAATACCAAAAACAGAAGAATCAACAACAGAATTTAAGTAACACACAACAAAAAGAATCAACAACAGAATCAGTAATACCAAAAACAGAAAAACAACAACAACAGAATCAGTAAATTAATACACAACAGAAGAATCAATAACAGAATCATTATACAGAACTAAAAAAAACCAACAAGATAACAAAAAAACAAATATGGAACAGAAAAATAAGAAAAGGAATAAAAATTCACACACACTCTTCTCTAACACACACACACACACACACACACACACACACACACACACACACACACACACACACACACACAGAGGAATGCAGAGGGAGATGGGTGGAAAAGTTAAGAGCCATCGTCATCGCCACTTCTGGAGGTGTGACGCTGTCGTGTTTCTCTGTCCGTGTCCTTTGGCAAACTCTCGTCCAGCACCTGACCACAGGAAAATACCACAACATCACTACCATGTCCCAAAACAGTATCTGATTACATGAAAATACCACAACATCACTACCATGTCCCTGTACAGCATCTGATCACAGGAAAATACCTAACATCACTGCCGTGTCCCTGTACAGCATCTGATCACAGGAAAATACCACAACATCACTACCATGTCCCAGCGCAGCATCTGATTACAGGAAAGTATAACAACATTACTACCATGTCCCTGTGCAGCATCTGATTACAGGAAAATACGTAACATCACTACCGTGTCCCAGCACAGCATCTGATTACAGGAAAGTATCACAACATTACTACCATGTTCCAGCACAGCATCTGATTACAGAAAATACATCACTACCATGTCCCTGTACAGGTCTGATCACAGGAAAGTACAGCATCACGACTATGTCCCAGTACAGCATCTGATCACAGGAAAATACCACACCATTACTACCATGTCCCAGTGCAGTATCTGATTACAGGAAAATACCACACCATTACTACCATGTCCCTGTACAGCATCTGATTACAGGAAAATACCACAACATCACTACCATGTCCCAGTGCAGTATCTGATCACAGGAAAATACCACATCACTACCATGTTCAAATGGAGTGACCTGTGGTCTATTGGTAAGGAGGTTTTAAACCAAAGTAATCATATAGCATAAACTGGGACAACTAACATAGAGGAAGAAAGAGGAAAGAAAGAGAAAGGACAGACATTGACAAAGGGATATGTACCATGCCTGTATATGCACCACAATATCATAGGTACTTCAGAATTATTATCATCGTTAACTGTTTTCAATAATAAATATAAACCACATCACATGTGCTTCCCAATTAATACCATCATTGTTATTTCATATATGCAACACAATACCATGACAATACTCCAATCAATGTCATCATTTTTATATTATGTGATATAATAGAACAATGAACAAATTTTTATATAAAGAGGGTAATGGCATAAGCAAACATGCTTTTTTACAACCAGCCCTCTAGAGTATTATATCACAACAACACCCCTATCAATATTATCATTATTACATCACATGCTATATAATACAGCACAATATCACTACAACCTCCCAATATATATATATATATATCGCACACACATAACACAATATCACTACAATACAGAGTGGGGGATGGAAGGAGTGGGGATATATCATTAAGAGCATGAGCAAGGAATGGAGGGAGTGGGGATGTAGAACTAAAAGCGGGGGATGGGGGGGGGGGGGGGGGGAGGAGGGGGGTATAATACGACTAAAAGTGGGGAATGGAGGGAGTGGGGAAATAGAACAAGAATGCACAGGACAGGGGCTAGTGTATGATGCAAATACAGACAGCCACCCATACCAACAACCTGACAACACCTGTGACAGCATCTGACAGCCTGTAACAGCACCTGACAGCCTATGACAACACCTGACAGCACTGACTACCTGTGACAGCACCTGACAACCTGTGACAGCACCTGACAGCCTGTAACAGCACCTGACAGCCTATGACAACACCTGACAGCACTTGACTACCTGTGACAGCACCTGACAACCTGTGACAGCACCTGACAGCCTGTAACAGCACCTGACAGCCTATGACAACACCTGACAGCACCTGACTACCTGTAAAAGCACCTGACAACCTGTGACAACACCTGACAGCCTATGACAACACCTGACAGCACCTGACTATCTGTAACAGCACCTGACTACCTGTAACAGCATCTGACGCACCTGACAACCTGTGACAACACCTGACAGCCTGTGACAACACCTGACAGCACCTGACTATCTGTAACAGCACCTGACTACCTGTAACAGCATCTGACTACCTGTAACAGCACCTGACAACCTGTAACAGCACCTGACTACATGTAACAGCACCTGACTACATGTAACAGCACCTGACTACATGTAACAGCACCTGACTACCTGTAACAGCACCTGACTACCTGTAACAGCACCTGACAGCCTATGACAACATATCACAGCACCTGACTACCTGTAACAGCACATGACAACCTGTGACAACACCTGACAGCCTTTGACAACACCTGACAGCATGTAAAAGCACCTAACGACCTGTAACAGCACCTGACAGCTTATGACAATACCCAACAGCCTGTAACAACACCCGACAACCTGCGGCAACACGTGACAACACCTGACAACCCGTGACAACACACCTGACGATCTTTGACAACACACCTGACAGCCTATGACAACACCTGACAGCCTGTGATGACACACCTGACACCCTGTAACAACATACCTGACAACCTGTGACACCACACCTGACAACTTGTAACAACCACACCTGACAACCTGTGACAACACACCTGACAACCTGTGAAACACCTGACAGCCTGTGACAATGCAACTGACAGCCTGTGATGACACACCTGACACCCTGTAACAACATACCTGACAACCTGTGACAACACACCTGACAGCCTGTGACAACACACCTGCCAATCTGTGACAACACACCTGACAACCTGTGACAACACACCTGACAACCTGTGACAACACCTGACCAATGATCAGCTACACTGAACACCTGACTGCACAGCTTCACAACAAATGAGCTACCTCCATGTTACTAATAGATTTTTTTTATGATAGATAGGAAAGGAGATGGTGTGTCATTATTTTGAGGTTCAAGAAATAGGGAAAGGTCAGTCTGGTCTTTTTTTGGCTAGGGCAGAGCAAGTTCTCAGTCCTAAAGCTTTCATCCAGTCCACAGGAGTTGTGAGTTGGGTAGGTCTGGGTCTTCACAGAAGCTATTATTATACTGATGTTTTCCATTCGCAATGTATCAGGGATACAGTTCATTAGTGTGAACTGAAGTGAGCTGTAAAGAGTGACCTCGGTTTACTGTGTAACAGGGATATCGTGTGAATTGAAGTGCACTGTAAAGAGTGACCTCAGTTAACAATGTAACAGGGATACAGAGTATGGTGAAGCGTGGTGTAAAGGGTGTAATCAATTTACAGTGTAAAAAGGGATACAGTGTACGCTGAAGCATGATGTGAAGGATCTGATCAATTTACAGTGTAACAGGGATAAAGTATGCGTGCAGCCCTAACCTTCAGTGTGGTGTGCAACCAAAGAACTACTGCCAACAGCTTAAAAGCAGTCACACCTGACAGGGGAGGGAATAAAGAAAGCAGTCACACCTAAAAGGGGAGGGAATAAAGAAAGCAGTCAGACCTGAAAGGGGAGGGAATAAAGAAAGCAGTCAGACCTGAAAGGGGAGGGAATAAAGAAAGCAGTCAGACCTGAAAGGGGAGGGAATAAAGAAAGCAGTCAGACCTGAAAGGGGAGGGAATAAAGAAAGCAGTCAGACCTTCTGACAGGGAGAAGGGATGAAGAAAGCAGTCAGACCTTCTGACAAAAGAAGGAGAAGGAATGGAGAAAGCAGTAATAAGACCTTCTGACAGAAGAAGGAGAAGGGATGAAGAAAGCAGTAAGACCTTCTGACAGAAGAAGGAGAAGGGATGAAGAAAGCAGTCAGACCTTCTGACAGAAGAAGGAGAAGGGATGAAGAAAGCAGTCAGACCTTCTGACAGAAGAAGGAGAAGGGATGAAGAAAGCAGTAATAAGACCTTCTGACAGAAGAAGGAGAAGGGATGAAGAAAGCAGTCAGACCTTCTGACAGAAGAAGGAGAAGGGATGAAGAAAGCAGTCAGACCTTCTGACAGAAGAAGGAGAAGGGATGAAGAAAGCAGTAAGACCTTCTGACAGAAGAAGGAGAAGGGATGAAGAAAGCAGTCAGACCTTCTGACAGAAGAAGGAGAAGGGATGAAGAAAGCAGTCAGACCTTCTGACAGAAGAAGGAGAAGGGATGAAGAAAGCAGTCAGACCTTCTGACAGAAGAAGGAGAAGGGATGAAGAAAGCAGTCAGACCTTCTGACAGAAGAAGGAGAAGGGATGAAGAAAGCAGTCAGACCTTCTGACAGAAGAAGGAGAAGGAATGGAGAAAGCAGTCAGACCTTCTGACAGAAGAAGGAGAAGGAATGAAGGAAGCAGTCAGACCTTCTGACAGAAGAAGGAGAAGGGATGAAGAAAGCAGTCAGACCTTCTGACAGAAGAAGGAGAAGGAATGGAGAAAGCAGTCAGACCTTCTGACAGAAGAAGGAGAAGGAATGAAGGAAGCAGTCAGACCTTCTGATAGGGGAAGGAATGAAGAAAGCAGTCAGACCTTCTGATAGGGGAAGGAGAAGAAATGAAGAAAGCAGTCAGGGGGGACAGGATAGCTTAGTGGTCAGAAAATTGCACTCGCAATTGTACGACCCGGGTTTGATTTCCGTTCCAGGGGATTTTTCCAATGGAGCTAACATCAGTGCTGACTCCACTCTCCCCAAAAGGCCTCATGTGCGAATGCACGCATAACATCTTGAGCACACGATAAATCCTATTCAACTTTTTGTACTTACTTACAAAAAGTGGAACAGGATTTATCGTGTGCTCAAGATAAATCCTGTTCCACTTTTCGTTAGAGTATGCCATTGTGTGCAAAAAAAAAGCACATGAGTGCTTATTCCATTATCCTCGATATCAAAGAATAAATAAATAAATAACAAATAGAATAAAAATAAAATGACAGGGGAAGGAATGAAGAAAGCAGTCCGAAGAGGAGGGGATGGGGAGAAGAAGCAGGGAAAAACTCTCACCAACAGAGAGAACTCATCACCTTACAGTCACTGCGTGAGGGGAAGGGGAGGGAGAGGGGGGTGAGATGGAGTGGGGGTGGGGGGTGGTGGTGGTGGTGGTGGGGGGGGGGGGGTAGGGGGTTGAAGACAAAGTGCCGTCACTTGCCATGTCCCTCTAAGTAAGGGGAGCTCACTCCTGAATGACGTACTTGGAGGGAGTGTCAGTCAACAGTGGAGTGACCTGTCAATCAACACAGCCTGCCTGTCATGTCATGTCATGTCATGTCAGCCTGCCCTGCCCTGCCCCCATGACTTCACAGCAGTGATTAATTAAGGGGTAGAGAGTGACACACTGCTAGACAGGCAGCAGTGATAGACAACACACAGTCACAGATCTGGGTCGATTTATTTATTTTGTTTTTTATTTCGAAGATAATGGAATAAGCACTCATGTGCTTTTTTTTTTTTACATCCAGTCCCGTGTGTATGCAGTTTTGTAAATCTTGTCATCTGGATCAATGGTCTAGAGGTAACACACCTGCCTAGAAAATGAAAAGTCCGGGTTCAAAGTGTTTGATGGTTTGATCCTCGTTTGTGCCTGAAACCCCCCTCCCCCCCTCCCCCATCCTCTAGACCATGAGCGGTAGTCTGGGTGCTAGTCTTTCGGGTGAGATGATAAACCGAGGTCCTGTGTGCAACATGTATTGAGCACATGTAAAAGAACCAAAGGCAACAAGAGAACTGTCCTTGGCAAAAGTGTGTAGAAAAAAAGCCATTGTGATAGGGAAAAAAATACACATGCAGATAGGAAAAGGTTAAAAAAAAAGAAAAAAAAGAATGGATAATGCTGCTCTTGTGATGACAAACTATCCCTGGAGAGAGCAGCCTGAATTTCACACACAGATTTCTGCCTTGATTTGAAGTGATATAAAATGCAATAAAGTACAATATAATACCCTAAAACTACACTAAACTACACAACACAACACAACAAACACAACATAACACAAACACAACACAGCACAACACAACACAAACACTACACTACACTACATTCACTCTTCAATGGTTCTGATCTCAAATATGCAAAGTCACCACAGAACCAGTGTTACCAGAGGGAAAAGTCACCTCAGAACCAGTGGGAAAAGTCACCACAGAACCAGTGTTACCACAGGGAAAAGTCACCACAGAACCAGTGTTACTACAGGGAAAAGTCACCACAGAACCAGTGTTACTACAGGAAAGTCACCACAGAACCAGTGTTCTACAGGGAAAAGTCACCACAGAACCAGTGTTACTACAGGAAAAGTCACCACAGAACCAGCTTTACCACAGGGAGGGGTCACCACAGAACCAGTGTCACTACAGGGAGGGGTCACCAAGAACCAGTGTTACTACAGGAAAGTCACCACAGAACCAGTGTTACATAGGAAAGTCACCACAGAACCAGGCTTTACCCAGTGGAGGGGTCACCACAGAACCAGTGTCACTACAGGGAGGGGTCACCACAGAACCAGTGTTAAATACAGGAAAGTCACACAGAACCAGTGTTACTACAGGAAAGTCACCACAGAACCAGCTTTACCAGGGAGGGTCACCACAGAACCAGTGGTTTTTTGCTTTAATTTAATTTTTTTTTACAAAACCAGTGTTACCACAGGGAAAAGTCACCAAAGAACCAGAGTTACTACAGGGAAAGTCGCGACTGTCGCCTCATGTGCACACCTCAGTAGCAACATCATCAGTCTGCACCCTCAGAGAACTGTCAGGTCACTACCCACAGGAAAGCTTCAACCACTAGGCCACCACTGCCCTTAAGAGGACCACGTCCTTCAGCTCTCACAGTGCACAAATCCAACATCACTCAGTAAGCCCTAGTCAAGATTGCTAAACTTAGCGCGCTCCTTCCTTTTACCTAGTCCATGTGTGGTCAGCTCCTGCGCTATAAATAGCTCCAGCTGGCCCCCAGCTGGGCTGAGATGGGACGAATTAATTAGCAGCTGAGAGGAGCTGAAAGTTGGGGGGGGGGGGGGAAACTGACAGCTGTGCTCTGTTTCAGCTGACACACTGACAACAGCACAGGACACAGCGCACAAATCCAACATCACTAGGTCAAGAGTTCTAGATTTAGAGCGTCCGTTCCTTTGACCTAGTCCAAACGTGGTCAGTTGCCGCTATAAATAGCACTGGCTGGCCACAGCTGGGATGGGCTGGGATAGACTAATTAGCAGCAGAAAGGAGCTGAAACTAGGGGAAACTAACAGCTGTGAGGACGGTTCTCTTACCAACATTTGCAACATGCTTGTCCAGTTTTCAAACAACGGCAATCTTCCATGCTGTACCACTTTTACTTACAACAGCCCACCATGGCACTCTCATTCCTTGCTGTCTGCATTCAGCATTCAGAATTCACGTGAATTTCTGTTTCTGAGACAATAAAGTATTGGAATTTGAAATTTGGAATTTGGAACCATGGACTGTCATCTGGCCACCTTCCAAAGGACACTCCTGATTTCCAAAGCATATTCATCTATTTATTTATGTATTCTTTTATATCGAGGATAATGGAATAAGCATTCATGTGCTTTTTTTTTTTTACATCCAGTTCCCGTGTGTATGCAGTTTTTGTAAATATTGTCATTTGTTCCCACTGGCACACAATGGCCTACTCTTACGAAAAGCGGAACAGGATTTAATGTGTGTGCAAGATAGCACCAGCTGTGCTAGTAGCGCTTGTACCAGTACTAGCACTTGTACCACTTGTACTAGTAACTGTCCAGTAGTACTTGCGAGCGTTGGCACACCCTGGGCCTCAGTTTATAGTCTCATCAGAAGGAGGGAGGGAGAGTGGGGATGTAAGCTAGGTGAGAAAGGAGGGGGGGGAGGGGGTGTCCCCTGGAGACTGACCTCGTAAGCATCCTCGCCCTTGACGTCCATGTATTTCTTGTCCCAGTAGTACTTGCGAGCCTTCAGCAGGTACAGCACAAAGATGTCGCAGATCACTGTCGCCTGCACACCAGACACACACAGCATCATCACGTCATGTCATGTCACGTCACATCATAGCGCATCATGTCACATGTCACATCATGTTATGTCACATCATGTCACATCAGCACGGCAGTCACATCACAGCACAGCATGTCACGTCACGTCACATCACATCACAAATTCACAGTGACAAAGCATTGATCAGTATCACACAGCCAACTAGACAGGGAGAGAAAGAGGAGGTTTCGACAGTGACAAAGCAGTGATGAGTGCAGTATCACCGAACAATAGTTACGTCATGATCGCAGAAGATTTTGCCCAGTGTCTCATGAAAACTTTCATACTAGGGTATCTGGTGTTGCATTATTCACACTGTCCCCATATCTAGCATATCCAGTACTGTATTATTCTTCTCTCTGGCTTCCTTTCATAAATCAATCTCTCTCTCTCTCTCTCTCTCTCTCTCTCTCTCTCACTCACACACACACACACACACACACACACAACACACAAACACACATACTACACACACATATAATTATATACCACATATCACACCATTAATCTAACCACACAACACACCACACACCACACACACACACACACACACACACACACACACAACAAAAAAACACACAGTATGCACACCCATATAATTACTATACCACACATACACTACAGCTACACACACACACCACGCACCATGCACACTACACACACATACACACAGCACACCACACAATCACACACACACACACACACAATGCACACACAGAGACATAAAAATAAATAGAATAAAATAAATAAACATACACAACATGCATGCCCACATATACACCACACACACACATACACCATCTGGAAATAAAAGTTTGACTTGACTTGACTTGACTTCACACACACACACACACCACACACCTCCCCCCACACACCACAACACACACACAAACACACCATACCCATACCATACCCATGCACACACCACACACACACACACACACACACACACACACACACACACACACACACACACACAACACACACACACACCACCACACCACACACACCACATGCACCCACCACCCACCCACCACCCACACACACACACACACACACACACACACACACACACACACACACACACACACACACACCCACTGCACACACACACCACACACACAAACACCCCCACTCAGCCCACACACACACACACCCACCCACCCCCACCACACACCCCCCCCCCCCCCCCCCCTCCCCCCCCAAAACAAGAAGGAAGAAAACACTGACGATAGAGAGCAGAGCCAGGCCACTGGCGATGTTGAGGAGGAGGGGGATGGGGTTGATCTTGCCTGCCCTGCCCTGCACGCTGACGATGAAGCGAATGCCGTACGCCTTGTACAGCGTGCGCACGCTCGTCCCGTTCTGAAACTTGTAGTGGTCCGCGTACCTGTGTGTGTGTGTGCAAAGACAAATTGTTTGATTGATTGAAGTTGAACCCGAGAGATCTTGAAGGAAAACCTACGACCTTAAAAGTCCTCACTCTGAATCACGTACAATGAAACTTGTAGTCACTACTTGTTGTGATGTGCAAAGACAAATTTGATGATTGAATTGAACCCAAGATCTTAAGTTTATAACACTCTATGAATCACCAGTCCTAACACTCTATGAATCAACAGTACAATGTATAACAGTTTAAACACTCTATGAATACACCAGTCCTAACACTCTATGAATCAACAGTACAATGTATAACAGTTTAAACACTCTATGAATACACCAGTCCTAACACTCTATGAATCAACAGTACAATGTATAACAGTTTAAACACTCTATGAATACACCAGTCCTAACACTTTATGAATCAACAGTACAATTAAACAGTTTAAACACTTATGAATACACCAGTCCTAACACTCTATGAATCAACAGTACAATGTATAACAGTTTTAAACACTCTATGAATACACCAGTCCTAACACTTATGAATCAACAGTACATGATAACACATTGACAGAACAGCTTGATGGTCACTAACCTTGAACATATGACAGCCACAGGCGAGACACTTGAGGTGATACTGATGACAGAATCCTGCATGTATACACTATGAACCAAACAGCACACGGCATAACACTATGAACAAACAGCACATGGCATAACACTATGAACAAACAGCACATGGCATAACACTATGAACAAACAGCACATGGCATAACACTATGAACCAACAGCAATGGCAAACACTATGAACAAACAGCACATGGCATAACACTATGAACAAACAGCACATGGCATACATTTATGAACAACAGCACATGGCATAACACTATGAACAAACAGTTACAATACACAGGGAGACATGTGGAGGGAACTGACCTGAAGTTGAAGCCGTGAAATCTTGAAGTGTTGCGGTCAGGGACGGAAGCTGTACTCAGGCAGACATTCTTCTTCACTGTAGTCCAGTTACAGTCCCATGTGATGATGATCTGGATCACCCCGCCTGACAGCGTGCCACATGCACAACATGTGCGCGCGCACACGCACGCACATAGGGTCACACACATGGAGTCACACAACACACTGCACACGCCACACACACACATGCACACATCACACAACACACACGGAGTGATACACACACACACACAATTGCACGCACACACACACATACGACACACATCACAGAGAATTAAGAAAAGTCAGTCACAGAAAGACTTGAAATGAGACATCACAGAAAGAAAATATTTTCAAACTCAGCATGAAATATCAGTAATTTTACAAACATGTACTTCACACATCAAACAGTGACTCTTTTTATCCTCTGGCCACCCCCCACCACATTCCTCATTTTCTGTAAAAAGCTACGATGAAATGATTTTTAAAATATGTCATTCGAAGTTACATGATTTCAGTTAGCTGTTACATTGGATACACAATTTCAGTTAGTTGTTACATCTAGATACATGATTTCAGTAGTTGTTACTCTGGATACATGATTTCATTTAGCTGTTACATGTAGATACACGACTTCAAATAGCTGTTACATCTGCATACATGACTTCAGTCATTGTAAAAAGGGGGGGGGGGGGGGGGGGGGGGGATAGTGTGCGTTTGTGGTTTGGTTTGGTTGGTGTTTGGGGGGGTGGGGTTGTTTTGGGGGATATATTTTTTAGTCTATGTTTCTGTTTTATTTTAAATATTTCATTGATTTCTCTACACACACACACACCACACACACACACACACACACACACACACACACACACACCAGGTAGGTAGGTAAGGTAGGAGTAGGTAGTAGGTAGGTAGGTTAGGTAGGTAGGTAGGTACGTAGGTAGGTAGGTAGGTAGGTAGCTTGATCAATCAATCAATTGGTAGATAGACAGATGCTAGATTGGCAGGAAAAGGATTATAAAAAATATAAAGAAAATAAAATTAACCAATTCATTTATCAATCTTTTATCATTCATCAATCAATCAATCGTCAGTCACTGTATTAATCATCAGTCACTGAATCAATCCTTAGTCACTAAATCAATCCTGAATCAATCCTTAGTCACTGAATCAATCCTTAGTCACTGAAACAATCCTTAGTCACTGAATCAATCTTAGTTACTGATCAATCCTTAGTTACTGAATCAATCCTTAGTCACTGATCAATCCTTAGTTACTGAATCAATCCTTAGTTACTGAATCAATCCTAGTCACTGTATCAATTAACCAATCCTTAGTTACTGAATCATCTTAGTTACTGAATCAATCCTTAGTTACTGAATCAATCCTTAGTTACTGAATCAATCCTTTAGTTACTGAATCAATCCTTAGTCACTGAATCAATCAACCAATCCTAATCACTGAATCAATCCTTAGTCACTGAATCAATACAACCCAATCCTTAGTCACTGAATCAATCCTTAGTCACTGAATCAATCCTTAGTCACTGAATCAATCCTTAGTCACTGAATCAATCCTTGGTTACTAAATCAATCAAACCAATCCTTAGTCACTGAATCAATCTTGTTACTGATCAATCAACAATCCTAGTCACTGAATCAATCCTTAGTCACTGAATCAATCAATCAATCCTTAGTCACTGAATCAATCATTTAGTCACTGAATCAATCCTTAGTCACTGAATCAATCCTTAGTCACTGAATCAATCAACAATCCTTAGTCACTGAATCAATCTTTAGTCACTGAATCAATCCTTGGTTACTGAATCATCAATTCGTTAGTCACTGAATCAATCAACCAATCCTTAGTCACTGAATCAATCCTTAGTTACTGAATCAATCCGTAGTCACTGAATCATACAATCCTCAGTCACTGAATCAATCAATCCTTAGTCACTGAATCATCAATCAATCCTCAGTCACTGAATCAATCCTTAGTCACTGAATCAATCCCTAGTTCTGAATCAATCCTTAGTCACTGAATCAATCAACCAATCCTTAGTCACGGAATCAATCCTTAGTTACTGAATCAATCCTTAGTCACTGAATCAATCAATCAATCCTTAGTCACTGAATCAATCAATCATCTCAGTCACTGAATCAATCAATCAATCTCAGTCACTGAATCAATCAATCCTCAGTCACTGAATCAATCAATCCTCAGTCACTGAATCAATCACATCTACGTCACTGAATCAATCAATCTCCTTAGTCACTGAATCAATCAACCATCAGTCACTGAATCAATCACTCTCAGTCACTGAATCAATCAACCAATCCTCAGTCACTGAATCAATCAACCCTCAGTCACTGAATCAATCAATCAATCTCCAGTCACTGAATCAATCAATCTCATCAGTCACTGAATCAATCAACCATCATGATCAATCGAATCAATCCTTAGTCACTGAATCAATCAATCAATCCTCAAGTCACTGAATCAATCAATCAATCCTCAGTCATCTGAATCAATCTTCAGTCACTGAATCAATCAACAATCCTCACAGTACTGAATCAATCAGTTCAGTCACTGAATCAACAGATCAATCCTCAGTCACTGGTTCAACCATTTGCCAATACAGTTTGGCAGCTCTTTCTACAGTTTGCAAAGCTACAGGCTGGCACATCTATCTAACGTTTGGCAAAGCTACAGTTTGGCAAGCTCTATCTACAGTTTTGCAAAGCTACAGTTTGCAAGATCTTTGGACATCTCATTACAGTCTTGGCAAAGTTACAGTTTGAAGCATGCTGTATCTACAGTTTGGCAAAGCTACAGTTTGGCACATCTATCTACAGTTTGGCAAAGCTACAGTTTGACACTCTATCTACAGTTTGGCAAACTACAGTTGGCAGCTCTGTCAAAGTTTGGCAAAGTTACAGTTGGCAGTTCTGCTATCATGTGCCTTGTTCATCACATGACCTAGCTTTCAGTGTTTATCTGCCTGCGTTCATCATATGACTTTACTTTCAACTGCCTGCATTCATCACATGACTTTACTTTCAGCTTTCATCTGCTATGCTCATCATATGACTTTCATTCAGCTTTCATCTGCCTGGTTCATCACATGACTTTACTTTCAGCGTTTCATCTGCCTTGTTCATCACATGACTTTACTTTCAGCTTTCATCTGCCTTGTTCATCACATGACTTTGCTTTCATCTGCCTAGGTCCATCACATGATCTAGCTTTCAACTTTCATCTGCCTATGTTCATCACATAACTTTGCTCTCATCTGCCTTTGTTCATCATATAACCTAGCTTGCAGCTGTCATCTGCCTATGTCCATCACATTAACAATGACTGGCTTAAAGACTAGACTGTGAACTAAAATGAAACAACAATGTCAACAGAGTTTTAACAGCTAGATTAGAAAAACAAAACAAACAAACGACAAGCAATGTATGACACTACATTTAAGGTGCTACATGTAACATATGATGATACCCCATAGTTTTCTATCCACATAAAAGCAGCATGAAGGACTCGACAGCCCAACCCCCCTCCCAGCACTCTTCCCATCAGAAGAACATTACACAGACAGACAAGACAGTGAGGAAGGTCAGTCTGAATGGCCAAGTAAAGGGCCGAGCAAAGGACGGATCTACATGTAGGCCCATTACCGACAGGGCCAGGTCAGTGTAGTTGGTCACTCCAGCCAGCTCCGTGACTTTGCTCAGAACGAAAATGGGACACAGCTTGTTCTGGGGGTCGTTGGGGTCAAAACGGCAGTTGGACAACGCGTCATCGTCCTTAAAGCCCAAAATGTTCCTCCTGCAATGAGGGGGTTTTTTCAGGTCAGGGGGTCACTGTATTGGTTTAGCAAGAGGGTTACATATACTCTAGGACTGTTACTGTGAACAGGTGTGTGTTCTGTGTGTGTCAATGTCAAGTTTTATTTTCAGATGGTACGTTGAATAAGCAGTGCAACTGCTTTTGTTTGTTTGTGTGTGTGTGTGTGTGTGTGTGTGTGTGTGTGTGTGTGTGTGTGTGTGTGTGTGTGTGTGTGTGTGTGTGTGTGTGCATGCGTGCGTGTGTATGTGTGTGTGAGCCAAATCATGTAGTAAAAATGCATATCTTTGTGTGTGTGTGTGTGTGTGTGTGTATGCATGTGTGTGTGTGTCTGTGTCTGTGTGTATGTCTGTGTGCGCAAGTGCATGTATGTATGTATGTGTGTGTGTGTGTGTGTGTGTGTGTGTGTGTGTGTGTGTGTGTGTGTGTGTGTGTGGTGTTTGTGGTGCGTGCGTGCGTGCGTGCGTGCGTGCGTGGTGCGTGTGTGTAAAATCATGGGCAGAATGCATACTGCTGTTTGTTGTAAGTTTCTACACAGAGTGAAATGCATTGCTGTTTGTTATTGGTTTCTATGAAGAGTAAAGAGTACTATTGATTGTTAGAGTTTCTCCACAGACTGAAGTGTGCAGTCAATTGATTGTGATCGTCATGCATTCCTAACATGACACATTAGTCAACAATGAATATTAAGTTATTAAATTTTCCTCATCTCCATCTCCGTGGCCATGCAGACCAGCCAATGCCTCACTCAGGATGCAGAACAGCCAACACACATCCTCCACATTTCCCATCTCTGTGGCCATGCAGACCTGCCAATGTCCCACTCACAGCATGCAGAATAGCCAACACACATCCTCCACATTTCCCATCTCCATGGCCATGCAGACCTGCCAATGCCTCACAACATCCAGAATATATATATATATATATATATATATATATATATATATATATATATATATATATATATATATATATATATATCTGTTGACAGAGACAGATTGTTCTAAACAACAGGGGAGGGTTTCATGGTCAGACAACCCCAGACTGAAAGAGAGAAAAACAACCCACACAACCCACAATGCACCAACTGCCGTCTGCTATTAACCAAAAAACCCCACGAACCAAACAAACAAGAAGGAAAATGATCTGTTCCTACCTCAACAGTCATCTCCATTCTGGGGCTCTGAAAGATTTTTCTGCTTGTCTTTAGAATAACAAGCTGTTTCCCCATGAGAAAGACAGGTTGGTTTTTTTCCCCATCACCTGAGCAGTCTCAGCATGTACAGTGAGGAAAGGGGGTAAAGGTCAAAGCTGGTGAAACCTCTAACCTCTATTACAATGAAGAAAGAAGAGTGATGGGAAGGACAAAATGCAACTGACACTTAACACCTGCATGTAAGAGCATGTTCACACACACAACACACACACACACACACACACACACAACACACACCACACACACACACACACACAACACACACGACACAAAATCTTTACCCCCATTTTTTTTTAACACAATATTAAAAACATCATCAAAAACCATTCTTCCTACATTTTTCTGTGAACTGATCACCTAAAGTCACTAATTTGGTGTTGATTGATTGATTGATTAATTGATTGATTGATTGATTGAATAAGCCACACCTTCATAAGTCAGTCAACTGATTGACAGATCTCACACGCTTTACAGCACAGGCAAACAAACAAAGAGGTTCTCATTGAAAAAGGACACCACACCATACATACCATCCTACCACCACACCACACCACACCACACCAACACCCTACAGTTACGAAACACATAGTAAGTCTTCAGATTTCAGTAAGTCATTGCCAAAGAGCTTGACCTGCGTATGGAACACACACATACATGCCTACACCACCTCTGCCCAGTTGTTCACACACACACACACACACACACACACACACACACACACACACACACACACACACACACACACACAAAAGTGGGGAAAGGAACACAAGGCTCCTTTCTGCACAACATACACAAAGAGGCTAAAATTGCCCAGAATATACAAGGTACACAGTCTGCCTAATATATTTACAAGATGGTACGGTTGCCAAAAAAAATGCTTGACATGTGATAACATTATGTTGTTTTCATACTGTACAATGCGGAAAGTCACAACACAATACTGACATGTTATGTCATCATGTTGTTTTCATAGTGTACAATGCCGACAGTCACAACACACTACTGACACATTATGTCATCAGTTTGTTTTCATACTGTACAATGCCGACAGTCACAACACACTATCAACAAGTCAAAACATCACATTTCTTTAATACTATACAATGGTGATAGAAAATGATTACTGAGAGTCACAATGAACGCCAAGCAGAAGTGAACAGACACAACATCAAGCAGAGAGCAGAACAGACACAACACCAAGCAGAACAGACATCAAGCAGAGAGCAGAACAGACACAACATCAAACAGAGAGCAGAACAGACACAACATCAAGCAGAGAACAGACACAACATCCAGCAGAACAGACACAACATCAAGCAGAGAGCAGAACAGACACAACATCAAGCAGAACAGACACAACATCAAGCAGAGAGCAGAACAGACACAACATCAAGCAGAACAGACACAACATCAAGCAGAACAGACACAACACCAAGCAGAACAGACACAACATCAAGCAGAGAACAGACACAACATCAAGCAGAGAGCAGAACAGACACAACATCAAGCAGAACAGACACAACATCAAACAGAGAGCAGAACAGACACAACATCAAGCAGAACAGACACAACATCAAGCAGAACAGACACAACATCAAGCAGAGAGCAGAACAGACACAACATCAAACAGAGAGCAGAACAGACACAACATCAAGCAGAACAGACACAACATCAAGCAGAACAGACACAACATCAAGCAGAGAGCAGAACAGACACAACATCAAGCAGAGAGCAGAACAGACACAACATCAAGCAGAGAGCAGAACAGACACAACATCAAGCAGAGAGCAGAACAGACACAACATCAAACAGAGAGCAGAACAGACACAACATCAAGCAGAACAGACACAACATCAGGCAGAGAACAGAACAAACACAACATCAAGCAGAGAACAGACACAACATCAAGCAGAACAGACACAACATCAAGCAGAGAGCAGAACAGACACAACATCAAGCAGAACAGACACAACACCAAGCAGAGAGCAGAACAGACACAACATCAAGCAGAACAGACACAACACCAAGCAGAGAGCAGAACAGACACAACATCAAGCAGAACAGACACAACATCAAGCAGAGAGCAGAACAGACACAACATCAAGCAGAACAGACACAACATCAAGCAGAACAGACACAACATCAAGCAGAACAGACACAACACCAAGCAGAGAGCAGAACAGACACAACATCAAGCAGAACAGACACAACATCAAGCAGAACAGACCACAACATCAAGCAGGACAGACACAACATCAAGCAGAACAGACACAACATCAAGCAGGACAGACACAACATCAAGCAGAACAGACACAACATCAAGCAGGACAGACACAACATCAAGCAGAACAGACACAACACCAAGCAGAGAGCAGAACAGACACAACATCAAACAGAGAGCAGAACAGACACAACATCAAGCAGAGAGCAGAACAGACACAACATCAAGCAGAACAGACACAACATCAAGCAGAGAGCAGAACAGACACAACACCAAGCAGAACAGACACAACACCAAGCAGAACAGACACAACACCAAGCAGAACAGACACAACATCAAGCAGAACAGACACAACATCAAACAGAGAGCAGAACAGACACAACATCAAGCAGAACAGACACAACATCAAGCAGAGAGCAGAACAGACACAACATCAAACAGAGAGCAGAACAGACACAACATCAAGCAGAACAGACACAACATCAAGCAGGACAGACACAACATCAAGCAGAGAGCAGAACAGACACAACATCAAACAGAGAGCAGAACAGACACAACATCAAGCAGAGAGCAGAACAGACACAACATCAAGCGGAGAGCAGAACAGACACAACATCAAAATCAAGCAGAACAGACACAACATCAAGCAGAATAGACACAACATCAAACATCAAGCAGAACAGACACAACATCAAGCAGAACAGACACAACATCAAGCAGAGAGCAGAACAGACACAACATCAAGCAGAACAGACACAACATCAAGCAGAGAGCAGAACAGACACAACATCAGAGAGCAGAACAGACACAACAAAAAGCAGGGAGTAGAACATACACAACACAAAGCAGAGAGTAGAACAGACACAACACAAAGCAGAGAGTAGAACAGACACAACACAAAGCAGAGAGTAGAACAGACAAAACACCAGCGTGTGTGTGCTATGGTTTCCGTAATCATTGCCCCCCCACCACCATATAGATACTTCACTGTCAGCTAACACTGACATACCAGGTTACAGTTTTGTATGATTTCAAAAACAAATTGAGGCCGATGCACAAATACTAGTCATGCATGCACACGTGCACACTCACACACACTAAAACACACACTAACACACACACGCACGCACACACACACACACACACACACACACACACACACACACACACTAAAACACACACTAACACACACACCAACTCACACACACACACTAACACAAACTCACACACACACACACACACACACACAGACACACACACACACACAAGACACACACACACACACACACACACACAGGCAGGCATGTACAGAAATATCCCTAGCAAATGTGAAAACTGTTTCTTTTCATTTTTCTTTCTCACTGCTCGGCAAGAGCTCTGAGTGGTGAGAGTTTGTGTATACGACGGTTTTGGCTACCATGAAGGTACACATTGGGGAGGAGGTCTAAACACGACACCAGTATGCATAGCATACATTTTTTAAGTTTTGTCATTTGTTCCTACCGGCACACAAGGGTGTACTCTTCGGAAAGGAAGAACAGGTTTTAACATGTGTACAAGATGCTCAGCATACATTTGTACACAGGACCTTGCTCGATTTATAATCTCATCCAAGGACTTTCAGGGGAATAGTGCTGGCACTGATGTTAACTCCAGAGGAAAAATTCCCTTGAACAGGTGTCTTGGCTAACCACCAGGATACCCTGTCCCCCCTGAAAACTTTTTAACCTGTACATAAATTAAAGAATTTATGTCATGCATGCACCCTTTCACCTGTGGGCAAATTAAGAGTTTTATGTCATGCACAAACTTTCACCTGTAGGCAAAGTTAGGAAATTTATGTCATGCATGCAAACTTAACTTTCACTAGTAGGCAAATTAATAAATTTATGTCAACCATGCAAACTTAACTTTCACTAGTAGGCAAATTAAGAAATTTATGTCATGTATGCAACCTAATTTTTCACTAGTAGGAAATTTAAGAAATTTATGTCATGCATTTAAACTGAACTTTACCTAGTATGCAAATTAATAAATTTATGTCATGCATACAATCTAAATTTTCACTCATAGGCAAATTAAGAAATCATGTCATGCATGCAAACTAAACTTTCACCGGTAAGCAAATAAAGAAATTTATGTCAAGCGTGCAACCTAAACTTTAACTAGTAGGCAAATTAAGAAACTATGTCATGCATGCAAAGTTAAGCCTGTAGGCAAATTATGAAATTTATGTCATGTATGCTAACTTTAACCTATGGGCAAATTATGAAATTTATGTCATGTATTCTAACTTTAACCTATAGGCAAATTATGAAATTTATGCCATGTGTGCAAACTTTAACCAATAGGCAAATTATGAAATTTATGTCATGTATACAAGCTTTAACCTATAAGCAAATTAAGGAATTTATATCATGCATGTAAACTTTAAGCTATAGGCAAATTGTGAAATTTATGTCATGTATGCAAACTTTAACTTATAGGCAAATTATGAAATTAATGTCACTTATGCAAAGTTTAACCTGTGGGAAAATTAAGGAATTTATGTCATGCAGCACAGAAAACCAAATTTCTAACCAAGACAAATAAGAAGAAACATATTCACAACAGACACAGGGCCAATATTTGTATACAAATTGCAGAAATATGTATGTATATTCACGACTATCAAACAATGTATGTAATCACTAAATGGTGTGTACACACATATGTCTACGACACACTGTATATCAGTAAATAGTGTGTACACACACGTCTATCAAACAATGTGTGTATTAGTAAATGGTGTGTACACACATGTCTATGACACACTGTGTATCACTAAATGGTGTGTACACACATATGTCTATGACACACTGTGTATCAGTAAATGGTGTGTACGCACACATGTCTATGACACACTGTGTATCAGTGAATGGTGTGTACGCACATATGTCTAAGACACACTGTGTATCAGTAAATGGTGTGTACGCACACATGTCTATGACACACTGTGTATCAGTAAATGGTGTGTACGCACACATGTCTATGACACACTGTGTATCAGTAAATGGTGTGTATGCACACATGTCTATGACACAATGTGTATCAGTAAATGGTGTGTACGCACACATGTCTATGACACACTGTGTATCAGTAAATAGTGTGTACACACACGTCTATGACACACTGTGTATCCGTAAATGGTGTGTATGCACACATGTCTATGACACACTGTGTATCAGTAAATAGTGTGTACGCACACATGTCTATGACACACTGTGTATCAGTACATGGTGTGTACGCACACGTCTATGACACACTGTATCAGTACATGGTGTGTACGCACACATGTCTATGACACACTGTGTATCAGTAAATGGTGTGTACGCTCACATGTCTATGACACACTGTGTATCAGTAAAAGTTCCATGACTGTGAGTGAATGAGTGCTGTGATTGACATTGCTTACAGTTATTGCCTTTGGAAAAAAATTTGGCTCTCTCTCTCTTGGGAGGGGTGAAGGGGGGAACCTGGCTGACAGGC
>CM060340.1:21960142-21990142 GCA_030674155.1 Stramonita haemastoma
GGATATCTTCTTGTTTCCGTAACCCAACAAACGCTGACATGAATTACAGAATATGTAACATGCATTTTGATCTTCTGCACGGGTATAGAATCGAAGAGAAATAAGGAAGTAGCAGGTCTGCACTTGAAGTTGAACCTGGGAGATAGTGAAAACCCCCACCCTTTATTCCCAGAGTTGCCAAGATTCAAACCCCAACTTCATGGACCCATGGATTAAGTCAAATGTGTTAACCACTCAGCTATGGCGTCCGTCTGTCAAGGAGATGGCAACACACAGCTCCACTCCAGGAATAAGTGACTGGATTCAGATTTCTCAAGGGCATGAAAACCTCCACACTCAAAAGTGGCCAGCTCATCCTCCAAAGATGCACACTGTGTTGTTAATAACTTCTAGGAACTACAAAACGGTAAATGTGTGTGCGAGTGAGAGAGAGAGTATTGATTTTGTTGTGATTTTTTGTTTGTTTATTATTTATTTATTTATTCTTTTATATCGAGGATAATGGAATAAGCACTCATATGCTTTTTTACATCTAGTCCCTGGTGTATGCAGTTTTGTAAATCTTGTCATCTGTTCCCACGGCACATGATGGCCTACTCTTATGAAAAGCAGTAAAGGATTTAACGTGTGCCAAGATGTTCTGCATGCGCTGCACACATGGGCCTCTGGTTTATAGTCTCATCTGAAAGACTTTTGGGGGGAGTAGGAGTTAGCACTGATGTTAACTCCATAGGAAAAATCCCCTTGAACGGGAATCGAACCCGGGTCGTCAAATGCGAGTGCAATGTTCTGACCACTAAGCTATCCTGTTACCCCTTTGGATACGTGTGTGTGTGTGTGTGTTTTGTGTGTGTGTGTGTGTGTGTGTGTGGTGTGTGTGGTGTGTGTGTGTGTGTGTGTGTGTGTGTGTGTGTGTGTGTGTGTGTGTGTGTGTGTGTGTGTGTGTGTGTGTGTGTGTGTGTGTGTGGTGTGTGTGTGTGTGTGAGTGTGCATGTATGCATGTGTGTGTGTGTGTGTGTGTGTGATGAGTAAAGTGATTCTGCCCTACCCCTCCCCTACCCCCCTTTGCCAAGACTCCCCCTTACCTCTGCACTCCAAACTTGGGGAACTCATGTTGTTTTTGATGAAGACAGTGAAGTTCTCTGACTTCTCCAGGCTGGCTGAGGAGCTCTGCAGAACACAAACCACACACAAACCATAACAACCATACACAACAATCATACTGTGACATATATAGGCCTGCATGCAAATTTCTCTCTCTCTCTCTCTCTCTCTCTCTCTCTCTCTCTCTCTCTCTCTCTCTCTCTCTCTCTCTCGTCGGTCGGTCGGTCTTTGCAGGACATGCACAAACCATAACAAGCATACACAACAATCATACTATGACATATATAGGCCTGCATGCAAATTCTCTCTCTCTCTCTCTCTCTTCTGTCTCTCTCCGGTCGGTCGGTCTTTGCAGGACATGCACAAACCATAACAAGCGTACACAAACATTCATACTGTGACATATATATACATGTGAACATCTCATGTGATGTGTGTGTGTGTGAGTGAGTGTGTGTGTGTGTGTGTGTGTGTGTGGTGTGTGTGTGTGTGTGTGTGTGTGTGTGTGTGTGTGTGTGTGTGTGTGTGGTGTGTGTGTGTGTGTAGATCGTGTCTTTTACAGAAATTTACATATCTTAAAAATGTTGTGAGTCTTTAATATTATTTGTTATTGTATTATTTTGCAAAGAATTCTTGATTTTCAGTTCCTGTTGGTATTCATAATACTTTTGGATGTATTGCTGTAAAGTTTCCTTTCTCCTGTTGAATTGTTATCCTCCATGCCCCAAAAGGGGTGAAAGGAATTAAATCTTGAATCTTGTGTGTGCATGTATGGCGAGTCTGTGTGGTGTGCATGTGTGTGTGTGTGTGTGTGGTGTGTGTGTGTGTGTGTGTGTGTGTGTGAGTGAGGTGGTGTGCAAGGCACACACAACATAACAATCATACACAGCTGCAAAACTATTCTTCCATTTAAATAAATTTTAGTCCATCCAGCTAGAACAGCAGTTGCCCTCCCCCCCACCCCCCCCTCCCACACCACACACAAAAGGAACAAGCAAACACACATGCACGCACGCACACACCATCACGCACACACACACACACAAAACACACATACTCATAGAGTCACAATGCAGAGCGCAAACATAACAAATGGTTACAACACACACACAACCTGCCACAGCTCCGTAGGAAGTAGCTCAACTATCACTCACCTGGACGCAGCAGAATGTCTTTTGTTGCATCATACAGAGCAGGTCAGAAGCGCAACAGTAAACAATGGGTTATTATTTATTATTATTCTTATTATTTATCTTATCAAGGATAACACGAATAACAATCATTCATTTTACGTCCTGTGTGTATGAGGGTTTGTAAATATTGTCATCGTCACGGCAAACTGATGTTAAATCTAACTTTCTTACAACACAACAGCATAGCCATGCCTACAGCTCCAAGCTAGGAAGTATGCTCAGCTATATAACTCAGCTGTGACACAGCCAGAATGTCTTTTGTTTGCATTCATACCAGAGCAGGTTAGGGTAGTGGTAGTTAGTCTGCTGTGCCTAAAACCAGCAGAGCAAGATATCATGTGACCTTTAACCCTCTTGCATTCGTGTCTCTGAACACAAACTGCCCTAGATTTCACATTCCATCACGAAATCAGGTCATGCACACATGCTGGCTGGCCTTTTTCCTCCTTCTAAGTACATACCAGCAGCTATAATTACTTCCACACTCTCAGCAAAGTTTCTCCTTGTGGCCAGATAGAGCTCTGACATGTGGTAGCAATTAGTGATGGTCACAGCTGATGGAAATCTACTGTGTGTAAATCCCGGCAAATCCCGGGATTGGGGACTTAGGGGGGGGTAATTATTAACAATCCCGGCTAAATCACGGATCAGGACTAAGAGGTTAAGCTAGGTCAAAGCTATTGAAAAGAAAGGTGCTCAGCTTTAGCCTGAGCCGCCTCTAGGAGAAGGCCAGAAAAAATGGACGCCTTGGCAGACTTACTGCCATACAATGCACATCACTCAGTCAAGAGTGCTAAATTTAGTGCACCCTTTCATTTACCAAGTCCATGTGTGTGATCAGCTCCTACTATAAATACAACCAGTTGGCCCCATCTAGGCTGGTATGGGATGGATTAATTAATCAGCAGCTGGAAAGAGCTGAAAGTGTGGGAAACTGACAACTGTGACTTGTATAAAGACTGCTTTGCCTCAAATTTGATCATGCCCTAACAATGCAGATTTTCATCCAAGGAATGACTTTTTTTTTGTTTTGTTAAAAAGATTTGATGCTGTAACTAGCACTTGTACATTACTACCAGAACTTAAACTAGTGTGGCCTTTGTCACTTGTTACTGCATAGATATTTCAGATATGGTAGATGTAATGCTCTTGTTTACATGATCATTGTGGGTCATTGTCAATTTTCCTCTGTACCAATTTTCATTTTTGTTTCTACTCACTCACTCAGTATTGTTTCTACTCACTCAGTATTGTTTCTACTCACCCAGTGTTGTTTCTACTCACTCAGTGTTGTTTCTACTCACTCAGTATTGTTTCTACTCACTCACTGTTGTTTCTACTCACTCAGTATTGTTTCTACTCACTCAGTATTGTTTCTACTCACTCAGTGTTGTTTCTACTCACTCACTCAGTATTGTTTCTACTCACTCAGTGTTGTTTCTACTCACTCACTCAGTGTGGTTTCTACTCACTCACTCAGTGTGGTTTCTACTCACTCAGTGTGGTTTCTACTCACTCAGTGTGGTTTCTACTCACTCAGTGTTGTTTCTACTCAGTGTTGTTTCTACTCACTCAGTATTGTTGTTTCTACTCACTCAGTATTGTTGTTTCTACTCACTCAGTATTGTTTCTACTCACTCAGTATTGTTTCTACTCACTCACTGTTGTTTCTACTCACTCACTCACTGTTGTTTCTACTCACTCACTCACTGTTGTTTCTACTCACTCACTCACTGTTGTTTCTACTCACTCACTCAGTGTTGTTTCTACTCACTCACTCGGTGTTGTTTCTACTCACTCACTCGGTGTTGTTTCTACTCACTCACTCGGTGTTGTTTCTACTCACTCACTCGGTGTTGTTTCTACTCACTCACTCGGTGTTGTTTCTACTCACTCACTCAGTGTTGTTTCTACTCACTCACTCAGTGTTGTTTCTACTCACTCACTCAGTGTTGTTTCTACTCACTCAGTGTTGTTTCTACTCACTCAGTGTTGTTTCTACTTACTCAGTGTTTCTACTCACTCAGTGCTGTTTCTACTCACTCAGTGTTGTTTCTACTCACTCAGTGTTTCTACTCACTCAGTATTGTTTCTACTCACTCAGTATTGTTTCTACTCACTCACTGTTGTTTCTACTCACTCACTCAGTGTTGTTTCTACTCACTCACTCAGTGTTGTTTCTACTCACTTACTCAGTGTTGTTTCTACTCACTCACTCATTGTTTCTACTCACTCACTCATTGTTTCTACTCACTCAGTGTTGTTGTTTCTACTCACTCAGTATTGTTTCTACTCACTCAGTAGTGTTGTTTCTACTCACTCAGTGTTGTTTCTACTCACTCAGTGTTGTTTCTACTCACTCAGTGTTGTTTCTACTCACTCAGTGTTGTTTCTACTCACTTAGTGTTGTTTCTACTCACTCGGTGTTGTTTCTACTCACTCGGTGTTGTTTCTACTCACTCACTCAGTGTTGTGTCTACTCACTGAATGTTGTTTCTACTCACTCAGTGTTGTTTCTACTCACTCAGTGTTGTTGTTTCTACTCACTCAGTAGTGTTGTTTCTACTCACTCAGTGTTGTTGTTTCTACTCACTCAGTAGTGTTGTTTCTACTCACTCAGTGTTGTTGTTTCTACTCACTCAGTGTTGTTGTTTCTACTCACTCAGTGTTGTTGTTTCTACTCACTCAGTGTTGTTTCTACTCACTCATTGTTTCTACTCACTCAGTGTTGTTTCTACTCACTCAGTATTGTTTCTACTCACTCAGTGTTGTTTCTACTCACTCAGTATTGTTTCTACTCACTCACTGTTGTTTCTACTCACTCAGTGTTTCTACTCACTCAGTGTTGTTTCTACTCACTCAGTGTTGTTTCTACTCACTCATTGTTTCTACTCACTCAGTATTGTTTTTACTCACTCAGTGTTGTTTCTACTCACTCTGTGTTGTTTCTACTCACTCTGTGTTGTTTCTACTCACTCAGTGTTGTTTCTACTCACTCAGTGTTGTTGTTTCTACTCAGTATTGCTGTTTCTACTCACTCAGTATTGCTGTTTCTACTCACTCAGTGTTGTTTCTACTCACTCCGTGTTGTTTCTACTCACTCACTGTTGTTGTTTCTACTCACTGAGTTTTGTTGTTGGCTATCTCCACAGGGCACCAGGCGTAGATCTCACACACCTTCGTTCCTGGCTTGATGGTGGAGTCGATACACTTGCCAGTCTTGATGCCTGAAGGCAAAGTCAAATCATCAGCACTGAATCAGCCCATCAAGAACACTTCAGGGTAAAAATTGTAGATTCTGACTGCAGACTACAATACTGACAGACACGCAGTATCACAGAGTAAAGATTGTAGATTCGGACTAAAGGCTACAATACTGACAGACATTTGATAGGGAAACAAATACAGTTGCATACAGGAAAAAGAAAAAAAAAAAAAGGTTAGGCGCTGCACTTATGGCGACGCGCTCTCCCTGGGGAGAGCAGCCCGGATTTCACGCAGAGAAATCTGCTGTGACATAAAGCGGTACAAAATACAAAATACATGACACACGGTATCACATAGTAAAGATTGTAGGTTATGACTACAGACTACAATACTTACAGACACACAGTATCACATGGTAAAGATCATAGATTTTGACTACAGACAATACTGACAGACACACAGTACCATATGGTAAAGATCATAGATTTTGACTACAGACTACAATACTGACAGACACACAGTACCATATGGTAAAGATTGTAGATTCTGACACACACAAAATAAGCTACTGATTCATATTGTTTTTACAGCCATACATGAAATTGAAACCATGATCTTTTTGCTTGGGGAGATTTTTGCATTTTCTGATACTTCAACATCTACTTCATCCAACATAACATATCTTTTTCACAAAACAAGTTGTTTTTCATGTGAGCTTGATGAAAAAAAGTTTCCATAAAGACAAAAAGTGGCATATTTGAATCAACAGCTGGACAAATAAAACAAACTTCAAAGTCTGCTAACTTGTGCTGGTGATGGATCTCTGAGAAGTATTGCAGTTTCTTCAGCAATAAATACAGTACAATAATCATGCTGTACAATGATTACGCTGCACAATGATCATGCTGCACAATGATCATGCTGTACAATAATCAGCTGTACAATGATCACGCTGTACAATAATCAGCTGTACAATGATCACGCTGTACAATGATCATGCTGTACAATGATCACGCTGTACAATGATCACGCTGTACAATGATCACGCTGTACAATGATCATGCTGTACAATGATCATGCTTTACAATGATCACGCAGTACAATAATCATGCTGTACAATGATCACGCTGTACAATGATCACGCTGTACAATGATCACGCTGCACAATGATCATGCTGCACAATGATCATGCTGTACAATGATCACGCTGTACAATGATCACGCTGTACAATGATCACGCTGTACAATGATCACGCTGTACAATGATCACGCTGTACAATGATCATGCTGCACAATGATCATGCTGTACAATAATCATGCTGTACAACGTTTTACAATGATCATGCTGCACAATGATCATGCTGCACAATGATCACGTTGCACAATGATCATGCTGCACAATGATCACGCTGTACAATGATCACGCTGTACAATGATCACGCTGCACAATGATCACGCTGTACAATGATCACGCTGCACAATGATCACGCTGCACAATGATCACGCTGCACAATGATCACGCTGCACAATGATCACGCTGCACAGTGATCACGCTGTACAGTGATCACGCTGTACAATGATCATGCTGTACAATGATCATGCTGTACAATGATCATGCTGTACAATGATCATGCTGTACAATAATCATGTTGTACAACGTTTAACCCTCTTGCATTCGGATTCTCTGAACACAGACTGCCCCTAGATTTTGCATTCCATCACAAAATCGGGTCAGGCACACATGCTCGCTTGCCTTTTCCTCCATCTGAGTACATACCAGCAGCTATAATTACTTCTAGACTCTCAGCAGGGTTTCTACCTCTAGCCTGATAGAGCTTTGGCATGTGGAAGCAATTAGTGATGGTCACAGCAGGATGGACATCTGTGTGTAAATCCCGGCAAATCCTGGTTTGGGATTCGGGGGGGGGGGGGGGGGGGGGGGGGGGGGGGGGGGGGGGAATTATAATTATTCCATCCTGGCAAATCCTGGTTCGGGACTAAGAGGGTTAACACAAAACAAGCTGCAGTGTTGAGGACACTGTCAACCTGCAGGCCCGAAGCCATTTCATCTGCCGACTAGTGCACACACTCACAGACCACAAGCGAACAAAAGTGAAGCTCCACTCCACCCCCTGCCAATCCTCTAAAAAAAAAGGTGGAGGGGAGAGGGAGGGGGTTCTTACCATTGCCACCAGTCACCGGTTCTCCTGGCGTGCAAGGCATGGTGTTGTTACATAGTGCATCATCCACTTTAGGGTCCTGAAATACATAACACCACACAATAATGGTCTGATGATATCACATCTTCTATTTTTGGGTCTTGAAAGTTTATACATAACACCACACAATAATGGTCTGATAATATCACATATCGCATCTTCTATTCTAGGGTCCTGAAATATACATATCACCACACAAAAATGGTCTGATAATATCACATATCGCATCTTCTATTCTAGGGACCTGAAAGTTAATACATAACACCACACAACAATGGTCTGATAATACCACATATTACATCTTCTATTTCAGGGTCCTGAAATACATATCACCACACAAAAATGGTCTGATACTATCACAAAGCGCATCTTCTATTCTAGGGTCCTGAAATACATATCACCACACAAAAATGGTCTGATAATATCACATATCGCATCTTCTATTATAGGGTCCTGAAAGTTAATACATAACACCACACAACAATGGTCTGATAATACCACATATCACATCTTCTATTCTAGGGTCCTGAAATACATAACACCACACAACAATGGTCTGAGGGATGGGGATGGAATAGCCTAGTGGTTAGAACATTGTGCTAACTGGGTCAGTTGACTAAAAATAGCTGCAGATTGGATTTTATTCTATTTTATTTTGGGGTGCAACAGCTTCTCCAATACAAAATTTTTTGTTATCTTCATAAACTGCAAAGAAAACTTAATTACAACAACAGGAAATAAGTTTGGAAAAAACGTTGGAAATAAAACAGAGAGAAGGAAAGAGAGGTTGTGATAACACATGTTATATATATAGGAAAAGGGAAGGAGTTTCAGTGGCTGGCTATGCAGTCAGGCTGTGGGAAAGGAAAGGGGAGCGCTAACTAAACAGCCTGATTCTTGCTTGATTTACTTGCCATGTGCCATACCACACCATACCACACCACACCACGCATCATACAACCACACATATCCAACATACATCATACCACACACACCGTACCAACCATCATACCACACCACACTACACAAACCACATCCACACCACACATACATCACCACAACACCACACACACACCACAACACACACCAACCACACGCACACACCACACCACACCACACCCACACACCACACACAGATACTTACTTCTTGGCAGGTGCCCTGCATCTGTTCTGGCGTGATGAGGACATTGGTCATTACGAAGAAAGCGTTGTTTTCCTAAACAGCAAACAACAAACACCGCATCACATCATACCGACAACAACAACAACAACAAAAGCCTATCATATGTGTCAATGTCCTATGCTGACACAACAACAACCGATGTCACACCAGATCATGTTGTGACAATAACAACCAATGTCACATGATATCGTACTGACAGCAATAACCAATGTCACACCAGATCATCTTGTGACAATAACAACCAATGTCACATGATATCATACTGACAGCAATAACCAATGTCACACCAGATCATCTTGTGACAACAACAACCAATGTCACACTAGATCATGTTGTGACAACAACCAATGTCACAATAGATCATGTTGTGACAACAACAACCAATGTCACATGATATTATGTTTACAACAAATTCAATAACGCATGAAATTTCTGTGGCACAGCTTATCAACATAATGCAGCAAACAGCTAAATAATGACCAAAGAATTACCAAATAATGATGAAAAATTCACTGAATAATGATAAACAGTTTGCTGAATAATAACGAAGACAAAACTGCTGAAATTTCCATGGCACAGCTTATCAACGTAATGTAGCAAATAGCTAATGGTGTGTGGTGTGGTGTGTGGTGTGGAGTGGTGTGGTGTTGCGTGGTATGGTGTGGTGTGGTATGATGTGTGGTGTGGTGTGGTTTGGTGTGGTGTGGTATGGCAGAAATTTCTGAATGATTATGAAGAAATAGCTGAATGATTATGAAGAAAACACAGCGCACATTAATATAGCTTACCAGGTTGGCTGTCTAAACTGAAATCCAGCAAAAAGTGGAATCCTACAGATGGATGACCCCTTTCTTACCTGTGGAGGTATGACATAGTCTGCAACGTCCCAGGTTCTGCTGGCTAGTCCAGGAATGTCGGTGAAGTTGGTGTACACCACTCCCTTCAGTTTGGTCGTCACCGCGCTCTGCACATCGTCAAAGTCCTGGTAGCCCTTCTTCCACACGATCACATACCTGCCACAACATAATGAACAACACACAACTTCATACAACAGCTTTGCACATCATCAAAGTCTGGGTAGCCTTTCTTCCAGACAATAACATACCTGCCACAACATAACCACCATTCCAGATAATCACATACCTGCCACAACATAACCACCATTCCAGATGATCGCATACCTGCCACAACATAACCACCATTCCAGATAATCACATACCTACAACAACATAACGACCCATTCCAGATGATCACATACCTGCCACAACATAACCACCATTCCAGATAATCACATACCTACAACAACATAATGACCCATTCTAGATGATCACATATCTGCCACGACATAATGACCCATTCCAGATGATCACATATCTGCCACGACATAACGACCATTCAAGATGATCACATACCTGCCATGACATAACGAACAACACACAACTTCATACAACAGCTTTGCGCATCATCAAAGTACTTGGTAGCCTTTCTTCCAGACAATAACATACTTACCACAACATAACCATTTCAGATGATCACATACCTGCCACAACATAACCACCTTTCCAGATGATTACATACCTACAACAACATAACGACCCATTCCAGATGATCACATATCTGGCACAACATAACGACCTATTCCAGATGATCACATAACTGCCACGACATAACGACCATTCCAGATGACCACATACCTGCCACAACATAACGACCAACACACAACTTCATACAACAGCATTGAACATAGTCAAGTCTTGGTAGCCTTTCTTCCAAACAATCACATACCTGCCACAGCATAACAACCAAGACATCAGCATCATCCATCCACTCCTATCCATGCACAATACAAAACTTTGCAGCTCAACTAGTCTTCAGGAAGAAACAAATCTGAGCACATAACTCCTCTTTGCGATCTCTCCACTAGCTGCCTGTGCCACAGAGAGTAAACTATAAGACTATAAGACCAGTACTCTCTGTTATAAATGTCTTCACAAAACAGCACCCTCCTACCTCTGTGAATGTCTTTACCCATACACTCCTTCTCATTCCCTCCGCTCTGCTGCGGATATCCTGTGCTTCTGAATACCTAGATTGAACCAATTCACCATTGGCCATCACTCTATCCCTATTTCTGATCCATAGATCTGTAATGACCTCCTCTCTCCCTTCGCCAAAAGCCCTCTTATGACACTTTTCAATCCAGCGTCAAGACACAGTTATTTCAAACTTATGATCTTCCTCTCCTGTTTTATCTCATATATGTCCCAGCCTTCAACAGTGTGTGTGTGTGTTGTGTGTGTGTGTGTGTGTGTGTGTGTGTGTGTGTGTGTGTGTGTGTGTGTGTGTGTGTGTGTGTGCGTGCGTGCGTGCGTGCGTGCGTGCGTGCATGCGTGCTGTGCGTGTGCATATTTGTTGTTATTGGTTGCATGTGTCAGAATAGGTTGAATGCAAGTGCTTTGATTTGATTTTAAAGTATGTAGTGCTATATAAATTCTATATATTATCATTACGATTTCATGAATACAACATGTCTGCACATTGTCAAAGTACAGGAGTGATCATCATGATAATAATGATAGCACCAACAACAATAATGTATAGAAATTATATAGCACTGAATATATCTTGTAAAGTAAACAGATTGAAGCCATAATTAACATGACAAACAGCTGTGCGTGTGTGTGTGTGTGTGTGTGTGTGTGTGTGTGTGTGTGTGTATGTGCGTGCATGCGTTCATGCGTGTGTGTGTGTGCGCGTGCGTGCATGTGTGTGTAAGGGGTTAGTTGGGTTGTTTTTTTAACAGTTCTATCTAATTTCAACTGTGACCCCATGAGAATAGTGAACAAGACCCGTTTTTTCCACTGTGATATCATTTGATTTATCAATGAAAACCATTTGTCATTATGTCGTTTATCAGTGTCAGGATAATTAATAGTGGACAACAATACCTGGTTATCAAGATCAAGGTTGGTAAACAGGGTCATCCTATAGTATTAGTCACTGCCAGCAGTCCCCATTGTCTTTCTGTCTGCATTGAGGGCAACCTTGATAATGATAGTGAGGAGTTCCACCGATCATGATCCATAATCATGCTAAGTTCTTCAGATAGGACTATAAACCAAAGTAGGTCGCATGTGCACAGGCACGCACAACATCTTGCACACACATTAAAACCTGTTCTGCTTAGGACTATAAACCGAAGTAGGTCGCATGTGCAAAGGCGCGCACAACATCTTTGCACACACACTAAAACCTGTTCTGCTTAGGACTAGAAACCGAAATGGGTTGCATGTGCAAAGGCGCACACAACATCTTGCACACACATCAAAACCTGTTCTGCTTAAAAAATAGACCAATGTGTGCCAGTGGGAACAAATGACAAAATTTACTTGTAAAGCCACATGCACACAGGGGCTGGATGTAAAGAAAAAAGAGCACATGAGTGCTTATTAAGTTATTCCATTATCCTTGAAATAAGATAATTTTTTTTAACTTTTTAAAAGATTCCAGCGACAACATGTGTAGCACTCGAGTTCTGCTTAATCAAGTTACAAACACAGGTTTCATACAGATCAGTCTTCAGTCCCAATGTCTTTCTCTCTGTAGCAGATCTATATGTACACTGACCTTTCTTGACTCTGGAGAATCATTGTCATTACAAGAGGCAGTGATTTTATTGTTGTCCTACAGATTGACAGACCTTGAGAAAATAGGCCATACATACACATATACACACATGTATCATACAGGCCACTGACATGGAAACTGAACTAATCCATGCAAAATGAGATTGATACACTAGTTACTCTACTGTATCCATCACCTGAATCATCACAAACTGACTAGGTATAGTATTACATATACCAGCATCAACAGATTGCTGGCACAAGTTCCGTGTAACATTTGTATTGAACTCACTATCCCAATTTATGGCAGAATCATTTTGCATAAAAATTGTGTGTGTGTGTGTGTGTGTGTGTGTGTGTGTGTGCGTGTGCGTGTGTGTGTGTGTGTTGTGTGTGTGTGTGTGTCACTGTGTGTGTGTGTGTGTGTGTGTGTGTGTGTGTGTGTGTGTGTGTGTGTGTGTGTGTGTGTGCACAGTGCGTGTGTGTGCGTGTGTTCTTTTGTTTCATGACTAATGCTTATTCTGATTAACTACTTGGTGATGATATAGATACACCCGCAGACACACCAATGCACCTCTCTCTCTGTGATCTACATACTATATATATAATAAAAAATATGTATATATTATATAACTTAAGCAACTTATGCATTTGACACTTCTAAATTCTTTAAAGTGTTTCTCTGTAATGTACCACCCAGGGTGGTGAAGCGTCTATCACTGCCAGAACCTCTGACATTGACTCATTCAGGTCAGGCTGGGTTCTTACTCCAAAATGGCTAAAATCAACTTTTCTTTTGTTTTCCAACATTGAGAACACTAATAGTTTTGTTTTTTTCTTGCACTAGGAACAGAACTCTTCTACTTCACTAAAATATACAGTAGAATCACAGTTGGACAGCAGAATCATTAGGTCTAATCAACAGAATCATACATGGCACAATAAAACTTTTTTTTTTTTTATTATGCAACATGACTTAGCAGTCTTGACAACGAATTTTAGGCCACAAGTCATAACTGGCTTCAACAATCATTAACCGATTAATGTGTCTGATAACTGCACTTTTGATATTTATTACAACAACAAAAACAACAACAAAAAAACAAGTTCAGCACAAGAATAATTTACTGATCTGCATTTGATCTGTTTTGAAACGAAAGTGGACAATGCGGAAATAGCCGCATAAAATCAATCCTGCTAGAAAAGTAGTTCAAGCTGCAGATCACGATGGACACACACCCACTTGTTTACATGGGATACATTACATACCCAACGATGTAGCCGATGATCATCAGCTGTACCAGTCTGTTGAAGATGCCAACTTTTTTGCTGCGAATGTGGACAATTCTCGGAGTGTCGTACTCAAAGAATACTGAGAATGCAGATCTCACAATTCGAGCGGGTGCCATTTTTGTTAGCGCTGTGTTCAGAGATGCAGCCGAACCGAGCCCCTGACTGAGCAAAAAGAAAGGAAGAGATCACGTGAACGAACAAAAAGAATCATATGACAGGCTCAAGCGTACGAAGAATTCCCCAATCTGTACAACCGTATTAGAATAAAATCAGAGGTAGTAAAGGAGGGAGGGGGGGGGGGGGGCTCTGTAAAAATGGATTTAAACAGAATTTTCCGCCTTTTGGCGGAAATCCACCTTTTGGACAGGCTCCGGAGCCATTTTTAATTGTTTTAAATCTGTGAAGAAAACTTTAGGGTATGTGTATAATTATGTTGCTCGGGCGTTTTGATCCCGATAAGCCTGTTCTCATTTAGTCAAGGCTATTCGGAATAAACCGAATTTGCTTCGTTTTGCCGCCAGTTGTCGGAGAAGCCCGAATAAGCATTCGCCTGACAGTTCCTCAGAGTTCATTGGCCAGTCGACGACTGTCGGAATGGCACGAAGACCACCAAAATTAGGCTAGGCCCTAATGATGAGGATTTAAGGATGAGGATTGTAAGGTGAACTCACAAATATTTTATTTTCATTATCTTATTACTTTGAATGTAATAACTATGTTCATCATAATTATATGTCGATTACAACTAATCTGATATTAAAGTTTTATTTCATTATCTTTAATTTTATTTTTCTTTATTTTTATTTCATTATCTTATTACTTTCAGTATAATGACTTATCTATTATAAATATATGATGATGTTCTGTCCCTGTCATTAATTTATCTTATTTACTTTGAATACAATGCCTTTATTCATTATAAATATCATACTAGCAGTCATGCTCATTATAAATATATATAACACTTATGTCTATGTTCATTATAAAATATAATAACAGTAATGACTGTGTTCATCATAAATATTAATATGTAATGATGTTCTGCCCTGTGGGGATGCTGGGGGCTCTTTCAAAATAAATTGAGTGTTCCCACTCTGGAAATAATGTGCTAGAAATCTTCCCTTTTCTATCACTTTCTTTGCTTTTGCCTTTTCGCTTATCTCCCAATTACCCCCACCCCCATCTCTCTCTCTCTCCCAAAAGTCCTTCGGATGAGACTAAATGGAGGCCCCGTGTGCAAACGCACGCAGAACATCTTGCGCACACGTTAAATCCTGTTCCGCTTTTCGTAAGAGTAGGCCATCGTGTGCGGTTTGGAACAGATGACATTTACAAAACTGCATACACACGGGACTGGATGTAAAAAAAGCACAAGAGTGCTTATTCCATTATCCTCAAAATAAAAGAATAATCAAATATCTCTCTCTCCTATTTTCTGCTAACCAGCCCACTCTCCTGACTTTTTTTCAAGCAAATCTGATTTTTTTTTCTGCCTTATGAACGTTCTTATGAGCTGCCATGAAGTCAGAATGTGTTGGCTGAGCCAGCAAGCGGACCATCTGCAGAGTTACAAGCACAGGATATCACCAGGCATAAAACATTCAACCCAGTATGGCCATGCAGATATCCAACAGTGTGGTGCTTGTCCAGAGTTTTCCACATGGTGACAGAACCAGGCCCCAGCCACAAAGAGGTCTAACCCGCACACAATGACCTACTCTTACGAAAAGTGGAACGTGTGTGCAAGATGTTCTGCATGCGTTCGCACATGGGGCCTCAGTTTAAAGTCTCATCTGAAGGACTTTTGGATTGTTGAAGCAACAAGAGAGAATGCCCGCGCAAGCACCGCAGTGCTGCACGAGCCGAAGCTGCTTTATGACCTTTTACCCTCACAGGGTACAAGCCCTTCCATCATGACCATACAAGTCAACACAAAGGAGGTAATATCAACCTTGTTTGCAATCCAATTCCGGTGATAAGAGATTGGGAGATCAGGAGGCGACCATGAATTTCCTGCCATCAAATCTGTCATTCAGGGGAGAGAATTGACAGTCCCAAGATCTGCAGCTGTACAATCACTCTCCCCTGGACAGCCAAAGTTTACTGATACTTGGGGATTTCAACAGTCACTCACGAAGCTAGGGATACCCTGATCGCAACAGCAGAGGAGAACATGTGGAAGACAGGATGATTGAGAATAACCTGATCCAGTGAACAGGCCTGATGATTAGCCTACATGTCGCTTAATTTTTTTTTTTGGATAAAGATCTGTCTAGAGGTTGAGAATTTACGTTTTTGAATGAGACAATTGTATACTTCTCTCTTTCTCTCCCCCATCAGATTTTTTTGTTTTATGTTTAGTCATATTTACTCGAATCCAGTGTATATATATTATATATATTAAATATACATACATATTTTCTTCTCTTTGTATGAATATAGCCAATTGGTGTGTGTATGTGTGTGTGCATGAGCACATGCTTATAGAAAGAGATGAAGAGGGACAGACAGTATTAGGTATACCACCAACAAAACAACAAAAACAATTCACTCTGTTGTCCATTTCACACACAGTGTACCCCCAAAGGTTTCTTCACTTCATGTTTTATTGCACATTTCAGGCCTAGTTCACTCAACCTGTGTCAGTATTTTTGTAAAAAAATTATTTTTACAAAACTACTAAAAAGAACACACAAAAAAAGACTGGTGAGACTGTTGCGTTGTTATATTTCACAGAGTAGTTTGTAATACTTCCCAATCTCTCTCTCTCTGTGCATTCCTTTGCCGAATGGGGTGCATAATAATAATAATAAATAATAATAATAATAATAATAATAAATGGAATTTATATAGCGCTATATCTTGTAAAAAATGAAAAATCAAAGCGCTTGCATTCGACTTACACAACACACAAGCAATCAATAACAATTAAGAATTTTAGCAAATTCGATTGCACACACACATGCGCGCGCACACACACACACACACACGACACAACACACACAGACACACACACACATGCCCCCCACACAGGCATAGTGTCTGGTCTTCTCCTGACATGTAGTTTTGCAGGAGGTCTGCCCACTGGCCTCAGCTGACATGTTCAGACTTCAGAGCAGCTCATTTCATTGTACAGGTTGCATGCTGGGTATGTTTGTGTTTTTGTAACAGGATCTTTTAATGTCCATATTTAATCTTCTGCATGTGTATAACTTATAAATATAACAATTATTTGCATGAATGAAATTAAGGCACAGGAAGGTCTACACTTGAAGTTGACTAGGGAGATTGTAAAAATTCCCACCCTTAATTCACAAAACACTGCTGAAATTCAAACTCATGACTCCATGGACCCCTGGGATTGAAGTCAAACAGTCTTAACTGTTAGGTATAGTGTCCATCACTTGTCACTGAAATTAAACCCCTTTCTTTCACATGCAAGCATACATACACAATGCACAAGTCTTTTGGATGAGACTATAAACCGAGGCCCCATGTGCGAAAACATGCAGAACATCTTGCGCATACGTTAAATCCTGTTCCGCTTTTCGTAAGAGTAGGCCATCGTGTGCCGGTGGGAACAGATAAGATTTACAAAACTGCATACATACGAGGACTGGATGTAAAAAAAGCATATAAGTGCTTATTCCATTATCCTCAATATAAAAGAATAAATAAAAAAATAAAAATAAAACACACACCCCCACACACACACCGTCTAAAATCACTAAATGTGAATAGACGTTAAACTGAAGATATCACACACACACACACACACACACACACGTGCGCGCACACACACACACACACACACCAGCGTATGCAAACAACTTACACTTGTCTCTCAATGTCTGAAACACATACCCACACATAAACTTGACTGTAAACATGTGTGTAAGCATACAGAGGCACAATCACATACATATTTCAGCCACCAGATGATTTGATGATTCAAATCACCTCAGACATACAAAAACAACCCCCCCCCCTCGGCAAATTCCCCCCCAAATTCCCCAATTACAGATCACAGTTTCACAATTTTCCCTTCCTGAAACAAATAGTTGAATATTTTTCTTCTTTACACAGATTTACAATATTCCCCTCCTGAACCAATAGATCAAAAATTTTTCTCGTCTCATACAGTTAAAAATTTTCCCTTCCTGCAGCAAAATGTAGAAGATTTTTCTTGTTTTATTTAGACAGCTCACAATTTTCCTTTCCTGAACCAATAAGTCAAAAATTTTCCTCGTCTCACACAGTTCACAGTTTCACATTTTCCTAAACCAATAAGTCAAAACATTTTCCTTATATCACACAGTTCACAGTTTCACAATTTTCCCTTCCTGCACCAAATAGTCGAAGATTTTCCTGTCTTGTTCACATCAATCTTGATGAGGGATCGGGCCTGAGCCAGTCGTAGCCCCCGTGTTTCTGTGCCTCACAGATCAACATGGCCGCGTACTGCAGAAAGGCCTCTGGGGCCAGCCGCTGGACCACACACAGCTGAAACACAGTACAGACATGTCACATTAAAGACCGACATGTATTGATCTATATTTAGGTTGACACTAATTCTAATAAGGTTACAGGTTCAGATCTCTTTCGCGTATCGCGTGTGTGCCTTGGAAAAGCACTTCATCTATTTTCCCACCGCACCAGGTGTACAAAAGCGGTACAATTTGTGTGGAGAGTTACCCTCGCGATGAGGACCTGTTGCTCATCCAAGACTTCCAGGGGGAGTATGGATTGCAGTCGTTTAACCCAGAGAAAAACCTCGGGATAAACACCGGTCGTCAAATATGCACACAATGTTTGACAACTAGCTATCTACCTTATGTCACATTAAGCATACAAGCAGTACAGTCACATTCAGCAGTACAGACATGTCACATTACACAGTACACACATGTCACATTCAGCAGTACAGACATGTCACATTAAGCAGTAAGACATGTCACATTAAGCAGTACAGACATGTCACATTAAGCTAGTACAGGGCATGTCACATTAAGCGTACAGACATGTCACATTAAACGCACAACATGTCACATTCAGCAGTACAGACATGTCACATTAACGTACAGCATGTCACATTAGCAGTACAGACATGTCACATTAAGCAGTACAGACATGTCACATTAAGCTGTACAGGCATGTCACATTAAGCTGTACAGACATGTCACATTAAGCTGTACAGACATGTCACATTAAACAGCACAGACATGTCACATTAAGCAGTACAGACATGTCACATTAACGACACAGCTAAGCAGACATGTCACATTAAACACTACAGACATGTTACATTAAGCAGTACAGACATGTCACATTAACGACACAGCTGAACGCAGAACAGACATGTCACATTAAGCAGTACAGACATGTCACATGTACATAAGCAGTACAGACATGTCACGTCACATTAAGCAGTACACACGCACGCACACGCGCATGCACACGCGCATGTGACACCAAACCCATGTCACAACAGATCAAAGTGAACTCACCTCTTTCCTTACATTTCTTTACTCACACACCAAACACACAACACACAACACACATACCAACACACACACTACACACACACACTACACACACACACACACACACACCACAACACACCACACACACACACACACACACACGCATGCGTGACACCACACCATGTCACAACAGATCAAAGTGCACTCACCTCTTTCCTTTCATCTCTCTCTCTCTCTCTCTCTCTCTCTCTCTCTCTCTCCTCTCTCTCTCTCTCTCTCTCTCTCCTCACACACACAACACACACAAACACACACACACACACACACACACACACACACACACACACACACACACTTCTTTGTCTGATATCACTATTTAGTGAAGAACACTAAACTGAAGAAGAACAACACACACCAAACAAACACACACACAAATACAACACACACACACACACACACTACACACACACACACACACTACACACACGCACACACACACACACACACACACACACACACACACACCCCAACACACACACACACACAATCGCTGTGTGTGACACCACACCCTGAAACAACAGATCACAGTGTACCCACCTCTTTCTCTGCAGGTGACAGACGATCAGTGCCAGGCATACCCTCAATGTTCAGCGGTTGACTCTGTCTGCGAGCTGTAAGACGCCAGAAACCCCTCCCCTCTAACAAAACACCTATGTGTCTGATATCCAGTTCATTCACCGCTGATTATATGTGTATGTGTGTGTGTGTGGGTGGGGGGGGGGGGGGGGGCGCGTGCATGCGTGTGTCTTTTTTTTAATTAATTTATTCTTTTATATTGAAGATAATGGAATAAGTACTTATGTGCTTTTGTTTTATTTTACATCCAGTCCCAGTGTGTTTGCAGTTTTTGGTGTGTGTGTTGTGTCGTGTATCTATATATACATAGGTATTCATGTTGTCATGAGTCATTTACACATCTACAATCAACTTATCTAGTTCTGTTACAGGCCACAATATTCTGTATGGATAATTATATCCTCCATCACTCATGAAGGACAGGCCATGATATGGTGCTAGGGAAAAGCCCTGTCTGTCTGTCTCTAATCCTGTGCTGTACTGTACTGCACTGTACGTATTGCACTGAACTGAACTGTACGCACTGTACTGCACTGTACTGTGCTGTATGCACTGTACGTACTGCACTGTACTGTACTGCACTGCACTATACTATACTATACTGCACTGCACTGCACTGTACTGTACTGTTCTGTACTGTACTGAACTGTACCTTACCAGTCCATGACAGCAAAATCAGTGCATCCTCAGATCTTCATTCCAAAGCAAAGAAAACCTCTACAGGTGTGTTTATCCTATGTTACTTTTTTCTCATCACTGAAAACTTATTGACGGTTCTCCCTTTAAGAAGAGTAGGGCATTGTGTCCTGGTGGAACAGATGGCAAAATTTCAACAACGAAAAAGCACATGAGAGTTTATTTTGTATCCTAGAAATCATTTAAAATTTGAAAAATTATTTTTTATATACCACTTCTTTTAGTCACAGCAGATTTATTTGGCGTGAAAATTTGGGCTTTTCTCCCCCGGGGAGGGCGCATCGCCACAAAAGCAGCACCACCCATTATTTCTTCTTTTTTTTTTTCCTCTCAACAACTGTACTCATTTCCCTATCAGAGAGGCTTTTTTTTCAACAGAATATTGCCAGGGACAACTCCCTTGTTGCTGTGGATTCTTTTACGTGCACTGAATAACCATATGTAACACACTGGACCTCGGTTAATTGTCTCATCCAAAAGACTAGCAACCAGACCACCACTCACAGTCTAGTGGATGGGGGAAAGGTTTCGGGCTCAAACGGGGATGGAACCAACACAGATTTTGAACCCGGACTCCCCGAAGTTGGAATGCGACTACCTTAATGGTGGGCAAAAATGGTCACATATGCAAAAATCTCACTATTCGTGGACCTCTGAACTCAAACAGAGGAAGGAAACAAAAAAGAAAGAACCTGGACTTGTTGCTTTCTAGGCAGGTGGATTACCTCTACACCACTGACCCACTTTGAATAAATGGATCCCAAAAAATAAAGATAAATAGGGCATAAGCCTGACCTCAAAACTAGACTCCTGCATATCAAGACTAGCTGACGGGGCTCTCTTGCAACGCATAGCAGACAGGTCTGCAGACACTGTCCTCCAGTCAGTGACAACAACAGTCTCGGGAAAATCAGCAAAAACCAGGGAACACAAACCAGTTGTTTTTTGTTGTTTTTTTTACGACTGCAGATGGAATGGGCAATTTAAAAAAAAAAATTATTTCTTTATTTAAAAAAAAAATTTGAAAGGGCAATATTTTAAAACCACATTGATTTTTGTAAAAAGATATATAAAAAAGGTTTCCCCATGCGCAGGAGGGAGGTGATAATTTCCTATAAAAAATAATAATAATATAAAAAAAAGGTGATAATTTCCTGTCTGTGTTTTTGAATCTTGAACAAACAAAGCTGCTTACGGGCTGAAGGCATAGGTATAATCTTGCTGGTGCTGTCACTGACACCTTGTCGCTGTAACCATTGCTGACACACAGACTCGTCCTGCAACACAGACACCACTTCTTTAAAAACACACTTGTAAGCAACCTGACAAATGAACAAACATGAAACAAAAAGCATGACACAAACAACCTGACCAATGACCAAGCACAAAGCAAAAACACACAACCTGACCAATGAACAAGCATAAAAGAAAAACACACAACCTGATAAATGAACAAGCACGAAACAACACACACAACCTGACCAATGACCAAGCACAAAACAAAAACACACAAACAACTTGACAAATGAACAAGCATAAAACAAACCAAACAACTGACTAAACAAACAAGACCAAAAACTCCAATAATTCAAGTAGCAAACAGGAATTCAGATAAACAAAAACCCTGACAGTTGAACCCCCCTCTACCAACACACACACACACACACACACACACACACACACACACTCTCTCTCTCTCTTTCTCTCTCTCTCTCATTGGTCATCAGCCTGGTGTTGTGCCCAGCCCCCCTCCCACTGTCCCCTTCTGAATAGGTATCCTGCTTATCACAATAAACTTTTGTCATTCTCTGTCTCTCTCTCTCTCTCTCTCTTTTCATCTGTACCAGTGTTGTGTGTCCTGATCGTGTCATAACAGAATAATGTATTGATGTTTATGTTTCTCCCCATGAAAGGGGCTGTTGGCCTATATTCATTAAATTTCAGAGTTCAGAGAGAGTTCAGAGTTCTCTCTCTCTCTCTCTCTCTCTCTCTCTCTGTAAAATATAGTAGGCAGGCTAATTCTTTCAGACTCTGTTTACTCATGGCGTCAAGTCAACCTGAAGTTGTGCGCAGCCTCACTTTATATTTGTGTAAAGCTTTCAGAATAAGAGATATTTTATTATCGTAAGTCATATCTTTGTAACTGATGTTGCTGCTGTATAATAATTCCTTTTGTTGTTATTACTGTTGTCTTAATCCAACAACAAAATACCAAAGCAGTTTGGCAACCCCCTTCATGTATGGGCCAATGGCCTTTTTGTGAATAAAGTTTTCGAGTTCGAGTTCGAGTTCTCTCTCTCTCTCTCTCTCTCTCTCTCTCTCTTTCTCTCCCACTCTCTCTCTCTTCCCTCCCCCCCCTCCCCTCTCTCTCCCCCCCTCTCTCCACTGACTCGAATATGGTTCATGACATCTGCCAGTAGGTGGCGTCTGTGTCTGGCGGTGATGCGTCGTGACCGCAGCCGTTTGTACATGGCCACGCTGTGACGACGCGTCAAGCCGTGTTCACGGAACTCCTGCAGCTGTCGTATCTGATGCTTCAGCTCTTGCTCGTCTGGAAAATACATGGACAAAGTTGAGTCACGGAAAAATTAAAAACAGACAGATGGACAGACAAGAGTATTATTTGAAAAAAACAACAACCAAAAAACAAACAAAAACCACACACACACGCACGTACGCATGCACGTGCATGTGCGCGTGCGCGCACACACACACACACAAACACACACACACACACACCCACACACAGACATATGAGTAGTAGAAAAATGTTACATTGAAAGTGCTACCATTGCACATGGAATCTACCCTTCCTCCCTACCCCATTCTTAACACACACATATGCACGCACCCACGCATGGACGCTAACACACACACACACACACACACACACACACACACACACACACACACACACACACACACACACACACACAAACAAACAAACAAACACATGCTGGCAGGCAAGCACAAACACACACACACACACAACACATGCACACACACACAAGCACACACACACATGCACAACACATGCACACACACACACATGCACACACACACACACACACACACACACACACACACACACACACACACACACACTCATATACCGCATCAGTAGTGGAAAAATGTTACATTGAAAGTACTACTTTTGCACATGGCATCCAGCACCCTTCCTGTCCAACCCATTCCTAACACACACACACACACACACACACACACACACACACAAAACCACACACACACACACACACACACACACACCACCCCCTCCAACCCCCCCAAACCAACCCTGTTAAGTGTCCCACTACAACCCCCATTAGCCCCCTCCCCCATCTCCCCCCCCCCCCCCCCAACCTACAGATGAGGGCCTGATGCAGCAAGTCTCCCTGCAGTGGGGTCATGAGGGAGGTGAACACCTGAAGGTTTCTCAACACCTGCCCCACCCCCCGCATCTCAGCATGGTTGTTCTGCCCTGAAACACGTCAACGAGCAATGATAAATGAATGATGGATGATGGATGATACCAAAAAAACAAAATGATGGATGATACCCTAAAATGGGTCAACAGTCAACCATGAAATGAATAATGAATGATACCAACAACAAAAAAAAGATGGATGATACCAACAATAACAAAAAAAGATGGATGATACCAACAATAACAAAAAAAAGATGGATGATACCAACAATAACAAAAAAAGATGGATGATACCAACAATAACAAAAAAAGATGGATGATACCAACAATAACAAAAAAAAGATGGATGATACCAACAATAACAAAAAAAAGATGGATGATACCAACAACAACAAAAAAAGATGGATGATACCAACAACAACAAAAAAAGATGGATGATACCATCAACAAAAAAAGATGGATGATACCAACAACAAAAAAAGATGGATGATACCAACAACAAAAAAAGATGGATGATACCATCAACAAAAAAAGATGGATGATACCAACAACAAAAAAAGATGGATGATACCATCAACAAAAAAAGATGGATGATACCAACAACAACAAAAAAAGATGGATGATACCATCAACAAAAAAAGATGGATGATACCATCAACAAAAAAAGATGGATGATACCATCAACAAAAAAAGATGGATGATACCAACAACAACAAAAAAAAGATGGATGATACCATCAACAAAAAAAGATGGATGATACCATCAACAAAAAAAGATGGATGATACCAACAACAACAAAAAAAAGATGGATGATACCAACAAAAATTTATTTTTAAAAAAATGATGGATGATATCCTGAAATGGGTCAACAGTCAACCATATGGGTGATACCAACCCAAAAACAACCCCCCCAAAAATTGATGGGGCTGATACCCTGAAATGGGTCAACAATGATACCCTGATATGGGTCAACATTCAACAATATTACCCTGAAGAGGGCCAGCAATGAAGAATGATAGCCTGAAACAGGTTAACATTCAGCAACGATAGCGTGAAAAGTCAACGCTCAGCACTGCTGCTTTGAAATAGGTTACTTCTCTCCCAACTAGGGCAGCATCTATAATAGCACAGTCTCCTCCCAGTGCTGCTATCCTGTGTTCTGCAGGCACTTACCTTCCCCACCTATAGGCTATCGTGGCATTTTAAAATTTCATTTCACACCCCTTTAGAAAAAAAACCATAACAGCCAATTGTCATATATATCAACAGAAAGAGAAAGAATGCAGATTTTGCATTCAGCATTCTGTTAAATGTCCTTTGGGTACTACGAGAAAGCTGCTGAGACGGAGACAACACCACCAAAATGAGGGTGGTATGTGTATTTAACTTACTGTGTGTAGGTAGCAAGGGTTGCAATGGAGGCAGAGAGAATATGGCAGGGAGCAGAGAGAAAAGGAGAGAAATGTAGGCGTGCATGTGCGGACACACACACGCACACACGCACATACACACACGCATGCACGCACGCACACACGCACACACACACACAATGTGCATGTGTGTACATATGCATGTATGCATGCCATCAATATTCATAAACTGTAATTTCTCAAAAAAAGCATGGTGTGTTTTTTTTTGGGGGGGGTTTCCACAATATATCAACAGATATATTTATACAAAAATTACCAAACAAAGCACACAAGCAAAAACAAGAAACTGTTGTCAAAGATTAAAAGCTTGTGTATGGAGAAGACTTAACCCTCTTAGTCCCAAACCAGGATTCACCAGGATTGAATAATTGCCCCCCTGAATCCTGAACCGGGATTTGCCAGGATTTACACACAGTAGTTTTCCATCAGGCAGTGACCATCACTAATTGCTACCACATGTCAAAGCTCTATCAGGCTAGAGGTATAAATCTTGCTGAGAGTCTGGAAGTAATTACAGCTGCTGGTATGTACTTAGAAAGAAGAAAAGGCGAGCGAGCATGTGTGCCTAACCTGATTTTGTGATGGAATGCGAAATCTAGGGGCAATTTGTGTTCAGAGAATCTGAATGCAAGAGGGTTAAACAATGTGGTGAACAAGACATTGTTGTCAAACAAAAAGCTTACATATGAAGAAGACTTACACATCATCATGCTGTAAACAAGACATTGTTGTCAAAGAAAAAAAAAGCTTGTGTATGAAGAAGACTTAAGTTACCATCATTATGTGGTAAACAAGACATTGTTGTCAAAGAAAAAAAAAGCGTACTTACACAGCATCATGCGGCGAATGTCGATGAGCCCATAGTTCTTCACGATTCTGAAAGGAGAATGAACAAATGAAGCCAGGTCAGTGAAATTTTCACAGATATGTGTTGATATTGATCAATACAAATCAACATGCTCAGAGGTCCACACATGGGGACGGGATAGCCTAGTGGTTAGAACTATATCAATTATTTTGCACTCAGAAGCTAAAATGTGATGCTCCACCACGAAATGAGTCGCTTAGCACATTACCCAATTTTGTGCTAGGAGCCATTAAAGGCAGGTGGGGGTCAAGTTGAGATTTTGACCGACTATTAAACTACATCCGTTATTCTACCTTGTAATGAAACATCAAGGCATAATTTTTATTCCTTTTGCTTTTAAATGCATTTTGAAAATACCCAAGCCTTCATTCTGACCACTTATAAGAATGCTAAACTTGTCAATTTCTCATTTGCTGCAGTCTATCAATTCAAGTTGTAATAACTTTTGACAGAAGTGTCCGATTTTCAATCTGTTTTTTTTTGTATTGTATAGCTATTTTATTGCAGATTAATAGAATGTCAATAACTAAAAATTGACCTCTGGTGCAATGCGACTCATTTTGTGGTGGAGCGTCACAAATGTGTGGGAATGCTGCAATGCCACAGCCTTGCTCCAAGAATGCCACTCTCTTCCAGGTCAAAAACTACTGACCTTTTCCGCCGGTGACGTTCCCTCAGCTTCTGGTGATAACTGTGCAGTATGGCCATCTTCAGCTCTGTCCACACACACACACACACTCACACACACACACACACACACACACACACACACACACACACACACACACACACACACACAGCACATGCACACACACACACACACACACACACACACATGCACACACACATGCACACACACACACACACACAACACAGAAAGACAGACAGATAGTTTCACACACACACACACACACACACACACTCACACACCACACACACACCACACACACACCACACAGGGGTGATTTTTTTTAAAATCCAATACTGACTTTTTTTTTTTAACCATAGCCAGCACGTAAATCCTAGCCTTTGCCAGATAATCATACTTCATAGCAAAGAAAGATCTCTCGGGCTATAAGCAAATACCTGAAGTATGTAAAGCTACACAAAAGAGAGAGCCAAGTAGCCAACTTTTACTGATTTTAGACTCAAAATCAGGTATGTTACAAGAGGGGGGGGGGGAGGGGGGGTGGGGTGGGGGGCCACAGTCCCATGAACTGAAGCCTTTTCTTAAGATCTAGACAAATTATCTCCAAAAATAAAAACAATATATCTGAAATCCTTTTACTGTCTAAAAACAACCACTGTCAAGAAAAAACATGCTGGCAGCATTGTTGTGTGAGCCTATGAAGAAAGTTTTTCAAAATGTGTGGGACTGTGAGCATAGGCTTGAAATTTTTTCTTCATTAATATTAATGAATTAATAAAATTAATAACAGGGTTCACACAGACCTCTCAGTGCTCATCAAATTTAATGAATTTTTAAGGAGCTTCAGAAATTCAAAGAGGTGTAATAAATGTAGTATTACATACATAGGGAAACAAATACAGTTGCATGCAGGAAAAAGAAAAAAAAAAAGGGTAGGTGCTGCACATGTGGCGACACGCTCTCCCCGGGGAGAGCAGCCCGAATTTCACGCAGAGAAATCTGCTGTGACATAAAGTGGTACAAAATACATTTTTTTTAGCCTACCCATAGTATGCCCTATTACTGACTACCCCCCAAAACTGATTTGGCAATATATATGCATCTCTCTCTGTGTCTCTCAGATGGTATATTGAATAAGCAATGCAATATGTGTGTGTGTGTGTGTGTGTGTGTGTGTGTGTGTGTGTGTGTGTGTGTGTGTGTGTGAGTGTGAGTGTGAGTGGTGTGAGTGTGTGTGTGTGTGTGTGTGTGTGAGTGCGTGCATGCGTGCGTGCGTGCGTGCGTGCGTGTGCGCATGCTGAAAATCACCTATTTGGAATTCCCTTTAAACTGGAAGGAAAACCCCCCATACACACACTGTCAGTTTAACCCTCTTAGTCCTGAACCCAGATTTGCCGGGATTGAATAACTGCCTCCCCCCCCCTCCAAATTCCCAACCCGGGATTTACACACAGTAGTTTTCCATCAGGCAGTGACCTTCACTGATTGCTACCACATGTCAAAGCTCTACCAGGCCACATGCACAAAGCATGCTGTTAGAGCCTGGAAGTAATTATAGCTGCTGGTATGTACTTAGAACGGAAGAAAAGGCAAGTGAGCATGTGTGCCTGACCTGATTTGTGATGGAATGCAAAATCAAGGGGCAATTTGTGTTCAGAGAATCTGAATGCAAGAGGGTTAAATGGTAGGCACTGATTGTGTGAAGGTGAAGGTCACAGAAAATCGAACTAAAAATGGACACTTTTGAATATATCAAAAATACAAGCCTCAGCCAGCACTTGAGAAAAATCCATTTTAAAAAGTATGACATTGATTGTGTTGTTTTGCATTGCATTACACTGTGTGTATGCACTGTTCATTATTGTGTTGTGTTTCACTGAACTATTTTGTTTCCATCTACTTCTTTACTGCTCTATTGTTCTACATTGTGCTCCAAAGTATTGCTGCATTGTAATAAGAAATTCTGTATATTTTTCCAGGCGGCCTTTTTCAAGAGATGTCATGACTTCACAAGCCACCTTCACCCTACCTGTTTCATTTTATTTTTTGCCAAGTGGATTGGTGGTCTAGAGGTAACACCCTGTCTAGAAAGCGAAAAGTCCAGGTCGAGTGTGTGGGTTTGAATCCCGTTTGGGCCCAAATTTCCCATCTAGACCATGAGTGGTGGTCTGGGTGCTAGTTTTTCGGATGAGACAATAAACCAGGTCCCGTGTGTTACACTCATTATTAAGTGCAGTTTAGAACCCATGGCCAACAAGAGGTTTCCCCGGCAAAATTCTGTAGAAAAAAGCCACTCTGACATGGAAACAAATACAGTTGCAGACAGGAAAAAAAAAAAGGGTGGTGCTGCACTTGTGGTGACATCGCTCTCCCAGAAGAGCAGCCCAAATTTAACCAAAGAAATTTTGCTGTGACATAAAGTGGTATTAAAATAAAAAGAAGAAAAATAAATTACATACTTTACACTCTTTACCTTTCTCCAATTCTACATCCTCCTCCTCCCTCTCCTCCTCCTCCTCCATCCCATGTCTGACATCCTCATCAAAGGTCATGGTGCATATGTCCAGTTCAGCGAAGTTGTCAAAGTCCACAGCAAACTCTCCACGCGGGGCGCTGTAGCCCGCCATCTCCGCACACAGCACAGAGCCCTCTGGTGGCCGCGGGGGATTGTCCGACACTGAAAAACATGGAGTCAGGCATGGGAGAGATGTGTCCATACACCACTGTGGAGATGAGGTATTAGAGAGATGTGAAATTAGAGATGTGAGAGATGTGTAAATGCTGTGGAGATGTGGTATTGGAGATGGGAGAGATGTGTAAATACGGTGATGTGGTATTGGAGATGGGAGAAATGTGTACACCACTGTGGAGATGAGGTATTAGAGAGATGTGAAATTAGAGATGTGAGAGATGTGTAAACATGGTGATGGGGTATTAGACATGGGGAGAGACGATGTGTAAAAACACTGTGGAGATGTGGAATTAGAGA